>CM077306.1:57330000-57955000 GCA_039655065.1 Glossophaga mutica
GCTTCTATTTCCTCAAACTGCATCACATTATCATGGAGATTTACCAAATATTTTTGAAAAGTACTTGCCCACATTTACTTTTACATAATTATTCTAATTTTTGTTCTATTTTTTGTATCCCTCAGACTTCAAATTAGATCCATAGCTCTTTGTGAAGACAAGGGAAAGAACCCACAGCTCTAAGGATCTCAACACAAATGTGAACTTTGAAAATGGTAAGTGAAATTCTAAATAGATTTCACAACAATGTTTTGAGACTAATCGTCTCTACGATAAGTTACCTAGGAACCTGTCTTTAGTAACTAACTACAGTCTCTGTTATTTGACAATAAATCACAAAAAGTTGGAGTCTACTCAAAGTAACAGCGTAATAAAGCATATCAAACTTTAAATGGAAATGTGTTGTGACATATTGTCTCTTAATTTTAAAAGATATATATATACTTATAAAATATAAAGATCAAATGAAAGATCCTTTCTTTAAAATTAACAAAATACAATACAGACAGCTCTTCTTGAAGGGTGGATTGGTGACATCATGAACAGGCTGAAGCAGCAGGTGTGAAGAGCTCTGTGTGTTTCCCTTGTATACTCTATCCAGTCCTGAGTTTTGACTCCTATGGGGCAAAGTGGACAACTGTCCAATTCCTGAGCTTCTGATAGAAAAGTGAGTCCATTCTAAATTCCAGCCAAGCCTTATGCATAGTTCAACAAAACCCATATTGCTGAGAAATGAATGTTGTGTTGTTTAATTGTGATTTGGGTTTATCTACCACTCCTTTTTTTTCTCCCTCCTCATTAGTCTTGCCATTTAATTACTAAGAAGAAATTGGCCACTTTATTTGAATATAGTTTATCTATCCCTTTGAGCTATGATGTAGAAGAAATTACTGTCTGGTTTGGGGGCAATGCGGTTTGTTTTAAAATGTATTCATATAATATTATAATCATGTGAAATCTCACTATAGTTGCTAGGAAGGGTGGAAACTAATTAAATTAATTAAAAATATTATGGATACTCCCAGTTAATTTACCAGCCGAAATGATCGAAGGACTGACAATCCTTCCACATTTGCCAAACCCAGTTCCATTAAACTAAGGCTCACGATGAAACCATCAAAAATATTCCAGCCTTCTTGAAAGTAGTAATATGGATCCATGGCAATGATCTTGAGAAACATTTCTGCTGTAAAGATCCCAGTGAAGACCTAAATGAGAAATGTTTATTACATGAGTGAATAATGTTACAAACATAAATAATTATTGAGCAATTTAATTTACTCCCAGCAAATCACAATTCTGTATTTTAAAAATTGTTTTAGGTCCAGCAAATTATACCCTTGGAGGGTTTGTATTCAGATCAATGTTTAATTATTTACTATGTTTACCAGGTGATGAAGAGTACATGAGTTGAGACAATGAAATTAATATTTATATTTTTACATTGCTATATGAAAAACTCAGCTAACTCATTGTGATTAACTGCTTGGCTCTGCCTCTGATCTCCCTAGCTTTCCAAAAACTCACCAAAGGATTATCTAATAGTTAGTCTCCTCCCACGGCCCCTCAAGCAAGGCTGATAAGACAACTTTTTATAGACTATAATAAATGTGGTCGCCACTAGCCTTTCAGATGGTAAGAATGCTAAAACAAAACAAAACAAAACAAAACAAAACAAAACAAAACAAAACACCCTCCTGGGCACAAGAAGTGGCATTTTCCATTCTCCATTTTCTTTCTGTACAACTAACTGTTTCAAACTTTCTCTTCCACATAGCTTGAACCATTTTTCCTTATCTTCCACTCTTAGCACTTCCGTGTCTTAGAGACAATGGAAGTCAGCCAACCTGAACTTTTTTTGTTTCCTCCTATTTATCAAACTACTTATATCCATACCCATGCTTGGCCTTTTTCTTCTTCTTAGAAATGAAAGAAGTGTCCCTGCTTTGCTCTAATTTCTCCAATTATGTCATGTGTCTCTTTTGAACTTCACGAAGAATTTGTTTTCTCAGTTAACCTGTAGTTTCAGTCTCTTTCTGCTAGTGACTACGGACAGTCCTTCTCTACCTTAAAACTGCCACCAATGTCATCAAAAAAACTTTCCACACATTGTACTTCCCCTATTAGCTACCACCATCTAGCCTCTCCTCCTAGCCCAACTTCCCTACGAGGTTGTATTTGTCTATATTTATTATTTCCATTTCTTCAACTTACTGCTTAATCTATCAGAAAACACAAACTGCTTTAATCAATTGTCACCAACATTGCCAACATCACCATTGCTAAATTCAATAAAAAGTTTTACTAATTATCCTGCTTGCTTTTTTAGTTCTTCACATTCTTTACTGTTCCATGTTCCCTAAAAATATTTGGGCCCCACCACCAGGAAAGCCCTCTGGTCTTCCTCCTGGCATGTCTCCTGCACTTTGGTACAGCTTCATACTGATGGAATTGAAGGATTTTTCCAGTTCTTTCTGCGGATGTTCACATTCTTCTTTGCAGTCTGGTTGTTATCAAACCTGTTGATAATTTCCTTGCACTTGTCAAGAATCTTTCGATTGTCCTCATCATTAATCTCGCCTTAAAGTTTTTCATCTTCAACAGTTGCTTTCCTGTAGAATGCATAGGATTCAAGGGAATTTTTGGAAGACACCCTTGTCTTGCTCCTTGTCATCTTCAGCTTTGTACTTCTCAGCTTCCTGGACCATGGGCTCAATATCTTCCTTGCTCAGATGACCCTTGTTGGTAGTGACGGTAATCTTGTTGTTTTACTGTATTCTTATCCCCAGCAGAGACATTGAGGATGACATTGGCATCCATAGCAAAAGTGACTTCACTCTGAGGCACACCACAAGGTACAGGAGGTGTGCCTGAGTTCAAATTTGCTAATCAGGTTTTTATCCTTGGTCAAGGCACACTTACCTTCATAAACCTGAATTAGCACACCAGGCTGTTTGTCAGAGCAGGTAGTGAAGGTCTGTACCTGCTTGGTGGGCATGGTACTACTACACTTGATGAGGACAGTGATGACTCCACCAGCAGTTTTAATGCCAAGAGAAAGAGGAGTGACATCCAACAGTAACAAATCTTGAACATTTTTGTATATGTCTCCAGACTGAATGGTTGTCTGGATAGCTATACCATAAGTAACCCTCATTAGGATTGATGCTGTTATTCAACTCTTTTCTATTGAAGAAGTCCTGTAGGAGCTTCTGAATTTTGGAGCCATGGGTAGAACCACCCACCAGGACAACATCATAGGCCTGGGCCTCTCAAGCTTGGCATCACAAAGAGCTTTCTCTACAGCATCTAGGGTGCCACAGAAAAGGTCAGCATTCAATTCTTCAAATTGGACATGGGTGATAAAAGTAAAGAAGTTGATTCCTTCATAGAGTGAGTGAATCAATCTTAACTTTGGCCTAGCTGCTGGAAGAGAGAGCATTTTCACTAGCAGTACAAAGGCAATGGAGAGCTCTCTTATTCTCACTGATGTCCTTCTTATACTTGTGCTTGAACTCTGCAATAATATGGTTGACCATTTGGTTGGCAAACTCTTCTCTATCTAAGTGGGCATCCCCAGCTTCATATTTAGTCTCAAAGATTCCACCTTTTTTCAAAAAACGTAATCTATTTATTGATTTTAGAAAGAGAGAAGCAGGGACAGAGAGAAACATTTATATAAGAGATCAGTCCGCCGCATCTGTACACGCCCCAACCAGGGATTGTGCCCTGACCAGGAGTAAAACCCACAACCTTTCAATGCAGAGCATGCTGCTCCAACCAGCTTAGCCATATAGGCCAGATTCCATCTTTAATTGTGACAACTGACACATCAAAAGTGCCACCTCCCAAGTCAAGGATCAGCACATTTCTTTTAGCTCCAAACTTTTTGCCTAAGCCATAAGCAGCAGTTGGCTCATTGATAGTTCTGAGTACATTGAGATCACCAATAGTTCTGGCATCTTTGGTAGGTTGACACTGAGAGTCACTGAAGTAAGCGGGTACTGTGACAACAGCATTGGTAAAGGTCTTTCCAAGGTAGGCTTCTCTGATTTCCTTCAACTTTGTCAAAACCACAGATGGCACCTCTTCTGGACAGAAACTTCTTGTTTCTTCTATTCGACTTAGACCTTGAACTTACCAGCATCATTGATCACCTTGAAGGACCAATGCTTTGTATCAGGTTGGACAGCAGCACCATCAAATCTATGTCCAATCAAGCATTTGACATCAAAAACTGGGTAGGTAGAATTCCTTGCAACTTGATTCTTTGCATCATCACTGATCAATTGTTCTCTACCAGTAAAGACAGCACAACCTGGGGTGGTTCAGTTTCCCTGATCATTGGCAATTGTTTCCACTTTTCCATGTTAGACACACACACAAGAGTAGGTGGTGCCAAGATCAATGCCAATGGAAGGTTCCTTAGACATGGTTGCTTGAGTGTAAGTGCACAGCTTGTGAAGACCACAATTAGAACAGCTGCCCCAGCACTCAGTAAGTTTTTTAGCATTTCTTTCTTTCTTTTAAAAAATATTTTATTATTTAATTTTAGAGAGGGGGGAGGGAGGAGAAAGAGAGGAAGAGAAACATCCGTGTCAGATGCTTGCCTCCTGCACACCCTCAACTGGGAACCTGGCCTGCAACCCAGGCATGTGCCCTGCCTGGGAATCAAACCCATGACCTCTTGGTTTGCAGGCTGGCTTTCATCCACTAATCCACACCATCCAGGGCTTTTTAGCATTTCTTATAGCATAATTCCAGTGCAAAAACTTCTCTCAGTTTTTGTTTATATTGAAATTCCTTATTCCACATTAGCTTTTCATAGACAGTTTCGTTGTAGAAAAGTGGGTTAACTTTTTCTTTTCTTTTTTTTTCCTTTCTTTCATCAGGCCACTTTCATAGGGCCTGAATTGTTTCTATGTTAGTCCCTTGTGTATTCCAGTCATGTGCTACTTAAGGACAAGGATACACTCTGAGAAATATGTCCTAAGGCAACTTTGTTTTCCAACTGAAGAAAGTGCATTTACCAAACCTAGTGATATAGCCTACCATACGCCTAGACTATATAATACAGGTTTTTGCTCTGTAGGGGAGGAAAAATTATTTTGCTTCTACCCTTCTTTCTTGGATGATACAACCCTGCAATAGAAGAGATTAACAGAAGAAAAACAAACAAATGTTTAATAATATGTATACATAGGACACCCAGGAAAACTGAGTAACTTGCCAAAATGGCTGAAACCACCACCTTACATGCCATTTCCAGCTAGAGACAAAAGATGTTAGGATTTTGGGAGTCAGTTATAAAAGGTTACCAGGAAAAGCACAGTAAACAAGGGTAAGGTTGTTACACAAACTTAAGTCCTTGTCTTCTGCATTGGTAAGCATTTCTAGAGAGAAAGCCACCCCCCTCTTCCTGGTACAGCAGAGAGGCATCCTTCCAATTAAAATTTCCCTTACAAAGGTAAATGTCCATTACAAAGGGTAGCTTCTACTCAGCTTACAGAGCTCCTCCTATGTCAACTGTTTCTTAAAACTAACCAGTCTAAAATAATTCTTATGCAGCCCTGACTGGTGTAGCTCTGGATTGAGCGTGGGCCTGCGAATCTAGCTCAGTGGATTGAGCGTGGGCCTGCGAATCACAGGATCGCGGTTTGATTCCCAGTCAGGGCACATGCCTGGGTTGCAGGCCAGTTCCCAGCAGTGGACACATGAGAGGCAACCATACATTGATATTTCTCTCCCTCTCTCCTACCCTTCCCCTCTAAAGATAAATAAATAAAAATCTTTAAAAAAAATAAAAACCCAGAAATTTAAAAATAAAATAAAATAAAATAACATAATTCTTATGCAAAAGAGACACATTTTATGGTAACATTCCGTTCCCCTACAGTTCCTAGGCTACAAACTGGTACAGCATATTATTTTACTGAATACTGCAGGCAATTGAAACACAATGGTAAGTATTTGTGTAATGTAATGCAATGTGCTATGACATTACTATGGCTATGACATCATTAGGTGATATGAGTTTTTCAAGTCCATTATAATCTTACAGGACCTCCATCTTAGGTGTGGTCTTTGTCTGAAATGTTGTTATGTGGTATAAGATGTTAGTATTTTTCTTCTGGCTGTTTCAAAGGTTCTTTTCAGCAGTTTGATTAGGCTGTGCTCCGTGTAGTTTGCTTTGTATTTATCCTGGCTGATGTTCACTGAAATTTTATAATTTATTTATTGATTTATTTATTTTTCTTCTTTATTTGTATTGTTGACTCTATTACAGATATCCCCGTTTTCCCCCAACTTTGCTCACCTCCACTCAGCCCCCAAATACCCTTCTCTCTTGAGACAGGAGATAGGAAGGAGGAAACTCTGGAGGTGCCCCAGGGCTAAGACAAAGAACATCAATAAAAGACAGAGACCCCTTGTTCTAAGACTGGTTTTTCCCACTTTCCGGAAAATCACTGAATCATGGTGAATCATGAACTCACCTACTCAGAGGATGCTACATGACCCTTGCTTCATTATAATAGCATTATAATAAATTAACACTGTACAACCCCCTTTGCCAGTGGCCAGTTAAGGAAAATCATAGGAGACCACATGTGCAGTAGCTTTAAAGTAATATAACCCCTGTACAGGCACAATGAAACCCCACCAAAACTAGCCTGGCAATATCTGCCCTATAAGAATAGAATCCCTCCAGCCGCTGAGGTCAATATCTGCTCAGAGCTGGCCCGCTCCCATGTTCTATGGAGTGTACCATTGCTTAATGAATCTGCTTGCTCTCTTTCTGCTACAAATTCTGTGTGTTCGGTTCAATTCTTTGTCTGTGATCATCAAGAACCTGGTTACCTCTGCCTACCTGTGATACTCAGGCTAAGTTAATATTTTTCAGTAGTTTTGGAAAATGTTGGCTATTATTTCTTCAAGTATTTGTTTTGTTCCATCCTCACTCTCTTTTCTCATTCTGGGTCTCCCTTATGCAAATATTAGAGCACTCAAAATCATTCTACAGATTCCTAAGACTCAAGTTCATTATTTCTTTCAGTTTTTTTCCTGCTGTTCAAATTGGATAATTTCTGTTGACTTGCTTTAAGTTTAACAATCCTTGCTTATGGCATCTGCGATTTTCTTACAAACCCATCTGAAACATGCGGAGCTTCTCCTAGAAAAGACTGGGATTTCTGTCAGTTGCCCCTCCAACCCTGTGCCTAATCAGTGCCAGACAAAGCAGCAGCAGATACCACTTTATCAGGCAAACAGATTTTCCAATCCTAATGCACGTGCAGTTAAGCCCCAGAGTGACTGTACCCTCAAAAAACAGAAAAAACAGATCTTTCTATTGAGATTTAGCATGCTAATCAGACCTGGGACACATGAAGAACTATATAGTTCCACTGCAATGGCCAAAGAGTCCCTGCCTCTACATACTTAGAGGTCAGGCTTACACGTCATCCTTTCTGCCTCAACTCTTTTAAAACTGTTCCCTAGCTTTTGTTGTGGAAGCAACAGTCATTTCTTTCCCCTGTGAACACTGTTTCTTCTTGCCAGCATGAGCTATTTAATAAAACTTTGCCTGAGTCCTAATGCTGTGGGTACACTCTTGACTTCTGTCCTGGGAAGCCCCAAGAACCCAGGTTACCAGTAACACATCCAGTAAATGTTTCATTTTAGAATTTGTATGTTTCAGTTCTAAAATGTCTGGATGATTTTTTAAATAGTTTTCATTATTGCTGTCCATATTTTCCATCTGTTTATTTATTGCAACCATTTTTCCTTCTAATTGTTAAACATATATAGTTCTTCTAAAATCCTTTTTCCATAATAGCGCCACTAAAATTGTTTTTTATTAATTCTATCAATTCAGTCACCTCTGGATCTATTTTACTGAACACTTTTTCTTACTACTGTAAGTCACATTTCTTTATTTCTTCACACAATACATAATTTTTATGTGCTGTGTATGATGTGTTATAGAGAATTGTGTTTCAATTATTTTCCTCTGAAGAGTATTGATTTTTATTCTAGCAGGCAGTTAAATTATAGGTTGGCCACCTGGAACTTTACCTTGGTTTTATATTTAATTAGGCCAGGGCTATTTTGGTTTGCTTTGTCCTAGCTCAATCTTCTGGTTCTCTGACGTAGTTTTTACTTCTAACGTGTAGCCCATCTGGGGTTTCAAGGGGAAGCCCAAGGTATTTGTCCAATTTCTCTATCTTTGTTGGCTTCATATTCCAAACTCTGTTGGCAAGTATTTCCTTCTATTCTCTTTTTATGGACCAGTTTATACAGAATTGGTGTTAATTCTTTAAACATTCAATAGAATTAACTAATAAAACTATTTTGACTGAGGCTTGCCTTTGTGGGAACATTTTCTCAATTAATTCAATTTTTACTTGTTAAAGGCTTTTTCAGGTTTTTAGTTTCTTCTTGAGTCAGTTTCAGTAATTTGTTAGTTTCTAGGGATTTTTCCATTTCATCTATGTTATATAATTTGTTGGCATACAATTGTTTGTAATATTCCTTTTACTCCTTTTTTTTTTTTAAAAAAAATCTCTGTAAGGTCTATAGTGAGGTCACCTCTTTCTTCTTTTTTTTTTCCTTTTTTTAAAATTTTTATTTTAATTGTTGATCTTGTACAGTTTTCTGTCTTTTAGTCTCACCCGAACCCACCACCCCAGCCCTCCCCTCCTCTCTCTCATTTCCATCCCCCCATAGTTTTTGTCCATGTGTCCTTTATACTTGTTCCTGTAATTCCTTCCCTTTTCCCCTGAAATTCCCTCCCCTCTCCCCTCTGGTGACTTTCAGCCTGTTCTCAATTTCTGTGTCTTTGGTTATATTATGCTTATTTGTTAGTTTTGTTGATTAGCTTCCTGTTAAAGGTGAGATCATATGGTATTTGTCTTTCACTGCCTGGCTTACTTCGCTTAACATGATGCTCTCAAGTTCCATCCATGCGGTTGCAAAGGGTATGAGCTCCTTCTTTCTTTCTGCTGCATAGAATTCCATTGTGTAAATGTACCACAGCTTTTTGATCCATTCATTTACTGATGGGCATCTAGGTTGCTTCCAACACTTGGCTATTGTAAATTGTGCTGCTATAAACATAGGGGTGCATAGGTTCTTTTGGATTGGTGTTTCAGGGTTCTTAGGATATAGTCCTAGCAGTGGAATTGCTGGGTCAAAAGGTATATCCATTTTTAGTTTTTTTAGAAAATTCCATACTGTTTTCCATAGTGGTTGTACCAGCCTGCACTCCCACCAGCAGTGTACTAGTGTCCCCTTTTCTCCACAACCTCTCCAACACTTGCTGTTTGTTGCTTTGTTTATGAAGGCCATTCTGACTGGTGTCAAGTTGTATCTCATTGTGGTTTTAATTTGCATCTCTCTGATAGCTAGCGATATCGAGCATCTTTTCATGTGTCTCTGGATCCTCTGTATGTCCTCCTTGGAGAAGTGTCTGCCCAAGTCCTCTGCCCATTTTTTAATTGGGTTGCTTGTCTTCTTAGAGTGGAGTCGTGTAAGTTCTTTGTATATTTTGGAGATTAAACCCTTATCTGAGGTATCATTGGCAAATATGTTTTCCCACACAGTCGGTTCTCTTTTTATTTTAATATTGTTTTCCTTGGCCATGCAGAAGCTTTTTATTTTGATGAGATCCATTTGTTTATTGTTTCCTTTATGTCCCTTGCTTTAGGGGACATATCCGTAAAAATGTTGCTGCGTGTAATATCTGAGATTTTCCTGCCTATGTTCTCCTCTAGGACTTTAATGGTGTTATGGCCTATGTTTAAATCTTTTATCCACCTTGAGTTTATTTTTGTGCATGGTATAAGTTGGTGCTCGAGTTTCATTTTCTTGCACGAGGCTGTCCAGTTCTCCCAACACCACTTGTTGAAGAGGCTATTTTTACTCCATGTTATGTTGCTGCTCCCTTTGTCGAATATTACTTGACTGTAGAGACGAGGGTTTATTTCTGGGCTCTCTGTTCTATTCCACTGGTCCACGTGCCTGTTTTTATGCCAGTACCAGGCTGTTTTGATTACAGTAGCCTTGTAATACATTTTGGTATCAGGTATTGTGATCCCTCCTACTTTGCTCTTCTTTCTCAAGATTGCTGACGCTATTCTGGGTCGTTTATTGTTCCATATAAATTTTTGAAGAGTTTGCTCTATATCTGTGAAATATGCCATTGGTACTTTAATAGGTATTGCATTGAATCTGTAGATTGCTTTAGGAAGTATGGACATTTTGATGATGTTAATTCTTCCGATCCATGAACACGGTATGTGTTTCCATTTATTTGTGTCTTCCTTGATTTCTTTCTTCAGTGTTGTGTAGTTTTCTGCATACAGGTCTTTTACCTCCTTGGTTGGGTTTATTCCTAGGTACTTTATTTTTCTTTTTGCTATATCGAAGGGGATTTTTTTCTTGATTTCTGCTTCTGTTGTTTCATTGTTGGTATACAAAAATGCCTTTGATTTCTGGATATTGACTTTGTATCTGGCTGTTTGGCCAAATTCATTAATTAGGTCGAGCAGTTTTTTGGCCGAGACTATAGGATTTTCTATGTATACTAACATGTCTTCTGCAAACAATGATAGTTTTGTTTCCTCCTTTCCAAGTTAGATGCCTTTTATTTCCTTTTCTTGTCTAATCGCTGTGGCTAATACTTCCAATACTATATTGAATAGAAGTGGTGAAAGTGGACAGCCTTGTCTTGTTCCTGATTTTAGTGGAAAAGATTTTAGTCTTTGCCCGTTGAGTATGATGCTGGCTGTAGGTTTCTCATATATAGCCTTTATTATGTTGAGGAATGCTCCCTCTATTCCCACTTTGCTGAGTGTTTTTATCATAAATGGGTGCTGTACTTTATCAAATGCTTTTTCCGCATCTATTGATATGATCATGTGATTTTTGTCTTTGCTTTTGTTTATGTGATGAATCACATTTACTGATTTGCGAATGTTGAACTATCCTTGCATCCCTGGGATGAACCCCACTTGGTCGTGGTGTATGATCTTTTTAATGTGTTGTTGGATGCGGTTTGCCAATATTTTGTTGAGGATTTTAGCATCTATGTTCATCAGCGATATTGGCCTGAAGTTCTCCTTCTTTGTTGTGTCTTTATCTGGTTTTGGGATTAGGATGATGCTGGCTTCATAAAAAGAGTTTGGGAGTCTTCCATCTTTTTGGATTTTTTGGAATAGTCTGTGGAGAATAGGGGTTAGCTCTTCCTTAAATGTTTTGTAGAATTCTCCTGTGAAGCCATCTGGTCCAGGACTTTTGTGTGTTGGGAGTGTTTTGATTACTGATTCAATTTCACCGGCTGTTATTGGTCTGTTCAGGCTTTCTGTTTCTTTTTCATTGAGTTTCGGAAGGTTATATTTTTCTAGAAACCTGTCCATTTCACCTAGGTTTTCAAATTTCTTGGCATACAGTTCTTCATAGTAATTTCTTACAATCCTTTGTATTTCTGCGGTGTCAGTTGTAATATCTCCTCTTTCATTTCTGATTGTGTTTATCTGAGTCCTCTCTCTTTTTTTCTTGATGAGCCTGCTTAAAGGTTTGTCGATTTTGTTGATCTTTTCAAAGAACCAACTCCTCAATTCATTGATCTTTAGGATTGTGCTTTTAGTCTCTATGTCATTTAATTCTGCTCTGATCTTGGTTATTTCTTTCCTTCTACTTGCTCTGGGCTGTCTTTGTTGTTGTTCCTCGAGTTCTTGTAGGCGTAAGGTTAGGTTGTTTGTTTGAGATGTTTCTGTCTTTTTTAGATAGGCCTGTATCGCTATAAGCTTCCCTCTGAGGACTGCCTTTGCTCTGTCCCATAAGTTTTGGGTCGATGTGAGTTCATTATCACTTGTTTCCAGAAATGTTTTGATTTCCTCCCTAATTTCATTCTTGACCCATTCATTGTTTAATAGCATGCTATTCAATCTCCATGATTTTGAGGGTTTTGGGTTTTTATCCTTGGGATTGGTTTCTAGTTTCAGTCCCTTGTGGTCAGCGAAAATGCTTGGTATGATTTCAATTTTCTTGAATTTGTTGAGGCTTGATTTGTGTCCTATCATGTGGTCTATCTTTGAAAATGTTCCATGTGCATTTGAAAAGAAAGTGTATTTAGCTTCTTTGGGATGGAGGGCTCTATATATATCAGTTAAGTCCATTTCCTCTAGAGTGTTGTTCAGTGCCACAATATCTTTGTTGATATTTTGTTTGGAAGATCTGTCCATTTTTGACAGTGGGGTGTTAAAATCACCTACTATAATTGTGTTGCTGTCAATATCTTTCTTGAAGTCCTCTAAGATTTTCTTGATGTATTTAGGTGCTCCTATGTTGGGTGCATATATATTTACAATATTTATGTCTTCTTGGTGGATTCTTCCCTTGAGTAGTATGAAGTGACCTTCTGGGTCTCTCTTTATGGCCCTTCTTTTGAAGTCTATTTTGTCTGATATGAGTATTGCTACCCAGATTTTTTTTCCTGACCATTTCCTTGGAAAATTTGTTTCCAGCCCTTCACTTTGAGCCTGTGTATGTCTTTTGTCCTGAGGTGGGTTTCTTGTAGGCAGCATATGTGTGGGTCGTGCTTTCTTATCCATTCAGCTAATCTGTGTCTTTTGATTGGAGCATTTATTCCATTTACATTTAAGGTTATTATTGATAGGTATTTATTCATTGCCATTTTTGTATTTGTGTTCCTCTCTCTCTTTCTCTCTCTGTCTTTTCCTTTCTTCCCTTAAAGCAGTCCCTTTAATATCCCTTGAAGAATTGGTTTGGTAGAGGTGTATTCTTTTAGACTTCTTTTGTTTGGGAAGCTCCTTATTTGGCCTTCTATCTTGATTGAAAGCCTTGCTGGGTAAAGTAGTCTGGGTTGCAGGCCTTTGGTTCTCATTGCTTGGAATATTTCTTGCCATTCTCTTCTGGCTTGGAGCGTTTCCATTGAGAAGTCAGATGCTAACCTGATTGGGGCCCCCTTGTATGTTACTTCCTTTTTCTCCCTTGCTGCCTTTAAGATTCTCTCTTTGTCTTGGAATTTTGCCATTTTAATTATGATGTGTCTTGAAGTGGGCCTGTTTGGGTTCCTTTTGATTGGGACTCTCTGTGTTTCATGGATTTGTGTGGCTTTTTCTCTCACCAAATTAGGGAAGTTTTCCATCATTACTTTTTCAAACAGGTTTTCTATCCCTTGTTCTTGTTCTTCTCCTTCTGGTAGCCCTATTATACGGATATTATTCCGTTTCATGTTGTCTTGCATTTCTCTTAAACCCTCTTCATTCTTTCTAAGCCTCTTTTCCTTATCTTGCTCATTCTGAGTGTTTTTTTCTATTTTGTCCTCCAACTCGCTGATCCGATCTTCTGCTTCATCGATTCTGCTTTTCATTCCTTCTACTGTGTTCTTCAGTTCAGAGATTGTGTTCTTCATTTCCTCTTGGCCCTTGTTGATAGTTTCTATTTCCTTTTTCATGTTGATATAGTTTGCGGTGAGTTCATCATAACTTCCCTGTAGTTTGTGGTAGCTCATTGAGATCTCATTGAGCTTCCTGACAACCATTGCTTTGAACTCTGTATCTGATAGTTGAGTTGCCTCCGTTTCATTTAGCATTCTTTCTGGAGCTTCTTCCTTTCCTTTCATTTGGGGGGTTGTTTCTTTGTCTTCCCATTGTTTGTAAGACTCTTGTTGTTAGCCACAACTTCTTAAATTGATCTGTTCTGGCTCCCTGGGTTTGTGGTATGACCTTCTGTGGTAGACTATCTGTGAGTTTCAGTGGTGGATTCTCCTTCGGGTATCCTGTTGTTCACAGCTTCCACTGTCTCATCAGCTGGAATACCCTGTTTTGGGGGCCAACTCTGGTTTTTTTTCACAGTTCCAGGCTTGTTTGTTTGTTTGTTTTGTCACACTCGTGGGTATTTAAAAAAAGAAGAGGGGGGAGAATGAAAAAAAGAAGAAAGAAGAAAAAAGAGAAAGGTAGAAGAGATAAAATTGGAAAGAAAGGAAGACGGAATAAGACATGAAGGAATTCAAGGGAGGCAAAAGGAGTTGGGGAGTAAAGAAGAAGATAAAAATAAAGAAGAAGGAATAGTTAAAAACTCATATAAATAGGCATACAAACAAAAAGACACAAACAAACTGGCAAAACAAAAACAGACACACCCACACAAATATAAACAGCCACACACACACAAAAAAAGAACAAGCAAAGCAAAAGAAAATATTAAAAATAAAAAAAATAAAATTAAAAAATAAAAAATATATTTTAAAAAACAAACAAAAACAAAAATAATAAAAAAAAAAAACCCTCTTGTTGTTTTCAAACTTGCCGAGTTGGCTTTTCTGGTCTTGCTGGCTGCAATGGCCGAGGGGTGATCTTACTCCTTTTCTCTGTGTTCAGAACTCAGTCCTCACTGTGCTATGTATCCCAGCGTTAGTGGGCACCTCTCCCCACAGGGTTTCCAGCGTGTGATCTGAGCCTCCTGGTGTGTGTGCACTTCTCCGAGTTTATGGGTGTGTGCTAGGTTCTCCACTCTGCGCAGTTGCTTGCCTTTGCCCCTGGGAGGCTTTCTGAGCGGGGGCCTACACTCCAGTGGCTTTCTCGAGCCTGTGCCTTGGACCTGAGCTGTCTGCGTTGGAGCACGGGCCCGTGATCTGGCACGGGCGCTCCACAGCTGTCTCCAGTGGCCAGCGCCTATGTTTTCATGAGTGTCCACTATCCCGAGACCATGTGGGGTCCCCTGAGGATGCCTATTTTCATGCAGCTGTCTCACTTCACACGCGCCTCTGTCAGCAGTTGGAGCGACTGTGCTTTTGTAGTCGCCCGGCGGCCACAAGAACTCGGTTCAAAGTCGCGCATGACCTGGCGCGGGGGCACCCACTTTCGCTCTGCCGCAGTCGTGCGGTGGCCCCTGAGATCTCCCAGCCGGTTCAGAGGCTGACCCAGCTCCCTCCCCAGAGCCCTGGGGCGGGCTTGGCGAGCTCCGGGCCGGGGCCTCAGCCGCCCCATCAGCCGCCCGGCTCTCCCGGCTCTCCGCGAGCTGGAACCCTGGGCTCCTATTGTTCCGAAGAGCTCTCCTTACCGCTGGTTTTTCAGTGTCTGCTACAATTCCCAACATCTTGTTTTCAGATATGTTGTGTTATTGTTCCTTGTCTGCTCTGATCTTCCGTAGATTGGCCCGGTATTTCTCCCGTGTGTAGAGGGGAAATGGGGTCTGCTCCCTCCTACCACGCCGCCATCTTCTCTCTCTACCTCTTTCTTCTTTATTACTGACTTTATTGATTTGAGTCTTTTATTTATGTATGTCTAGCTAAATGTTTGCCATTTTTGTTGAACTTTTAAAAGAATCAACTTTTGAGTTTCTTGGTTTTCTCTATTTCGTTCATTTTCACTCTTTCTTATTTATTTTCTTTTTTTAGCTTAGGGTTTAGTTTGCTCTTTTTTTTTTTTTTTTTTTAGTTCCTTAAGGGGTAGATCCTAAGGGGAGTTGAGGTATTTCATCTTTTTTTTTTTTTTTTTTTTTTTTTTACCACAGGCATCTATAGCATAAATTTCCCTTAAAACACTTTTACCTGCACTCCATAATTTCCATTTGGTGTGTTTCATTTCGTTCTTAAGCTGTTGTCTAATTTCTATTGTAATTTCTTCTTTAACCCACTTGTTATTCAGGAGTATTTTTTTAATTTCCACATATTTGTAACATTTACATATTTATTTCATTTTTAAAAGATTTTATTTATTTTTAAAGAAAGGGAAAGGGAGAGAGAAAGAGAGGAAGAGAAACATTGATGTGGAGAGAAACATCAATAGGTTGTCTCTTGTATGACCCCAACTGGGAACCTGGCCCGCGACCCACTTATGTGCTCTGATTGGGAATCCAACCAGTGACTTGTTGGTTGGCATGTCGGTACTCAGTCCACTGAGCCACACCAGTCAGGGTACAAATTTCTCATTGATTTCTAATTTCATTCTATTTTTTGTCAAAAAAAGTACTTAATGTGACTTTGATCTTAAGTTTGCCTTATGATCTAACATTTAGATTATCCTGAGGAATATTCCATAGGTACTTGAGAAGAATATGTATCCTGTCTCTATACATTTTACTACTCCATAATTCATATCAAACACAAATTTACCTTCTTTAACACATGAGACAAATCCCACTTTGAACCGTCCATTTCTTGTTTGTCTTTCCAGCAACTACTCTCTCTCTCCTGGTAATAGCAGACCTAATTTTTCCTTCATAATTCTACTCATTTACTGTCTCCAGTGATAAGACAGTGTTCTTATTTTACCAAATGGGCATACTAAACCTAGAACCTGAGTAACTGACTGGCTTAGAAATGGTCATATAACTCCAACCAGGCGAATAATATTCAATTATTGAGCCTCTGTTAAAGCTACTAGTTAAGAAGTACAATTATTCCATTCAAGGATCTATTTTGGTAGGATACCAACATAGGATACCAAAGTCGTATAGAACATTGCCATCAATAGAACACTCGGTCAGAGATGAAGGAAACATATTGGGAAGAATTAGGACAAAAAACTGACTCCCAATGACATTGACTGAGAACCTGAATCTAGCCAGGTTAAACCTGAAACTATGCCCAAATGGATTTCACTTACTTGAGATAATGGACTCTTATTTTTGCTTAAGGCCACTTGAGTTGTTTACTAATACCCATCTTCATAAAGATTTATTTCATCTCTTGTTCACATTTTACAGATAATGTTGAAGAGATGCCTATGTAGATGATAATTTAGACTAGGGAATGTTATTGTGCTTTCCTTTTCTAAAGTTCTGTGAGTTTTGACTATTGCTTACAGGAGTCTCTGAAGTAGCTTTCATAGTCTATGATACAGTGTTCAGACCTTCCACTGCTTCTCATGGGTACAGTTTTCCCAAGGGTAAACTGCAGGCCCTAGTCACAATATCTACCTTAGGGTTAACTTTGTAGGAACCCAGAGAGAAGAATTTCATATAAACCATTTGATACAGTTTCCTAGTATAAAACAAGTGGTAAAGCATACATTAACTTTTTCACTGGATCAGTTAAGACCAAACTGGAATATAACAAAAAACATAGTTGTTACTTCAGATTCTAAAAATATTATACTTTATACTTTAGGATATATTATTTAATATCTACATACAACCTATTTAGATGTTCATATATCAAGCTAGAAATGCATGAGAACTTAATAAGCCTCTTATTTTTGTCATATGATTTGTTAATTTTGTTTGCATGTAAAGATGACTTTAGTTTTATCTCTATCACTCTACCATGTATCCAATGAGTGTTCATACAAATTTTAGGTAAAAATATATGCAAAAATCATGACTTATAAATTGCTAATTTTTCAGGGGAAATTCATACAGATAATGATAACCACAATGTGATATTTCCTCCCCAAAGAGTCCATCTTCAGGTATTTATAAATGGCATTTTAAAGTTATCTGACTTGGTATATTTTATAATTTGTTTGGCAAATACACATGTCCTAAAAATGTATTTTAAATACTTGAAAAATACATCATGATTTTTAAATTGTAGACCAGTGTCCTCCATGATTCATAATTATCTTTCTAATGAATGAACAATTTTAGTTTAATTCTAAATCAAATTGTACATAAAATCTTTGGAATTTTTGTACTGCTTAACTGTGGTGATACATATTTTTGTTATTTAAACTTTCGTTGGCCAGATAGACAAGGTCAAATTAATTCACAGTTAATTTGAGAGTGATATTAATTAGATGTGAAAGTAAATTTTATTATGATGATCACAAAATCTTGGAAAAGGAAAAGGAGCCCTCAGTGAGCCTTACCAGGTTCCCAACTGACAGCACACTGCTGAACTGCTCCGTCATGGGGTAGTGCTCCATGGCCATGAAGAGAGTATTTAAGACGATGCAGATGGTGATGGCCAGGTCAACAAATGGGTCCATCACAACCAGGTTGACGAGGTGTTTCACTTTTAACCATGGTTTGCAGCAGTCCCAGATCAAACACATGTTAGCAAATTTATACCAACAGGGTGGACATTTCTGCCTGGATTCTTCAAGTTCTGTAAGAAAAAAGTTAGAATACTCATGAAAACTGCTTACTTTCTATTAAGCAATCTCGGTTTAAATTGAAACTGACTTTTTAAAACTCTAAAACTATTGAAAAGCATTATGGGTTAATCTGATGGTGGAGCAAGAAAACGTTTATAATGGATTAGTCGTCATAGAAGACATGGGCACAGAAAGGCTAGTAAACTTTCTAAATTCATCTTGCCTAAGTATTGTTTCCAAGATTCTACCTGCAGTATTAAACTATCTGATAATTATCTTCAAATCTGTCAGAAACTAATGGGTAGGACTTGTGTTAAGTATATTGAAAACTCATCCATGTTTCAGATAAAGCAAGACACTATGTGTGTGTGTGTGTGTGTGTGTGTGTGTATTTATTTATTTATTTATTTAAGCAAGATTAAATATATGTATATTTTTCAAAGAACTCCTCTCAAGAAATGTCCTAAAAACTATTAGTCATGCTCAATCTCAGTTTCTTAGATTACACATTTATGGGTCTTTTAATAAATGGTTTGTCAGTGTCACCAGTATTAATCATAATGTTTCTAATTAAGCCTCATTAGATATAGGATTGTATATTACTCAACAAGATTCCTTTTCTTAATTTGAATAGAGGGTATAAGATAACACCAAATATCCACTCCAGAAAACTGGGGTCCTCACTATATAATAAATTCATGTTTCACAAAATGGGACTTACATACTACTGGTAAAAATCTAAGAGTATTTCAGGTAGAATATATGTAAAATTCCTAAATTTTCATGGTCTGCATTTATCTACTAAAAGGTGTAATTATCATATCAAACCTATAATATAAAATTTCATATTAAAATACTTATTTTTTAAAAAGTACAATGATTTCAAAAAGAATTTTAACTAAATAATGGGTGAGAGAAGCTAGAAATGCACAGATCTTCAAGATGATACTCAAAATACTGAAACTCGGTAAATATTGGAGCAGGATTTTAGGGAATTAGGAAGTGGGAAGTTACCTACTCTCTTTCTTTGGTAAGATCATCTCTTAATCAACTCTTAAGTGGGAAAATCACTCAGAACTTATTTTCTGATGATATCATTGCTACACATCCTACTACCTGCTCTGTTAAATGAGACCACCACTTCTTAGCACCAAAATAGAGGGAAAGATTCCTCTTTTATTTATGGAATAACTGATTCTGGTAAGTCACTTTAGTATGACTACTGTGGCAACTGTGTAGTCTATGACTGGTATAGTTTATTGGGAACTATAGTTTATATAGAAACTATATATGTACATATATAGTTTATTAGGAACTATATAGTTTATAGTTTATTAGGAACTAAACTTTGAAAGGGAAGAAACAGCACATGAAATAGACAAACACAACAATAAGTAATGATTTTTTGTTCTACTGATAAACAGTCACTACTAACCAATGCTATAAAGTTTATACTTCCCTAAAATAAATTAATTTCTTAATTATTTTTAAGAAAATTCTGTTAGAGGTAGATTCTTCGATTGTTTCTTTAGTTATTGAAATTGTTCCAGTGCACAGTTAATTTGAATTTCTTTTAATATGTAATTTTGTAAATAATAAAGAATAGTTGAGTTGTATATATATCAGAGGAAAAAATATAAATATAATTATTATGCACTAGTTATTTTGTAGATGCTTTTAAGACTCCAAAATAATCTTATGAGTATGCTGAAGATAAAGAGATATTATCATTTACAGTAAATAATAATAGAGAAACAAAAAATCCCTTTGTGTACAGAGAGTAAGTAATTTTTTTAATGCTACCTGTCATTTATTAAATAGAAGCAAACAGCAATTGTAGAAAAAAATAAATCAGAGTAAAGTTGAAAAGTGGAAATTCAGCCGGCATGTTTCTTCTTGATATCAGGAAAAGGTGTAGCAAAGCTGGTTAAGTTCTAAAATAAAATTATTCAATTATTCATGCCAAAAAAAAGGAGAATTTTATTTGTTTTGAAAACAAGCGCTCAGGAGAGAACTACAGCCTCCACTCCATTATTCCTGAGAGGGTTATCCACACGGAGAATCACTCGCAGCCCCGTTTACACTTAGCTGGCCCTACTCAGTTCCTTAGGTGTTTCTAACTCACCTTCCCACTATCCTTGCCAAGGGTGTGGCCAGGGAACATTTCTATACGAATTCAGCATTTTGAAAAACTTGAAAGGCAAATAATTCATTTTTGCTCATTTCCTACTGTTTCACTAAGTAGGAAGATATTCACTACCCTGGACAATGGAGGCTGGGCTGTAGTTCAAGAGAAAGAAAACAAAAGTTGCCAGCCGAATCAACAAGCCTGGTTCATAAAAATAAAGGGAGAACTAAATCATAATTAGACTTAGAAGAAAGAATCCACAAATAAACAGATTACATCAACTCAAGAAACATTTCCACCATTATCAGGGAACAAAAAAGACAGAGAAAGAAAAAATATATATCAATATAAAAGACCACTCTAGTATGCATGTGTATGGTAAGAATTGCTAACAACAAACTTTGATCAATGTCATATTCAAAGTGTTTAGATATAATTGAGTAAAGAAAAGTAAACTTTTCATTCTATACAACCAATGAAAAATGAATAAAAACTTAGCTGTTGTCTCGCACAAAAATACAAAGTCAGAAGTTCCGCAGATAATAAAATCAAACACTCGGTCTCCTGCTTCCTCAGTGACACTTATTTTGAAGACACCCTTTCCTCCTAAGTAACTCTGTGGGACACACGCCCATGGAGGGTGATGTGGGTGCACTCATTTGGAACTCTGTGTCTTAGTGAGTGGACAAGTTCAATCTTGTGGTGGGTTGATGTTTTCTAAGTGTGTCTTACGTTAGCTCAAATGTAATGCTATCAGAAGTGCAAAGTAGGACTGTTGATTTAGACTTACCCTGTCTCCTTCTCTACTTCTTGCTTTAGGGAGCAGACATGCTGCTGACATCGGTAGCAGAACCACTGGCAGCTTCCTCTCAGTGGTTTTGCTATGGCAAGGAGCAGACCAGAGAATCTTCAAAAGATTTACCTGGAGGGACAGGGAGGAGCAAGCTACTGGCAGCTGGGGGGGAAGAGGGAGTGCAAGCTAACGCAGGCGAGGTTGGGGAAGAACGTACTGAGTTTAATATCCCATAGAAATCAGTGAAAAGATTTCTGATACTGCATTATGAAAATTGGGTGTTGTAATACTGACATGTTTGTGATATATGCTGTTATCTACACTGTGAGTTTTTTTTTCTGGTTGTGACTTTCAGATTTTGGGTACTGTTGTGAGTATCATGGGATTTTTCCATTCAGACTAGAAAATAATTATTCTAAGAATCAGTCCAATGTTAAGAGAAACTATAACTAAAGATAAGAGAGTCATATTCACAGACTCTGGCCAGTTGGTTAGAGCATTGCCCTAATACTCCAAGGATGGGTGTTTGATCCCCGGTCAGGACACATACAGGAAGCAACTGATGAATGCATAAATAAGTGGAACAACAAATTGATGTTTTTCTCTCTCTGTCTCCCTTTCTCTCTCTCTCTCTAAAAATCAATAAAAAATAAAAAAGTCATGTGCACTTGTGCTCTCCCAGTCTCCCACTCTCTTTCTCTCTCATTCTCCATCTTCCTTTTTCCTATGCCACATCTACACACACACACAAACCTCTGGGAGGGGGGTGCTGGAAAGGGAGGGTTTATAAAAGAGAAAAGGAGAAAAGGGTAAGGAGGGTAAGGGAGGAAGGTAGAATATATTTTATATGAAAGTATCTTCCAAGTACTTGAAGTTGATGTTCCAGTTCACTTAGAATATAGAAAGGTACACACATGTAAATTAACAAAAGCAACAAAAATAAAACAATGAATAATAATGATATTTATTGATTGCCTTCTACATGCCAGATACACAAATGCTTCATATATAATGCCTCAATCTTACAACAACGTTGTGTCTAAACATCATCATTATCCACATTTTATTGATGAAGAAACTGAAGTCTTGAGTCACAAACTAACACATATAACACATGTAAAAGTCAAGAAGTGAGCACAGATAAAGTCCCCAAACTCCTTATCTTGGCCTTATAAGATCCAGATCTCTAAACAATATGTTAACTACTTAGAAATTATCTGCAACTAAAGAGAATGCTGGTATAAAACTCTGATTAGAGAAAGGCAAAAGTAATTCTACAAAAACTTGAAAACTCTGCTTCAAAGAGGTTTATATCAAATCCTAATTTATATTTTTTCATTTACATTTCTGGGTAAATCAGAGGATTTTATAACTTGTGTCTCAAGCAATCAATTCAATTCAAATGAGTTATGGGTGAGCATCACTAAAAAATAAGCATATTCATCACACTCCTTTCAATGTCATGCACACAACAAATTTCAACAGTTCAGTATTTAATCTATGAAAGTAGTGTTCTAAGTACACCTTGAATTTGTAGTAGCTTCCTGGAAGCTGAATATAAAAAAAATCTATAACAGATGGTACAATACAAGTGTTGTACATGGATTTTACTTCTGCTTAGTAAAAGACATAATGATGATGTGGTATTAAATCAAAAAGAATTTTCTTGGAATTGATGGATTTGTTTCATCATTACCAAAGCACCTCCAAGCAGCTGTGCTGCAAGACTTCTGACGTACCTTCCATGGTGTTGGTCAAAATACTCGCGACACTCATTGCTCTTTGCCTTGCTGTGGGATCTTCCAACAAATCCATGGAAACATGATAAGAACTAGACCGTCTCTTTCTTATTTCTGTTTCGGTAGTTGTCCCCTAAGAATAAAATTTCAGGTGAAATAACCATTATTCTTAAGGGCAGTGAAAATTAAAGCATTCCTATAACATGTGCTACTTAACTAAATGTTCACCATGCATTATCTCTAATGATGTGTTAACAGCTCATTAAAATATCCCAGGAATTATCATTCTTGGGAAGTGTTTGGAGGCTCATCAGATTCTTAGTTTTAAGGAATGCCTGGGTTTGCAACCAAGATGGACTTTCCCAGTTATTCCATCTTAGAGCTTTGGGTGGGGCGGGGGGGAGGTACCTTGCCTGCTGTTGGATAGATAACCTCTTAGCAAATCAACAAATTCCTCCCAGAATGCCAGACAGAAACATATTGTTCCCTGGTTTACTCTCAGATTGAGTTATTAGCTCTTTATAGACATGTATTCATGGGTTTAATGTACAAAAAGAATTTTAAACTTACTAGTAAGTTAAAAATTAGTACCAGTAATAGCTTCCTTAAAATGTGAATTCACTATAAAATGCTAACACTCATTGTACACAGGTGATACTTTCCAACACCCTGAATAATAAAACTAAATATCAGAACTAATCTACAACATTTTTACATTTATAAAAAAAAACCCAACTCCATCCACAAAACCACTCATCCTTGGCATTGAAAGTGTAAGGTGATAACACCACTCAGTGTGGTGAGGTGGTCTTTGATTTTTAACAATGATATGATTATTTGGCACTTTTAAAAAATGAACTCATCAGAATTTCAAAATGGGCAGAAATTTATTCCTACTTTGAGAGATCAAATGATGTAATAAATTATCAGAGAAAAGGGGCAAAATGAGCATTTTGAATTCGGGTCTGAGTGCCAATAATAAATAATAAGTTATTTTTAGTTCTCTGAAAAATTTCCCTATTTTTAAAATAACGATACAAGTCCTGCTCATCTACTTTGACCTTATTGTAATATAAGGAACATTATTGTTATCAACCTGTATTCCTCTACTGCATACATATTAAAAAACAAAGTTTCCACTCAATTGATATGATTGTCATTAATGATGATAAACATCCATATATGAGACATATAATTGATTTTATGGTAAAAGAGAAGAAAAAATAATGAAAAAAGAAATAACCCTGAAACTAAAGCTCTTTCAATTAAAATGTTGTCACTCAAAATTTAACATGTTTTGCCAGGTCAGAAAAAGGCAAAGTTTTTAAAGAAAAAAGTAGAGTTGCTTACAGGTGGTCACTAGTCCCTTCTACACTATACAGCACTGTATATGCAAAAATCTAGGTATTTCTCAACTTTAATGATAGATTCCAAAACCTTGGATGGTATTACTGAGGAAATGTTTAAAATTAAATTGCTTAAATTGAATAAATGTTTAAAGGACAAGATACTGTGTGCATTGGAGGGTGTCATTTGCTTTCAGCTGTTCGTGTTCTATTCTCATTTCCTCTCAACAGTCCTTCAAAGCTGACTTCTTCTGCCTGCACCTTCAGCTCACGAGATACCACTGTGCCCTGCCTCACAGAACCTGAATGCAAATTAAGGAAGGGATATGGGAGAGCTGGAAATAAAGTGATCACACCAGGCTTTGCCTCATACTGGCCCCAATTTGGTTTCAGAGATTTTCTCCATCCTTTCTGATAGGACAGGAGTTTTATGGTAAATTACTGATAAATGCTAAATACTTTCTGACAGACTGACATTTTCTGCGTACTTATGCAATGAAGGTGTGCATTTTTGTTTGCTCGATTAACAAGAGCAGTGATGCTCATCCTTTATTATGTGTAAGAACTATGTGGGATGCTTCTCAAGGAAGAAGATTCCCCTGACTTTGTTCCTCTCAGTTGTTTTTTGTCTGAGTAAGTTTGGACTGATCCAGGAATCTCCATTTTTTCTCCTTTCTTTAAAGCACTTTATTGAGAACTGATTGACATGTAAAAAGCTGTATACATTTCATGTACAAAACTCGATGAGTTTGGCTGTAAGTACACAATCTGAACTATCACCAACATCAAGGTCATAAACATTTCCATCACCTTCCAAAGTTTTCTCCCACTCCCTTTACTGGTGCTGTTTTTTTTTTGGGGGGGGGGGTAAAAACACTTAACATAATATCTATCATTTTTGCAAATTTTAAATATACAATATAGTATTATTAACTGTAGGCACCATGCTCTGCAGTACATCTCCAGGAATTATTTATCTTGCATAACTCAAATGATGTACCCTTTGACCATCAGGCTCATAGAAACAGAGAAGAGAATGGTGGTTGCCAAAGACAGAGGAAAGGAGGATCCACAATTTTAAGACACATCTCAGGCATTTTCGTGTAAACAGTCTAAGGGTGAAATATATTTTGAGAAACCTTGGGTCAAAATGAAACTGTTTGTTTCCTTAGCTATCTCCTTTTCCATTTAAGAAAGTTAAAAATATTCCGTGGGAGGCAATATTGCAATATGGATACAATGTAGGTTCAGTAGCCAGCATACGTGGGGTCAAATCTTAGCTCCACCATGCACAGGCCTCAGTTTCATCCTCTGTAAATGAGGTTAATATCAGTAACTATGACAAAGGCTTGTGGTGAGGATTAAATGAATTACTACACGTAAAGTGTTCTAGACAATGCCTGGTATATAGTTAGCTATGATTATTTTTAAAGAGAAGTTCTTATTCCTTCTGCATTCTTCCTGGTTCCTTCACTTCAAAGTTCATTTTTCATGATTTGATTTGACTCCAGGATACTTGGACAGTTCTCTGGGAGAATGCAGGAGAAAGAGGCCGTGAGGAAAAAAGTGAAACTCAATGGCTATTTCTAATAATGCAGGGCAAGAAGCTCCTCTAATAGGCAAGTGAAAACTCACTCCATAGGATTATAATGGGGCTTAAAGAGTTTGTCTAACTGTAATAAATGGAAATGTATAAAAATAATAATACAAAGCAAATTTTAATATGATTTATCAAACTGTAAAATACAACCCAATGACATTGCTACAATATTTTTAGACTGGAAAATGAAATCTTATTTAATACCAAAGAGAAATAGCCACTTAATGTTTTACAAAGGAAATGTCAATAATATATCCCTACGTGCCCAGTATTCAGTTGAAATCCTTTTCCGTAGGCTTGATTTATGGCACCTTTGTTTATCACAAAGAATTCATAACAGTAATATAAAAACTGAAATCTGCTCTAAAAATTATAACACATGACACTACCAGGTACTTTGGGTGACTTCTTTACACACAACTGTACAATCACTGGGGTCATCTGAGTGGGTGCTAAAAATCTGGTAACACTCTGACCTGCAAAGAGAAAGACGGAGCTCTGCGGGGCTTAGATGTATTTAGTAATAGTATCTACTTCTGGTGGAAGTATCAAATTCTCTTTCAAAAGAACGGTGATAACAAGGTCCTAAAAATAAGTATCGATATAATTTCTTACATTTAACTTGATTTTATTGAACACTATGTTTGATAAAGTGTTGCTGTGCTTTGGGGCAAGCTTCACTGTAGTAATAATGATGAAGGAATACTTCATACCCAGACTAAATTTTGAAAGTTTGTAGAAAAGTCTGAATAGAAGAATTTGACAAAAGTTTACAGCTTGGTTGAACCAACCCTGGCCTTTGAACAACAGACCAGCAAAATTCTTAGATGTGGAAAGGAAAACATTTCAGTCTGCTCCATCCCTCCTCAGCTCCCTTCCCAACAGCAGTGGTTTTCATTCGCCTCACCTCTGGCAGGAGCTGTCCCGCTGATGGGCCCCCCACCAGGGAGACCACTCCGTTGCAATCCACTGCGCTGTGCATCTTCCCATTCATGGGCAGAATGGGGAGCACCCTGGAGGCACGGCTGGCCTGGCTGACGTTGCTGTGGCGCCGCTCTCCATGTCTGCGTGGTACAAACAGAGAATCCCTTCGGCTGTCATTGTCTTCAAACGTGCTGTGCTCGTCATCCGCAAAGTCATTCTCCGAGCCAATATCCTTTGCTCGGCCTCTAAAGCTAAAAAGGCTTGCTCTACTGTTGCGTCTTGGAGAGAAAAGGGAGCCACGGATGCTCAGTAAAGACTATGACCAACGAGAAAGGAAACAAAAAACAGATGAACAGAATTAAGAGCTGGCATCCTGAAAAACAGGAGACTTGATTTGTTGCTTCAGAATTGTTTACCTACCTACAGATCAGGCACTGGACAGGGGGAACCAGAGGCTCCTGTGGTAAGCACTGGTGGTCAAGACCTGCCTGCCAGGTTCACCTCTTTCATTTTGCTTTTTTTTTCTCTCCCTTACTTTTTCATTTTCTGTCATTTTCTTCTACTTTACCCATTAAGATAGTCACAAGCACACTTCAATATTGTTGAGTCCCATTACTGGCACTGCAAACTGAAATTTTTGCTAGATACTTCTCTAGAAGCAGATCTGATTTAACAATCCAATGGAAAGCAATTAAACACACCTCCATTTAGATTTTTCGAAGCTAAAAATATACACATCTACATTTAGATTTTTTGAAGCCAGTAAGAGCTCACTACTTACCACACCCTGATGCAGATCTTACCACAGAGAAAAATAAAATTCATTTTGCTAGTAGGTCTGCTTAATTATAGTACAAGGAGAAGCTTTTTCCTTGCCCTTTGCATATTTTATAATGTCTTCATGAATAAATTAAACAAATCAAGCTGAAAGAACTGTATGATTCATCCCCTGATTTTCACTCTTCTATCTTAAGAAATCTGAAGAACACCTAATTTACAAAAACCTGGTTTTCACTAAATATCTGGTCACAGTCATTTAACAATTTTCTAAATGGCTACATTGTCACGACCATTGTGCAGTTTACTGGATTCTTAAGCATAGCAGCATTGAACACAATGAATCACTTTTTCTTTATTACTAGTCTACTTTTACAACTTCCCTGTAGTGAACACTTGTTCTTGTTTATCTAATATCTCTTTTTCCTTCTTTTGTTGACAGTAGCTTGATTATCCTTGCGAAATGATGCTTAGACAAGACGCTGACCCAGGCATAGCCAATGGGTGTATTCTGTACCTATGACTATACAGAATGGGTTATTTAAGATGGTCAATTGACAGCCACCTCTTTCTTTCATGATCGTTGGAAAGAGGTCATTTTAAATTAGAGTTGGTAAAAACATTGAACATAAGTGTGGAGCTGCAGTGGTCATCTTGCCATCACATTGGAGGAACCTGGGCTGAGATATGGAGAAATATTTGGTCATAATAATATGTTTTGAGGACTTGGGTCCAGCCATGCCTACAACTACTCACAGATATTATTTTATGATCTAAAAAGTTCTTTTTTTTAATTAAACAAGGCTAGAGTTGGACTCCTATGATAACTAGTTGGAGTCTTAAGACTATTAATAGAAATAATACTAATATTGTCATTTAAATACTACTCGTTTGATTTTTCCTCTTGAAAGGATTTAAAGCTGCCTAAAATTATCATTTATACCTATATACTTTTTATATTGCATGACCAGTATGTTTTTAATTTTATTTTAAGCTAAAGAGCAATTCTTAACAATAATGCCTATAAAATCTGTAGTTGTCTATAAACTTTAAACACTGCCTTATACTATCTGATTCTATCACTATTTACAGAAAGAAGCACATCTAGAAGGCTGATATGGTCCCCCAACAGAAGTCATTTCTCCTTTTCTTGTTTCCATGTTTTTTTAATCTTATTATCAACTTCATTAGTAAGATTTATTGTTTTCCATATATCTAATTCTTTTTTAAGTATGTCTTAGACTACTCAATTTCCTTCATGTCGCTCTCTTCACAAGGGACTTTGAATCAGCTATAAGAACATAACAGCTATAGGATTTGTAACGTTCTGGTTATCATTGGTCAAAAAGACAGGTAGACAAGAAGCACTTGGCAATAAGAAATAAAGTAGAAATTACTTACATGTATCACTTTTAGTAAGAGTTTATGTTTTAAATAACCAGTACCCAACTCAATTGGAGGCAATAGAAGTGCTGGAGGAAAATAAGTTAAAAATTGCACATAAGATTTCTCAAGATTCAAAGGTGAATTATGCCATATAAGAGCATAATTCACACATGATAGCTATGGGAAAAATAACTGTCCCATCTGTTTCTATTGCTTACATTAATTATGTAAATCCATTACAATCAAATGCTGTGCCATAAATAAAGGATGGTCAGTAAGAAAAATCTGCCATGCCAAATCAATCTCTAATACACAAAACTTCTTGGTTTATTGTAAAATAGGGAGGAAAATAATAACTTAGGAAGGTTAACTGTATCTTAAAAGCTTTCAAAATAAAACATCCAGATTTTCTTAACACTTGATTAGAGATTGAACACTTCACTTCCTTCTCTCCCTTATTCTGTACTAATAAGTCCAAGAAATATTTCAAACAATTCACCTACTCTACTAAGAAAATTATAATCTTGCAGTAAGAGCCACATTAATTTTTTTTCAAAATGAGATTAGAAATGATTACCAACACAATTGCCTTTCCATTATGTCAAACAATAGCTGTTAATACTTTGAAGTCTTGGACTTTTGAAAAATCTAACTAAAGCAATGGACCTTCTATCGTTGTGTCCAGGTTAGGAACTCCTACCTAGCTTGATATTTTCAGTATTACTTCCAGGAACTTGCAATGTGGGATTAGTGTGAATTCAAGATTTTCTACTTCCATCTCTCCCTCCTCCTTTCCTCCCTCTTCCTCCCCCTCCCCGTCCCTCATTCTTTCTCTTTCTTTTCCTCCCTCTCCCTTCTCTCTCTCTCTCTCCATTTCCCTCTCCATTTTTTTTAGCTGTTTGATTATTTCTTTATCAAGTTAAAAAAAAGTCTTTCTCTCTCTTTAAAAAAAAAGATAGCACTTAAGAAACAACCATCAATTCCAGTCAGACATTCCAAGTTATGTAAGTCAGTGATTGCTTGCAATGCCCAACTAGCTAAGAAATAGAGGTATGAAGAAGACAGTACTCGGAAAATGTTATATCTGTGAGCAATATTTGCAGAAAGAGGCAGGAGAGAAGCTAAGCTTTTCAGGTGTAACTATTTTTCCAGTAATTAGTTTTATTGAATTGGAAATAAAGCAAACTAGAGAGACTCTGTGGTAACTGCTAATTTCCAGTTTCAAATTTAGGAAATTTTACCTCATATAACCTGCCTTCACTCTTCCTCCTGCTCCCCAGCCTTTCCTGCCCTTCCTTCTTTTCAGATTGACCAATGTTATAAAAAGGGGGTTTGGTTTTTAAGGAACTAACATTTATTAAGATTAATGTCTCCACTAATGAAATCACAATGACTATGACAACAATATGAATGAGAATGAATACATATTGGTATTTACTTCAAAACAAATTCTATTTTAAATATTAACTTAAACCCACTAATCCTTTAATTTATTTCATAATGTTATTTGGACTTGGAATGAATCAGACTTACCTATAAAATATTCACACACATTAATCTTAAGGTTAGGCTGTATACACTACTAAATGTGTGAAGAGCAAGTATAATCCTAAACATATGTATTTTTAAATGAAATGAACTTTTGTCATCCATTTTTAAAGATATCCTTTCTATTGGTCTGATAAAGTAGAAATTTAAAGAATTTCTGTGTCAGGCTAAATTTAAATTTAGCCTCAATCCTTAATAACTATATGATATTGGGTAATTATTTAACTTCACTGAGCCTAAAAAATAGTGAAAATAACACTATGCAGAGCTGCTAGCATTAATTATGACTGTGGAAATAGAATGCCAAGCATAAAATATGCACTTAACAAAGAAACCAGCACACTCATTCCCTTCACATCTACAGACTGGAGACGATGGTTACGGTACCTACCAAGGCTGCAGTGAGGGGTTCAGATGAGTTTATATTGCAAGTTGCAGTGCACTATGTAAGTGTTAGCCATGACCATCGCTATCACTGTTGTTCTAGTTGTTATTGTTGTTATATAGATATTAAGGTTTCACTACTGGTGAAATTGTCATCTGAGAAACAGTGTGTTTCTGAAAATTTTCTCGGTCATTTCAAAATCAATTAAAGACCCTAAATTTCAAAGTGTCAACAGTTTGTGTTGGTACATGAGTCAGAGGCATGAAGTGAATATTTACTATATAAAGCACAGTATTCTTTCAATGTCAGTCCTATGTTAAACATGAGACAGAAATAATCAAGAGCAATTAAACACCACTGTTCATTTAGTGTCATAAATATTTCTCAGTGTGTGACTATGTAGGAATTTTGGCCATACTTGTAAAAAAGTTTGCCTTGGTTCCCCTTGAAGGGGGGCACAAAGAATGCATTCTTCAGAAGGTTTCCAGTCAAGAGGGTGGTGTAGTAAACACAGTACTTAGAACCTCCCACAACTACATTGAAACTACAACTAAACTCTAGAAAAATCATCATTAAGAACTACATGAAGTATGGATGAACAGAGAAGTCCTATAACCAAGGATTTAAAGAAGAAGCCACATCAAGACTGGTAGGAGGGTTGAGACACAAAATGAGTTCGACCCACACCCACATATGGTGTTCAATAATTGGGAGGGATATCTCAGTGATGGAGGTCCTCTCTGAGGAGTGAGGGGTCCCAGACCCACACTAGAACTCCCAGCCTAGGCTTCTAGTCCTGGGAAAAGAAGTCCCCATAACTTCTAGCTGTAACTAGTGGTGACTGTGGCTGAGTGAGATGGAGGAACCTTAGAGTCCCAGTTTCTTTTAAAGGGCCCAGACACACACTTACTCAGATTCAGTCACTCTGAGCTCCAGTGCTGGGACAGCAGCTTAAAGGTGCCAGAGACATACAGGGAGGAATCAAATTGTTTGGCATTAGAACAAGAGTTGGAGGGGAAGTTTTCTCCCAAACAGAAGTGTTGGCAGAGGCTATCGTTCCTTTGTCAAGCCCTCCCCCTCACAGAGCTGGCAGGCAGGTGCTGTATCTGAGTCCCCATCAACCTTGCTAACAGAGTTTAGCCTGCCCTGGTGATTCCCTGAGACCCCACCCAAATTTGGTGTCCATCCATACCATTTCTAGTGGCTTTTCCATACAAATGGCCTATTGTGGCTCATGCCGCCAAGTTTCCTAAAACCTTTCAAGCAAGCAATATCTGGTCTCTGTGTACCCCACACATAATAATTAAATGACAATAAGCACACACACACACACACACATCAACAATTACTTTAAATGCAAATAGAGTAAATGCTCCAATCAAAAGACATATGGTGACTAAATGGTTAACAAAACAAGACCCCTACATATGCTGTCTACAAGAGACTTACCGCAGATGAAAGACACACAGACTGATAGTAAAGGGATGGAAAAATATATTTCATGAAAATGGAAATGCGGTGTCAGGGTTAGGGGAATAGCTGGGTAGCCGTACTTATATTAGACATAATAGACTTTAAAACAAAGCCTACATAAGAGACAAAAAAGGACCCAGCAATTCCACTTCTGGGTATTTATTCAAAGAAACCCAAGATACTAAGTCAGAAAGACATATGCATCCACATGTTTATTGCAGCATTACTTATAATAGTCAAGATATGGAAGCAACCTAAGTGTCCATCAATAGATGAATGGATGAAAGAGAAGTGGTGCTTATATACAATGAAATATGACTCAGCCATAAAGAAGAATGAAATCTTGCCCTCTGCAAAACATGTATGGAGCTAGAGGGACTATGTTGAGTGAAATAAGTCAGAGAGAGGAAGACAAATGCCAGATGATTTCCCTTACATATGGAACCTAACAACAAAATAAATGAACAAGCAAAACAGAAACAGATTCATAGATACAGAGAACATTTTGCCAACTGCCAGATGGGAGGGGGTTGGGGAGATGGGTGAAAAGATAAAGGGATTAAGAAATACAAATTGGTAGTTACAGAATAGTTATGAGGATGTAAAGTACTGCATAAGTAATATAGTTAATAATATTGTAATAACTATATATTGCCTCAGATGCACACTAGATTTATTGGGGTAATCAATTTGTAAGGTATAAGAATGTCTAATTGCTTGGTCATACATCTGAAATTAATATAATATTGTATGTCAATTGTAATTAGTAAATAAAAAAAAGCACTCTTCAAATGAAGTTTGCACGTGGATGGGAACAGCCCCACAGATGGTCTGAAAGAATTCACAGTTCTCTTCTAAGAACCTGCCACTCAGAAAACCCACAGTTCACTTAGTTTAGGCACAGTAGCCAAGAAGCATAGGGTAACCCCTGCTGATAACGTCTTACATGGAGAATTGTTCCAAGATGTTTGAATCTTTAATGAAACCTCAAAACCACAAATCTTCCCATACCCAGTGGAATTTATGCTCTAAAAATGCTTTCCTAGGGTCCAAAATTTGTGTGGAAGAACGGGGGCTCTATGGAATGTAACCCCACAGAGCTGATCTTACCTCACATTTCTAACTGGGTAGGTATGGGCTGTAATCATGTCCCAAGCATATAACTTCTTTAATAAAAGGCTTATCTTTGCCATAAGCCCGCCCTGTCCATTGTTTCTGTGCATTTTAAGTTAATGCACTTTTGAAATGGTCCCCTTTCCGACCCTTCCTCCTAATATCTGATCACCCTTTCAAACCCCTTCTTCTAAATCATGAGAGCACATAACCTTAATCAGTTTATAATCTGATCCCCACCTTGCTTTCTCCCACCTTTATGTAGTCTTCCTTACCTTCCTTCCTTAATTCAAGTGCATAAAAGAAACTGCAAAACTATTATTCTCAGAATCAAGTGAGCTCTTGATTCCCCACAGTGGAGAACAGGACCAATAAAATGACAATAGTCTGCTTACTACAGAATAAAGTATATTAAAAAAAAAAATAGAATCACTCATGTCAACTAAGATGGCTGCCAAATAGCCATGACACTTCGGTTCAAGGGGAAACTACCTAAGCCATGCTAGACACATCTGGCAAGGAGATACACCTAAGATATTTGCACATGTGATCAGAACAGCCACGTCTGCAAAGTGGGACCACCCACAGATAGGCTTCTGGAGAAAGTCCACACTTGCCATCAGGGGTGCCAAGACACTTATCAAGAGACTCCGAAGGGTGGAGTAGATGATTCTCAAGAGTATAACTGAGGCAGGTTCCAGACCTGAGATAGCTGAGCTGCACGCACCAGAGTGCTACTCCATGCCACATTGATCTCTCTTAGCATTGGCCACCAGAGACCCTTTCCTGCTGGACTTTGCCTACCCGGCTGCCCACCTGGCTTCAGACCTCATTCCTTGCAAGACACTGACGGCTCCCTTGCTCAGCATGCTTCTCACAGGCCTGCAACTGAGACTCTGGGATGCCGGTTTGTTATCCTTCAGTTCTCTCATGTGATGTTATTGCTGATTATTTCTGATTAGTATTGTTATTAGGTTAGTATACATTTAGATTAAATCTGCAATAAAAGCCGAGCAAATCTGTGTTAATAAATGCAAGTGAATAGCAGAGTCACCTGTGTTGGCTCCCTGTTATTTCTTGGTGCCAGTGTCACCTGTAGGACTGGTGGTCATACAGGTGGCTCAGCACTTTCGGTTCTCAAGGCCCAGGTCAGACGATCTGAGCAGGGACTGAAGGCTGACTTATAGGAAAGACTATACCGTGAACGTACGCTTGCAACATCCACATATGTCCTCAATTTAACTCATAAAAATTCTCTACAAATTTTGATGTTTCTTACATCAACAGTTGTAAAACTCACAAATTCTCTGAGTTCATAGTCGCAACACTTCTGAATTACCATTCAGAAAGCATTCTGCCACCCAGAGGAAGGCAGTTTTATTTCTATCAAATTCTGGCATACCTTTAAAAAATTGTTTGTTGTGAAAATGCAATTTCTGTTATCTAGTATTTTTACCTGGTGTGGAGAAGAAAACCTCTTTTCATATGTCAGCCTGCTTCCTTCTAAGGAAAAACGGAAACCTTTCCTTCTAATGCTGTCTTCAGATTCAGATTTGCGGACTCTGTCTTCCTTCTCTCCTTCTCCGGACTGTTCTTTCTGTTTCTTTTTCTTCCTTCTGTTTTTCAGCTCTTTTTCACTCTTGGAGCTCAACTTTGATGCCACTGAAGAACTCTCGGAGAAGACTCCTATCCCACCAGCACCACTGAAGTCTCTCGATTCAGCGGAGGCTGCTGCAGCTGCTGCCTAGAAGGGCATGAGGTCAATGGTGATTGCATAGAAACTGAGGATCTCTGTCCACGTTGTTGCTTAATTTACCTTTAGCATCATGAATATGATCTCAAAAAACAATGCTCCATTCTGGTACATATTTTGGAAAACAATACATTGCCATTACACCAATTAAAGAATTAAAATTTACAGACAGGTGGAAGATACATGTGACTGATCAAAGCCTTCAAGCTCTGGCCTCACACTATACTTCCTAATTATGTAATAATATGAAGAAGGCACTTATCTGTCATAACATTATTTTTTTCTCTGATTTAAACAGTATCTTAAGGAGGAAAGAATTTAAGAATTAAAGGTTTCCTATTTTACCCTGATCGATCACACTTTTACTTAACAATGACTTTTAGTGCCAGTCTAAATTACCAAATTTAATGTCAAGTATTGTTTAATTTTAATGAACTTTTTTTCTCTTTGATTTAAATCACTACACTAAGAAGTGCACAACAAAAACATATTACAGATTAGATATAAGAAAATCCCAGATCATGACATCTGAATAAATTTATAAATTACAATAGTATAATTTCTGGAAAGAAGCAGTATTCAATTTTGTTGTTGCAACCCCAGTATATTTTATTTATCTGGCCTTGATTCCATCTTTGGCATACTCAGTGTTAAAAGAGAGCTGTACTCAACATCCAAGAAAAACCCCAAACAGGCAATTGGTTAGTTAATGCCACTAAGTCATGCAAATATAATAGAGGGTGTAGTGATTTACTATGTTCACACATCAGTGTTTTCCTTATGCAATCCACAAACTCACATTTACATACTCTTCAAATAGAAAATCAACATTGAATGGGTATTTTCCAGACTCTAGAAAATAATCTGTTTGACTGCAGTTTTCTGACCTTTCCCACCTCTAGTGACACTAATGAAAAAGCAACTATAACTTAATTTCTCTTCCCCAGACTAAGAAAATACTCTGATTTAGAGCATATTGGTCTAACTACTTTGTGAGCTTGGGTAAGTGAACACTCACAGGGAGAAACAAGTGTAAGTAAAGCGATCATAAATCTCCATGTTTTGATGCCATTAGTATTGATGGTAATTATCAAAATAAAACAATAATCTCCAAATAACCAAATAGGCTCCTAGCACTTACCAAACATGTATGACACATGTCAAATGTCAATTTAATCACTGCTGATTTTGTTTCCTAAATTCCACCGACCTCAACAGTGTGGTCCAAGAAGATAAACACAAAAGAGCTCAATGTTTACTAACTATACCTGAGCTTCTTCCTGTTGCTTTTTTAATTGTTCAAGCATCTGCTGGAATTCAGCCTCTTTCTGCTCTGCCTCTTCCAAAGTGGCCTGATTCTGTTCCTCGTAGGCCATGGCCACCACAGCCAGGATCAAGTTTATCAGGTAGAATGAGCCCAAGAAAATGACCAACACAAAAAATATCATGTACGTTTTCCCAGCAGCACGTAATGTCTGCAAAATGAAAGAGATATTTTGTTACATTATATAGATGTTATGAGCTCATACTCTAAGTAATAACGTATTTTAGAGCAATTCTCTTCATCTCAGTATTTCATGCTTCCCAGAAGAATAATTTTATCTGTTCTCACCAGTTGATAAAGATTTTCCCAGAAGTCTTGTGTCATGAGACGAAATAAGGACAGGAAGGCCCAACTAAAAGTGTCAAAGCTTGTGTAGCCATAGTTGGGGTTTCTACCAGCCTTCACACAGATGTATCCTTCCGGACATTGGCTGAAATTAGGTTAAAGCAAAGAGAGGAAGTCAGTAACTGCAAGTCTGCTGGCTGTCTTTCTGGTTTTTATAGATGCCAGTTCCTGTTTTATACAACACCAGTGAAAGCAGATTTCTCTCACCTTACCCGGCACTTAACCCAGCACTATGTGGACTGATTTACATAATAACAGAGTCTATTAAGTCTATTTGTGAATTCCTCTGTGACTCAGAATTGACATTACTATATTTATCACATCTCCATATAAAAGCAGTCATATCATGATTAATATCTTTAGGGACTAGTGGGCATGAACAGAAAAATAATTCTATAGAGAGAAAATTAATTTTCACTGAAGATGTGTAGAGACAGAAAGAAGTGTGCGTGTGAGTAGAGAAGAGGGGTGAAAAAAAGATCTGCGGGGGAACCCTGAAAGGAGGAAATAACTCTGCACAGTGAAGAGGTCACATGACCCTGATGATTAAACTGACCCGTACTCAGTACTGTGCCTGACATTTCTGGGCCGCATGATCCGAGGCAAGTTTCCTAACCTTGCTGATCTTCAGGCACCTAATATGTAAGGGAGTTCTGATAAGAGAACCTGTCTCACAAACATGTGAACACTGAGTAAGATACTGTAAGTAAAGCATTTAGTACAGTATACACAAGGAATTAAAAGCAGTCTGTTTTACTTATCACTGTGATCCAAAGTTAAAGGCAGTGCAATTTTTCACATATGAGCCAAATGCAAAGCCTTTAACCACTGAGAATTTTGCTACAAGTATTAGTTACTAATACCCACACTTTTATCTTCCATAGAAAGAACAATGAAAAGCATTTATTGAGTGCTATAGTAGCTGTACATTCACAAATCCATTTAGTTCTTACAGCCATCCTATTATTATACCCCTTTGTTACATAAGGAAACTACGAGGCAAGGAAATGTAACATTAGACAGTGGAGTCAGGATTTGAACCTATGCAAACTCTCCAGTCTATTGGTACAATATGCTAAGACATGCGCTCACCATGCCTCAGACACTGATATTACCTCAGATGTTGTACACCATCAGCCATTAGCATACAGGGTGGGGCAAAAGTAGGTTTACAGTTGTTTATAAGGAAAATAATAATAATTAATAAATAATAATACAAGAATAAACTTTGTTTTGTGTACTCACCACTGTAAACCTACCTTTGCTCCACCCTGTAGATAAAATGTCACAGTTACAAAAGTACATGCTTATAAAGTCTACTACCTTAAGCTTTTTGTATGTATGTTCTGCTTTTTTATCTTCCAATGAACTAATTCGGAAGATCAGCTGTGACCTAGTATGGAAAAATAATTGCTGCACATGAGTGTGTGAAGGAAGTGAGAATCCACACTTATCCCAGCTATTTTGAGAGTCAGCATGAAGGGAAATTCATGAAGGGCTTTGAATGAAGAGTGAGCAGGGGTCAGGCGGGTAGGAGGTGGCAGGTTATTGAAGCTGATGGAACACTATGGGCTGGACTCAGTGGGAAACATGACTTACCCTGCATCGGAGCTGTTGCCACAAAGCAGAGCATCATTTTGCCCTTCCAAAAAATAAAAGTGACCTATTTAAAGAATGAGGAATAGCATCATTAAAAAAATCTCAAAATGCTTTAGCCATTGTATCTAGACAATAAAGCTTGTAACTTTCAAATGTAAAGAAATGACTAAAATAATAAATATATCTGGTTAAATAAAATATTTTAATAATAAGTAAATGATAAAATATATATCAGAATATAATATTTTATTTTTAAAAGATTTTATTTATTTATTTGTAGAGAGAGGGGAAAGGAGGGAGAAAGAGAGGGAGAGAAACATCAATGTGTGGTTGCCTCTCACGAACCCCCAACTGGGGTCCTGGTCTGCAACCCTGGCATGTGCCATTACTGGGGATCGAACCCGAGACCCTTTGGTTCACAGGCCAGCATATAATCCACTGAGCCATACCAACCAGGGCTGACAATAACATTTTAAATAAACATATTTAGAAAATTGGTTTTAAAATTTTTGGAGGGAATAACTATAATAACATTCTCACATCAGCATTTTGTAAATAGAAACTCAAATTGCTTAAGATACTTCAAAAAGAGGTGCCAAATTAAAGCTGTCTTCTTGGGAAAAAAAGTGAGAGAAAAGTAAGCCTACTTGCTTCTAAAAGCTTTCATGCAATTAAAATTTTACTTTACAAATGCTGTTTGCTTGTATTTCAAATAGATTCAGACATCTTTCTCCTACCAATTCTAACTTAATTTCCTTTAAGAAGTGGGCTTAGGTATTTGCCCTTTCTATGTTGCTGTAAATAAGTGTTTTATTTTGGGTTTTGGTTTGATTACTATCTTTCAAATGAACAAAATAAACTTGTTTCTCTGGAGATATATATATTCTAACTACATCTAGTCCTTATTTTTATGGAATACCTTACATATAACTTTAATAAGTTGCAAAGATGATCTCAAGATGTACATACATAAATACACATATGTACATATTCATGTAGAAACACACACATTAAAAAAACCACACACATAGCTCACAAAAATTATTGTGATTGTTTTTAGGAATACTTAGAGTCTATATTCAAGGAATATGCTAATGTATTATGCAGGGAAATTTGGGTCGTGATTTTGTAAAAAAAGTTTTAAACCTTACTTCACAACATATATCAAAAATAACTCTAGATTTTTAAAGATTTAAAAAAAGTTTATTAATATGATATAAAGCATGTATAGAGCTTTAAATGTAGCATATATATGTAGATGCTTAATATGCAGAATATCTAGGTGAATATTTTTATTCCCTCTAAATAAAAGTTATTTTCTATCTTAACCTATAGAAAAAAGTTAAAAAACTTGATGCCATTGCCAAAAAATCAAAATCACTCAAGCATCAAAAACAAGTGATGAGATGCAAAACAAGCTGGAGGATGTATTTACCAAAAAAGTGTTAATACACTTAATAAATTAAATGAATTCCTTAAAATATACTATCACCTGATAGAACAATGGGTAAAAATATCAACAAATATGTCACATTATATAAAATAAGTAACATGTTCCTGATACTAATAAACATATCTTTACAATTTTACTGTGTTAATTAGAAACAAGAGGATACACATTTCTTCTACCAAAAGGTTTTGAAATATGGTAAGAGTCAATATTAGTGAGTGGCCTGAACTCTCTGGAGAGCAATTTGACACTGATTTTATAGCCTTAACCTGGTCATACCATTGACTCCCCAATATTCTATTAACAAAAATCCATCTGAAGGAAACAATTAGAAATAGAGAAAATATTTATGTGCAAAGATTATCATTATGCAGTTATTATAATATTAATAAATGTAAAATGGCATAAATAATGGAATCATTTGATTTACTTATTCATTTATCCAACAAATCTTAATCTCCCCAATATAAATCTTTGTAAGTATTCGTCACAAGAATACTAACTCTTAAAATATTAATATAATGTGAGAAGGGATAAAATTTCATATGGTTCTAAAAACCATAACGGATACCTCAGAATAACGATCCCAAGTGAAGTATTGATAATCAAGGGATCAATGGAAGTTGACTAGCTAATTGTACATGGAGAGGATGGGACCTGGAAATCCAAAGGATGGAGAGGCTGGTTTCATCAGTAAGAACTTATACTAAAGTATATGGCATCATAAATTTATTTTGATGCCCATCCCTAAAAATAAAATCGAACTATACCTATAAACAAATCTAAAACAATGACTGACAACAAAAGAATATATTGGAATAAGAATATTATAGAGGTAGGTTTCAAGTTAACATTTTCCGTCAGCAATGTGCTAATAGCTGGACTGGGGATACTGAACATTCTGATGAGCACACAAATTCAGTTTCATCTTGGTGAATGGTTTCTCTATTTCCAGATACATGATATGGACTCAATACATGTATTGAGTCAACCGAATAGGGCCAAGTTATTTTTCCTCAGTCTTAACAATACATTTCAGCATAAAATTCTGAACAGTTCAAACTACTGATTTATTTAAGGTGATTGAAAACTCCTGATCAGTGCATACCAAAGAAATGCAGCTTAATATGGTGTTGCTTTCAACATGGATTTTGGAAAAGACAACACATTTTCAAATGATAACTTTTATCATCTTGATTGACAGATAAAGAGAAACAAGTAAGATATTTAATTTCTGCATCACATGTACTGATTTATCTTAAATTGGTCTAAGTCATTTGGTTCACATAAAAATTGAAACAATTTCCAATATGTAGTTTTTTTAATATTTAAAAGACTAAACAGCTTAATGGATAAAAGAGTATATCTTACTTTCATCTTCAATATATTCATCCCAGTTCAACATGCTCACTGTCCTATTGAAAGTGGTACCATTCCCATCCAATGAGTTATTAAAGAAGGAAGTGATGTTTATCTCAAAGGAAGAATTATCTGGAGGCCATTGCAAGCATTTGTTCCGCAGGTTGCCCATGAACAGCTGCAGCCCAATCAGAGCAAACACGCTCAGACAGAACACAGTCAGGATCATGACGTCGGAGAGCTTCTTCACCGACTGGATCAGGGCCCCCACGATGGTCTTCAGGCCTACAAATAAAATCAGAGGGAGAAATTTAAATACACTATTTAATAGCTACTTTATCAACAAAAACATCATGAGCTTGTCCTGGAAAATAAAGATGTCATGCAGAATGCCAAGAATATTAGTGTAAAGTTTGCAATTGAATAACATTTTCATGAAAAGCCTGCTAGCTGGTGAAAATGAATGAAAGCAGAACTTGTATGTTCATTAGAAAACTGTGAATGGAAATGAACCAAAGTGTACTTCCAAACACTCCTTAAAACAAAATAATGTTTTTTATTCATGCTTAGACATCAACCTTTCGTCAATATTTTGCTTTTATTTGCAGATGTCTTACTCCCTAACCTCTTAGTGATTTTAGAAAAATCTGTATGAATAGAGTAGTAATAAATCATCAAGTCAACTGAATTGTATGGTTATGTCTCCAAATTCTGCAAGCTTGAGTATAGGTTAGAAAAGGAAGACATCTGAAAACTGAGCCTCATGCAATACTCATGCTATCCTTTGCTCTTTCATTTACCTGGAGGTACGGAAATTACCAGTTTTTGACCTAAATGGTCAAATTTGCATCACTTTGAATGTCTCATACATTAGCTTCTATGTGGAAAGCTTGATGTTACAGGACGCAGACCAGAGAGCCTGTTATTGCAAATGCTTCATGCAAAAACTCGTTAAACTCAAAGGCTGGTTTAAAACAGTTTTAAAGAAAGCAACTAGTAAAAGCAATGAATCAAATCCATCCTAAATATGATGTACCGATTCTTGCTTTTTTACATAGTTCTTTGCCATAGGTGACAAGCAATAAGGCTTATGCACAAAAGCTGCGATTGTAGCACCAGTTGCAGCTCAACTCAGCCTCGGTGTTTAACCCAGCTCTCACCTGGAATGACTGAAATTGTTTTCAGGGCTCGGAGAACTCTGAATGTTCTCAACGCTGAGACATTGCCCAGGTCCACAAACTCTGTCACATATCTGCAATAGGGAGTTCACACACAAACACAATGACAAAACACAAGAAACAGTTGGAGATATAAGGGGCCTACCACCTTATACCAGTTTCTTCTTACCTGGAATTACAGAAATAGTTTTCAAAGCTCTCAAGACTCTGAAAGTTCGAAGAGCTGAAACATTGCCTAGGTTTACAAATTCTGTTACATACCTGTAGAATTAAATCAGAGTTATTCAGAATTTAGGGAAATCTAAGCCTACGTTGGTCTTACATTAAGACCTTTTCAACCTTAATGAGTGTTGTCATCAGCTTTCCCAATTAAGAGGAAAATGGCATTGTCATCATTCATGATCTCTGTTACTTGGAAAACTGTTATTTTACAATGCTAACTGAAATTAAAGCCATATAATTACTATGATAGTTCCTATCTTCTCCAAAGTAGGTCATTTAATTGGAGGAAAAATATTCTAAATTCATAGGATAACTATGAAAAATGCTTGATCTGTCAAGGGAAGCCACCAAGGAGAAAAACAGTGTAGGCTCCTACCAATAACTTACTCTTCCGGGATGGAAGATGTATTAAAATACTTACGCAAAAGTAATGACTGTGAAATCCAACCAATTCCATGGATCCCGTAGAAATGTGAAATCTTCTAAACAAAAGCCCCTTGCAAGTATTTTTATAAGTGATTCGAAAGTATAAATTCCTGTAAAGGTGTACCTGAGGAAAAAAATAGTCAAGCCCATATTAAAGATTTAGCAGGTAACTTACACGAACATATCTTAAAAGAAACTTAAACAACAAAAAATAGAGGTTTCTAAGTGGGTCCCTACAACGCAGAGTTTAGGCAGGGTTTACGGCAGAAAGAATCATTACATTTTGAAAGACATTCTCTTTGAATGTAACTAGATGAGAACTGTATTTGTTACATCAGTTTGAAGGCCTGAGTAATATGTTTCTATATGAAAATATTATCTAAAATACACTGGTTTTTGCTCTTATTGAAGAGAATAAATATTAATCCAAAAAATTATTTTTTAATCCCAAAAATTAATGAAGCATTGGTGTTCAATAAAATATGCATTATTAAGCTACATGAAATATTTACTAATAAAACATATAAAAGTAATAGCCATGAGAAAAGGAATATACAAACGAGGTATAATTTTTATCATTGGATATTACTAATCACTGATCTTCAAAAGACAGAGGCTCACAAGAAAGATAAAGGGCTACAAATATCTGCCATCAAACCAGTGCAATAATTTGAGCTACTAAGTGAACCACCACTGCAAAGTTGGGGCTGGAGGTAATTAGTGCTTGGAATGAACTTGAATTATTGTCTAACTTGTCCGGTTTGGAGGAGCTGGTATGATTTGTTAAAGAAACTGGAGTCTCAAGCTGTTAAATGCACAATTTGAAATAAAAAGGGATGAGAATATTGAAAGACACATTTAAGTTTCTACTTACTCCACATTCTTCGTCCAGTCCGGAGGATTACTCATTGTCATAAACACACAGTTGGTAAGAATGGTGCACATAATAAGCACATTGAATAAAGTAGGGTGTCGTCAAGGAAGACAAAGTTCAATGGGAAATTTCACATTCACACTCCGTCATGTCTTTTGACACCATGAATGAGGTTTAGAGCTCTTATGCCCTTATACTTTTACTAGTGAGTTTGTTTTTTCCATTTCTGTCACTCAACAATCCTGCATCTAGGCCACGTCAAGCCAAGACATCACCTGTTTTGAGGCTAATTTGGGGCATTTTAGTAATTACAAAGATTAAATATAAAGCAATGGGTTCATTAGTAAATAATTTACCAACTTAACTTTTTTAATGACAGACTCAACTCACTCAATGACAACTGCAAGTTCAGCATGTATATAAAGCATGAAAAATTCAACAGACTTCAAGTGATTAATTAAATGCATTATATCTCCATTCTAAGGGTCACCCTGTTGAAAGGTCTTTTACAAGATCTTTTCTAAGTGGAGCATAGAATATACTGTAATTGCTCATAAAATTCTGAATAGTAAGAAAAAATGACTAGTATTAGTGTTGGTATTTCTTGGATTTGTAACTGTAGCCAAATTACTTGTTCATTTCCCTGAGCTTTGGTTCACTTCACTATGAAAATGAAAAAATAACTATTTTAAAGGATTTCTATGAGGATCAAAAGATGTTAAATATTTTTTACAATATATTTAATGTGTCTGATATACAGTAAATGCCAAGTAAACTCCTTTCCTGGCTTCCTAAATCATAGAGAACACTACTCATCGCAAATGTCTAGTTTGTTTCACTCTACCTCACTTTCCTTTTGTGGAATAGTCAATGCCCTTCATTTTTCTGAAAAGTAACAAAACTCTTTAAGAAAATGTTTGGTAGTCTGATAATGAAATGACTTTCTTTTATATTGAATAAAAAGCACAAGGATTCAGTTGCAATTATGCAAAAGAACAACCTTTATCAATGTAAATTTAGACATATTAGAAAAATCTCAAAGAACAAATGGTTGCTATTCATAACCCTCCTCACTCTTCATTTTTGTTATACATTTTCACATTATTTGCACATAACGAAATATCAACACAATTTTAAGTGTGGTGAAATAGGACAGTGCATGGCCAGTATGGTATTAAGCTAGAAAGTACCTGTGCACTATAACGAGCTTTAGTTAGAGCAAAGATTGATTTGTTGTTTTTACTGGTACAGACAAAATGGCACATGCTTAATCCTCAGCTAATTCAAAAGCATCCATGTGAAAACATTCATATGTGAATGATCTGGATTGGCCACGTGAGGGCACTACAACCTAGAGAATACAGAAAAATACCATTACCAAGAAGAAACATTTTTCTTTTAATGCTGAAAACAAACAAAAAAATAGGTTAGAGATGATTTGCTATTAGTAAGTAAAACTAGAAGATCACAGAGGCGATCTGTTGTCCTGCCAAGCCCTCCTGGAGAAAATCACTCCCCCTGGCAGGCTGGCACCATTATGAATGCATGCTTCCCAATCTCAAGGGCCCTCAACAGGGTCCTGTCTTTCTCCACTTAGCTCCATCTTACTTATCTTTCTTACTCTGCAAAGATAATTTCAAATATTCTCCACGCTTCTCTGACATCCAACCTTCTTCTTTCTTCACTCCCACCACAAACTGATGACCTTATTTTCTATGTCTCTGAGATAAGAGAAAACATGTCTCTACTCCCCACCCCCAAATTGACAAACCTCTCTGTATTGGAATCTGTCCTTTTTCCTTTTTTTTAATGGAAGTTTTCAATCCCTGCATCCATACTCTGGACACATTCTACTCTTCCAAAATACTTCAGAAACCTCTCTCTTCTCTTATCTTTTATATCTCCCACTCTATTGGCCTCTTCCTATCAACGTAAACTTGCTTAAGTCTCAGCCCTGGCTGGTGTGGCTCAGTGGATTGAGTGCTGGTCTGAGAAGCACAGGGTTGTGGGAGCCATTCCCAGTAAGGGCACATGCCTGGGTTGCAGGCCAGGTCCCCAGTATGGGGTGTGTGAGAGGCAACCACACATCGATGTTTCTCCTCCTCTGTTTCTCCCTCCCTTTGCCTCGCTCTAAAAATAAATAAATAAAATCTTTTTAAAAAGTTGCTTAAGTCTCTCCTATATTGGGGAGATAGAGTGAGAATATCTTCTTGTATCCCACAATCCTCCTTAACTGCTTTCAGTCCCAACTCTTTTCTCCATCCATAGCCAAACTTCTTAAAAAAGCTGTTTGCCTTTTCCTCAGCCTAGTAGATTTCTTTCTGAAGACAAAACTCTCCATGTTGTGTTACTAAAAATGAAAGGATAATTTTGAATTCTTATTTGACTTGCTTGCTCAGTAGTATTTGACAAAGATGATTCTTCTCCAATTCATAATGTTCTTTTGCCTTTGCTTCATAAGGTCCCAATTCCTTGGTTTCTTCATGCCTCATGTATAACAATTTCTTCATATCTTTTGAAATGTTGTCATTCTTTTTTGAAAAGAAGGGCATAGACTATCTCAACCAATCGCCACCTTCTCTGCTGCTTATCCATCCTAGTAGAATAGAGTTCATCAACAAACATGGCCTCAAGTGCCATTCATGTACCCACCGATCTCAAACGTTTCTCTCCAGGCTAGACCTCTCTTCCGGACTCCATGCACCTGCCTGTGCATATGAAATCCGCATGCATCTATCTCACTGACCCTTCACAATTATTTAAAAGATTTTGAGTTATAAAATTGAACTAAAAATTATTTCATTCAACCTCTCTGTTCCCCCCTAAACAAAACTGCTCCTTTGACACCTCTGTATCTTATAAAATGTCCCACGATCTAGCCAGGAATCAAGGCACAATCTTGAATTTCTATCTTTCCCTAAATTTCCACATACAGCTCAGCACCAAATACTGTCAATTCTACCTGCTAGCTCTGGATTCAATCAACTTTTTCCATCCCCACATTACCACGTGGTCTAGGTACATATCAAGTCTAACCTAGATCATTGCAGTTTCCCCTAAGTGGGTCTTTCTGAATCCATTTTTGGTTCCCTTTCATCTATTCTGCATACTGATTAGAAGTTATTTCTAGTAGAAAGCTACCCGCAACAGCACCTGACATTTAGATATATGGGCTGTATAATCTGGTAACATCTTACACGATTCCTCCAAAGACTAATTTTAATGTTGATAATTTCTACTAGAATGTTAACTTAAAAGGACAAAAATGATGACTGCACTGTTCGCCCTTAAATAGTTGCTACTTCACACAGGAAATATTTTAGATTTGCCAACTGACAGGTTAGTATAAATCAAAAGGTTAACACATTTTATTAATATTTGGTATAAAGAAATTAATAGATTAAAAAGAACTTTTTCCTATATCATATCATGTTCCTCTTCCTCTGTGTTATTTTATAGAGGCAGATCTAAAGTATTTCCTGTGTGCATATGATGAGGAGAGACCAAGTTTATACTGAAAATGGTTACTATGGCCCTGGACGTGGAATCTGGATAATGGAAGTGCTGGCAGGCCTGCCTCTGCATCATCCTAGGCAGTGTGAAGCAGCACGAGCTTGAAAGCAATGAACCGCGCATGCGTCAGATGCAGCCTTTACCAGGCACGCGGGCTTCAGCAAATTCTCTAATTCTTTAATGTTCAGTTTTTTTACATAAAGGCAGATAACAGTATGACTACTTCTCTTAGAGGATACAGTCATTTTTATTATTATTAATCCTTTGTTTATTGAATATAAAGTGCAGAGTATTTATTTGTCATTCTTAAGAAAGGGACAGATATTGTTTGTACTTCTGTTCAGAGACTTTGTAATGATATATAATATCCATAGAAATTTCAGGGGGATTTTTAAAAAATATTTTATTTATTTTTAGAGAGAGGGAAGGGAAGAAGAAAGAGAGGGAGAGAAACATTAATGTGCGAGAGATACATTGATTGGTTGCCTGTTGCACACTCCCAACTGGGGACCTGGCCCGCAACCCAGGCATGTGCCCTGACTGGGAATCAAACCAACGGCCATTTGGTTCTCAGGCCAGCACCCAATCCACTGAGCCACAACAGCTAGGGCTCAAGGGAATTTTTAACTTAAAAAATATATAAACTAGAGGTAGAAGAGTTTTATAGTAGCATTTTTCTGAACATAGAAATGGAGAATTCAAAACAGTGTAGATAGGTCTCTTTCTATACATTGGTACCTATTTCTGAGCCAGCAGAAATATTAACTAAATGTTACATATATATTGTTAACTCTTGAGTTCTTTCATTCCATTATTAACAATGTTCTAACTATGTGATAATATGTGACAAATTTTGAGCACTTAAAGCAGAGGAAATAGATATTATAAGTTGTTCTCACCCTTTTCCAGTGCTCTGTATAGTTCTTTGCATGGAAAACCATGAAGTTTTAAATTTCTACATAGATACTGCACAATTTTGGGATGTGCTAAAAAGCTCACTCTGTATGTAATGAAACAATAAACTGGAACCAATGAAAACCTTTTAAATTCATAGAGACAGAGGTTATAGTTATAAACCCCCAGTAAATGATACTTGAGGATTTAAAAATGGATTTACTTCTGTTGGATGGAAAAAGCAAAGGCTAATAATCAGAAGACCTGGTCTGAAGTTTTTAGTTCTGCCATTGATATAAAATATAGCCTTGGAAACTCAATGAACTCATCTACAAAATGAGAAAGATGAGACTACCGTATTGTGTTTTGGTCTCTTACAGCTCCAAACTCTTGTGCTATATAAACATTTTGTTTGCCAAGTCAAGCCTTAAGAGAGTAGTGATATGTACAAAAATACTTGTAGAATTCCTTAAGCAATACGAGAGTTTTTCTTTGCTAATCTTGCAATAGTGGGTGCTACTGTTACTGGTAAGAGTTGTCACACCTACTATTTATTAAGTATCTGCAAAGTGCTAGTCATGGTGCTAGAACATCTCATACATTTTATTATTAATGATGCATAAATTATGATTACAATTGCATAGATAGAGAAACTGAGATTCAAAACAGTTGAAGTGACTTGGCCCAAGGTCAGATCACTAAAAATAAATCTCAGAGGTGGCATTTGAATCCTGGTTTCCCGATAGCAAAAGCTGTTTTTCATTTTCCTCCCTCGTGTAAATGACAGCCAGTTCTACATTAGTTGTGTGATTTGGAGTGTCTTTTTCATGACTTTAAGTACCATCCATACACTGAGAGCTCTCAAAGTCATACCTCCAGCCCAGCCCAAATCTGAATTGCAGACTTGCATTTCCATCTAATTTCTCAACTCCTCCATGGAATGTGTAATAGGCATCTAAAATATAGCATGTTCAAATCAAAGCTCTGGATTTTACTCGCCATTACTGATGCACTGGAAGTCACCCTGAGCTCGGTTAACAGAAACTTCATTTTTCTTTCTTGACCAGACTAAACACTTGGATTCAGCCTTACCTCTGCACATTCCCTGATATCCTACATCCAATTGCTCCTTGAAACCTGTCAGCTCTTCTGAAAAATACATCTAAATCTGATGACATTTAGCCACCCTCATTGTTTCTACCACAGTCCAAGCTACCAGCATCTTTTGACTTCATGATGGCAGTAGGCCCGTAATCTTTTGTTTCTACACCTTCCCTGCATGCATCCTACTCTCTAGGAAGCAGGGTGAACTTTGCAAAATGCAAGTTAGATTATGACATTCCTCTGCTGAAAACCCCTCAGTCATCTCTTCCTGTTGCATTAGTAAATTTGGTGTCCTCTCCATGGCCTGCAACTCCAGCCCCTGACCTCCGTGCTCACTGACCTGTCCTCCGACTCCCTGCCTTTCCACCTCTGCTGCAGTCATGCTGGGCTCCTTGCTGATTTCTGAACACCCCAGTTTCACCTCCTCCTTCATACTTCATCCTCATATTTGCTAGTCCCCTTACATTTACTCTTCCCCTAAGTGTCCACATCTCAGTCCCTCATGCCCTTTGAATGTTTGTTCAAAGGGTATCTTTTCAGAGAACTTCTCTGACCATATGATCTAAAACAGGACCTTGCTACTCTCCTCTTTTTATACTGCTTTATTTTGCTTAATAGCACTGATCACTAGGTGACATATGATTTATTTTTATTATCTTTCTATTCTCAAATACACACATGCACACCAGTGTGACTACATGAGAGTGGGACTTCGTTTTGTTCAATGTTGCACCCCAATGCTTAGAACATCTGCCACATAGTAGACACTCAGTAAATATTTGCAAATCAACATATAAATGAATAATGAGCACAAAATGGAAAAGAGTGTGCACATTAAGTTAAAATCATCAAAACTGACATGAAACATATTTAAAACTCTGATTGGAAATTTAAGGATGATAGATAATTTTAAACTTTTATACCTAAAAAAAAAAAACTATATTTTAGGTAACTATCAAAATAAGATACTAGGCAAGGCACAGCAAAAGCATTTTCAGTTTTCAAAATATACCCTGCCAAAAATGTAGTAAGCATAACCTATTCTGCCAAAATCAAGAACCAAAGTTAATTTGATATACATTAAGTTCTAATGAAAACAGTTCTTTAGAAGACATGTTGGAATTTTCATTTTGAATAGAGATATGAGTCTGGGTTCAAATTACAAATTTCTTTATTGTGAATGGTTATTTTCTGGTTTATCAATTAATGAAATGAATAGACAATGATCTCCTAACTTGTCCAAACCCACTGTGACTACCCTTAAGCATTTTTAACTTACAGCAAAGGGCACTGTACTTAAAGGCAGAAAAATCAAGATTTCAGCATAGGGTTTGCTTTGTGAGAAAAAAAGACCAAACCATTGGGAAAATCTGTTGCAAACTGTACAGTATTATATGTATCAAAGTTTACTAGGATCTTTTATCAATTGCACCACTATCAACAAAAGAATAAAAAATGTATCTATCTTAGACTACCTGCCTTTTCTTTTCTTATATCGCTATTCCAATGTGAGATAATCTGAAATATAATATTTTAATTCAGGCAAGTAGAGATTTTTTTAAATCCACCTTTTCTACATTGAAGATATTTGTGGCTATAAGCCGATCGGTAAGCTTCTGGGGGAGTCAGTCGTTGGGCAGATATTAATAGGTCTGCCTAGGTGCCCTCACGGTTCAGTTTGCATCACTGCAGGCCCTCTAACGACTTTGCCCCTTGGCAGTTTTCTTTGGAGCAAGTGCAAACCCTCAAATTCAAGTTGCACCTCGATTCTTAGAGAACCCGCACCATAAACCATGTCCTCGGTGCCCAGATTCTCTGATCAGAACTTCTAAAACTGCCCTCCTCCGCTACCACTCAGGATTTCCCTTTTTAGGGGTACTTACATTAATATTCCTGGGTTCCCTAATGTCCCAAGATTTTTTTGGAGTGGAGATTATAGCTTTTGTGACATTCTCAAAGATCTCCTTGAAACATTTTTAAAACAAAAAGCTGCCTTTTTCTTTATTTTTTTAAAAGGTTTTTATTTATTTATCTTCAGAGGGGAAGGGTAGGAGAGAGGGAGAGGGAGAGAAATATCAGTGTATGGCTGCCTCTCGTGTGTCCCCTGCTGGGAACTGGCCTGCAACCCAGGCATGTGCCCTGACTGGGAATCGAACCGCCATCCTTTGGTTCATAGGCCCGCGCTCAATCCACTGAGCTACACCAGTCAGGGCTGCCTTTTTCTTTAATATTGGGTTTTCTTAATTCCATTTCATCATTCAGATTCAGGACAAAATATGTTTTTCAGACCTGTTTAAACCTTCCATTTTGCATCTGATTCTCTAACTTCTGATTCATTAATCACTTATTTATTCAACATGTACTCTACCAGTGTCCACTCTGAACAAAACATTAGACTAATTCTGTGTTTTCACATTATTGCATGTAAAAATAATGTTGACATAGGGGACATATAATTATTTGTAAAATATATAAATAATTAATGAAAAGATTGATTCGGCACACACATTATAAATATTTGAAACCTAATAACGGAGAATAATTTATAATTCAGGAGACCCAAATCTACATCTCAACTTTATTAGTCATTCCTGATGCTACGTCAAAGACATTTTTTTCTCTCTGTACAAATAGGCTCTCTGACTTAAGAAACAATAAGGAAACATATTGCTTTAGCTAATTCAGAAGACATTATTAAATCTTAAAATGTAAAAAATAGTCAGATTAAAATAGATTGATGTCTATACAAAAATTTAAGGTGGAGGGAGGAGAATGAACTCAAGGTTAGAAGGAGACTAAATGCCAGAATGCCAGGCTTCTGAAGAAATCACTTACCAGAATGCAAGGCAAGTCTGGGCACGTAATTAACAGCCCCTCCACCCAACACTGAAATGAATTTCCGGGTACTAAGCTTAACCCACCTCCTGAATTTTGCACCTCAATCTAATTCAAATATTTTCTGGGCCTGCTAGGGGCAATGAGCTTTTACACTGAAAGCCTTAAAGCCAGGTCCTGAGCTGACCATGCCATGGAATCCCAGGCAACGACTGTTCTAAAGAAGATACAACACTAGAAGTTGTCTTATCTGAGGCTTTGCTTAAATTTCAGTTTCCCTTTCAGCAAACTTACCTCTGGTTCCTGATGCACATCAGTCCTCATCCCAATGCTTCTGTGTTCTTCCTGGCAATGCCCCTGCCTGGAACTGCCCCAGGCTTCTAAACCTTTGCTTTCTCGGTTTTTCCAGGGCTGGCTGTCAGGCAGACCACTGACCCTGCCTAGAATAAAACCTATCATTCACAACTACTCTATGTAACTTTCAGGAGTAAAACAAATTACCATTTGCCACCCAGGTGGCATCAATCCTATTTCTAGGAAGTAGTAGTTGCTCCAATAGGGAGAATGAAGAATAAAATGAGAATATAAATGGATAGATAGCCATTAAACCTTTGGAGAAAGGTAATTGTAGCAGGACCTGTGACTTGAATAGAACATAGGAACAAATGACAAAATAAAGAGGAAGGAAGAAGGAAGGGAAAATAGAAAATTATTGGTAATAGAATTTGGAGAAGTATTTTAAAGGCTAGTGTGTACACAGTCATACTTGTAAACATTTACTAATTCAAAGCTTTCAAATGCTAAAATGAGAAACAGAAAGTAGTAAAATTCAGTCTAAAAAATTGTGTAATTCAGATTATGTAAATATTTTCCAAACATAGAAGCAGTACAGAATATTAGCTCATGAAGTTTACCCATTATATAACATTGTAAAATTTGAAGAGGAAGACTTGTAATAGGAGAACCTGGTAATATGGTCAAATTAATAAAGAAGACTTGGATGTAGCAGACAATTCAGAAGGGAGCAGAGGAGGAAAGAAGAAGGAAGTAGTGAGCCAGAAAGAGGAGAAGTACTTGGAGGATGAGGAAAACTGTGTCACTTACCTATGTCCCCATTTTGCAGTATGCTAACTGTTGAGTAAGAGGAAAGAAAAAGAGTCCATGGCATTGCCAACCAACCACATATATTAAAGGAGAAATTCGCAGTTCAGTAATTTGGTCAAAGAGCAAAATCACGTTAAGTGACTATTTGAAAAAAAGGATATGAATGTACCAAAATCTTAATAGCTAATTTCCTAATAGGATTGAAGGGAGTTAAAATGTACAGGGCAGAGGTGGCACTGAACCGCGAGATTGCTTTGCCTTTATTCAATACTATAAACGTCTGAAAAAGAAAAAGCACAACACATAAAATAAGATTTAAATACACATCAAAGACAGTTTAAGAGAAAGGTGAGACCGTTATTTAAAAATATAGCCTTATAAAATAAAGGAGTAACATACTAATTACCAATATATGACATGATAATAGGTGTTTTTTTCTTCTGAGCACTATAAATTCTCCTAAATTTGGTGACAAGGGGATTTAAAGAAGAAAATAAAGAAAATTCGTAGTCAATGCCATAGAAATTCTTAGCATCTTTATCAAGTTTTGATACCAGTATTTTAAAACTGTAATTATAATTCATGAAAAGCATAAAATGTGATTACTTGTTCAGTTAAAAATATTTTCCCAGGAACTTCAGGGTTTTCCAAGTATGTTTTGGGATCCAGCTCTTTTTTGGGCACTTGCAATTTATCTGCTAGTGTATCTTCTGGGGAGAGTCATGGGAAGGGCAAAGTCTATGGTGTGAAGCTAAAAACTGCTGAAAGTCCAAATATTTTATATAGAGCTCAAGGGCTTAAAGAGTCATTTAGACACTACTCATGGCAATGTAAAACAAACATATGAAAAATTTACTCCTTTTTTTCACTTTTTGCTTCACCATGCTGCAAGGTGACAGACTTTGCCCTTCCTCATTCCCTGCTCTTTAGTTCTCTGCCTGTCCTGGGAATGCAGGTTCAAATGCAGGTTCCAAAGCACTTCTAAGATAATGAGGTCCTCCCATGGTCGGGCCCACCCAGCATCCTACCGCCACCTGTGACAGCGAGGAGGAGGCACAACATTTCTTTACCAGATATCCCTGGGAATAGCCTGGAACTGATTAGTAAGTAGGGGAAGGAAAGGCAACTTAACTAAGAACTCACTTTCTTATTGATATAGTACGGGTCCAGGTCCTCCAGCGGCTCTGACACCATCTCTGGAGGAATGTCTCCATAAATGAATGGAAGGGATTTTCCTGCTTCCAAGTCACTATTTGGCTTTGGGCCATTTTCATCATCCTCATCCTTGCGCTCTTGTTTGGGTCTCTTAGCTTTCTCTTCTGCAATGCGCTGTTCAATAGCAGCAAGGGATTCCCTGGTAAAGAAGCGGAAGCTGTCAGGTCCTGGTGGTACCAGCACTGACTGTGCCATCTTTTCATCCTGCTTTAATCACTGTTTAGCTCCCTGCATAAGAAAGTACTATGGAGACAAGAGACAGAGAGAAAAAAGAGAGAGAGAGAGAAAAAAAGCAATGGTCATTAGGAAAAAAGGTGACTGTGGCAATTACATGACATTGACATGAAATATATAAACCAAACTATCTGTAACAATACTTTAGTAAGGAGGCTGTATGTGGCATGCAGGGAATTCTCATGCATGCATTCACTTGCTTGCATGGAGATCTATCTTACATATTCAGTAGATGCCTATGAGGTAGTCTCATCTCCCACTCCCAAAATGTTTGAAGTGGAAATATCCGATTTAGATCTCGGAAAAGGAGGATATTGGTTTGTGCTTGTTGTTTCACTTCTGTGAATATTTTGGCAGCCATCTTTTTTAACATCCTTTCTGAAAAAATATCGGAGATCCAAAACAAGAGATGAATCATCACCCAAAATTGTAGAACCTGGGCTGCGCAGGGATCTTGCACGTATCTCTCTATTTTTTTTTCCTGTGTTCCCTTTGGTCTACTTTTCCACCTTTAAGAGCTTATTTAAAATCAATGCACCTGGTAAAAAATTCTGGAAATCCTGACCTACCAGGAAACATAGGTGGATACTGCTTGAAAACGAGGGAGCAGGAAGGAGCAGGGATGCCCGGTTGTGTTTGGAACTGCTCGGAAGCTGCACAGGAAGGGATCCAGCTCCTGCCAACCTGGGCAGGAAGTCACCCACGTCAGAGGTCCGGAGCTTGGACCCCCTGGTTTAGGAACCTGCTGCTAGCCAGTGTGATTGCTTCTTAAATTAACACATAGGCAGTGCCTTAAAAATACGGTGGGGATAGCCCACTTTCTCAAATAGTGCCCATTTCATAAAATCAGTTGAACATAGTTCATCCTTCAGGCACACTCCTATTATGTTGGTCTCTGCAATAACATAAATGATGTTTTACTGTATTCCAATCACATTTCACTGGATTGTATCTATAACTCAACAGAGCATGCCAATCACTCCAAATGTTATCTCTGAATCAGTGACAGGAGTTTCTATGCTTTTAAAAATATACAACCGAAATCTTGACTCTGGAATGCCATCTGTATTCAATCACTTATCTATTTTTCCTTCATTTCAAAATGCCTATCCATTTTAACCCCCACTCTACAGGACTCAGAATTGCTATTTAATTATATGAAGTACATTTTCTAAGAGTAAAATTCATCAATATCTGGATGATTTTTGTAACATGACAGATCAAACAGGGAAATCTAAAATAACAGAAGCCACTGTACCATCTCCACATTTTTTTTTTGCAATAGACTAGGTAGGACCTTTCAGCCACCACCTAGCAGACTGCCTTCAGTACCACAGTGTCTGCAAATATTCTTCATTCTCCTCACCCAGCCCCAGAGGCCCTTTTGCCTGGATACAGCCCTGGCAGTTGCCTCCCTGGGGTGTGCAAGAGAGAACTGCCATGCTTGGATGTTCTAATAAAAGAGCCATGCTAAAACATGCAGCCAGCAGTTTCAAAATGAAACTGGTCCTCTGCAGATTCCCCCAAAGATTTTACTGTAAAGGTATAGAAGCATCACAGAGAATAAGCACAATAAGAATATGAAAACATTACCACTGCAGAATCTTTTATACTCAGATTTTGGGATTGATAAGCTGGCACCAAGAAGACTGCAGCTAAAATTCCATCATGCTTTTTTTCTTTTTTTCATTTTTTTTTTTTTAATTCTCCTTCAAAGACCACACCTAACTTCCTGTAAAAGGATTCTGGTAACTGAAGTAAGAAGAGGCATTTCCTGCGCAGGGACTACAAAATGACATTCTTATAACTACCACCAGAGGGCGAGGAGCTATAAAGAGAACCCTCTCAAAGTGTACACATAAACCTGTGTTTAAAGCAGCCTAAAGCTTTCAATAATGGGACTCTGATCTTGCTGATTTCACTTTGTTAACTAATAATTCTTCTGTTCATGCTTTTTATTTGCTAATCCAGAAGTCATTTATTCAACACAAGCAATTCAAATTAAAAGAAGAAAGTAAATAACAAAGGGATAAAAATAAAAACTCATAAAACAGCAATTACATTAATGAAAGTTTTACATGCAGTGATTTAACATTAGGCTCAGCCCCTGAGTATCTGAAATCCAATAAACTGCTTTGTTAATTCAACAAAGAGATGACCTTTGTGTTATGCAAGTTAACTTTCTCTAGATTTAAAATTAACCTAATGACCATGTGTCCTTTATACTTGTTGGTCTAAACCTTCCCCCTTTTCCCCTGAAATTCCCTCCCCTCGCCCCTCTGGTGACTGTCAGACTGTTCTCAATTTCAGCATCTTTGGTTATATTTTGCTTGTTGGTTTGTTTTGTTGATTAGGTCCCTGTTAAAGGTGAGATCATATGGTTTTGCTCCCAAAAGAACATCTATTCTTTATAGCATTTATAATTTCTGCTTATATAATTATGTGTTTGGAAATGATTTGGTAAAATAAATAGAAATGTTAAATAATTCTATCCCAAAGTATATTTTTAATGATTTTCTGACAGTAGCTTATGATTACTATAAGTACTGCGAGGAGTTCCATATATTTAAAATCAAATTCTTTTACAAAATGTGTTTAAAATACATAAAAACAATAAGTAACTTCAATTAAAAAAATTAACCTAATGAGGCACCAATTTTATTTTATCTCTGATTTAAGTGACTGAAAAGCAACCAGAAAAGAAAATGTGGAAAAGCCAGTGAGATCCTAAATGCCAATCTTTCAACTAATAGCTAAGATCTGAGGGTTTACTATGTGCCAGTCACTGACTAGGCTAAAATGTCTGTGTGTGCAATATTATCTCATTCTCCCCACAGTTCTGTCAGGTAAACATTCTTATGGTCCTTATTTGAAAACTGAAGAAAATGAGCATACCAAGGTTAGGAAAAAGCCACCTGAGATCATATAGGCAGAATTCAAACTCAAAATCTGACACCAAAACCCTGTGAACTTTAATCTTAAAAAGAAACACCTGCTCATGCAGACAAAGCCTAAAATAGATTAAATAAAAATCAAACAGTGGTGCCAATGATAATCAGAAAAGGTCATAATTATTAAATTGGTATTTTTTTGCCTATTTTCTAGCTTTCCCACTTTCATTAAAAATATATTTGTTGGAAATGAGCAAGGGGAAGATATAGCCAAAAAGAAGTTTTTAGTCACTATAGCAAGGTTTTTGGTTATAAGAGAAAAAAAGAATGACTCAAATTGACCAAAGAGAAAGAAGAAGGAAGGAAGGAAGGAAGGAAGGAAGGAAGGAAGGAAGGAAGGAAGGAAGGAAGGAAGGAAGGAAGGGTATTCGTTGGTTCAGGTTTATTGTCTACAGAAAGCTCTTGGCTTAGGACAATTCGGGAGCTCAACTGATGTTACCTTCACCTAGTTATCCTCTGGCTCTGATTTCTATGGTGATAGCCTTTCTAGAGAGTCTTTCCTCATTATAGTAAGACATTGTAGCAGCTCCAGCCTCTCAACCTCCCAGACTTAAATCTGAAAGGAAAAAATACTCAGAAAAATTCATGTTGTATCTCAGTGACTCCACAACTGGAGTGCCCATCCCTGAAGTCGTCACTCTGTCCAGGGCAATGCCACACTCTCTGCTTTGAGCAGCTTTCCCTAAGCCAAATGTCCCACCTTCGGAACTGGGAGGAAACTTCACTTGAAACCTATGGACAATCCAGTTGTGGTGGTGGTGCAAAAACATTTGTCTAAAGCAGAACTACTAGAATAAGAGGCACTGACACTGGTCAACAGAAACAAGTGTGCCTTCCAGTCACATTCCCATGTCCATTACATTTGCAGTGACTCACCACTTGGTAACATTATGACATCAGGAAATATATATAAATATAAATATATATATATATATATATATATCCTTCTTTTTTCTAGTTTCACCATTTTCATTAATATTCCATATTTAGGACTTAGAAATCAGGCAAGATATTTAGAAGATTCCTTCCCCAAAGGAAATTGCCTTATTGTAATAAAATATTTCACAAATCTCTATGGTGAGCATCAGCTTCATTTATTAAATAAATATATGACTATTCTGGCCTCTCTTTACAGACATGTTCAACAATAGGCTAACTTGTTACACAAAAGACTCTGTTTCAAAAAATAAATTAAGGAGTTCAAAATTTATGAAGCTATTTGTCAGATATATTTTTGAGGGAGAGTAAGCACAATAATAACACATAGCACTAACTTTTAGTTGGGCACTATTTTAAAAATTGTAGAACCATTTCTTGCAACAACATGATAAAGTAGATACTGAGAGTATTCCCACTTGAAACATGAGGAAACCAAGGCATCAAAAATTAAATAATTTGCAATATGCATAAGTTCTCACAGCTGTGAGTGGTAGAGTCAGAATTTGAACCCGTGTTCTTTGACTACAGAATCCACATTTCTAACCACTGTGCCATGCTTCCCAACCATTTTCCCCAGTATCATTCACTCTCAGAAAAACATTTAGATAATATATTAGTTGTAGGGTCACCTCTTTCTCTCCCATTGATCCTAGCCAGTTAATGTGTCTTAGGATGTTTAAAAGGGTGAACAAGAAATGTTTTCTCAAAACCACCAGACCTAAGATGAGAAACATCTGAATATATTTCCATCTCAAAAAGATTTCTGTGAAATATAGATTTGAGATTAGAATCATACTCTCTTTTTTCTGATTTCCCAGGATAAAGTTTTCAGAAGTCACGCACATTAGTTTTTCCTTCATTTGCTCTGATCCATGTTAACGTCATACTGATATTTTATGAGAATGTTAGATGACATTTTTACATGGTTTTTAAACTTCATTCAGTTATACTACTTTTCAGACAGAAGATTTTGTAATACAAAAATTTTAAGTCCAGACACTATATTTGGAAGACCCGTAAATAATGGAAAGACAAACAATATTATTTTAAGTAGTCAGAAAGGAAAAAACATTAAGAATTACATTTCTAAATTTTGTTGACATTTTCTGTGTTGCTGTTTCCATGCCTTCTTTCTTTTACATTTCTCACTTATAAAAAAGGAAAATTAATTTTGTAAATTTCAATGTGAAAGAAATACTAAACCATGCTATTACATATGATGACATCTACAAAAAATAGTAGTTAAAGTTATATAAAAGATAAGGCAATGCAAAACAAAGATATGTAGTAATAAATAGTATATGACTCTTTCAACAAAGATCCACATTTATAATAAGTACTCTAAAGTTAAATTCATACTAAGAAAATTATTGGCTCATTTAATCTCATAGATAAAGAAACAGTTATAGTCTGTACTATAATTAATGACTGTGGATAAATGCTCAAAATTTTAGAGGCTTTTGTCCCTGAGTTAAGAAAGCTGAGAAATACTAAGGAATGTTTTTTTCTCTAAAATTGATCTTTTAGTCCTATTTTACAATTGTAATTTTTAGTTTTCTTTAGTACGTGAGAACAATGTTAAAATCAAAAATTAAGAAAAGATATGCTAAATGTTATCAGAAGATTTATTTTCTGGATATTTCTAATTTCTTAATCCATAGGTTCAAGTCTATTTTTCTCATGAACTTTCTGATCATCACTTCCTTTTTTTTTATGTCCTTCACTCCTAAACCATGATCTACTAGGTCAACTACTCAGTGAACAGTTTCCATACTCTCTTATGGAAAAGTTCTGAACAAGCAGGCTTACAGGTTTGCCACTCTAGAAAAGGCAGACATAGATTCCATGTGGACTTTTAAGATAAACTGTCATTTCTCTTCAAATGCCAGGTTTACTTACTATATAAAAACCCTTATTTTCAGTATTTTATATTCATACAATTTTGTTGAGCAATATTCTTTTTTTAATAGAAGTGCATACCAATGTTATTATGATGATCCCTGAAGAATTACTCAATGTACTAATGATCACTTTACCATCAACTTTCCTGGGGAAAAATTATATATAATGAGATATACCTATATCCTTATGAAGCATTTTATTTTATTACAGGTAAACTCATCACATGTTCCTACAGCCTTTCTTAATCTTCAGTTGTATGGAATGTATGTTAATAGACACCCAAGAACTACTACAACCCTTCCTAAATGACTTATCAGCTGGAAGTCCACCTCTAATCTGACTATATGTCAGTCTGTTTTTGATGGCTAGATTATACTAAAATCACAGAATTCCACTTCTGTATCTTAATCGTCAGTTAAGGGAGATTTCTTAAAGTATGATCATCCCCACAAGAGTGAGATATTTCCATTTGTTCCAAATGCTAAATATTATTTCCAGCTAAGTATCTTCATTCCTCTGTTTCACTGAAGACTTCTACCTAAAACTTTCCCCCTCAGCCCTCCCTCTTCCACAGGGTAGAACAAGGCAGCCCATACTCTTCCGGGGCCGGAGATTGGAATGTGTGGGCATCTTCCTCAGGAGAAAACAAGCAGGCAGAGCCAGAAGCAGAAGGCCTTTGGAATGGAAAACAATGCTCAAAAAATAGCTACATTCCAAAGTGTCCTAGATTGAAAACATGTGTGTGTGTGCATGCGTGCACACAGCCACCTGTGTCTGTCAAGAGAGGGAGAGCTAGAGATGAGAGAATGACAACATGAGAGACCACGGATATATTTCTTCATGTTATGTTAACATGACCTAAATTCTGCTTCTCTCCTTGGTTATTGATATTAGTTATGTCATTTATTTCTTGTAATATTTTGTGAAAGAAGTAGTGTTTTCTATTTTCTAATGTAGTGGTGATTCTGGTTTATTGCCATTGCCACATAGAGCCAGCATTTAAACTCCGATTTCAAATTCTAAATACACTTGATTGTACCATTTTCCCTTGGAAGCAAGATATGTACCATAGATACAGAAGTTGAGAAGGGGAATGTCAAATGTGTGATTTTTAAAGTCACTGGATCCCTATTTATACCTAAGATTTTTATAGAATAGCACAGGCTTACTGCTACTAAACAAACTGGTGACCCATTAGGAGTAACTTAGTTTCCCTGCATACCCTTGCTAGTGTGGGGTTAGTGCACCACTGCTGGGATCAGACTTGAACTCTCTGCACCTCAGTTTTCCCATCAGTAGAAATGAAGGCTCATTTTGAGTTTTATGAATTAAATTTATAAAGAAAAAAGGAAGCACTATAATTGGGACATAGTTGACATTTAATAAATGTTGATGTTGCTTTGTTTTTCTTAGAGATACCTTCATGGTTTGTCATTTCTACATTTTATTAAAGTCATTTATGTAAAGCCTCTTGCCCCTACCATCTCATCTTGCTTATCTTCCTTTGTGGTTTCCATAGTATCCAGCACAGTACCTCACCTGAGATAAACCATCCAGTAAATCATTGATGAGTTACAACTGTAGCTCTGCATTTATTCAGGAGCTTTCTTGCTGTTTTCACTGAATACACTTTTTTTCACTCTCCAATATAATTGATGTGTCATGATGCCAGGCTAATGTGAAGCTTCTGAGTTTTTTTTTTTGTTTGTTTCTGTATACATTTATGTCACTTCCATAGTTCGAGCTTACGTTACCCTTTCTAATACATGCCCCTAACCTGAAGTCAGACTACTCTCTCCACTGCCTCTCCTCTCCATCTCTCATACACATAACACATGCATGCATGCACACATCTCAGTGCACACGGCACGCCTGCGCATACCCCATATATACACATTCACTCATCGCATATGCACATATGCACAGGTATTATCGTTTCTGCCCTTTAGCTTAGATTCCCAGCCCGGAAAGTTCAAGATCCACTTATTTGCCTTTCCCAATCTTATCAATTTTTCAGGTGTAGTCACTCTGGAAGATAATGTTTGTGGAATCTCTTCTTCATTTTCTGAATTTTCATTATAATTAAAGAAAAAGAATGCAGTGTTGACCTCTGAATAAATCTTTCTACATACCTTTTTTGCTTAATTCATCTCCAAAACTGTGTCTAGTTAAATTTTAAGGAAAGTATAATCTTACATTGGTCTCCTTACCCAAGAAGCTTTAACCATTCTCCGTTACCATAAATATAAAGTACAGATTCCTCTCTCCAACATTTAGAGAATCCTCCAAATTTCTTTTTCATTCTTATCTCCTGTCAGCCCCTACCAGCACCTATGGTAGATTTAGATTTCCTTCTTTTAGGGTTGTCACTTATTAGGGAGCTAACTTACAATTCTTTTTTAACAAAGCATTTTTGCACTCAGTTCTTAGCTACACTTGATTTATGTAAACATCATTCATTTTGAAGGGCTCTTATTCACTTACTATTAGTTGTTAGACACCATGCTTTTGAAGAAAAAGGCTGAACTTCGGAGCCATAAAAACTAGTTTGCATCCTTACTCTACCAATTTTTAGCTGTGCTTCTTTGGACAAAGGACTTGGATTACAGTAAAGATTTAAAAAAGATAACTAAAATACCCAGTACACATAGCAGATGCTACTCATCCCATTTTCCCTTTGCCCCTCAGCTCTTCAACACATAGCATTGTAGTAAGCAAAATTAATAAGACCAATGTAAAGCTATAAAAGTCTGATCTTTCAGAACTCACTATGAAGTTTATCATTTAACCAAACAATTTTGGGGTGCTAACCAACAGCCAGCATTTTCCTGGATGCTTAGAATACAGTAATTAACCAAACAGACAAAGGCAGACAAAATTCTGCCCTCATGAAACTTATATTGAACGTGTCATAGTGTTAGAGACTCTACATGAAAACATTAAACATGGAATACAGCAAGTCCTACTAGCTGCTGTAGGAAAAGATAACGCCAAAGAAAAAGAAAAAAGTACCAAGCTAGGGAGTTGGGAAGGAGAAGAGTGTTGTAAATGTAAGTAAGATGCTTAGCGAAAGTCTTGCTAAGGAACTGACTTTTAAGAAAAAGCCCTCGAAGAATTTAAGGAAGACTGCCAAGTCAGGAGCCTTCGTGGATGGCAGGGTTCCAAGAAGAGGAAATGCATGAAAAAGGGTACAGAAAGGTATTGGAAAGGCCTGCAGAAAGGTAAATAACATTGATAGAATGAAAATGACAACACAAGGCAATAGTATCAACAGGAAGAAGAAGGACAAGCAGGTAGCAGGGGCAATGAGTACAGCAGCAGATGATGCCATCCTCAGTTAGGCCTGCCATCTGGTTTCCCAGCAGTTTCACCGGTGACACCTGTGACATAAATGTCAAGATCAGAGCCCAAGCCAGACCTGAGAAGCAACAATCGAACCAGAAATAAAGGAAAACTCACTGCCACTCAATATTCTGAGCCTGAGCACAGAAGGGGATTGCAGAAAGCAGGATAGCATGCCTGGCTGCTCAGGAAAAGTCTAAATCTGTATGGCTGTATGCAGGGTGGACCCCAGAACAGCATTACAGATATGGTGAGTACAGCAGCCAGATTATGAGGGTAGAAGCTGCTCAACATCAGAGGAGCGGATAAAGGAAAATGCTGCCTATCAAAATGCCTAGAGATAGTTGTTGAAGTTTTAAAAGATTATAAAATGGGTACTCTTCTTGTCCCATGATGCAGTCTTAAAAAGACATGCTAGCACCAAGTAAGAGATATAAACTACATACCAGGTATTCTACAAAACTTTTTGTTTGGTTTCATGTGTAAAAAATATATTAGTTTTGACATGTGAAAAGTGCACTTGTTTATTTAACACGCTGACAGCTATTCACACTCCTAACACATTTTAGAGAGACCAAAATTGTCCACTCTATCCCTCAGTTCATTGAATCTCTTGGCCCATAGGCTTTTCCTTTCTTTTTCTTCTCCTCTCTCTATTCCCCCTCTTTTTAGGATAAAGATAATTCCTATCTTGGTCAAATCCACAAGTTTTCTCTTGGCATGAATTTATATCATTTGAAGCAACACATTTTTTGAACGACAAAGCACTATAGGCAAAGCTATTTCCTTCTTTCTATTAATATCATGAAAATATTAGTTTTTTGCCTGCAGGAATGAAAGGAGAAAGGGAATTTTAAATAAAAAGAAGTGATCTGTATTTTAAAGTGTCCCCATATAACTGCATCTATGTGAATTATAAAAGTATGGCTAGAACTTACAAGGTTTTGAACATCTGTATACCATGTACATAAATGCGAAGCTGTATACCATGTACATAAATGTAAAACCCACATATGTCAGATCATGTGATTTCCATCTCACCAATTTCATCTGCAAACTACAGCGAGAAAACAGCAAGCAGGCTTGAGAAAGGAAAAGGGTAAAAGGCTCAGGAAAACATACTGCCTCCCTGCAGTGATGTGATCATTTGCCTTCTCCATATTCATTTCTAGGCTAGTACTCAGATGACATTTCCCATTTATTATTCTCAGTCCAAACCAAACAAAATATACTGAAATCATTAAAAGCAAGAACTGATCTATAAAATAGCCTTGTCACTTGAAAATTATCAAAGGGCGAGATATGACTCATATAGGTTTTGAAAAGTTCAAATCATGATCACAAATTGCAAACTGAATTTTCTTTTGGTTGAGAGAGAGACAAAGACAAGAGAGAGATTGGTTTGAGTTCTATAAAGAAAATATTCTTCCAAATAAAAGAATTTGTCAATTGGAAGATATTACTTTTTAAATTATTTTATTGAGTATGCTGTTAGAGTCGTCCCAAGTTTTTTTCCCTTTGCCCCCTTCTGCCTGGTACTCCCCTCTACTCCAGCAATCCTCCCCACCTTTAGTTTACACCCATGGTTCATGAGTGTACGTTTTTTCATTTCTCCCTTTCCTATTCTATACTTAACACCCCCATCTATTTTGTTCATACCAATTATGCTTCTTGATCTCTGCACCATTTTCTCCTTTTTCCCCCTTCCTTCTCCCAGCTGATAACCCTCCAAATGATCCCCATACCTATGATTCTGTTCCTGTTCTGGTTACTTGTTAAGTTTTTGTTTTTATTTTTAGATTCAGTTGTTGATAGTTATGAGTTTGTTGTCATTTTAATGTTAATAGTTTGATCTTCTTTTTCTTAAGTCTCTTTAACATTTCATGTAATAGTGGCTTGGTAATGATGAAATCTTTCAGATTTACCTTGTCTGGGAAGAACTTTATTTGCCCTTCAATTCTAAATGATAACTTTGCTGGATACAGTAATCTTGGTTGTAGGTCCTTGCTTTTCATCACTCTGAATACTTCTTGCCAGCCTCTTCTTGCCTGCAAAATTTCTTTTGAAAAATCAACTGACAGTCTCATGGGAAGTCCTTTGCAAGTAACTCTCTGCTTTTCTCCTGCTGCTTATAAGATTCTCTCTTCATCTTTAATGCTTGACATTTTAATTATGATGCATCTTGGTGTTGACCTCTTTGGGTCCAACTTGATTGGGACTCTGTGCTCACTGGACTTGAATGTTTATTTTCTTCACCAAATTAGGGAAGTTTTCTTTAATTTTTTTTCAAATAGATTTCCAATTTCTTGTTTTTTCTCTTCTCTTTCTGGCACCCCTATGATATAAATATTGGGCCTCTTGAAGTTGTCCCAGAGGCTGCTTATACTGTCTTCGTTTTTTTGGATTCTTTTTTCTTCTTGCTGTTCTGATTAATTATTTTTTTTATATCCTTATGTTCCAAATTCTTGATGTGATTGTTGGCTTCATCCACTCTACTGTTGCCTCCCTATAAATTGTTCCTTATTTAAATTATTGAATCCTTAATTTAACTGGATATTTTTATGCTGCTGAGGTCCTTACTAAGTTCCTGGAGCATACTTGCAACCAGTGTTTTGAACTCTGCATCTGATAGACTGCTTATCTCCATTTCATTTAGCTGTTTTTTTTCTGGAATTTTGATCTGTTCTTTCATTTGGGCCATATTTCTTTGTCTCCTCATTTTGTCAGCCTCCCCATGTTTGATTCTATGTATTAGGTATAGCTTCTTTGACTCCATGTCTTGGTAGTGTGCCCTAATGTAGTAGGTGTCCTATAGTGTCCAGTGGCATAGCCTCCACTATTACCCAAGCTGGGTATTCAAGGTGTACCCTTCATGTGGGCTGAGTACAAACTCCTTTTGTATTTGAGCCTTGGCTGCTGTTTGCAGATCAATGGGAGGGATTTACCCAGGCCAGTGAGCCACAATGTTTGGGTGTGACCACTTACCACCAACCTCAGCCCTTTGCGGAAGAAGAGTTGTGCAGGGACTGTGTGGTGGTACTCCAAAATGGTCTATAGCAGACCACTGCATTCACTGGCCATGGAGTTTCCTGGGTGGTGCATGCCAATGTCAGCCCCAACCTGTGTTTTGCTCCGGACAACCCTTCACAGCTATAAAGCAACCTAAGAAAGCTGCTGCTTGTGCTGGGCTTGGAGATTCCCAGACATAGCCAAGCTGTGGGACTAATCTGGCTGCTGCTAGTGCTGGGCCTGGAGCTCACTGAGGCCAGCTATTGCTTGTTTGAGAGGATTTAAGAAGTTGTGAAGCATGAGCCAAGATCAGCCATTTATATAGAAAGGCAGCTTGAATGGGCCCATAAGTTGGGTGGGGTGAGGTCTCTGAGAATCTCTAAGACAGGTCAAATAGTGTTAGCCAGGTTCTTAGAGTCTCAAATATGACACTAGCCTGTCAACCGGTGGCTCTGCAGGGTTGGGGGAGAGATCAGAAAAGGGACAATGGTCTCTGCTCACCATGATGCCAGAGACTTCAGTTTCTCCCATTATGTCACTGGTGCCCTTCAATCTGCCACCCCAAGTGCTGGAGCTCAGAAGGAGTGAGTCCGAATAGGTCAGTCTGTGTGTGGGTTCTTTAAGAGGAACTGCTTGAGGCTCCAGTAGTTTCTTCCATCGACTTAATCCCCGCTGTTATTCGCAGCCAGAAGTTGTAGGAACGTATGTTTCTGGCATTGGAACCTTGGGCTGAGGAGCCTGGTGTGGGGCTGGGCCTGCTCACTCCTGAGATATCCATCTTGGATTTTTATCCACAATACATGGGTGAGAGACGAGTCCATTCCGCATCTGCACCCCTCCTACCAGCCTAGATGGATGTGGTTTCTTTAAATCCTTGGCTGTCAGATGGAATTCCATTCAACTCTATTTATGACAGTTCTAAGCGATGGTTGTTTTACATTTTAGTTTTAATTGTGATGTGGTTGTGCAAAGAGGCAAGCCATGTCTGCCTACACTGCCATCTTGACCGGAAGCCAGAAGATATGACTTTGACATAGAATTGACCCCCTACTTTTCTTTATGTCATTAAGCAAAAATCTCCCTTTTATTGGCAAAATAACCAACACTAACTAATAGGATAGGTTTTGTATGTGGAAGAGGGGCTTCCGAAGAGATCATTTAGTCAGACCACTTATATTTATTGAAAATTGAACTAAAATCAGAAACATATTTCTTTGTCTCAGGTCTTGGAACAGAGATTTCACAACTTTCCTTGGTTTCTATTCAACTCTTTAATTGTCCCATATTTATTCTTTAGTTATAATCTCTGTCATTATGAACAGTATCCAGACTATTTCTGCTACTGCCTCATGGGATGGAAATGGGAGCAACATACATACTCCTACATGGGATTTATTATGGGAAAATTGCTAAAGTATTTAGCATTATGTTCATTGACATTGAAAGGATATGTACTTATTAGTTCAGTAATATACAGTTATTTAATAACAGTTGTAGAAGAATAAAAATATTGGTTTATGGTGGGCATGATCTCTATAATTCTAAGCCTTCAGTCTGCTTTTCTGCTTATTTCTTTCTTCAGTTCTAAAATGGAATGAAATGTTAATTTGATTAATTAGTTCCTGAGACAATAGAATGGATAAAGGGCATGAACACCAATATATTTTTAAACATTTTTTATTCAAATTATCATTCATTATAGAACATTTTCTAATTTTCATTATGATTTCTTCTTCGATCCAAGGATCAATTATTTAGAAATGTGTTGCTTCATTTCCAAAATATGGGCTTTTTCTAGATAGCTTATTATTACTGGTTTCCAATTTCATTCCATTGTAGTCAAATACTCTAAATGAATTGAGACTTGCTTATGGCCTAACATATAGTCTTTGGTGAGTGTTCCTCATACACTTGAAAAGAACATATAATGTGGAGTTGGTCAGAATATTCTATATATGTCAATCAGGTTCTCATGTTTGATAATTGATAACATTATTCAAGTCATCTATATCTTTACTAATTTCTTCTACTTGTTGTATTATCTCCTGAGAGAAAATTATTAAAATTTCTGACAATAATTGTGCATTTGTCTATTTCTCATTTTAGCCCTGCCAATTTTTTCTTCTATTTTGGAATTCAATGATTTTGCCATACATGTTTAAGATTGTTATGTCTTATTACAAATAGACCCTTTTCCTCTATAAAATGATCATTTTTAAAATCTGTCTTAGTATTCATTGTCTTGAAGTCTACTTTACGTGATATTCATATAACCATATTAGTTTTCTTTTGCTTAGTGTTTACATGCTATATCTTTTGCTCTTCTTTTACTTTCAATCTGCCTGTATTGTTAAACTTAAAATGTGTGTCTTGAAAACAGAGTATCACTGGATCTTGTTTTTATCCAATCTGCTGGCAATTTAAAAAATAGTGAAAATATAAACTTAAAAAAAAACCTATGCAAGAATGTTTATAGCAGCTTTTTCCATATTAGTAAAGGTCAAGAAACAATTCAAATGTCCATCAATAGATGAATAAAAAACAAATTAAATATATTTATCCAATACAGTATTATTCAACATGTTTGTCAAAACTTGAACTAATGCATATTTTATTTTTTGCAAATTATATTTTTATTAAAGAAAATGACATGAGCCCAAGCTTAATGGGCTGCCTTTCTTTGACTTCCTGTTTCCTAGTAAGTCTGTGTGACTATCTATACCAAGCCAGACCTAGGCAAGCTGAGACAAGCAAATCATCTTTGTTTTTTCTCTTGCTGATCATCTTTCAGAAGATAGTTTCAACCAGATACCTTCAATTTATTATCTCCAAGTGGCCGGGATAAAAATATGCCTATAAGCTTCTCTGTATTCACATTTTATTGGGAGGTACAAACCCAGTTATGCCTCTAAGATAGTAAGCTCTAAGACATTTTGCTCTTATTGAATCTTTGATCATAATACCGTCAGTATCACTGTAATAAAATTAAAAAAAAGAATTTAAAACCTAATTTAGTAGTCAAAATAAATACATGGAAATTAAAGAAAAAAATTCAAAACCTAATTAGGTAGTCAAAATAAACACATGTAAATTTAATAACAGTACTCAGTTCAGTAACACAGTAACAGCATGAGAGAACAAAGCAACACAAGACAACTAACAACATAGGATTTTTTATATGTCAAGCTTGAACAGATTTTTAAAAATTTTACAAATGTTTTTAATTTTTATTTATTGATTTTAAGAGAGAGAGAAGTTTGTTGTTCCACTCATTTACTCACTCAGTTGTTCATTCTTGTATGTGCCCTGACCAAGGATCAAACCCACAACCTTGGTGTATGGGGATGACACTCTAACCAACTGAGCTACCTAGCCAAGGTAAATTGTCTATATATACTATTTTATTTATCACTTACAAATATCCAAGGAGGTGGATCAGGGAGGTATGAATAACTTTGTTTTAAAGATGGAAGAACTAAGTTTTTAATCAGCCTATATCAGTGGCCATAGCAAATAAACAGCAGATGCAAGATTACAATTTATATATTTTGATCACCCCTCCCGGGGCCCCAAAAGGAATTAATTCTCTATCTCTTGCTATTCATAAAAGGTTAAAAGCATTGGGGGCTCAAGTGATGAACAGAGGTTTCTTGGGTGAGGTGGAACTTACACTGGACTGTAAAGGTTTGCCTGAAAGGGAAGGGCGTTCCACTTGGAAGGGAAATCGTGAGCCAAGGCCAGCCTCAAGCACGTCCGCCTGTAACCTACCAGAGAAAACAAGGTAGCCTGGGACAGCAGCAAATGAAAAGATCAGTTGAACTGGGGTAGAGGTTCTTGCCTCGATCAAGTTGCAGATCTAGTCAAGAAAGGAGATAGAAGCCAGATGGAGAAGGTGTCAAATACAATGCCAAAAGTCATTGGCTGCTTGCTGAAGCTTTTTTTTAGTGAATATCAAAAAGAAAAGTGTATGTTACAAAATAAATATTAGAAAACATTAATATGGAAATAATAATACATATTTCAGACTACACTTTTAGCACAATAGTGAAAACAGATAAGCAACAGTGGCTCATAAAGAAAAAAGAAATAAGGTGCACAAAACTTGTTTAAGAAATGCACTGTTAAGGGAAAACAAATAGAACCAAAGCACACATTTTTCAATGTGAGAAGGTCATACTTGCTTGAAGGCAGAACAAAAGGAGTTAAGGGAGAATCAAAAATCAAGGAAATGTATGCTTGAAACCTCTCTGATCCTATTAACCAATGTCACCCTGATCATTTAATTTAAAAAAAAATCAAAGATATATAGAGAGTACTTCCTTAAAGGGATTTTTTCTCTTGGAATGTGAGGACACAATGGGGTCAAGAACAAAGGAGAAATTATTAAGCTTTGAAATCAAGATGAATAAAATAGAGTACATGGAAAAGTCAGTGTAAATTGATGAAAATATAGTTAAATTGTATTAACAACAGAGAAGATAAAATGTACTCAGTCACCCCCATCTTTTGAGCTAATTCCTGTGTAAAATATTATTTTTAAAAAGTTAGAGGTGAAAAATTGGGATTTTAAAATTCAGGAAAGAATGATATGGCCATTTGAATTGTCACTGATGGATTTTGTTGGTATTTCACAGAAGATATTTTAATAATGAAAATAGAGAAATTATAGAGATTTAATTTTGATAATCACATAAATTTAGGTTTAATTTTTATGTATATAGGACTGTTCACTCTTAAATTAACATCCCCCCCCCTTGAATAAAAGAGAATCTGATGTCCTCATGGGAAGTCAACTTTGGCTTAAAATTAGGAAAAATTTCTATCTGAATACTCCAAAATGTAACATAATAGAGTGTTCTAAAAACCAATATTTTTTGATTAGTCAACAAAAATGAATATTTGTTGAAATCTTACTAAGGCCAAGTACTCTACTAAATATTTTATGTGTACACTGTATTATTTAATTCAATATTCACAATAACCTGTGAAGTAGGAAAAATTATCAATCCTATATTACACAGTGAGTCCCAAAGAGGTTTACCTTTTGCCCAGGGACAGATTGGTAGGCAGAGAAGCTAGAACTTGGACAGGGGTAACGTGAGGTCCAAGTCTGAGTTCTTTACCATCGTGTTTGCGTGGATACCGAAATCACCTGTGTAAACTGGAAAAGGCCAGTAATGGCTCTATTTCCTGTTCCAGTGTGAAAATGTCAAAACTTCATTTTAGGTCAGATTGTGACCACTGCCACCTCCTGGGCTTTACGTCCAGCAGAACCTCATGCTGAAGTGTGAAGTTCATAGGATGGAGTTGCCTACCTGCCAATTAAGCAATCTGGGTTTTATACTAATGTCACAGGAAATCACTGGAGAATTTATTAAGAAAAGCAACACAATCAGGTTTATTTCTTAGATATCACTGTATAGGTATGAAAGAGACCTAGAATGTGAATCTCTTCAGGGCAGGAGATAAGATTAAAGGCTATTGTAAGAGCTCAGACAAGAGAGCATGAAGGTCAAAACGAGGCGAGCGATGAGGTAAAGAGATGATTTGGGCATTTCTGAAGTTGCTTCAATAAAATGTAAGGTCTGCACAGTGGTGGAGAAGGAGGTGCAGAGGCTTAAGATGATTCCAAGGTTCTTGTTTGGGGGGCTTGATGCACAGGAAGCAGACACCTTCTCTGGCTCTCCAGCCATCACAAATCTTCATCTGCCTTGAAGTCCAATTTCATGTGAAGGCACCTCATATTTATTGAGAAAAACAGAATAAAAGTTGTGTTGAAAAATTATTCTTCCCTGTGATATTGAAGCAAGCAGAAGACTGAAAACAAGGATAATAGGGAGGAATTTTTTGCAGGAAGAAACCCAAGTCAGTTGGAAATTAAATTGCAGGGCCCTGGCTGGCATAGCTCAGTGGATTGAGCGTGGGCTGTGAACCAAAGGGTTGCTGGTTCGATTTCCAGTCAGGGCACATGCCTTGTTTGTGAGCCAGGTCAGGTCCCCATAGAGAACCACACGTTGATGTTTCTCTCCCTCTCTTTTTCCTTCTCTGCTCCTCTCTCTAAAAATGAATAAGTAAAATCTTTTTAAAAAATTGCAGGGATGAGGAGGGGGGAATGGTAAAGAATGAGTAGTTCTGATTATTTCATTAAAATGATTTGAGTGACTGGGTCAAAGTGTGGGCTATACAGTTAAGGGTACTGACAGACATAGGGATGCTGAACAGACTTATACAATAGTTGCCTTAAGTCACATTTTGGTAGGAATTTCAGCAGTAACACATTCATGCCCATAGGTCAGACCAAAGCATTCTAATGCCAAACAGAAGTCATGTGTGGCTTCAGTATTTTTAGAGGATTCACATTCTGTTCCATTACTATAATACTCTATCAACTATTCCATTAACTGCAGATATTTAGGTGTCAACTCTAATAAACTCTCTTTTTTGATTAAAGAATGATGCCCATGGGTTTCTGTATAATGTTAAAGCTTATCTTTGTTACCTTTTGAAATCTCTTTTAGTTCTGAGTTGCTTTGGTGTTAATTGAATTAGATTTTGAGATCTCTTCATCAGATACAAACTTACAATGAATGGTTTTTGGAAATCAATAAACTGATTCTTTAAAAGAAAAGAAATTAAGGCTACCTAATTCTGCTATGCACACTGCTACCTATATAAACAGTACTTTTTGTGCCTATGGTAATACAGTCAATAGATAAGAAACAAGTTATTCTTTCTCCCTTCTGAAACTTTGAAAACTTGGTTAATAAGGGACTGAAAGCATTGCCTTGAACAGAATCCCCAAAGCCAGTCTAGTTTTTGCCCTTGTCCACAATAATTAATTTGTGTGTAATTTCAACAGAATTCTCAGGCTCTACAGTCTAGGGGTGATAGATTTATTTCACCTTCATGTTAAGGAAAAGGACAGTCAGGTGTGCATAACATACTATGTAACATATAATCTTATGTGATAAGGGCATTGGAGTTAATTTTGATTCGCATGTGGGAACTCCAAGTATTTAGAGTTACATCTTATAAATGCTGACAAGACCTAAGAACCCATGTGGCAAAAACTTTCTGCCACCTGAATTAATAAAATATTAACATGGGTTTTGACAACAACCTCCTAGCATTTAAATTGCACTTTAAATATTCAAACACACTGATTGTAGCAAGCAAGCCTTTCATTTTATTTTTGGCAAGTTTTGCTTACCCTTCTTTCATCAGATTTTGTTCTTCTACATTAATACATAATACATAAAATTTTGAAAAAAATGAGTGAAGTTTGATTGGACAACAGATATAGCCTTTGATACTACAAAGGTATATGTTTTTTAAGGGTAGGCAACTATTTCCACAGTTCATTTGACTCTTATAGACTCTTTTTCTGTAACAAAAAGTAAAATGATATTTCCATAAAGGGTGTTGAAATTAGATTGATTTTTAACTAAAATTAAATATTTTTAAAAATTACATTAAAAAGAAATGTCATTAAAAAGTAAAAACCCTTTTCCTTGGTTTAAATTTTGTTAGTCTGGATGAACATAAAAATGGTATTAAAAAAGAATATTTTGACATTTTGAACAGTCAACTGGTATAAAAAGTGAATGAAATTTTTATTTAAAGAAAAACTGAATTATAGATGCACCCAAAAAGCCAGTAATTTTTAAAAAGCCACATTTATTTAAAAATTCAACAGAAGGCAGCTTGATTCCTAAGAGGAAAGGTGGGAGACCATGCTGTAAAAATCGCAACAATTATTGGAGATGGCCGTGAAACGCACGCAGAAGAGCAAGCTGTTTCTGTGGTATTTCATGAACCATAGACTGTATCCTCCACCATTTCCAGGTAGCATATATGTCTGAGTGAAACATTAGTTGATTTTGAGAGCTTATATTACATTTTTTTTCGCTTGAGATATTTTTCAATAATTAGCAGGTAAAAAAAAAAATAGAAGCCATTCCATTTGGAGATAACCAAAGCAACGAATAGGCATTTTTATTGCACAGATTATGCAGAGAAACAGTGAACAGTTACTATTTATTACAAACCAGCACTTCAGTGTGACTGAAAGATCATCCACTTCCCCTTTTTCAAACAATGAAAACCTTCAATGCCATACACAGTGATGCAAAGTGACTAAATGATGGAATGCTCAGGTGAAATGTGAGAGGAGGTGGTAGAACTGCAAAAATATTCTCTGTTAGAGATAATTTGCAGCAAAAAAGGTCTATATGGAGCATTCTGTGAATCAGTCTCACCTTATAGGTATGTACCACCACTGAAGTAATTAGTGTACTTTATTTTAGCAAACAATACAAAATTAATAGCACAGAGTAAGTTAATAATCCAACCCAAGGTTAAACCATTCAACAGCACACTGGCATTTACCTCGTGTCTAACTTCTCTGTCTTACTGATAGTTCAGAACTTGAGTACTGAGCAACCTCTTATCTTTTAAATGAGGAAATAATCGCATCCTTTCTTGTTGATTTACTCTGGAGGTTTTTTTAATATATAGAGAGACTGATATGGTACTTTTATTTCAACAGTTAACTTTTTTATAGCTGTAGTTCAAGTACAGTTGTCTCCATTTCCCACCCTCCACCCACCCTGGATCCCCCCCGCTTTGGCTTTGTCCACATGTCCTTTATACATGTCCCTTGATGACCCTTCCCCAATTTTCCCCATTATCCTTCTACCCCCAACCCTCTGGTTAGCATCAGTCTGATCTTTATTTAAATGTCTCTTTATATTTTGCTGTTTGTTTGTTTTGTTGATCAGGTTCTGTTTTTAAACAGGGATATCATCAACAATGGTGGTATTAGTACACATTGGAAGAAACACAGAGCTAGAAGGTGCTTTAGAAAGAATGTTGTTCATTTATTTCATTTTAATGGTAATAAAATAGAAGCTTATAGAATTTAAGAGTTTAGGTAGTTATTGTCATATCTGGGACCAGAGTTCTGATTTTCTGACTTCTTTACACTGGTAATAATTTGTTATTTATAAAGAAAAATGAGCTATGAGATTTAAAAACTAGGGAACAAAGTTTATCTGAACTGAAAGATGAAAATGAGAATCATTTTTATTAAGTAAACAAACAGACTTATTTATTAGAGTCACTGAATATTTCTGTTACATTTCTTTTCTTTATTCATGAATAATCTCACAATTTGAAGGCATTAACTTTTGACTAACAACCCTTAATCACAGACAGTTAATCCCTCTCCTTCCAATTCACCTTCTCATCTACCAGGTGCAGTGAAAAGAGCATTTACACTCTGAAATGAGTTGAGGAAGAAAAATGTGTATCATTGTTGGAAACGAGGAAGAAAGAGCTCATGTGCCATATGTGTCTTTCTCTAGGTATACTGCAGCAGGAGCAGATGGAAGGAAAGCCAAATTTTGCAGGGCTGTGGGCATAAGGACAATCACTGTAACTCAGAAATAAATGGAAGATGTGCCCGTTGAACACAATAATTACAATGGCACCCCATGGCAAGGGATGGAGAGAGAATATGTTTTGCAGCAATAGTAGGACACTGAAGATTTCAGCAATATTTCTGGCACGTCCACCAGATGGCAAAATCTGTGCCCAGCTTACAACAGGTGCAGAGAGCCATGCCAGACAAGGAACAGGAATACTGCTCCCCATGAAGGCAACTGAATTCAGGAAATAATGCTTTACTTCCGAGGATGTAGTCCTGGCTGCTGAACCTACACAGTCCTTGCCTTGATTAACTCTTTATTTCCCTTTGACCACTGCACCAGTGAACTGGCAAAGTTGTAACAACTGGAAATTTAAAGATGTCTCTCCTGCCTAAAAGATTTTTGCATTTATAGGAAACTAATGATACTTGATAGAACCGTTGCAAATCTCCTGTTAAACAGTACAAAGTTTTCTGTGTACGGATGAGTTCCCACAGGAAAGTCACCAGACATATAAAAAGATGTCATTGTTCAAAATAAGGAACATGTTTTTAATAAATGGTGCAGCTATCTGCTTATGCAATGGAATTACTACATATAAGTAGCAGAAAAGGACATGCTAATGTTAAAAAACTACTCTGGTTAAGATTAAGAAGACAAGAAAAAAAACTAAAGGAGTTCATCATCACCAAACCATTATTATATGAAATGTTAAAGGGACTTATTTAAGAAAAAGAAGATCAAAACTATGAACAATAAAGTGGCAAATAATATAAACCTAACCACAATTGATTCTCTTTTTTAATGATATATTTATACCTATACATTTTTTATTATTGTTCAAGTAGAGTTTTCTGCCTTTCCCCCCACCCTTCCACAATTGATTCTAAAAAACAAATTAAGCAAACAAGAAGAACAGAGACAGAATCATGAATACAAAGAGTGTTTTGTTGGTTGCCAGATGGGAGGGGAGTTTGGGGGAATGAGTGAAGAGGTGAGCGGATTAAGAAGTACAAATAGGTAGTTACAGAATAGCCATGGGAATGCAAAGTACTGTATAGGAAATGGAGCAGCTGAAGAGCTTACACACATGACCCATGTGCATGGACAAGGTGTGGGGAATTGCCTGAGGGAGTGCAGTGGCTGGGTGGAGGTGGGCAAAGGAGGAAAAATCAGGAAAACTGTAATAGCATAATCAATACAATATATTTTTAAAAGATTAAGAAGATATTTTAAACATAAACTCGAAGTTGACAATTAGCAAGTAAATCCAATTGGAGGCTGCAACAATGCTTTCAAAAATAGCTAAATTCATAAGTACAATACAAACAGCAAACTTAGCAGATGTGAAAACACAGAAAATTAAATCCATTAACTAGAAGTCAAACTCAAGAAGTCTCCACAGATCTAAGAGGGAAAAAGTGAGGCACAAATTTATGAAGACAATAAGTGATATATGAGGCAAAAGCCCAGAAGGCACTCTAATTAAAGAATGTAGTTTTAAAAAGAAAAACCAAACCAAACATAGTAGTTGTAATAATTTCAAATCTCAAGACAGAATGGAATCTTTATATCAAAAGAGTCTATAAATAAAAGGAAACATCTAATAACAGGTAAATTAATTAAAATAAACAAAATCTAGACATACCCTATTAAGCTAGAGAAGGTTTAAAAATGAAGTTACAAGTCCTTCGAGTTTCCGATGGTGAAAAATTGCTAGTGTCCAAAAAAGAGGAAAAGCACAAGCAAACTTTGGGTTGTATCTTGTCTTCCTCATATTAGATATCAGAAAATAAAAGAACAAGAAATTTTAGAGAAAAGTATTTGTATACCAACAAATTGTCATTCCTTTGGAGGGTGTGAGAGAAACATTCTCACACAGCAAGAACAAAGAAAATATATCATCAGTGTACCCTTCATGAAAACATGATTCTAAGGTATACTTCAGTCCTACCAAAGATGGAAAGGATGGGGAAACTGTAATATACAAAAATGCTCAGTTAGGACATGGACTTAAACCATAGTGCTGTATTGAAATCATCGTTGTCACCATGGTTATAAAACAATACACTTATAAAGAACAATTCTTTAAATTAATATGAAATAGCAAATTTTAGATACTACATATATTTTTTTAGCCTCACCTGATGACATTTTTTCAGTGTTGAGAGAGAGAGAAACATTCATGTGAAAAAGAAAGATTGGTTGTCTTCTTGCATGTGCCCTAAACAGAGATTGAACCCACAGCCTTGGTATGTGTCCTGACCTGGAATCGAACCTGTGATGTTTTGATTTATGGGACAATGCTTCAATCAACTGAGCCACACCAGCCAGGGCCTAAATTATATATTTTTTTAAATTAGCACATATGGATGTATCTCTCACACATCGATGTTTCTCTCTCTTTCTCTCTCTCTCCCTTCCCATCTCTGTAACAATAAATAAATAAAATCTTTAAAAAATATAAATTAGCACATAGTTGGACAGGAAAATAAAATTTATATTTTTATCTTATATAGGAATAGTTAATAGATACTATTTCATTTGTGATGCTGAAAATTTCTTTTAAAATAATGGAATGAAAACAAGATTGAATATTCATTCCAAATAATTAGAAAAAACAGAGAGGGGGGAACAAAAATATATGTATAGTTGACAGAGTCTAAGAGGCAAGTTGGGAAAAATAATAAAGAATAAAAATAGAAGCCACAAAACAAGTTATAAGAAGCAAGATCAAATATACCTAACACTTATGGTAATGAATTGTGAATTGGTTTGCTCACATTGAATAACAAAAAGTACCAAATTAGATCACAAAGCAAAAATTGAACAGATGCTGTTTATTTAAAAAAAAGCATGAGACAAATTGCCAACATTAAAAATAAGTAATGGGCCAAAATATATCAGGCAAATACAAACAAAAATGTAGGTTTTACAATGTTATTAGAGACAAAATTTATTTTAAGCCAAAAATAACTTAAAAGGATAAATAAGATAGTTTTATATTTATAAAGGTAAATATTCTAATAAATATATATTGGTCATATATTTATAAAGTTAATCATAGTACAATATAATGCAACTATTAGAAATTCAACAGAATTGTAGAAGACATAAATTCATTTCTTTTAGTTTTTGAGAGAACATATATGACAACAAAGGCAGTGAAGATTTGAATAAAAATAATTAGTTATGTTAGTTTAATAATTATGAATCAGATGTACCATACAGAAAAAACTTTCCTTTACAATTTCTAAAACTGATCAATTATGTAGCAACAAAGCAACAAACAAATAAACAATTAAGCAAACAGAATAATCCTACCTTCATAAACAATGGATAGTAAAACATGTAGGCCTAACCGGACATTGTTTGACCACAAAACATTAAACTTATAAAATGTATTTTAAATTTTATAAATCTTTGGAGTTCTCTATGAAATGAATAACATGTATGAAAATGAAATTGTTACAATGGTATAAGAACTAGAAAACTTGACCAGGCAAATTATAAGGAAACGAATTGCAAAATATCTTAAACTAATTTAAAATAATGATAAGCTATTGTTTCATAGATGAGTTATTGATCTCTTCTTAAAAAAAAAAACACTTTATTTCCACATTTTATTTATTTTTTAAAATATTTTATTTTTAGAGAGAGGGGAAGGGATGGAGAAAGCCAGAGAAACATCAATGTGTGGTTGCTTCTCACATGGCCCACCCTGGGGACCTGGCCTGCAACCCAGGCATGTGCCCTGACTGGGAATCGAAGCAACAACTTTAAGTTTTGTAGCCCAAGTTCAATCCATTGAGCTACACCAGCCAGGGCTATTTCCGCATTTTAAAACAGACTCAAAGCATAGAAAAATAGAAAAGTACTCAAAAAGTTTTTGAGAAAATATATAAACTTGATAGTAAAACTACCAAAATCAAGTAACTACAACCAACAACACAAATGAGTAGATTTAAAACTCTTATGTAAAATTCATCAGCTACTTAAAATTTAAAAGCGAACCAAAGATATCATCGAAAATAGTACTGCAAAAATGATGCAATATTGAAAATATATTAATGAAATATTGTATGTCAATGGATCAATAAAAATTATGAACTATAGTCAGATGCTAAAAAGGCATTTCACATGTATTTGTAGTTGTTATAAATGGCCTCTGTAATGAGAAATGAAAGGAATCTCTTTACATGATAAAGTTGATCTCAAATCAAATTTATATCAATGCAACCATATCACTATGAATACTGATAAAATATATATTTTAGTGGTGAAAGATTATAAATACTTATATCACAGTTAAGAAAAAGGTAGACATTTTTACTATTAATATTTTTCCAGGAAAATCTGCCAATGTAACTAAGAGAAAATGTTGGTCAGAATTATAGAAAACATTGATTAAGAGCAAATATTGTAAAAGAATGGATATATTTATAATTATTTAATACCTAGAAAAGCTAAAAGAATCAACTAAAATGATGAAATTAATAGCTTATATCTGTAATATAGCTATATCTATACATTTCGCTGTAGAAGATCATTCTTCCAGAAAGTTAAATACTGTTGAACATCTGTACCTTACAATTGTATTACAATGTGAGCATATAAGCTGGAAGTCTGCAACTCACTCCCTTTAATGGCCATTTAGCGTTTTTGGCTTTGTGGGTACATGGTCTTTGTTGCAAGTATGCAACTTGGTCGTAGCGGCATGAAAACAGCGATGGACAATATATGAAAAAATGCACATGGATATTCCAATAAAACTTTATTTATGAACACCAACCTTCAATTTTTATATAATATAATTTTTATGTCATAAAATATTCTTCTTTATTTCCCAACTATTTTAAACAAAAGAGCCTACAGAAGGCCATAGGTGGTGAACCCCTAAGTGAGCTGTAAGTGGTCTGTCAAGTGGTGTCTCCACAAGTCCAGCTGCTAGTATTATGCAAATCAAAACAGCCCTCTCAAAGCCTGTGTCATGTCACGAAGAATTTTATAAGCTTCACGAAAGAAATAATTTTTTACTATCAGGTATATAAATGAGAAAAAAAAATGAATATGAAGTTTAGAAAGGACAGATAGAAGACACTGAGAGGTTTAAAAAACTAAGACAGTAATATAGACAAAATCAACTTACATTTTCTTAAAATGTTCTTAGAATTTCTTAGAATGTCTTAGAATTTTCTTGTACAATGTATTACACTGATTTACTGAAATATATTTCATTTCATTTACATCTCTTTTTGGTCTAAAATAGTGGACAGATGTTTTTGAAGAGTAAACCAAGGCCAAGAATTTGAGAAACCAGCTCAGGAGAAAATGATAAACTATACTGGATAAGAGATTAAACTGATTGGCTGGGTAAGGTGTTGTTGTAAACCATTCTGCAGTTAAGGATGTGAAATATCCTATAAGATACACATTCCCTGAGTCATGATATCAAAACAGTATTGAAATCACTACTTTCTATAGAAACTAAGTCATTTTGTTTTCTTGGGTTGAATTTTTGAAGACAGATAATGATTGGATGGGACAAAATGTGGGTATCTGTGTGTGTAGAAAATGTATGTGTGACTACTGTTGATTAATTCTGTTATTGATTAATTCTGTTATTGATTATAAAAATTAGTCATGGAATAAGAAAATTTCTTACAAATGAGTTGAGATTTGAGGAAAGAGAGTGAGAAAGAGAGGGGGAGAGAGAGAGAGATCCCCAACATTATATCTATTATTTTTCTTTAAAAATTTTATGTATGCTGCATGCATGTCCTTTTACAAATCACCAGGTAGTTTATTATATTAAAGCAAACTATTAATATAAAAAAGCTACTTGAGGCAGTTATATTAAAGCAAACTATTGAGAACTATTTTAACAAGTCACTTGAAGTAGAACATAATTATGTCATGAAAGTAAGAAATTTCAAATAGCATCCTGATTGAAATTTTAAATGACTAGAGCTCAACAGATATATTGATCACCTCCTGTGGAAGGCAGTATATTCAGGTGCTGGATAGCTTGGTAGAAATTAAGGTACAACGTCTGTTCTTACACAGTGCACAATTTCACATAAGAGATGACCCAGGTACACACATATCTGGCTAGTCCACATATAACAAGTATAATAAGGCTGCAAGGTGCAAGGGAAGTACAGAGGAAAATGTGACATTGTATATGAAAATATCAGAAAGCATTGTAATAGAAATGACATGTAAGTTGGATATAATTAGGACAAAAGTTCATATATATTGTGCAATGCACTGGGTATTATAGAAAATTTCCACTGCAACACTGGATTCTATTGAGGACAAAAATATATTGAGTGGAATTTTTTTCAGTGTATGTTGGAGTGGAAAGTGAAATATTTTCTAATAATGAAATGGTATATTTATGTTAGAGTATTCTATACATAAAGACATTAGCTTTTAACAAGGACACTATTTAAGTTGAGATTTAGATGAAGACATGCATGAAAACTCTCTAGAAGAGCTAAATCAGGTAATTTCAAAATCCTAGTAGTTTAGTGAAGTGATGTCAGCATCACAGTGGGATAAGACACCTCTTGTACTTTTGTACTCCACTCAACAACAAAAGTTCGACATCCATCCAGAAACAAAAGTGTCTCTGTGGGAATTATGGAATCCAGAACCATATGTCAAGGGACTCGGGAGGAATCTCACCCATCTGTGTATCAGGAAATAGGCAGAAAGACCTCAGTACCAGCTGTGGTCCCTGAAGAAGCCTGTGGACTGATTCCAGCTCTTCTCTGCCACAGTCCAGGAGCACCTGAACAACACTGACTTGGGAAGTCCTCCACAGACAAGAGAGCCTTTGAAGTCCAGGTTGGGATACAATGGAGTGGATAGCAGGAACAGCTTACCATTGCCTGTATCACATCACCCTCAAAGTGTCATAGTTTAGGGTTAAGTGAGATCTTCTTCGCCATGACTTCTCCTTGGGGGAAAGGAGATAGGTAAGTGAATGCCCAGCTTCCCCCTTCGTATGGAACTGTGCTAAAGAGACTCTCTTGCAGACTCTGGACTAGGAAATTGGAAGTTCCATGAATGGAGGAAGGAAGAGAATAGAGACAGCCACAAATAAAAATAACAGAGGGCACTAAGAGCAAATGGTTTCTGAAGACCAGGAAATCCACCCAGGAACCCCTGGGAGTGCACAGTCTACTGACCCCTGGAACTGGCCTGAGTGCTGTACCCACACAATGCCCCTACTCTGCAGCTGGGTCACTGGACAAGCTTCTGAGAGCAGCAAGAGGGAGATCCAGTACATGCAAAAGACCAAACAAATTATGGACTTAAGAATTCAATCAAATGAAATGAAATATACGGTAGAGATTACCAACCGCAGAGTAGACCAAATACAAAGAATCAGTAAGTTGTAAAAATAGCACCCTTATAATAACTCAATTAGAAGAAAATAAAAGAGAAAGAAAAGAGTGAAGAAAGCCTATGCAATCTATGGGACATTATGAAAGGAAACAGTGTGCGTTATCAGAATTCCGGAAGAAGGAGAGGGAGAAGGGAACAGAAAACTTATCTATAGAAATAATGGCTGAGAACTTCTCAAAACGGGGAAGAGATTTGGACATCCAAGTTCATGAAGCTAATAAGTCACCCCATAATTCTAACCCCAAATGATCTTCCTCAAGACACATTATGACAAAACTGTCAATATCAAGGAACAGAATGCAATACTAAAAGCAGCAGGAAAAAAAGACTGTAACCTAAAGGGAACCTCAGCTATGCAGTCAATGCACTTGTCAGCGAAAAGCAAGTGGGATATGTTCGAAGTGCTGAAAGAAAAAACATGCCAACCAAGAATATTCTATTCAGCAAATTTACCCTTCATAAATGAAAGAGAAATACTTTCCTAGACAAACAACAGCTCAGGTAGTTCACCACCAATAGACCTGCCTTCTAAGAAATACTAAAAGGAATTATTTTATCTTGAAATGAAAGGGCACCAATCAGTAACATGGAAACATAAAAATATACAATGCACTGGTGAAGATAAATGTATAGACACATTCACAATATTCTAATACTATAATATGGTGGCATGCTACCCACTTAATTCTAATGTAAAAGTCAAAGGGTATGAAAAATAACTATAGCTACTATAATTTGTTAATGAGTACACAACATAAAAAGAGGTAGATTATGACATGAAAAACATAAAAAAGTGGGAATAAAAGGCTAGAATTTTTGCATATGCTTAAAGTTATCAGCTTGAAGTAGACTGTTTATATATATGTATATATATAATGTTTTGTGTAAGTCTCACAGTGACCCTGAATTGAAAGTCTTATCTCATCTTATCTCACTGAGAATTTTTCCATTTACTTTTCTCCAAAATACTATACCAAGTTTATCTTCTATAAAATAAAGTAGATTATAGTTATTATAGTATTGGTGGTGGAAATTTGGACTTTTGACTATTTGGACTATAGTCAAAGACAAAGGGGTAAAACTGCCAAATAGGATGTATTTGAAATTCATTGACTTACCTGCTGAAGAAAAATACATAAAGCTGTTTATGGCAGCATTGTTTATAAAAGTAAAAAAATGTGGTGGTAACCTAAATATCCATCATTGTGAGATTGTAAATAATTTGTGGTACATTTATATAATGTAAAGCACATCAGTTGAAGTGATTGAGCTATGTGACTGTGTATCAAAATGATAAATTCTAAAAACAAAAGCCAAACAAAAAAATACCATATTGAGAGCAAAGCAAAATATAGAAAGATGCAGTATGATACCACTGTATACAAATTTTAAAATAAACAAAACAGGGTTCCATATCAGATGTGTGTTCAAGTTGTGTGGAGTACAACTTAAAAATATAAAGTATGTATATGAAATTGAAAATAGATGTTACCTGAGAAGGGAGTGATAGGAATGGGATCAGTATAGGGTACAAAGGAGTCTGACACTGTACTGTATCTTATTTCTTATTGTAAGAATCTGAACTAATATGTCAAAAGAAGTCGTGATGAATGTTTTAAAGCAACAGATTACAAAGTAAGAAACATATTCAAAATTACGACCGACCCCATTTTGTTGCTTTGGGTACTTTAGGCTTTGCTCGGCAATAAAATTTGCTCCAGAATCTCCCCACTTGGTCCATATGTGCACCTCCTTTCATTCCTGGGCCTTCTGCTATTCTTCAGTTGCTCTCCGGCCTAGCCTCCTCAACTGGATGTGCATTCTTGCCACTTACTAGCAGATTCCTTTAATTGACCCAAGTAACATTTCCTACTTTATGCATTTTTAATACTAAATTCTCAAGTGGTTAAAGAATTTTGTCTGGGTTTGAAGACATACTCATCATTAGTTTTATGCTCCTTTTATCCAAAGAAAGATGTCTGTCATCAGCATTAAAATTTTCCTGCTATTATTCTCAAATATCAAATCTCCCTCATCTCAATCTTTTCTAGAATATCTCTTTGGTGTTCTTGAAACTTTTAATTCTACTTACCGTGCCTTTTTACAACAAGAATACCATTAATGCATTCTAGGTAAATTATTATATACATCTACAAATCTTTCTTATTTCAGTTCTATTTAATCTGTTAACCCATACATTGAGATTTAAATGCTAATTCTTATTAATTTCATTTACGAAGTCAAGTGTCCTTTTTCAGTATCTGCCTATCCTTAGTTCATAGAGTTTTATTTCTATTTCTTAACACTTTTATAATTTTAAACAATTTAAGCAAATTTGTGCAGCCACTGTGGAAAACAATATGGAGTTCCCTCAAAAAATTAAAAATAGAACTACCTTATGACCCCGAAATTCCACTCTTGTGTGTTTATCCAAAGAAATCCAAAACACTAATTTGAAAATATATGTGCATTATTATGTACACTGCAGCATTCTTTGCAATAGCCAACATGTAGAAGCAATCTAAGTGTCCATTGATAGAACACTAGATAAACAAGAAGTGGTACATATATACAATGGAATAGTACTTATCCATAAAAAGAATGTATCTTACAAATTGCTAAAACATAGATAAACCTAGAGGATATCATGCTCAGTGAAATAGAGAAACACAGAGAAAGATAAATACCCTATGATTTCACTTGTATGTGAAATCCAAAAAACAAAATAAATGAACGAGCAAAACAGAAACAGACTCATAGATACAGAGAACAAACTGATGATTGCCAGATGGGAGGGGGGGTTTCACCTGTGGATGAAAGACATGAAGTGATTAAGAAGTCAATATTATTGACAAATTGGAAGGTAAAATAGTCATGGGGTTGTAAAGTAAAGAATAGGGAATATAGTCAATAATATTGTAATAACTATACATGGTGTCAGGTTGGTGCTGGAATTATCAGGGAGATACTTCATGAGTTACATAAATGTATCACTACTATGTTTCACACTTGAAATTAATATAATATTGCATGTCAATTATAATTTAAAAGTAATAAATAAATAAATAAATAAATAAGAAAGATACTGGCCTGATACCAATTGTTAAATTAATTTAGACAATGAGGAATTATTTTTCGTAGACAATATATATCCAAATGCCACTTGATGTGAAGCAATCCTAGGGTTTTAAATCTTTTAAAATCATTTTTTACTTTCAATTAGGTATATTGGGGTACCATTAGTCAATAAAATATGTAAGTTTCAGGTGCACAGTTTTATAAGACATTATCTGTACATCCCTTCCTAAAATACTTTTCTCTAGAAGACAGAACAGACAAAAGTGTCCTTGAATTCCTGGACAAGACTATTATATTTTCTAATTCTTATTTCAGTGAGAATACAACTCTTTGAGGCTTTATGCTCTACAGAGCAATTCTCAGTTCAGTTCCCCTATTCCAAAGTTCAAGAACTCATCCATATATTTTCACAGACCTTAAAACTAAGCCGTATGAAAATCTAGACATTCTAAATAAGATATAATCCCCTTCTACTCCCCAGATCCCTGTGTCAGCTTTCATGTGTATTAGTCGGGAATGTAGTTATGTCTTTATTTCTGAATACTGTAGTTTTCCCTTTATTTATTAGGAATTTAACTATGTATGTATGTTTGAACATATGTATGTATATATGTATGTATGTATGTATTATTTAAAAAAAGATTTCATTTATTTATTTGTGAAAAGAGGGGAAGGGAGAGAGAAACATCAATGTGTGGTTGGCTCTCACATGCCCTTTACTGGGGACCTGGCTCAGCAACCCAGGCATGTGCCCTGACTAGGAATTGAACTGGTGATCCTTTGGTTTGCAGGCCAGCGCTCGGTCCACTCAGCCACACCAGTCAGGGCTTAACTCTTTATTTAAAAAGCAGTTTTATTAGTTAAAGCTTGAGTTTTAGATGTTGGTAAAGGAGTTTCACATTTATTTAATTTACAAAGTTGCCAGAATTGAACATTCTCATAGGTTGTGTAGAAATTATTACTTTTATTTTAATAGATCTCATTTAACCTTAAAATTTCCAGGGATGTAGGAAGCTATGGATCTCAGGATGTGTTGTAGAACTGGTCAGAAGCCATTGATACAGGTCCTTTCCTGAAAGCCTGTGAACAGGCTATATCAAGTGCAAAAGGGTTTTCCACATTTGGTTTCTTCTGAGTCTAGGTTGGTAATAACAGCATATATTTACTCAAATAGTTGTTTCTGCAGACAGTTGACTTCCCTAAGAAATTAGGCTGAAAATTCATACAGTTACATTATTCTTGGTGATAAAAGTAAGAATTTAATAAGAATCACTAGAGATTTCAGTTGGTGGAATAGTAATTGGGTTCCTTATTGTCATGCTCTTCATCTAACTTAATGAGCCACTTCACATTTTAACTTTCTCACACTTAAGCACCTAAATCACTCTTGGAGGTAGTTTAATTAAATGTAAAATATGGCATAGCCCCCCCCCTTTTTTTTACTTTCCTCTTTTCCAGCTGTTAGAAATGAGGTGATTGTATATCGAGGTGATTGTATATCATGGTTTGCTTGGGATAGTCCTGATTCATTCCTGTTCTAGAGAAATTATTAACAAACCACATTGTGGTTTAGATGATACACTTTATGGTCACTCTGTCTATATAACTAGCTTTCCCTAGTCTTCTGGAGCCACTGATGCAGGAAACAGCCAGTGTCAGTGAGCCCTTCTTTGGCACCTCCTAGCTGCCTGCAATTGCAGGACCACCACAGCTGCTTAATCCAGGGAAGACTCAGAAAAACAGGAAAACATCCCAGCTGGTAATGCTGGGTTGATAAAGACACTATCGCAATTGCCCCCTAACTAGCTTGCTTCATGCCTTAGATATTTCACCTTTTGACATCAGTTACTCGGAGAGGGGAGACAGTGTTAATCTTCTCTTATCATAATCTCATCATAAATGTGTTACGATATGCCAACCAATCCACTATCTTTCATACGAGCCTGATAAAGACTTTGTTGTTACATTGTCACTCTCCTATACACATCACTCAAAACAAAACATACCAGGGCATAATTTTGCAATCACATAATTGCATATTATTTGTTAATACCACTATGACATGCTCATACCAAAAGTGTATCATAATCCCAACTGATCCCAGATACCAATACAAGGCAATTGTTCTAAAATGTAACAATGATTCAGAAAATTCAAAGCACTTGAGGGTTATTGCTTCCTAAGATCATTTTATTCCAGAATGGACATAATTTTTAACAAGTAGAAAAAAAAAGCTAACTAAAATAATTTTCTCACACTCAAAAATCTTCTAACATTATGATAGATAAAATATATTTAAATAATCATGATTCTTAAACCATTTCTTCAAAAATTTTCACATATAACAAAAGGTCCTTACATGTTAGAAAAGATGTTTCTATTATTAATGTAGTTATCAGTTATGTTTTTTTCCAAATGAAGATCTTGACTTAAAAGTTTGATGGAATATTACCAGGAAAAATTTGCAAAGTCCACTTCCACCTCTGCTTCCACCCGCTTTTGATTCCTCTAAGCCCAAAGGCAGTGAGGGGAGATGACATTAATATATGAATATTACAGGGAGATAAGTCAGTAGCTTTTATTTTTGAGTTCTAATATAATTCCATTTCATGTTCTTAATGTAGCCCATTTTTCCTGAATAAAAATAATATTTCAATAGGCATTAGTATATTGCCAATGGTATTTATCGTCATCAAAATGTATGTAAAATTTTAATGTGCCTTAAAAATCAAGATAATATAAAATTACAGTTTTGATCTTTAAAGATCTTATTTGCATTCATAGGCATTATGAGTCTTCTACTTGGAATTTGAATTCTAAAGCAAGATCTTCCACCAACATAAACAAACCACTCCCTTTTTCAAAAATCTTACTATTACTATATTTAAGCAAAAATAGAGATCATATTTAACTTATATTCTAAAGGTAAAAGACATGTGAAGTAGCTGTTGGCAAAATCCATATCTATAGTATTTTAAAATTCAAAGTATATATTAAAATACTTAAATTTTTTCTAATTAGTTTCCCTTTGAGTTAAACTTGTTTGTAACTATCACCAATATTTAAAGCACCCTGAATAAATGCATTAATAATTTATAAAGAGTGATAAAATCAGAAAAAGTGGTGGGAATATACTTTTTTCTATTGGTAGCATATGACAGTGCTTTGGAATTGATGTTAAAAGTATCTGTGGCCTTAGAAAAATTTTTCAATATAAATTTTAGAAGAGCTTAATATATACTTTCTAGCATTGTTCGTTTTGAGTAGAAATCTGAAATATATTATCCTAAGGCCTGCTTTGTGTTTTCTATAACCTATTACAAAATTATAAAATAAATATTTTGCAAAGATGCTCAACAACAGAACTAAACACAGAATTTGATCCTTTGAAAGGACTCTGAACCAAGAAGTGGTGAGCCTGGCTTGTTGCATGGTGAGCATACACCTCAACACCTCTAGTACCAAGCTCTGTTTATGACCCTCTTGTGGGTGCACGACAGCTGTCAATAGAATTGAACTTGAGTTAGTGCTTCTGTTTCAGATCATCAGCTATCCCATCCACATCCTCTAAAGTGCCACACTGCTGATCAAGAAAAGATGGACACAAATAAACATCAAGTTCTGAAATGGATGAGTTGAGTTCCACAGCTGGCAATCATAAGCAAAATTTCCTTAAAAAAACACAAATAAAATCTAAATTCCATCTTAATATTTTAGTAGCTGGGATCTAAAGCTACATAAAGATGATCTCATCCAAGTGTTAGTAGTGGAATAAGGTTGTTATGAGAATATGTAGAGGTGACTCCCAGGGGAAGAAGAATAGGACGAACACTGATAGGCAAGGGTAAGTCTGCCTTTATAGTGTTGCTCACAGTCATCCCTGAAGTGAGGAAAACGGTGTATCTGAATCTTTATCTTTATCTGTGTTTCTACCTAAATGCCTACTTCTGCCTTTTCACTCTAATGTGTGAGGCTCACCATACAGCCCAATAGATTCGGGTACGGAAACAAGGAAGTGATATTTCTCTCTGCCAATTCTGATCTGAACTGAGTTAATCTGAACTGAGAATGCAGTTATTATTTCACAGACGTCTTGTGAAAAAGGAGATTCTCCATCATGTCTGAACCTTCGTTAAGGCGTCACATTCCCATTCAGTGGCATGTGGGTTCAAGGGGATGCTTAGACATTGGTTCTAGGAAAGATGCAGGAAGATTCTGGAACTGTCAATAGAAAAAAGAACTTCTGGAAGGAAGCGTCATAAAGGAGGTTAGGGAAAGAAGTGTGTAATTAAATTGACTTCCTTTTTATACATTTCCTGTGAAAGTGCTAATGAAATTGATGGAGGAAAAGGCCAGAGCTTGAATAATTAATTCAGATGCTGGCAAACCAGACCTTAATAATCAACCTGCAAACCCATACTAGATATGTGTTGGTCTAATCCTATGAAAACAGATCACTCTGAATAAGAAATACGTAACTGAAGTATGTACAAACAGCTTAATGTAAAAGTTATTAGTTCCCAATTCAAGGATTAATGTGAAAAAATGTGCTCTGCTAGAAAATATTTTGCTACTGAAGATAAACTATTCTTCCCAGAAAGTCCATATGCTACAAATACCCTTTTCTGAGGATCCAAGTGATTTAAATAGAAGAGATATTTTCTCTTACAGACAGGATTTAATTTCCAAGAACATGGCACCTAAAGTGAGTTACATCAGCTTTCCTTTATATCATCTCCTACCCCATCTTCCTGTCTCAAAGAAAAAAGTGTTCTTGAACCTTCCCTTTCTTATCTCCTGTAAGACTGCAATTTATTTTTTGTTTCTTCTTTCCTTTACAAAATTTTCTTTAGTGACTTAATAGCCTTACTCTATGAAGGAGCTGGGGTTTCTCTAATCCTAACTAAAATCAAATTTCCCTCAACAGTACATTACCCCTCAATTAAAAAATGGTATCTCTTTTATTTCACTGGTAAAAGTCTTAAAATCTGAAATTATTCTTCAGATTTCTCATTTCCTGTTTAGTCCTCAGTCTGAGCCCTTGTCTCCGCAAATCTACTAACCCCCTTAAAATACACCCATGACCTAATAATAATGAACTCTATCAGCTCCTACCCTATTCTCTTATTAACCAACGACATTATGAGTTTGCTATTGTTTCTGGACCGCAGTGTGGTCATCAACTTACCTGCCTTGCCTCCTGCGGCTTTGTTATTCCTACAACTTCCCCATTACTTTTCTAGTTAATTAGTATCCTTCCTAGATTTGTTTCACCCCACCTACTCTTAAATTTATACCCCAAGTCATCTTCACTTCACTTTTATTCCCCAAAGATGTTTATTTACATACGACTTAATTCTTGCCACAGCTTCACACTTATTCATATATTTGACTTTACATTTTAATCTAATATCTGGACATAAAATTTCCACCAGATAGAACACATCTATGTGAGTGTATTTGTTAGTACGTCAAAGGTATAACATCAAAAACCAAAATTAATTATCCTTACCTTTATGCCCCATAAAAACAAAACAAAAACAAACAAACAAACAAACAAAAAACACTACCGTTGGTTTTCAATCAGATTGGATTTTTAACATTATCTATAATTTCCCTATATAATGCCCTATAGTCCTTTATTTTCTTGTATTTGCTTACCTCACCTTTGTGCCTGGAATAAGCAACTTTTTATTTATTTACACTCAACTCACTCTGAGCTCCTCAGGCACAGAATTGGTAAATCTCTTATTGGCTTATTCTGAATCTCAAATAGTATAACACAGCACTCAGGTATCAGATAGGTATTCACATACCTGTCCCATTCACTTTCTCATCTTCCTTTACATGTTTATAATATTTTGAGCTAAAGTGCTATCTGTACATGCAGATTTTCATTTTAACTCCATGCCTCTGTTTATGTCTCAGTATCTACAGTGGACAGTTCTTGATAGGCATGTGGTACTCCATAAACATGGTATGTGGGAGTGGCACATTTTCATCTCTTTCCTTTCTTAAGATATAGAAGGAGTTGTGTGTAGCTTGTGCCCAGTAAGACAGAAAAAAGGGAAGGACAGGGCACAAGATGATGAATGTTCTTGTAAGGGTACATAGACTAATGGATATGAAGAATTTGTTCTGTTAGGCAGGTGGAATATAGCTGCAGGCTGGTATGTAATCATGCATATCACTCATGGGCATAGAGTAGAATAACATACCTCATCAAATGAAGGAAGAAGAATGCTAAGAAACAGAGAGTTGCCATAGCTGTTGTTATAATTTTCTTGGATGTCTTGTCAAGAGACTTGCTTAAGAAAATTGAACACCGCATATAATATGCTATTGTGTAACATGTACACTAAAAGAAACTATACTTCATAGAATTTACCCAAACACACACACACACACAGTCATTTTCAGCACATCTGCTACATGCCATTTAAATTCACACTAGAGGTAAACTGAGTTACTTCTATGAAAGACATTGAAAGGGGACTAAGTGGTCACAGCAAAAATACAATAAAGATTAAATTTAAAAAAAAAGAAAGGCATTGAAAACTGCCAATGAGTGTTCGGGCCTTGCCTGTGATTCTAATTTAGTATGTGGCTCTGGGAAATTCACTTAGTCTCTCACTGTTATTCTTTAAATGATGGCACAGATAAATGCTAAAGATCTGTGATTTTAGAAATTCCTGTGTATATAGAAACATGTCAAACTTAAATCTCTTTATACATACTACATGTCAAAAGAATGGATTTATTTGTCTTGGTGGTTCAAACCATCCCATAAAATCATTCCGAACAGCTTTCACAACCTCTGACACAGCACGGCTCCCTCTTTAGAGGAAAATGCTGAGTTAGATAGAAACGTCCTGATGCACCGCCACCACCTGCCACCTCCACACACGCAGGCACATGCACACACAGCTCTTTCCAACAAGAAGAGAATGAGGCTTTTGAAAACAATCTTACGAAATAAATTTTAAATATTTAAATTTTCATTTTAAATATATCTGAATGGAATCTGGATTTTTAAATGCAGGATTTCTATATTGCTTTCTTCCTATTAATTTGATAATAATAAGAAGAGAATTTAAGGGAGAGCATGAGAAGAAGCAGAGAAAAGGAGAGCTGTTGCATGCGATTTCTAGCTCCTGAGTCATTCCAGTCTTTAGCACAGCTAAAGTCACGTGACCGAAAATAATTTAAAATGTTGAATGCCTTACACAACATCAACTATTTTTGATGGCCATAATCCTATCATCACAAGTCCACTAAGGTCTTAAAGAAATCCATTTCTTAGCAATTAATTTATTTTCAGTTTATTCCTTACATCTATGTTGAAGGGATGAGGTCTGTGTTATCATTCCCAGTCTATTAAACGCTACGTAAATCTTCCATTCACTGGAAGGGAAATGACTTACATATTTTTCTAAAAAGGAGAAGAAAAAGGCACAAACCAGCCACACCATTGTTACCACCAGCAGGAAAGGTTCAGAAGGCCTTTAGGCTCTGGATGTGGCATGCCTCTGAGGCTGCTCTCAGAAGGCTCAGCTCTGGGCTATAGAGAAGCCACTGCCATGTTAATCTGCTTCATTACATCTCTACAATTTATTCACCCCATGAAGGAGCAGTTATTTTCCTCGTGAGAGGGAGACTCGGCCTTCACTTTGAAAGCTTTACCTTCAAAGGCCACACAAGTACAGCCACAGATGGACACTGAAGTCCAGAAAGTCAAATAAATATTAAAATACAGCATGCTGGATTTGGAGCTCATTTCATTTTAGGGAGATTTATAAACACAGAACAGCTCGATTTAGAGCTTTCGAATTTTTTAGATCTGAATCCAAGTTTTCAAAGCACATGTCTTATGTTAAATATTTTCATGAACATAAATAACAATTCTTTGATAGGTCAAAGATAGAATCATGATGGCTTACCTGAAATAAAGGAAATTGTATATCATAGCACAGAATCCATATATATGTTGAATATAATAGTCTTCAAGGCAGTTCTTCAGAATTCCGACGAAAGCAGAAAGTAAAATTTCACATGTGTTCCATCCTCACTGAAAAAGAAAAAAAAAAAAAACAAACAAACAAACAAGAAACGACAGCCTCAGCACCTTCTCTGCTTCTGCCTTAGCTTTCTATGCTGACACTCACTCGGTGGTATCCACTGACTGTTAGAAAGCGCGTGCTACATTGAAATAAATAAATGTAAGGCGGCGTCTTACATGATAGCTCCATCTCCTGGCCAGAAGTGGAACCATATTCATTCAAGATCCTTTAGCAATGCCTCACTTAGCACGTTTGATGAAGTGGTATAGAGTCCATAATTCCACTGTATTTAAAATCAGCTACATTAATTAACTGTAAATTAAACATTTAAGAAACATCAGGGTATTAATTTTCAAAATATGTGATCTTACTTTTAGGATTTAGTTACATTTATTTACTTTATATTTAAATGGAAGCTTTTCATACATCATTAAACATTTCACACTTATCTTAGGACTTATTTAACTTTATTTACCATCTGTAAAAATAATATGTATCCACTATAGGGTAATTTCAAATGTCAAATATATCTGTACTGGATAGCTTTTTGAGGGGAAGTTGTGTAGGTTTTCATTTCTAGAGAAATTCTGTGTGGTGGTGTTACTGTTTTTATTTGGAGGGGATGTTGAAGGTTAGAATCAATATAGGACAATAAAATTACTAAAAGACAAACTAGAAAATCTGTAATCAAGCCCAGCTTTTAAAGGTATTTCAAACTACACAGATATCAAATTACACTCTATATGAAATTTGATAATTATTGTATACTATAGTATGTAGTTATATCTTCCTAGGGGAATAAGAGAAAAATTATAAAAAGAATGCACTTAGTAAATAACAGAAGTTAATTGAGCATACATATTATGCAATCAATAATATATTTGTTTAATTAATTTCTCTATGGTCAACTGTGAAACCCTGGTTTATTTTTTAAATTTTGAAATAAAAAGATAGTCTTTCACTTTTTTACAATGTCATTCAAATTTGGAGACAGGTATATCAACTAAAATTCTCCCTAGTCTTTTTTAATAAAGGGGAGTACACACATATGTTCATATATACATGTATACATAAAAGATTGAAACAGAGCCTGTTGTTCTCAAATCAGGACCCAAATGTCACTTTTCCAACTTGTTGCCTTGGGCATTGAAGTGGTGGAAAGTCACAGAAGGGGAGCTCTGGGCTGGAAATCAGAAGACCTCAGCTCTTGCTTTTGACCCACTGGGTAATTTTGGACCTCGTGCTTTGGGTCTCCTCAAGCTCAGGTTTTCCTTCTGATTGATGAGAAAAAGAACATTTTTCTCCATGTTCTCCTTCAGCTCAAACACGGCATCAGTCTATGTTTTGTGATATATTTTTTTCTTTTTTAAAATTTTAATAGCTTATGTTTATTGTGTTTTATCCCTCTTATTTCCCCTTATTTATTCCCCTTATATCCTCTTCCACTTCCACCAACCTCCTTCCCCCATCGCACAATCACCGCACTGCTGTCAATGCCCATGAGTCCTTTTTCCTTTTTGCCCAATCCCTCCACACCCCTAACCCCCATAGCTGTCATCCGGCTCCTTATGAGTTTGTATGTATTTTGTTTGCTAGTTTATTTTGTTCATTAGTTTCCACACATGAGTGAAATCACATGATATGTCTTTCTGACTGGCTTATTTCACTTAGCAAAATGTTCTCCAGATTCCTTCATGCTGTCGAGAAGCATAAATTTTTCTTCTTTTTTGTGGCCAAGTAGTATTTCATTGGGTAAATATATCAGGCAGGTGTATGAACTAAAATTCTCCCTAGTTTTTCGATATTCCAGTCTTTCGTTAGCTGGTACAGCCAAAACGCTTCAGCTCTGTCCGTGGTGCTGAAAACTAACTCCAGAACTCAAGGGATTTTTGTCTTAAACTGATTTGAAATCCTATCTTTGAAATATTTGACATAAATTTCATTTTCAAAAGTTCCAAATCACCCAGAATAAGTCATGATATCTAAGGTATCTAAGATACAAACATTTAGGTAATATTTTATCCATATAATACCTAGTATACATGTTGATCAGAAGCCATAATGCTGATGAATCTATTTAATAAAAATATGATTATTAGTCACATTTAGTTTAAATCTTTTATAAAGTACTTATTTTATCCTTGCTAAAATTATATTACATATATTTTTCCGGCTTTTAGTGCCTCCTTTTAACAGATGAGGATATCTAAGCCTGTTCTTCAGTAGCTTGTCCACAGTTAATTAACAAGCAAGTCAGAGGAATGAACGGGGTTCTTTAAATTTTACCTTACTCCTATCTCTACAATACTACTAAGATATATTTATATGGTGTTTAAAATATATTATTAAGATTGCACAAATAAATATAGTGACTTGGCATATCAAATTATTTAAATATGTACACTCAAGTATTTTATCACTTAAGTTTTCAGCAAAAATATAGGATACTGTTATAAAGGCCCAGGGCACATAAATTATGATAACTTTTTGACAACTTTCCAGCAAAGCATTTTTAATGGCCAAAAAGCTTGAAATGAGAAAACTAGGGCCTGAGATGCCACAAACATGAAAGATCATGAAAGCCTCACTTTATTATTAAAATCACAGGGATTTTAAAATAACTTATATAACATTTAAATATTTTTCTTAAAATAACATTTTACTATTATTTTTCAAGTGAATTTTAACCTTTAGGAAGATGTGCCTATTTTTTCCTGGGATTGTGTGTGCCTCTAGGCCTGCCACCACATGCTCCTGCAGACATGATAACCCTGTCTGAGAACCACAGGATTATGTGATACACAATCAATTGATGTCCTGATGACAAGGAGTTCAATATTAATAAATGACACCTTTTAAATAGTTACAAAACATATCCACATTCTTCATTTTTAGTATGTTGTTGTCATAGTCACTGTGGTCTCATTGTAAGCATTGTCACAAGCTTTTTCTCCTTCCTATATTCGTATCTTTTGCACTGTGATTAGCATTAAGAGGTAGACACTATTTTTCCATCTTTTATCTTAGCTGACCTCATGACTAAGCACTAGAATGTAGTAGTGATATGGTTTCCCTTTAAAATCCAGGCCTCAGCATTTTTTGCTGCTTCTGCTTACTGTCTTGGAACCCTCTCTGATCAGCATATGAATGAGTCTGGGTCTGCCAGTGGAGGAAATGAGACCACATGGAGCAGAGACAGGTTTCCCAGCTGTGAACTTCCAAAAGTAACTAGCCACAAGCTGGTGTCAGAGCTGATGCAGGTGAACAAGCAAATCCAGCTAAGATCAGCCAAGTCTGATCAGGATCAGCAGAATCAGAAGACCATAAACTAACACAATGGTTATTTGGGGATGATTTGTCATGTGCCTGATCCAGTTTCCTCATACTTAGTTCAGTAATGTAATTTCAATGATAATATTAAAAGTACTTGAAATATTGCTTACTTCCTTCTTGAAATATTTTCTTCACTTTACTGATAACCACTCTATATTCTAATTTTTCTATACATGATTCCTTCTTCTTAGTGTCCTTTTCTAGTTTTCCCTTCCATTGTCCTACTTTTGAACATTGATGTGCCCCGGAAAATAGTCTTTAACAACTCCGAAATTATTGTTCTAGCCTGGCCCTTTTCCCCTGAACTTCAGATTTGTATTCAAATGGCATTCGACATTCTCTCCGTATTAACTTGTCTAAAATGTGCTTCTGCATCTCTCGTAGTATTTACTATCACAGGTAATAGCAATTTTATCTTTTCAATGATTTAGACAAAAACTTTAATGTCATCTTTGACACTTCTCTTACTTTCATACTTTGCATCTAATCAGTTTGTGAGTTCTGTTACCTGCTCCTTCAAAATGTATCCAGAATCTAACTCACTGCTTTACTGTTTTATCTTGATATAAGCCAGCATCATTTCTATTAAGTATTTTTGCAATATCTTCTTAGGTACTTTCCTTCTCCACTTTTTCCTCTGCCTTTAATATAATCTATTCTTAATATATATTAATTGGGGCAATACTATTAAACTATTAAAGTGGCTATCCACTTCCCTAAGAAGAAAGTCAAGCCTGCCCAAATGTTAGCAATGTCCTGAACATGCTGGGCCCCTTTCCTTCTCTGATTTATTGTCTAGTTACCCTTGCCCTCACTCACTCTACCACAACCATTCTGGTCTCTTTGAAGTTACTCAAACATGCCAGCAATGCTCCTTCTCCTGGAAGTTTCCACCTTTTGATTTCTGCCTGGAATGCTCTTACATGGATTCCTCATGACTCAGGTCCTCTCTCTCATTCTGATCATGGCTCAAGAGTCTTTTCCTCAGTGAGGCTAGCCCTAACCCATGACACCATGCCCTCACCCCTTCTGTTTTTATTTCCTCCTGTAGAACTTAGCTGACATATTGTTTATTGTCTGCCTCCTCTAAGGAAAATATTAAACTCCATGAAGGCAGAGATACCTATCTGTTTTGTTCTCTGCTATAAATCTGCTTTATAAAAGAGTATCTGGATCACAAAAGAAACTGCCCAAATAATGAATAAATCTCTTAGATATACACTATGCTAATTATTTCTATTAATGCATCATGGAAATTTTACTTATTTTTATGGATGGATTCCTATGTTCTCATTAATATGTCTGTCATACAGTATGAAATCAATAACATATTCTTTGATTAAAATATCATCTAAGATCTAAAGAGAAAACTGGAAATATGATGGGTATTCAATAAATGTCTTGGGTTAATTATACAAATATTGAAATTACAGCATTATGTTCTTGAATTATTTTGAAAGTTCTGAAAAATATTGTTAAAATACCATTGAATGACTCTTACTTCATGTTAGCACTTTTGCCAGACTTTGAAGGAGACTTTGAGGGGACTATTATAACTTTATTTTTATTAAATATGTTTATGTAATCTAGAATGTTTTATAATAAGTTGTAAAAATGCAAGCTATGTGTTCTATACTGTGTGCGTGTGTGTGTGGAGAGAGAGAGAAAATATAGATATATTCTGAAATCAATTTGAGTTGATATTCATTTAGCTAGCAACAACAAACCAATAATGCATACTTTTTCAAGTATATATTATATATATATATATATCATGTATTATATATATGGCACTGATGTATGCAGTTTTACTTTGGCAGCTTGATTTTCAAAATTGCTTTAAATTTTAGGGATAAAAGCAAGAGTGTGGTTAACTTTATATGTCAACTTAACTGGCCACAGGGAGCCCCTCTAGAAGAGATTAATATTTGATTTTTAACTGTATTTTATTGATTATGCTATTATAGTTATTCTAACTTTTCCCCCTTTGCCTCATTCTACCCAGCATCCCCAACTCCATCATTATCTGCATACCATTGTTCCTGTTAATGGCTAACACATATAAGTTCTTTGGCTATTCCCTTTCCTATACTGTACTTTACATCCCCATGATTATTCTGTAACTACCACCTTGTACTTCTTAATCCCTTCACCATTTCACCCACTCCCCGAGACCCTCCACCCTTTTGACAATGATCAAAATGTTCTCCATACTTATGCTTCTTTTTTTTTTTTTTTAAGATTTTTATTTATTTATCTTTAGAGGGGAAGGGTAGGAGAGAGAGAGAGGGAGAGAAATATCAATGTATGGTTGCCTCTGGTGTGTGCCCTGCTGGGAACTGGCCTGCAACCCAGGCATGTGCCCTGACTGGGAATCGAACCGCGATCCTTCGGTTCGCAGGCCCGCGCTCAATCCACTGAGCTACACCAGCCAGGGCCTCCATACTTATGCTTCTATTCCTGTTCTGCTTATTTGCTTAATTTGTTTTTTAGATTTAGTTTTTGATAGATACATATTTATTGCCAGTTTATTGTTCATAGTTTTGGTTTTCTTTTTCTTAAATAAGATCTTTAACATTTCATGTAATCATGGTTTCTAAATGAACTTCAGTGTTTCTTGTCTGAGAAGATCTTTATCTGTCCTTCACTTCTAAATGATAGCTTTTCTAGGTAGAGTAATCTTGGTTGTGGATCCTTTCTTTTCATGACTTTGAATATTTCTTGCCAATACTTTATAGCCTGCAAAGTTTCTTTTGAGAAATCAGCTGACAGTCTTATGGGAACTCCCTTTTAGGTAATTAACTGCTTTTCTCTTGCTGTTTTTAAGATTCTCTCTCTCCTTATTGTTAACCTTAGCATTTTAATTATGATATGTCTTGGTGTGGGCCTCTTTATATCCATCTTTTTGGGACTCTCTGTGCTTCCGGAACTTATATGTCAATTTCATAAACAAATTAGGAAAGCTTTCTTTTGTTATTTTTTCAAATAGGTTTCTAATTTCTTGCTCTTTTTCTTCTCCTTATAGCACCCTTATAATGCAAATGTTAGTATGCTTGAAATTGTCCCAAAAGTTTCTTACGCTATCCTCATTTTTTTAGATTTTTTTTTCTTCTTGTTGTTCCGACTGGTTGATTTTTTGCTTCCTGATGTTCCAAATCACTGATTTGATTCTTAGCTTTATCCATTCCACTGTTAATTCCTTTAAATTGTTCTTTATTTCAACTAGTGTATCCTTCATTTCTGACTGGATTTTTTATGCTGTTGAGGTCCTCACTATGTTCCTTGAGCATCCTTATAAGCAGTGTTTTGAACTCTTCATCTAATGCATTGATTATCTCTATTTTTTTTTTGCTCTTTTTCTGGAGTTTTATTCCATTCTTTAATCTGAGCCATATTTCTTTGTCTCCTCATTTTGGCAGCCTCCCTGTGTTTGTTTTTATGTATTAGGTAGACCTTCTATGACTCCTTGTCTTGGTAGTATGGCCTAATGTAATAGGTGTTCTATAGGGTCCAGTGGCCCATCCTCCTCTATCACCCAAGCTGGACACTCGAGCTGCACACTCCATGTGGGCTTAGTACACCCTCTTCTTGTAGTTGAGCCTTGATTGCTGTTGGCAGGTCAGTTGAGAGGGATTTACCGAGGCCAGTGAACTACAAGGACTGGTTGTGACCTCCACCATCCATGGAGGGTTAGCTGTGCTGGGACCCACTCTATAGAGCAGGACTTGCTTCAGTACGGCTCTGGCGCCCATTGAGTCTGCCCCCCTGAATGCGTCATTTGTGGAGGTGGTTAGGTGATGTTATTCTGATGTGATCTGTAGCTGTCCACTGGGTGTTCAAGCTCTGGGGTTTCCCTGGAGGTGCAGGCCAAGATCAGCCACTGCCTGTGTTATATTGGGGCCACTTGCCATAAACTATAAAGTGATCTGCAGATGATTGCTACTCATGCTGGGCTTAGAGTTGTCCAAGCATGATCTGCCTGTGAACCAAGGCCAACTGCTGCTATTGCCAGGCCTAGGGCCACTTATCAAGAGGTACAAGGGCTTGCTAAGGCCAGCTGCTGCTTGTTTGAGAGGATTTTGGAAGATCTGAAGCATGAGCCAAGACAACTTATTCACGTGAGAAAGCCACTGGAAACAGCTTGGTTAGGCCCATAAATTGGATGGGGTAGAACCTAAGGGAATCACTAGGGCAACGCAAACAGAGTAAGCCAGGTTGATGGAGCCTCAGATAGGTTGCCTACTGCTCTATGGCTCTGTAGGGGGAGAGTTCAGAAAGGGAACAATGGCCTCTGCCATCAGTTCTATCTGGGAGAAAGTCCCCAGCTCTTTCCCTGATGACAGACATTTAAGTTCCTCGCTATATGCCACTGATGCCTTTTAAGCTAATGCCATGTTGCTGGAGTTCAGAGGTAGTGAGTGTGAGTACATCAGTGTGTGGGCCCTTTAAGAGTAATTGCTTGGGAATCCAGAAGTTTCTTTCACACACTCAATCCCCAATGGTTTAATAGCCAGAAGTTATAGGGACTTATGTTCCTGGCACTGGTACCCTGGGCTGGGAGGCCTGGTGTGGGGCCAGGATGCATCACTTGAAAGTTATCCCTCCTGATTTTTAACCACCACGCATAGGTGTGGGACCAGCCTGTTCTGTGTTTCTGTGTCTCCACCCCTCCTACCAGTATGAATAGCTGCAGCTTCTTTTTAATTCTGTAGTTTTAGGACTTCCATTCAGCTCAACTTCTGACAGTTCTGAGTGATGGTTGCATTCTATAATTTAGTTGTAATTTTGATGTGGTTGTATAAGGTGGTGAGGCATGTTTACCTAGGCCACCATCTTGGAGAATCCCTCTGGAAGAAATTAATATTTGAATTGGTTGACCCAATGTGGCTCAGTATCTTCTAAACTGCAAAGGGCCTGCACAGAACAAAATGTGAATGAAGAAGTAAATCATCCCTTTTATTTTCTGCCTCCCTGCTTAATCTGAGAAACATCATCTTACTTTTCCCTGACTTTGACTGTGATTTACATCATTAGCTCTTTTGGTTCTTAGGCCTTTGGACCCAGATTGAGTTACTCCACCAGCTTTCCTGGGTTCCATCTTGTATGTATGTTCATATGTTTATATATTATATTTAAATATATCTTAGAGAAAACATGTATACATTACATATAAATATTCATACTGCACACAATTGTATGTATTCTATAAATAATATATATTTTATACATTATATGTCAGTTACATGTAATATATGTTAATAATTTAATTATTATAATAATTAAATAATATTATATATAATGTCATATTGATCTGTTTCTCTGGAGAATACTTATAGTAAATAAGTCTATTTCACCTCTAATAAGTTGCAGATATTGGTAAAGTGGTAATTTTGTCACTTTTTGCTTCCAATCGATTTTTTTACATCCATCCAATTGAAAAAATAAAAGAAGAATGAGTCTAATTTGTACCTAATATTTGCTTATATTTTTCTTGCATCACTTCTTTCCATGTAAAGTATCTGCATTCAAGAAATGCAACCAAACAACCCACTAAAAGGAACAATTTAATTTATACAGTTTTAATCACTGAAATATTGCAACCTTTTTTTAACTATTAGTTGTCAAGTTAAAGACAGTTTTAAAAAGTTCAATTCCATATCTAATGTTTCTCCTGAAGCATTATCACTAGAGCATTACAGACCTTCAGTCTGAGGTGGATGGATGAACTGCAGGTAACTGTTCACAGTATCCTTTAATGAGACTGTGGTGTCAGTTGAAATCCTTTTTTAAATTTCTGTTTTATTTGTGTTCTTTTTCTGCTTGATGAGTCTTACAAGAAGCTTGTCAATTTTATATATTTTTAAAAGAATCAGCACTTAGTTTGATTAGTCTTTTCATTTGTATTTCAATTTTATTAATTTGTGCTCTAATCTTTGTTATATTTTTTCTTGTACTTAGATTTTTTCATACCATGTCCAAAAACTTCTCATACTGATGAAAAGGGTACTTTCTCACTCTTATTCCAATCAGCATAAGTTGGCATTTACTAGTATGTTATCAAATGATGGATGAAGAAATAAAGGTGAGATGAACAATTAGGCTGGGAAAAGTATATCACAAACAAAGTCTGACAAACAGGATATTTGTCATAATTTTTTGAAAGAAGGAGTATAACAAATAATTTAGTAATAGCTAACATTTATTGAGTGCTTCTTACATGCCAGGAACTTTGCATAGGTTATCTCATTAAATTCCCACAACAGGCCTGTGACCTAGGTTATCACTTTTTCTTCTGTCATAAATATGAGAAAAATAAAGCTAAAACCCACCATCTAGTAAAAGATGTATATTGAACTCCAACTCAGACCTTTGTTCTCAATGTTCAGGTTGTATTTGAATTCTACCTGTGACCCAAGTGATAGAAACTTAGAGGAAACTATTCCAGTAAACTTTAGACTCTTTGTTTTTAGCTTCAGGTCTTTACAATTTTGTGAGCCAAAAAGCAAGAAGGAAGTAAAAGAGCAGGCTGGTCATCAGGTATGCCTCTCTCTATTCACTGTGGCATTTTAGAGCAGCTGATGGGTTTGTAACAGATGGAGGGACTAATACAGGAAGAGAGGAAGAGAAGGCAGGAAGAGAAACAGAAGGAGCCAGAAGGATTAAAGAAAATAAATTGTCAACAGATTAATAAGTGAGAGAAGAGGGCAGGGCGACAAAATGAGATACACCGGGGCCCTGACACTGTACCAGAGACTCTTCTCTTCTCAAGAGATAAGTTTGAAAGGGTGCGTGTTTCTATGATCCACTGAACAATGGGAAGTTCTCATACATGCAAAAAGCCTCACATGATTCTGTTAGTGATGCCAAAAATACATGAATGCCGGCTGGTGGCTCCCTGCAAAGGGTAAGTACAATCAGACTGTCCTGATGTCATTAATCAGGAGGTGTGCTTTTGTTCTGAAGTAGAAATTCAACCAACATGATGAAGAATCACTCTAACACATTGACACTCTCTGAACCCTACAACAAAGTATGGTCACTTGGTGTCTACAAAATTACCCAATAGGCAGAAGACCAATTATAAACTCCAAATCCTTTTTTGTGGTAGTCAATTCATAGTGTTTTATTTTTCTAAGATTATCATCATCATTATTATTAACAGTAATTGTCAGCTAAAATTATTTTATTAAAACTGCATTTAGTAGATTCCTAATTTTATTTGATGATGAATTCACCTTTCAGTAGAGGTAAATAACACAAGGTAGAAAGCTACAACCGTGCTCTTCATTCAGCCCCACAAAAAAATTTAGGAGTTCACTGGGATGGATTACAGGATAGAGTGGAGAGATCAGAGATTATGAGAGTTCTGGGGCTGTGTACGAAGTGTGAAGACTGACCTAGGGAAGAGCAGACAGGAGAAGACCATTACTAGAAGCAACATCTCCCTCATTGGATTAATTGCCCTCTAACAAGTTACAGGGCCAGTCTTCACATGAGAAAATTCCATCATGAGAAATAAGAAAGGTGAACTCAACTCAAAATAAAATTTTAGAGTGAATGAGCCTGAAAGATGCTATTTGTTTTGTGGAGGGAGGGGGCAGAGAAAGATGAAGTCTGGAGAAATCTCTGAGTGTTTCCAGGTTCACCTCACAAGCCAGGATCTCCTGGAGAAGACACTTCATCTGGCCTTGTGCATGTGCTTTGTAGCCATTTACACAAGAGAATCCCATTGTATTGCTAGGAGTGGCTTGAAATTACCATTTTGATATTTATCTTTTCACCAGTTAAGGTCTGTAGAAGACATGGAGGAAAATGTCTGCATATCTGCCAGCTTCCTGGCAGTTGGTAAGACTATGTGATTAATAACCAAAACAATATAAGCAAAAGTGATGTGCACTTCCTGCAGGCCTCTTAATCTTCTCATGTGATCCTTGATTACTCTCCTTTATTCCTTATGCCCTGGCCAAGTCTAGAGGACCCAGTAGAGCATTCAGAAAAACTGTTAAATAGATGGTATCTTGGTCCTGGGTCATCAAGTAGAGAAGTTCCAACTAGGAGGTCGACAATGGTGAGGAACACCATGGAGAAAGCATGTTATCCAATAAAGCAGAAGACTCCTTTGGCATAGCCCAGTGTTGACTAAAGTGTGTTTTGTAGTGCAGTTTTCAACACATTAATACATTTTCCAGAAAAAGAAAAAGCATTGTTTCTATGGTCAAAACTACTTTCAGGAATGTTGAGTCAAATAAGGTATGAACTTTCCAATTTTTCCCAGAACCATTTATTGGAGAGGCTTTCTTTTCTCCATTGTGTGTTTTCTGGCTCCTTCTCAAAAATTTTTGCCCATAAGAAAAGACAAAATGCTGCCATTTGTGACAACACGAATAGACCTTGAGAATATTTTGCTCAGTGAGTAAGTCAGTCAGAAAAAGCTAAGAACCATATGATTTCACTCATACATGGGATACAAAACTGAAACTCATGGACACAGACAGCAATGTGGTAGTTACCAGAGGGTTGGGGTGGGAAGTAGTGGGAACAGAGGGAGCCTAATATATGGTGGGGAAAGATGATTTGACTCTGGGTGGTGGCTACACAGTGCAATATGCAGATCTTACATCATAGAAATGTACACTTGAAACCTAAATGTTCCCATTAACCAATGTCACCCCAATAAATTTAATAAAAAAATAAAGTATAAACTGAGATATAGCGAAGTTATGCTCTAGCTCAAACAGGACAAAAAATTCTTACAACAGTGTTGTGGTGGCCTGAAGGAGAGGGCATAAGGGCTGGGTGGAGGTGGACGAAGGAGTGGGGGAAGTGGGAACATCCACAATAAACAATAAAATAAAGTAAAAAAGGTCTAAATTATGAACACACCTCATTGTCCTTATTCATATTTGAAGCTGGCTGTGAGGAAGTAGAGAACAAGCAATTTTTGCTTAAGCAATAATGTAGAAGTTGTACATACATCTTCAGTTGCAATCCATTGGTGAGAACTTGACTGTATTGCCATGCCTAATTTCAAGGGAAAATCTTGGGTAGCCATACCCCAGGGTAAAGTCCATTACTATGGAAAAAGGTGAGAACACATTTTGAGGGAGAACTAGAAGTCTACAATGCTGGATTAAAAAGTAAAAAAAAAAAAAAAAAATTCTTTCTTTACTGAAAGATTTCTCAAGATATTTAAAGCACTAATGTGTATTATGAATCTTTACCAGGGAGTTTTTAATAAGAAATATTAGCTATAAATATTAGACTACAGAATTTTTTCTTTGGAGTATCTTTTGGGCTAGTATTCTATAGAATATATCATCAAAGACAGTCATCTATCAAACTTTTCTAGTTATAGAACCTGGGACCCATTTATCTCACTCACCCTTGAAAGGATAGAAGGATCTCTGGAGAAGACCACTACCTCAATCCCTCAGCCTCACTTCTAAAATTTTATGTGGAACTTCACATAACAGTTTCTATTTATAGATTCCGAAAGAGAAACAACACAAATCAAAATAACTCCAGAGAACTTTTCTCAATGCTTCCAAATTTGGGTGTGTATTTGGAAAAAAGTATGAAAGGCTTTCTTTAATTGAACTTTTGAAGGAGAAAAATGCTTTACCTACTCTTTAAAAACATATCCCCAGACTACAGTCAGTATATTTAACACTTGTTAGTTAGAAATCATCCAGCCTTCTAAGTTTAGAACAGAGTACCAGCAAAGAAGGCTTGAAGTGTGAGTGGGAGTTTTGTTGTTGGGACAAATTTAATGGCAGTTGTGGTTAGAGCCACAAAGCCCAGGCTTTCTGCTGTGTGCCAGTAATTCCAGGTCTCTCCCAGTTCTCCATCCAGTGCTCTGAGTGCTCTTTGCCTTCTCCTCCTACTGTGATTTCGGTCTGGTCAGACAAAGGGTTAAATTTGTAAAGAGCATCATATTTTTTAAATAATGATAATAGCTGATGGTTGTAAATGATTACATCTTAATGTAATTTAAACTGTACCTGAGATTATTCCTATAGTAGTATGAGACCTACTCACTTTCATTCAGAGAGGCTTTCTTAAGAGCAGAAGAAAGACTTACAGTTAGCAGGTTAATGATAACACTTCACCTTGGGCAGAACCATGGAATTGGATCTCAAGTGTGAAGAGCATATATTTTGAATCAGAGAAAGATTTCATGCACATGTTCCATTGTGAGCAATTGTGCTTTCTGATTGATTTTTTAATTAAACAAAAAACTAATCATAGCTGTTGGAAAGAATTCAACAAGTTACTGTTGTCCAGGAATTAAATATGAACACTTTAAGATGGCAAACATGCTCCTTTGTGCTCTGATTTTTGCCTACCTTACCTTTTTCAGGTTTATTTGCACCCCCTTTCCATCATGCACCATATGAGCTTCTATTTTGCTGGGTATTGCCAGTCACGAGATAAATTTTCATTCCTCTGTTCCTTTCCTCACATTGTTATCTCCACTGAGAATCATCCTTCTTTTCCATCATCCTCTGTTTGATAATCTACCAACCTTGTAACTCTCAGCACCTATGTAGAGCATGCTAACTGTCTGAAGCAAATTCATCATTTCCTTATCCCTTATCTTGGATACAGTATTATAGTTCCCTCTGCCACCCAAATTCGCAAGATTGCCTCAAGCATCAATCCTATGAAAATTAATTCTTGTGAGGTTATTTCAGAAACAATGAACTGCTAAAAAAATTATTTAAAAATTATCAGTAGGCAGTGCCAGATAACAATCCTAAGAGAATCTTTGAGCTTCTTTTTTTTCTCCCTTGGCATTGATGTAAGATGCCATCGCATTGTAATATCATATTTATTTAATTTTGTCATTGTGGTTCACCCTTCTTTTAGTCTGTCTCCGAGATTACAAAAAGCAGACTTCTAATCAGAAGAGCCCCAGCTGGAATGAATTTATGACAGTGTGGGTGCTGAACAAAGTGTTATTAACACTGTGGGCAGAAGCACAGGATCAGAGAAATGCTTTCTTCCTAGAAATAGCTCTTGGGCTCCCCTCTACCTCATTCACACCTCTAAATGTTAGTCATGTGGACTTAAAAAGGTAGGACAAAATATTTCCAACCTGTCTTGCCTCTTTAAATAAAGGCAATTCCAAAATGTCTGAGAATATCCAGGCCAATCCTTTCAACTGGATACACACTTATTAGCAGGCCCTGTGTTAGGTGTTAGGCACACAAGGATGAACAAAGCAAAATATCTGTTTAAAGTAGCTCAACTTCTAATAAATGAAAAGAAAAATAAAACCAAGGTATACACATGGTGGGATATCTACCATAATACAGGCAATTATAGCAGATGACAGAGCAATACTTCCAAGATTTGGAAGCAAGGAGGAAATCAAAAGAGGTTTCTCAGATAAAATAACTGAAGTATATATACCAGTACACCTATACAACTTCCTGCCACAAACCTACAGTAAGCCCTCACTTATTGTTGTCCATAGATTCTTGAAAACTGCAACTTTAAGTGAAACAAGATATAACAAAACCAATTTTACCATTGGCTAATCTATACAAACAAGAGTTAAGTTTCTATAGCATATTTCTGGTCACAAAAACATCATCAAACTTCTAAATAAAGACCCAAAATGCTTCTAATATTAAACATTGAAATAAATGTAAGCTATATATACATACATACATTTAAGAAAGATTAATAAAAACAAGTCAGGGAATTCTTTCCCAACCCACTTTTTCCAGTTAGAAATCCAGGGTTGCTGAAGCCCATCCCGATGGCTTAGGAACCAAGGTGGGAAGACACCCTAGACAAGACCCCTTTTCACTGCAAAGTGCACTCACACCCACATGCACTCAGACTGGGACAATGTAGACACACCAGATCATCTCATACGTACATCTTTGGGAGGTGGGAGGAAACTGGAGTCCACAGAGAAAACCCGTGCAGACAGTGGCCCTGGATGGGAATCAACTTTTCTTTTTTCTCATCAACATTACAATGAAATGACATAGAATGAAATGGTATTATGTGAGAACCTGCTGTTTTGGTGGTTTTGCACGGGCCTTCAGAACATGTGTTCTATGAGTTTATCACTTCAGATATATGCTAAATTTAGAAAAATGTTATAACCTCCATTTTGAATTATCAGTAAAAGCTTCATCCTTGCTCTCTTGCCTCCCACTCAGTCTAAATTTTAAATAAATTTGATGTTTATTTAAACATAACTTGATGATATATTTAAACTACTAATTTGCATATTAATCTTCTTACCAAGACATTTCTTAGGCAAATATTTTCCATTTATGGCATTCAAGCCATAATCAACTATTTTCAAGTTAAATTTCATTATAAGTTTATTTCAGTTTTAAATCATTCCCTATATGCTATTGATTTCAGTTCTACATTTATGGGACTTAACAGTTTTTGGTTCTTTTGGAAAAATTAATGACCCACTTATGGAGACAGGGAATCATTTAAGTCCCACTAACATATTCAAAAGTTGTTCCAGACATCAAAAGCTTAAACCTAGAACTGAGCCACCAGCATTAGACCTTGAGCAAAAGGCTATTGAATGAGCAGTTTCAACTAGATTCTTCATTTTTCTATACAATTCAAGGAATCCTAAAGCATCCATCTTTAGAACTGATTCAATAAAAACAATTTCCCCACTGAAACCCCAGAAGAAATGCAGCAGAAAGAAAATTGGAAATAAAACTGGTGCTGAGGAACATTGATTAGATAAATCCCAAGTGGGAACTAAAGCCCTTAAAAAATCTTCAGAAAGGTAAAAGATAACCTTCATATTGTTTATTTCCATTGGATAGTTGGAAGACAACTATCCAAATGGGCATGCATTTGATCTTGTCAGATGACAAATTTCATGCTTAATTTCATTATTAAAACCCTGGTTTAGTTTGAGTCTGGTCATCAGTGAATCAAGCAAAAAGCTGTTCTCTGGCCGCTGGCCCAGCTTCAACTGGTAGAAAACATGAAGGGGGAAAAAAAGGCTCTGCTTTTAACAAAGAAAGTAATGAGATTAAAAATGTCCAACAATCCCAATATATCTCCTCGGGTGAAGAGCTAATTTAATGCTGCTTTTCCACAACACACAAGTAAGTAGTTTTCATTCATGCTTTAATTAATTAAATTAATGTAAGCTCTAGTTGGATGGAATAAATGTTTGTCTTTTCCATTCTTGTGTGTTCTGTTTGCTTATTGGTGTCTCAGTTCCATTTCAGATTGCTTAGAGGGATAATCTTGCTTATCCAAGCATGCTAGCAGAGCTGGTTCCAACAACAAATATCTCTGCATCTCCGAGTATGGCTTAAAGGTATCTGTAGAGAAAATATAATTTCTATGAAATCAGGCAAGAACATTTGTCCCAAAGAGATGAATCAGAAAGCAATCTTGCATAAGACCCAGACTAAATGTTTTAAGAGACTATTTTTTCTATGCCATGCTATTCTTTATGGTAGAACACCTCCGCCATCTCTCTTACACCTTTTCTTTTCATCTCTTCTCCTTCATTATCCTCCTAGGGATTGTCTGGAGAGTTGCCTTTTTTTAACTTGTCCTAAACGCCCTTGCCCACACACTTCTTTTCTCTAAACAATTCATTTTTTTGGCATTGATTCTGATATTTAATAATAGAATAAGTATATGGTCAATATTGTAATGTGTGCCTAAGCTAGGAAAGAATGTAGGTTTTGGTGCAAGGCAATCCTTGGGTGAAATGTTGGTTCCAATTTTTACTTAATCTTTGTAGTATCATTTAACACCTCTGTGATAGGCATCTGTAATTGCCTTGTAAGGTTGAGAGTATTTATTTAAAAATGGTAAAAAATTTCAGTAAAAAAGTATTAAAATTTTCAGTAAAAAATGCCTGGACCAGAGTAGACATTCCATGAATGTTATGGTATCAATTCAAATAATATTATGGACTATAAACAAGGTTTATTTGTATTAATTATATTTTGGCTAAAGAAGGAAACACATTTTTAGTATGATTGGGATATTAAATCTATTCATTTCTGTGAGTCTTCCAGCAGGACTATATCCTAAATATTCTCAAATAAGCCCTTCTGATATATTAACAGATTCATTTGCATCTTTTATTTAAAAGACTACCTAATTCTTGAACCCAAAGCACAATACAGGCAAACCAAAGTTTGCCATATATTTGCTCTTCCTTGCTCCATACAACTTCATTTCCATGTCCTAGATTCTTTCCCTCTAATACAATCATGTCCTTCATTTCAAGTACCTGGTATTCTGTGGGGGGCCCTGTCTGGGTGCCAGATGTGGGGGGGGCTCCGCCCGCAGAGCCCCATCCCTCCATCACGGATGAAAGTAAAAACTACCAAGACATCTTGTGCTTGGGGAGGAAAGGGGTCAAACTCTCAGAGGAGAATGACCCAGAGCCCCTTCCTCACTAGGCTTTTATTGGGTTCCAATACACCAGAATACAAGTTTAACATGTCAAAGAAATCTGAGGGCTTAATCTGAGCCAGTGTTTGTCAGGAAGGGGGGTTGCCAGACTTTGGGAGACATGCTCATTTCCTCCTGGGACACTTGTCACCTCAGGAAGAGCACTCTTAGCAAAGCAGGTTTCACAGGACTTTAGAAATTCTTTCTTATGCCAATCACCCAAGGAGCCGTCCTGGCCAGGACAGGGCTGCACTGCTCACCCCCACAGTTTCAGGTTTTAAGGCAATTAGGAAGCAGGAGACATCTCCCAGATGGAAATGAGGACTCGGGCTATGTCAGAATAGCCGGGGGGTGAGGGTCCATCACATCCTCTTTGCTGCAACCCCCCGAGTCCTTCCATGAGGCCTTCCAAGTGGTCGCGTCTGGCTTAGGTTGCCCCTCCCATGAGGAGTCTTATCCGTCATTGACTGCCAACCAAGCTACGGGGCCAGAGATGGGTAAGGCAGAAGCAGTGCTCCTGCCAGGGAGATAAGCTTTGTCTCCTTAGTATGTCACATCCTTGTGACAGAACAGACCCAGATGAAGTGGGTCCCTTGGGCTCTTACACAGCCCACCATGGGGTGAAGGTTACAACTCCTGAAACCAGGCTGAACGGTCCGCAACAGTATTCTTCTCTTCATTTACTTGTTTCCTAAAAAACAAATCAAAAGGTGGTTTCCCAGAATTCAGTCTCACAGTTTGTGAAGCCGAAGAATTTTTTTTTCAGATTATTATTTTTTTAAGAACAGATTTTATTTACTTATTTTTAGAAAGAGGGGAAGGGATGTGGCAGACCCTTCTGCGTGGCATGGGCCCAGCTCCCACTTGCAGATGCACAGGACCCACGCCCACAGATAGGTTCTCTCCTGGGTAATCAGATTTGCAATATGCCTAAGCTGTTTTGAGTCTTGCTTCTTGCTGAAAACCCCCTCACCCAGCAAGTGTTAAACCTTGCAGGGACCAGTGTAACCAGCTCAACCACTTTTGCCTTTTCATTTGCTAGTATCCTCCTTCTGTGATGTGATTAGGGGCATTGGCTCCTTTGTTGTAACTGGGGGATAGTGAGTGAGGACCATCTTGTACTGTGAGGAGATATAGAATAAAGGCCTGTCATGAGAGAAAAGCAACGATGTCATCCTTTTTCTTCCACCAGACTTGGTAGTCTGTGTGTATGTTTCATTTCATCCATAATGACGGGGACACTGCTAGCCATTGTCCGCATCAGCTGGCGTCCAGGAACAGGGAGTCAGAGGCCACAAGCCATCATCATTATGGACAACATACCAACTTGGTGGGAGTACTCGCGCATCAGCCCAGGTAAGGGCCAATGACCCTGAGTTCTTTTCAGGAATGCTGTCGGTTGTGCTGGATTCAGAGGAATAGAATTTTCTGCCTAGGTCGCTCTCTCTTGCGACCACTTTGCAGCTCTGCCTTCTTCACTAAGCAGAAGCTTTGCTCCCTCTCCCAGGCTTTTGCCGGAAGGCAACCTCAACCAAGGTCTAGGCTTGGGAGAAACAGCAAAGATTTTCCCTTTAATCAGCTTTAAAAATATCAACTAGTTACAGGACAGTTTACAGGCATCTCAGCAAATTCTTTCTTTTCAGTTGCGTCTTGAGGCCCATTAAAAAAAATTCTTTGAAGGTTTTTGCGCTTCCTCAACCATGAGGAACAGGCTCTCTAAGAACAAGAGCAATGTTTTAGGTTCTGCAGCATCTTGGGGCTGTTGATTTTTCTCCCAGATAAGGGATCTTTACATTTTGGAAGTATGGAAGGGAAGGTACAGGATGGACGCACACTAGCTAGGCCCTTCTCTCATGGTTCGCACCAGCTACAGTTAGCCTCGCACCGTATGCGGCCTGGGGTGGCGTGGGGTTTCACACCCACTGTTGGGGCCATCTCACACCGAGACCGAGCAGCGCCGCGGGTCGCGTGCCCCTGGTGGTGACCCTTGGGATGCTGCGGCATCACCGACTGCAGTTTAGGTCTCTGCCGGCCAGCCAAGCAGCTGCGCGGAGAAGAGATTGGTTTCCCTAGCCTCTCTCTCTCCCTGTCGGGTGTGCACTGGAGGAGACCTTTCCCTCACCCAGACACACCGGCACACTTGCGACCATTTTTTTTTTTAAGTAAATGTATTTGCCAGTAAAGAAAAAACTGTTTCTGAGAGTTGTGGATGTGTTCATAAATTTGTCGATCTAAAGCATGCTATAAGTGGGATAGGGGGCGCCACGTGTTAAAAAATATCAAAAATCCTCCTTGTTTATGCCAGAGCCGTGACCTTTATTATAAAAATGAAATATAGGTATATTGTCTTCCGTGTAAAACTAGCCCTTTTCCGTGGAAGACAAAGTACGATTTTTTAACTCAGTAGCTGTAAACACTGATCGTTTCCTTGGGTAAGAACTGGCTATTCTCTGGAAGGAAATGGTTAATCAGTCGAGTCACAAAAGGCCCTTGGTGCACAACCATTTTTTGCCTAAAACAGATTTTTTTCAGAGCACCTCCCCCCCTCCCATCTTTCCCACTTTCCTTGAAAACTGTGAATTCATTGCAGCTTGCAGAAACAGCAAGGGGCCTGTCTTTCCAAGCTAAGCTGAAAATATACAAGCCCTCTGGCTTGAGGCCTTTAATCATTTAGGATGGCCTCAACAAATTAAAACTGATAATGTCCCTGTATACCTTGCCCATTCTACTTTGGTTTTTCTTCAACGTTGGAATATCCAACATAAAGCAGGAATATCTTAGAATCCAACCGATCAAACAATTTATAGAATAGGCTCATTGTGTTTTTAAAAATCTTCTTAAAGAACAGAATAAGAGGGAGTCATGAGTCCTTTCCCCCCAAATTTGATTATGTTAGCCCTGTTTACCTATAATTTTCTAAATTGTGATGAATCACTTTGTACTCCAATTGAGAAACATTTTCAGAAGAAGTAGCTAAAGTCATCTTATCCTCAGATTTGATATAGAGATTCGCTGGGAGATGGCTCTTGGGAAGGCCCTGTAGATCATTTAACTTGGGGAAGAGGGCGTGTGTGTTTGTTCCCATCCCTACAGGTCCTGCCTGGCTGCCAGCCAAAAGAGTAAACCCTTATCATGAGCAGGACAGACGCCAAGCTCTGCTACCTGGAGCTGAAAACCAATCGACTGACAGACCAGATGGCCCAGCTGACCCTGAACAACCAGAAGGAAAACAGACATTTACACCGTCACTCACAGGCCTGGGTCTGCCAACGGAGGAGGATGGAGCCTGCCCCAATGACAGGGGCTGAGGCTCAGGCACCTCCTGCAGAGAGCAACAACCCCTCGATGCCCCATAAAGTCCAATGGTTGAACCCTAAAAACTGCTTCAATGGACTGAACTTACAGGTTTGGCTTTTAGCAGCCCTTGGATCCACCCTTTGTCTTAATCCTTATTTGTGCTTTATGATATATATATATATAAAGATTGTTCTCTTAAGGTTGCATTCGGGAACAGCAAATAGTAGGTTTCACAGGTTTAACAGCTACAATAGCATTTACAAACGAAAAAGTGGGGAGATTATATGTTGGGAACTGCCCTGCCTGGTCTCAGAGGCTGTAACCCCCCATGGCTAGGCTGAGTAAGAGCCCAAGGGACCCGCTTCTTCTGAATCTGTTCTGCTAAAGAGGACCTGAGCCACTGAGCAGACAAAGCTTATCTCCCTGGCAGGAGCTCCGCTTCTGCTTCATCCATATCTGGCCTCCAATGCTTGGTCAGTTAGCCAATGATGGGTAAGATTCCCTCAAGGGAGGGGTTGCCTAAGACAGGCATGACAACATGGATGGCCCTCAAGGAAGGACTTGGGGGGCCACAGCAAAAAGAGGGTGATGGACCCTTGCCCCAACCCGCCCCCACCCCCGGCTATCCAGACATAGCCTGAGTCCTCATTCCGTCTGCAAGAAGACTGCACTTAAGCCTGAAACAATGCTGGAGGCGGGTGCAGCCCATGGGCTGAAAAGGGCAGGTTCCCTGGAGCAATCAGGCCTAAGAAAGAAAGAAAGCATAAAATCCTATGAAACCTACTTTGCTAGTACCCTCAATTTAAATAAGGGTCCAAGCCTGAAATAAGTCTGTTTCCCCAGAATTTTATGGCCCTTTAGCTATTTGACCCTGACTCAAAATAGGCCTTCAGAGTTCTTTGAATGTTAACTATTTGACCATTACTGCCTGACAATGATTGATTGGACTTAATCTGAGAACCTGGGTCTTTGGAACCACTGGTTGCTTACTGATTATAATAATGCTTTGTGTACTTTGATGTGTTTGAAAAATTGTTTTCTCAGGGTTGTATGAGACACCAGCAACCAGCAAGCTTTGTGGGATCATACCAGTTCTATTAAAATAAAAGGGAAGAGATGTGGCAGACCCTTCCGTGTGGCATGGGCCCAGCTCCCACTCAGAGATGCACAGGACCCACGCCCACAGATAGGTTCTCTCCTGGGTAATCAGATTTGCAATATACCTAAGCTGTTTTGAGTCTTGCTTCTTGCTGAAAACCCCCTCACCCAGCAAGTGCTAAACCTTGCAGGGACCAGTGTAATCAGCTCAACCACTTTTGCCTTTTCATTTGTTAATATCCTTCTTCTGTGATGTGATTAGGGACATTGGCTCCTTTGTTGTAACTGGGGGATAGTGAGTGAGGACCATCTTGTAATGTGAGGAGATATAGAATAAAGGCCTGTCATGGTGGAGGCAGAGGCTTTTGCTCCCCTTGAGAGAAAAGCCATGCTGTTGTCCTTTTTCCTCCACTGGACTCGGTAGTCCGTGTGTATGTTTTATTTCATCCATAATGACGGGACACTGCTAGCCAGTGTCCACATCAAAGGGAGGGAAACATCACTGTGTGGCTGCCTCTTGCATACCCCCTACAGGGGACCTGGCCTGCAAACCAGGCATGTATCATGACTGGGGATCAAACCTGTGACCCTTTGGTTTACAGGCCAGTACTCAATCCACTGAAGCACACCAGACAGGGATTGATTATTTTCATTTTTAACATTTAAAGTCTATTTCACAAAAACATGATGATGTATTTGAATGAGGTTTACACACATATACAAACATACACACACATATATTTTCCCTGATCCTAATGAGAACTAATAAGGTCCTAAGGCAGAAGCAACAGTATGGAAAAAGAATAGATAAAAGAAATTTAAGAGAAATTTAAATATTTATAATATACAACATTTAAAAACAAGACAAGGGTGTCAAGACAATTCACTTGTCTTTTCAACAAAGTGTACTGGGTCTATTGGATATCCACAGACAAAAGATGAAATTTAACACCTTTCTTAAATAATATAGAAAATGAAATCAAAGTGGATCATAAACCTAAATTTAAGCCCTAGCTATAGGGAGATGCAAATTAAAACCACAGTGAGATACCACTTCACACCAGTCAGAATGGCCATCATAAACAAAGCAACAAACAACAAGTGTTGGAGAGATTGTGGAGAAAAGGGAACCCTAGTGCACTGTTGGTGGGATTGCAGACTGGTACAGCCACTACGAAAAACAGTATGGAATTTTCTAAGAAAACTAAAAATGGATCTACCTTTTGACCCAGCAATTCCACTGCTAGGACTGTATCCTAAGAACCCTGAAACATCAATCCAAAAGAACCTATGCACCCCAATGTTCATAGCAGCACGATTTACAATAGCCAAGTGTTGGAAGCAACCTAGGTGCCCATCAGTAAATGAATGGATCAGAAAACTACGGCACATTTACACAATGGAATTCTATGCAGCAGAAAGAAAGAAGGAGCTCCTACCCTTCACAGCAGTGTGGATGGAACTGGAAAGCATTATGCTAAGTGAAATAAGCCAGGCAGTGAAAGAAAAATACCATATGATCTCACCTTTAACAGGAACCTAAACAACAAAACAAATGAGCAAAATATATCCAAAGACACTGAAATAGAGTACAGGCTGACGGTGACCAGAGGGGAGGGAATTTCAGGGGAAAGGGGGAAGGGTTTACAGGAACAAGCATAAAGGACACATGGACAAGAACTGGGGGGGAGGGGAGCAGAAATGGGAGGGAGGTGAGGAGGGCTGGGGGGGTGGTCTTGAATGGGAATAAAAGACAGAAAACTGTACATGAACAACAATTAAAATAAAATTTTAAAAAAGAACTAAATAAAGCTCTTAGAAGAGAACAGGGAAATAAATCTTTTAAAATAATTTTATTGAAGTATACAATAGTTGACATACAATATTATATTAGTTTCAGGTGTACACCAGTGACTCAACATTTATATATACCTTAAAAAATGATTACCTTGATAAGTCTAGTAACCATCTGTCACCATACAAAGTTATTACATTATTATTGACTATATTCTCTATGCTGTACATTACATCCTTATGACTTATTTATTTTATGACTAGAGGTTTGTACTTCTTAATCCCTTTTACCTACTTTATCCTTCCTTCCCATCTCCCCTACTATAGCAACCATCAGTTGGTTCTCTGTATCTATGAATCTCTTCCTGTTTCATTGTTTGTTTGTTTTTTAAGTGTATTTTATTGATTATGCTATTACAGTTGTCCCATTTTTGCTCCCTTTTTTACCCCTCTGCCCTGTATCCCCGCTCTCACCAGCATCCCTCCCTCTTTTAGTTCATGTCCATGGGTTGTAGATATAAGTTCTTTGGCTTCTACATTTCCTATACTATTCATAACCTCCCACTGTCTACTTTGTACCTACCATTTATATTTCTTATTCCCTGTACCTTTTCCCTCATTCTCTCCATTCCTCTCGCCACTGATAACCCTTCATATGATCCCCATTTCTGTGATTCTGTTCATGTTCTACTTGTTTGCTTAGTTTTAGTTCTAGTTTTTCTTAGGTTCAGTTGTTGATAATTGTTAGTGTGTTGTCATTTTACTGTTCATAGTTTTTTATCCTTGTTTTCTTAGATAAGTCCCTTTAATATCTCATATAATAATGACTTGGTGATGATGAACTCCTTTAACTTGACCTATCTGAGAAGCACTTTATCTGCCCTTTCATTCTAAATGAAAGCTTTGCTGGATAGAGTCATCTTGGATATAGGTCCTTGCCTTTCATGACTTTGACTACTTCTTTCCAGCCCTTTTTGCCTGCAAGGTTTCTTTTGAGAAATCATTTGACAGTCTTATGGGAACTCCTATGTGGGTAACTCTCTCCCTTCCTCTAGCTGCTTTTAAGATTCTCTCCTTATCTTTAATCTTGGGTAATGTAATTATGATGTGTCTTGGTGTATGTCTTCTTGGATCCATCTTCTTTGGGACTCTCTGAGCATGCTGGACTTGCATGTTTAGTTCCTTCACCAGATTAAGGAAGTTTTCCTTCATTATTTGTTCAAATAAACTTTCAATTTCTTGCTCTTTCTCTTCTCTTTCTAGCAGTCCTATGATGTGGATATTGAAACCTTTAAAGGTGGCCCAGAGGTTCCTCAGCCTCTCCTCATTTCTTGGAATTCTTATTTCTTCATTCTGTTCCAGTTGAATGTTTACTCCTTTTTTTTTGTTGTTCCAAGTCATTGAGCTGAGTCCCTGTTTTCTTCCCTTCACTGTTGATTTTCTGTATATTTTGCTTTATTTCACTTTGTATAACCTACACTTCTTTCTTCATTTTGTAACCAACTCAGTCAGTTCTGTGAGTATCATGATTACCAGTGTTTTGAACTCTGCATCGGATAGGTTGCCTGTCTCCTTGTTGCCTAGGTCTTTTTCTAGAGTTTTGAGCTGTTCTTTCATTTGAGCCATATTACTTTCTACTGGCATGCCTGCTATGTTGTAAGGGGGTGCATCCTTAGGTATTCACCAGGGCAGGGTAACCTTTGCTGCATTGTGCTGCTGTCTGTGGGGAGAGGTCAGAGAGGGAACAATGCCGATTGCTCAGCTCTCTGCCAGCTTTCATTCAACTGTTATCCCCAAGAAAATTGGGCCCCTCTGATGCTGATTCCTAGTGGGTGGTTTTGTGTATTTTCTAGGGCCTTGTGGGTCTCTCCAATGAACTCTCCTGTGAAGCTGGGAGTTTCTTCTGCTGCTGTTTCAAGCCCCACATATTTTTACAGCCAGAAGTTTTGATACTTTATTCCACATTGGAATCCTGGGTTGTAAGGTCTGTCTCTCCTCCCAGTTTTCCCTCCCAGCTTATCTGCACACGAATGTGGGAAACCCATATGCCAGCCATCACCTTATCCACCCTGGTCTGCCACGGCCTTGTCATGCATCCTTTCCTTCCTGGCTGCCTGTCTCCACCCCTCCTACTGGTCTGGATGAGTGTTTCTTCTTTCACTCCTTGGTTGTGGGACTTCTGCACAGTTTGATTTTTCTGGAGATTTTAGTTGCTTTTTGTTTTTAAATTGTTTGTTATTCTTCTTTTGGTTGCATGAGGAAGCGAAGCATATCTACCTATGCTTCCATCTTAGCCAGAACGCTGCTTGTTTTGTTTTTAAGATTCCACATATGTATGAAATCATACAACACTTGTCTTTCCCATCTAACTCATTTCACTTGTCATAACACCCTCTAGGTCCATCCACATTGTCACAAATATCAAGTTTTCATTCAGTATTGTGGATGAATAATATTCCATTATATATACATCACAGACTTTTCTATTCATTTATCTTGGCTACTGTAAATAATGTAGCAATGAGCATAGGGGTGCATATATCTTTTTAAGTTAGTGTAAAGCATAGAAGTTAATCTTCATTAAAGTAGAGATTTCTTAGATACAACATAAAAAGCACATGTGAGAAAAGAAAAATCAATACATTAGGATTCATCAAAAGTAAAAACTTTTGTCTTTTAAAAAACACTATCAAGAAAATGAAAAAAACGATCCACAGAATGGGAGGAAATATTTGAAAAGTCAGGTATCTTATAAAGAATTTTTATCCAGAACAAATAAAAAACTTTCATAGTTCAACAATTAAAACACAAGTAATGATACAGACACTGGCTAGCAGTGTCCACGTCATTATGCATGAAATAAAAGCATACAAGTGGACTACAGAGTCCGGTGGAGGAAAAAGAATGACAGCATGACTTTTCGCTCAAGGGGAGCAAAAGCTGTGGCCTCCACCATGACAGGCCTTTATTCTATATCTCCCCTCACATTACAAGATGGTTCTCACTCACTCTGCCCTGGTTACAACAAAAGGAGCCAATGTCCCTAATCACATCACAGAAGAAGGATATTTGCAAATGAAAAGGCAAAAGTGGTTGAGCTGATTACACTGGTCCCTGCAAGGTTTGGCACTTGCAGGGTGAGGGAGTTTTAGCAAAGAGCAAGTCTCAGAGCAGCCTAGGTATATTGCAAATCTGATTACCCAGGAGAGAACCTGTCTGTGGGTGTGGGTCCTGTGCATCTCCGAGTAGGAGCTGGGCCCACGCCACCCAAAAGGGTCTGCGACAAAGTAACCCAATTTAAAAATTGGTAATGAATTTTAACAGACATTTCTCCAAAGAAAATATTCAATTAAAGAGTAAGTATAGAAAAAGATGTACAACTTCAGTAATCATTGCAGAAATATAAATTGAAACCACAGGGAAATTAAAGTTCACACCCACTGGATATCTATAACATTTAAGACAGACGAAAATAAAAGTGTTGGTAAATACCCATGGACAAAGACAACAGGAGGAGGATTCAATGTGGTATGTGAGGGTGGGTAGGGCAGGGAGGAGTAATGGGGAGAAAATGAGGATGACTATAATTGAACAATAATAATTTTTTTAAAAAAGATAAGGAGAAATTGGAACTTTCTACATCGTCATATGAATGTAAAATGGTGTAGCCTTTTGGACAGTTTGGCAATTTCTCAAAAAGTTCAACCTAGAATTAACATATGACCCAGCAAGTCTACTTTTAGATATGTACCAAAGAAAATAAAAAAAATGCATTCATACAAAATTTTGCACAGGAATGCTCATAGCAGAAGTTTTCATTAGCCAAAAAGTAGGAATAATCCAAAGGCCCATCACTGATGAATGAATAAGTACAATGTGGTATATCTTTACAGTAGAATATCATTTGACGATTAAAATGAAATGAAATGCTTGTCTATACTATATGATAAAGGAATCTTGAAATCATTAACTGAAAGAAGCCAGTCACAAAAGACTGCATAATATATTATTCCATTAAATAAAACATTCAGAATGGGTAAATTTATAAAGAAAGAAAGTAGATTAATGGTAACCCAAGGCTGGGGATGCAAGGGTGTAGAGCTGGGAAAAATAGAAAGTGACTGCTAATGAATATGAGATTTCTTCTTGGGGTGATAAAAATGTTCTAATATTCATTGTGTTGATAGTTGTACAATTCTGTGAATATACAGAAAACCATTGCATAATGTACCCTTTAAAATATGTAAGATATTTCTCCATAAAGCTATTTAAAAACAATATTAAGTGAATTCCAGAAAGAATATACTTGAGAAATACATTTAGGTTGACTCCCAGTTTCTAGTTTAGATTATTAGAGACTGAATCCAAGGATTATAGAAGTGGTAGAAGAATCATTAAGATGACCGAGTCACCTAACACAACAGGGAGTAGAATTACATGAAGAGAGAACCAAGAGTCCAAAAGCACACAGAAATGTCAAGTCATGTTAGTAAAAAATTATGTCCTTGCACTTGATGAATTTAGGACATTGGTGAACACAGGGAAATTGGTTTCTGAGGAATAGTAAGGGTAAAGTCAAGTTTCAGTAGTCAAGAATTAAACAAGAAAGTTTATCACCTCTTTCACTATCTCTGGTCTTAGACTAAGAAAATACACAGGTCAAATACAATGTCTAGTCAACAATCTTCTTTTTTTCTTACCCAAACTGAATATCTTTGTTTCCTTCTGTTGCTGCATTGTACCCCGATGTTGGGGAGTTAGAGTCGTTTTTTCCTATGTCCTTTCCCAATTTGCTCTTGCCATCTTCAACTTAGATCCAGATCAGAAATTTGAGCTCCAAAATCCTAGGATGCATGCTCTCAAGTCTGGAATCCGGGGATGCATAAAATCCCCTGAGTAGAGATGACTGCGGCATTGGAAAATCACTGAAGTTTTTGATTTAAGTCCAAGCCATGGAAGATGGGTGGGCAAGTAGAGGGATAGGGAGAGGAAAATGTAGAGCTTATAATGAGTTTATTACATGAGAAACTAGACCTCCAAATACCTCAATATGCTGGAAAAATGAATTAAATCTTATAAAAACAAAAGAAAACTGAATGGTTAATGGAGTCAAATATAAAGCTCTGGACTTGGACTTGGATATAAAAATCTAACTTTACAATGAAGTTGATCAGGTTTAATGCAATTATATCTGAAAAATAAAAATGTAGAGTTCTAGACAATATTTTGGATGGAATGATAAATAGGAAAATAACTTTAGAATTGCAAAGTCTACTTACATGTAACTTTCTATTGTTTTAAATCACAGGTATAACAAGACACAGGAAGGCACTGCTTAACAGTGAGAGTGTCTGTGAGACAGTTTTTGCTAAAAATGTATCTGAATTTTGTCCAGGAAGAGGAGCTATCCACTTACCTTGGTGTTCAGTTGACACAATCATATTCTTTACAAGATAGTATCATTCAAGGAACCATTTCTAAGGAATGCAATTTTAGTGCCTTTAGGTGTCATCAAAAGACACTCTGCTGTTATTTCACCATTCTCTTCTGGGATTGACCCCCAAGGAAAAAAACATCTGTAATGAATACTTGCTGTACTTGCAACTCTACACACATCCCTTCATCTTCTTTTGAGCATACCCTAGTTCTCTTCTAGAGATCTTTCTTGCACAAACTCCTGTTACCTGCAGTCCATGTGTCACTGGCACTGTCTTTAGCTTCTGGTATAGGTATGCCATTTAGAATTGGTCAAACCCCTGTATTCCTGGCCACCAATCCTGCTTCAAGATTATACATGAATCTTAGTCAGAGCCAATGGATAAAATGTCAAAGCTTTGGAATGGGTTGAAGAGAGACACGCTTCCTTGTCTGCTGGACTAGAGCTGTGAGGGAGGACACAGACTTGGAGTTCCTGGAGGCCATGTTGGCATAAAAGAGGAGAACATATCTATACATAAAGCCAATGAGGAAAGAAAAGGAGACAGCTGGAAGAGAGATTGGATCCAGATGATTTTATCTGATCCTCTGGCTAAAGGCTTGCCTAAAGCCATACCACCCTCTGGACAATCTAATTCTACAAGTTAATAAACTCTTTTTCTTAAGCCAATTATGGGTGAGTATTCCATTTCTTGAGGCCAAATAATCTTGACTGATTTTTACATCACTGCTACTAAAATGCCTGTCCTTGGCAGGCAAAGGAAAAAACTGGGCAGTCATCTTCATAGCCAACTAAGGCCCCTACATAAGGATACATCATAAATTGAGGTTGCCTTCACAAACATCTTTTCTTTCCAAATGATGTTGATTATTAATGTGATTGATCTAGCTCTGTGTAAAATGTATAAATGGATAGCATTATGTTAAACCTTTTTATTTGCAAGTGCTCAGGGAAAACATTATCAGATAAGTGATAGCTCTCAGAAAGCAGTTTTAGTTCTTGCACTTTAAATTCTTGTACTCAATTACAAATTTGGTTTCTTAAATGGCAGTCTCATTTTATTTGCTCTTCCAATGCACTGGGCTTTGCTTTTGCTAATGCTTGGGACATACCCTATGAATTAAGCTGTTAGGAAGTTGTTTTCAATGCCCCTTCCTGCAATAGACGTCCATACTTAAAATGGACTGAAGATTGTCCACCAGACATAATATGTTAACTAAATGCAATGCCTTCAACTTGTGAAGGAGAAATGGCAGATGCCCTTGCTTTGTGGACTCCTTTACTTCCCCCAAGTTTATGATTTATGAAATAGAGTCTTTTTATGCTTTTCTTCTTTAGCAATTGCATGTTATTCTGTAATGACACAAGGAATTTTAAGACTGGAGTTTCTTGAGATTATTTAAACATTCTTCCCTAGTTAGAATTATGTGTATATGCACGCTTGTGTGTGCGATTGAAGGCTGCATACAACTCAATCATTAATCTTTCTCTATATCACCAACCCATCATAAAAAGAATAGACTTTTTTCTGGCAGAACTTTTCTGTCTAAATCACTAGGGGTCAAGAGTTTAAATGATTGTGTGGTTTTAGTGATGTCAGACTCTGAGGTTGGGAGGTGGTCGTTAAGAGATAAGGGCTCCGGTTCAGGATTATGGCTGTTTCTTGTTTGACAAATTGTCTACATGTTGTTTAAGGCCTTTTACCACTCATTTTCTAATAGCAACTCATTTATGAAGTAAAAGCTATTTCCTTAATCTTCATTTGTTCTAGAAGTTACTACCAAAAATTTGGGACTCTGTAAGACAAGTTTCTAATTAGTGAAGAAAAATTGCTCATGCTACTCAATCTTAAAGAGAAAAAATAAACTTTATTATTGTCAGTTGTTATCATTTACATCATGCTACTTGTCAGTGATGACATAAACCCTCCTATTCAACTGATCTACAAGGATACTCTTTAAACAGAGGAACACAGCAAGGGCAAAATTGCTGAGTGCCTGATCACTTTGGCTGGTAGAAAATTCAATAGATTACAGGGATATTGAAAAGTATATGAATCAGTGGGACTTTATACAGACGCAACAGCACACTACAAAAGATTTTGAGTGATAAAATAAGTATGGATTATATGTGATAGATGAATAAGGATGCTTATTTAGAAATTTCACCAAACTTACCCTCCAAGAATTAATAAATGCAACGCTGTATTCCAAAGAAGATTCCAGACATCCATATCTGAAACAAGTTTCAAGACTCTCAAAACCATGCATCCACATCAAGGGGACAAATGTTGGTTTGTGGAAATCAGAGGGGATTTTCAAAGAGGATTTTTATGAAACTTTCTGCTTGTCAGTCCTAAACACACCATCTGCTAAGAGAGAAACATGGAGGTAGCTCTGTCTGTCCTCACTTCCAGCATGGTGGTGGGGGTTTCACTGGGTTCAATCATGGAACTTAATACAAGTCCTCAGCATTTAGTAAAGAGTAGGGCACAGAAAAATCTAAAATGATGCTTTGCAAATGCTATTTCTGCAAAACAAAAGAGAGGTGGTTTCTGCACTGAGATTAAAGTCCGTGTCCAGAAATTGTTAGCAAAATATTTAAGAGTTTCTACAACCTAGAACCATTTCTAAACACTCTCAAATGTCTATTTGAAAAAACAATGAGATTGAACAAATAATCTGTGTAAAGTGGATTGCCATTGAACTGGGAGCTGAGCGAGGAACACTTTTGTAGACAATGCCTTTGTGAAGGGAAGGGTAGTCAAGTATTCTTAAATATTCCCTTTAAAGAATCACTTTTAAAAGTATCACCTTTAAACAGTGATAATTCCGGAGATGTCAAGATGATGAGGTCATGGTACCAATCTTATCAACCAAGTAAAAACTTTCCTTCTCTCTACTTTCTATCTCTACCTCTATCTAATCTTAGAAGGGTCAGAATCCAAGAATGGTGTGCTGGGAGGAGAGATGGAATATTAAGGAGGTGAAAGAGGTGACTGCTTTTCAATTTTCACCAGAGGGAGAGAAAATTTTAAGTTTAAATCAAATTCAAAGTTTTATTTTCTAATTGGGTCTAGATACACAGTTAGAAAATTGAGAATATATTTGTGACAAAATAAGACCACATGACTGTTTTACTTAAGAGTGACCAGAAAAATTATTGTGCATGCCCAAACTTTGAACATGAGGAGGGGAAGAAATTCTTCCACTGTGTACTCTTTTTAGCTGCCAGAAGAGAGGAGGACATGGGAGGACCGAATGAAAGAATGTGAAGGGATTAGCAGAGGAACATATGTGCTATAACTCGTACGCAGAGACAACAGTGTGGTGATGGACAGAGGGAAGGGGAGGTGAGTGGAGATGGGCAAAGAAGGTGGAAATGGGGGCATCTGTAATAGTGTCAACAATAAAAATGAAGAAAAAAATAAAATAAATACCTATTTTCAAGCAAAAAATGATGGAAATAAAAGCAGAGTTGCCTTTAAAATCATACTCTGTGAGCTTTGTCTGTTCAATGTATTATTTGGCTGTGAATATTCTGTAAATAAATTGATGGTCCAATATTTACAGTTGACCCTTGAATAACACCAGGGTTAGGGGCCCCAACTTTCTGCACAGTAGCAAAGCCAAGTGTAACTTATGACTTCCCCCAAACTTCTTTGTCTCTTGGTATCTGCAGGGGATTGGTTCCAGGACCTCCACACATAACAGAATCACCAGATGATCAACTTCCCTATGTAAAATTACATAGATCAATACATACAGTTTGTCCTCTGTATCCAAAGACTCCTAACTGTAGATTGAAAACAGAATGGATATTCATTGAAAAAAATCTGCATATAGAAGGGTCCATGGAGCACTGTCACTATGTCTATAAGGATACTTATTTCTAAGGCTCCTGAATGGAAGTTGTTGCATATAATTTGTTCAGGCACTTTAGTAGCCATCTAGTTACCAACAGAATGATTATCTTAGTTCAAAGTTTTCCAAATAATGGAATAAGTAAGGCTAATTTACAAATGACTAAGAAATAAGCAATAAAAAGCTATTGAAAGCATCTAGAGGAGTCAGAGGAGTATAAATGCCAATTCTTAATTTTCTTGAAAATAAAGGAGGCTGAATTAGCACATGTAATGTTTTCTTTTACTTGTTTGAAGCAGATTTTTTAAATTGTTTATTGTATTACAGTTTTCCCAATTTCTTTTTCTTCCCTTTTACCCCCTCCACCCAGCCCACCCCTCTCACCCGCAGTCAGTCCTCTCTCCATTGTACTTGTCTGTGAGTCATTTATACGTGTTCTTTAACTAGTCCTTTCCCCTTCCTTCCACCATTCTTCCTTTCCTCCTCTCCTCCTACAGCTATCAGCTTGTTCCATATTTCCATGTCTCCATGTCTCTGATTTTATTTTTCTTGATAGCTTATTTTTTCATTAGCTTCCAGTTATAACTGAGGTCATATGCTATTTGTCTTTGACTAACTGTCTTATTTCATTTAGCATAATAGACTCCAGTTCCATCTATGCTGTTGCAAAGGGTAGGGCTTCTTTTTTTCTTTCTGTTGTATAGTATTCCATTGTTTAAATGTACCACAGGTTTTTTTTTTGGAGGGGGTTGACTTTTTTATTGTTTTTCAAGTACAGTTTTCTGCCTTATCCCCACCCCAACCCTCCCCCATTTCCACCTTCTCTTTGTTGTTGTCCATATGTCCTTTATAATTGTTCCTGTAAACCCTTTCCCCCTTTCCCCCTTTATCCCCTCCCCTCTCCCTTCTGATCACTGTCAGCCTGTTCTCAATTTCAAGTCTTTGGCTATTTTTAAATCCACTCATCTACTGATGAGCATTTGGGCTGTTTCCAACACTTAACTATTGTAAATAGCACTGCTATGAACATAGGGGTGCATAAGTTCTTTTGAACTGGTGTTTCAGGATTCTTAGGGCATATTCCCAGCAGTGGAATTGCTGGGTCATAAGGCAGATCCATTTTTAATTTTTTTTAGGAAATTTCATACTATTTTCCACGGTGGCTGCCCCAGTCTGCATTCCCATCAACAGTGTACTAGGGTTCCCTTTTCTTCATATCTTCACCAGTACTTGTTGTTGATTTATTAATGGTAGCTATTTTGACAGTTGTGAGGTGATAGCTCATTGTGGTTTTAATTTGCATCTCTCTGATGGCTAGTGGTGTTGAGCATTTTTTCATATGTCTATGGGCTATCTGTATTTTCTCCTTGGAGAAGTATCTATTCAGGTTCTTTTCCCATTTTTTTTAAACATATTTTATTGATTATGCTATTACAGTTGTCCCATTTCTCCCCCATCATTCCCCTCCACCCTACCCACCCTCTCCCACCCACATCCCCCCCTTTAGTTCATGTCCATGGGTCATAAGATTTCTAGCTTCTACATTTCCCATACTATTCTTGCCCTCCCCCTGTCTATTTTTTTCCCATTATCTATGCTACTCATTCTCTGTACCTTTTCCCCCTGTCTCCTCCTCCCACGCCCCTGTTGCTAACCCTCCATGTGATCTCCATTTCTGTGGTTCTCTTCCTGTTCTAGCTGTTTGCTTAGTTTGCTTTTGTTTTAGGTGTGGTTCTTGATAGCTATGAGTTTGTTGTCTTTTCACTGTCATAGTTTTATCTTCTTTTTCTTAGATAAGTCCCTTTAACATTTCATATAATAAGGGCTTGGTGATGATGAACTCCTTGAACTTGACCTTATCTGAGAAGCACTTTATCTTCCCTTCCATTCTAAATGACAGCTTTGCTGGATAGAGCAATTTTGGATGTAGGTCCCTGCTTTTCAAGATTTCAAATATTTCTTTCCAGCCCCTTCTTGCCTGTAAGGTCTCTTTTGAGAAATCAGCTGACAGTCTGATGGGAACTCCCTTGTAGGTGACTGTCCCCTTATCCCTTGCTGCTTCTAGAATTCTCTGCTTCATTTTAATCTTGGCTAATGTAATTACAATGTGCCTTGGTGTGTTCCTCCTTGGGTCCAACTTCTTTGGGACTCTCTGAGCTTCCTGGACTTCCTGGAAGTCTATTTCCTTTGCCAGATTGGGGAAGTTCTCCTTTATTATTTGTTCAAATAAGTTTTCCACTCGTTGCTGTTCTTCTTCCCCTTCTGGGACCCCTATAATTCGGATGTTGGGACGTTTAAAGATGTCCCGGAGGTTCCTAAGCCTCTCCTCATTTTTTTTGAATTCTTGTTTCTTCCTCGTCTTCTGTTTGGTTGTTAGTTTCTTCCTTCTGGTCCACTCCATTGATTTCAGTCCCAGTTTTCCTTCCATCTCTATCAGTTCCCCATGCAACTTCCTTCATTTCACGGATTGTAGCCTGCATTTTTTCATCTAGTTTGTGAGCAAAATCAACCAATTCTGTGAGCATTTTGATAACCAGTGCTTTGAACTGTGCATCTGACAGGTTGGCTATCTCTTCACTGCTTAGAGGAATTGGCTCTGGGGCTTTTATTTGTTTTCCGGTTTGAGCCATGTTTGGTGGGTTTTTTTGTTGTTGTTGTTGTTGTTTTGGTTTTAGTCTGGTCGCGGCTATTACATAGTGAGGGGGTGGAGCCTTAGGTGTTCCTCAGGGCGGGGCAGCCCAGTCGCTGGGTTGTGACGCTATAGGTGGGGGCGGGGTCTGAGAAGGAGCAATGGCGCCTGCTCCGCTCTCTCCTGGACTCCGGCCCTTTCCGCCGCTTCCCCTTCACCTGGATTATCTGCGCACTCTCGAGTGTTGTTACGTAGTGAAGAGTGGAGCCTCTGGCGCTCCCCAGTGTGGGGCAGCCCAGTCGCTGGGTTGTGACGCTGTATGTGGGGGGGGGGGCCTGAGAGGGAGCAATGGCGCCTGCTCCGCTCTCTTCTGGATTCAGTCCCCTCCGCCACTTCCCCTCCACCTGGACCATCTGCGCGCTCGAATATGAGACCACCCGGTCAGTCAGCCAGCCACCTTGTGCGGCCTCACTGGGTCTGCACAGTTGCCCCCCTGTGCCCGGGGTCCGCCAGCTGCTGCCTGTAGGCCCGGGGACCGCCAGCCTCTTTTCCCATTTTTTAATTGACTATTGTATTGCTGTTCTATTACAGTTGTCTCAATTTTTCCCTTTTTGCTCTCTTACACCAAGCCCCTCCCCCTACTCCCACGGTTCAATCCCACCCCATTGTCCAAGTCCATGGGTCATTCATACATGTTTCTTGACTAGACTCTTCTCTTTTTTTCCACCTTTTCCCCCTCTTCCATCCCCATCGGGTTATTTGTCTTCCTGGTGTTGAGTCATATCAGTTCTTTATGTATTTTGGAGATTAAACTCTTGTCTGATGTATCATTGACAAATATGTTTTGTCAATATATCTCCCAATACAGTCAGTTTTGTTTTCATTTTGATTATAATTTCTCTAGCTGTGTGGAAACTTATTAACTTGATACAGTCCCATTTGTTTATTTTTCCCTTTATTTCCCTTGCCCTAGGGGATATATGGGCAAAAATATTGCTATGTGTGATGACTGAAATTTTACTGCCTATGTATCCCTCTAGGACTTTCATGGTGTCATGACTTATATTTAAGTCCTTTATCAATTTTTGAGCTTATTCTTGTGTATGGTATAAGTTGGTGGTCTAGTTTCATTTTTTTTTTTTTTTTTTTTGCATGTACCAGTCCAGTTCTCCCAACACCATTTAGTGAAGAGACTATTTTTATTCCATTGTATGCTTGCATCCCCTTTGTCAAATATTAATTGGCTTTAGAGACATGGGTTTATTTTTTTGTTCTCTATTGTATTACTTTGGTCTATGTGTCCAAACTCTGTTCTTATGTTGGGACCAGATTGTCTTTATTACAGTTACCTTGTAGTACACGGTAGTTTAATATCAGGTATTATGATCCCTTCTACTTTGTTCTTCTTTCTCAGGATTGCTGAGGCTATTCTGGGTCTTTTTTTTCCATATAAATCTTTGGAATGTTTGTTCTAGATCTGCAAAATATGCCATTGGTATTTTAACAAGAATCGTGTTGAATCTATAGATTGCTTTGTGCAGTATGGGCATTTTAATTATGTTAATTCTTCCAATTCATGAACACAGTATATGCTCCCATTTGTTTGCATCTTCCTCAATCTCTTTCTTCAGTGTTCTATAGTTTTCCAAGTACAGGTCTTTTACATCCTTGGTTAAATTTATTCCTTGGTACTTTATTTATCTTCTTGCTATAGTAAATGGGAATTTTTTTCTTAGTTTCTCTTTCTGATACTTCATTGTCAGTGTACAAGAATGCCATCAATTTCTGGATATTGAGTTTGTATCCTGCTACTTTGCCAAATTCACTTATTAGGTCATATAGTTTTCTGGTGGAGACTATAGGGTTTTCCATGCACACTATCTGTGAATAATGACAGTTTTACTCCCTCCTTTCCAGTTTGGATGCCTTTTATTTCTTTTTCATGTCTAATCACTGTGGTTAGAACTTCCAGTATTGTGTTGAATAAGAGTGGTGAGAGTGGACACCTTTGTGTTGTTCCTAAACTTAAGGGAAATTCTTTTAGATTTGCCCATTGAGTATGATATTGACAGTAGGTTTCTCATCTAGTTTTCTATGAGTATATAAGAGATAGAAATAATACTGTGGAGAGAAAACTTTATACAAAGTTGAGTAAAATATGTGTTTTGAAAATAAAACTTATGAAGAAAGACAGCCATGGTTTATAGTTTAAAAACCATATTGTCATTTTATTTATCTTGGTAACAATCCTGTGAGAGAGGTAAGACCAGAAAAATTACTACATAGTCAGATAAGAACACTGAGACTCAGTTCAAATGATTTGCCTAAAATCACATAGAGTTTTAGTAGCAAAGCAGAAACTTAGGGCTCTTTCCATGTTCTGAAACAGAGATGTTGATTTCAAATACAAATTGGAAATTGCCTTTAATGACTTATTAAAACAGAAAGTTTCAAGACAGTAGCTTGGGAATTTTGAACAACTTCATGTTATTTTTGATATGACAAAAAACTGTGGGTTTATGAAACCTCAAAATAAAAAGTTTAATTGAAGAAAGAAAACTAGGGGTCTTTGGTGGTTGGTTTTCACAGCACTTCTCACTTCTAGTAAGAGCACCTCAGTTTTCCACAGGTGCTCTCAGTTCAGCTGAGCTATGTGATCTGGCTCTCCTCTGCTCTAAAGATGGCACATGACCCAGGTTTGGCATTTTGGAGCAACACATCTTCCTGATCCTGTGATTAGTCTGGACTGGACACTTGACCCAATCAGAGGTCATGAGAGTTGATCCTGTGATTTTTGCTGGTGCACTTGGTAATGGAGCATACAAATTCTCACTATTCTTGAATCTGGTTGAATATAAGCCAGAATCTTCAGGAGTATACCACGTGCAGATGGCCTGTCTAAGAGGAAATGCAGCACAGAAAAAAATAGAGCCAAAACAGAGGGAAAGTTTCCAGATGCCATCATTGCAGGACTTGGACCCAGGTAAGCTCAAAGAAACGTTAGCTCCTACAATTTTTAGTTTATGAGCCTGTTATTGCCCTTTTTGTCTTAAATCTTTTGAATAGAGTTTCTGTCATTCAGAATCTGTAGAGCTCTAAAACACACATGGTGTCAATATGGCCACATGATTTCCTTTGAAAAAGTTTATTAGAAGCACCCAATACTATACTTCACAGAGACCATTCTGTGTAAGGTGAGTGACTTCAGGACATTTACACATCTTAAACTGCAATATCTGCCCTGGCTGGTGTGGCTCAGTGGACTGAGCACCAGCATGTAAACTGAAGGGTCACCAATTCCATTCCTGGTCAGGGCACATGCCTGGGTTGCGGGTCAGGTCCCCAGTAGTGGGTGCATGAGAGGCAACCACACATTGATATTTTTCTCCGTCTCTCTCTCCCCCTTGTCCTCCATTTATTTATTTAAAAATAAATAAATACAATTTTTTAAAGTGCACTATCCCAGTTTTAAATTTGTTTCTAGTTCACATAATAAAAGAAAGAATGAGTTTTCTCTGCTGGGCAGTCCCAGTCAGGAGTCTCACATCACCTGTGCATACCTTCGCCCTCAGATGCGTATTTTGTTGAAACTACTGTGTGGTCAGTCTCCCTCCCTGGTCTGGAAGCAACTTAAGATCAGGGACCATGTTTTATTCTTTTTTTTTTTTTAAGATTTTTATTTATTTATTTATCTTTAGAGGGGAAAGGGTAGGAGAGAGGGAAAGAGAGAGAAATATCAATGTATGGTTGCCTCTCATGCGTCCCCTGCTGGGAACTGGCCTGCAACCCAGGCATGTGCCCTGACTGGGAATCGAACCGCGATCCTCTGGTTCGCAGGCCCATGCTCAATACACTGAGCTACACCAGCCAGGGCATTTTTTTCCCCCATATTTTATTCTTAGTTGTGTCACACCATCTGCGGAATGAGTGGCATGTCATAAGCTTTTAATAAATACTTGTTGAGTAAATAAATAACTCAACCTTCAATATTTTTAAAACATCCAGATTCCTGTCACAAATTATTCCTTAAACTTTGAAGGTGAGATTCCCTTTCTCCATGTACACTTTAGCAGTGATATTACATTATTTTTACATAAAACACATTGAACATGTCTCTGAACTATCATAATAATCAAATAGCACAGATAAATGGCACGTTTCTTACTTTGAAGTTCCAGCCCCTAAGAGATAGAGAGCTCGTCAGGTTGTCCACTTCTATTTATGTTAAAATCTACCTAGACCAAGTAACCTACAGCTTTGCTTTAACATGGCTACTTCCTCTGCTGTGTGCTTAAAACCGAATGAATGGATGAATGAATGAATGAATGAATGAAGAGGGACTGTATGGAGTAAATCAGTATTATCTAACTAAAGGCTGCAAAGCCAACACTCTTAAAACAGTGAGAATAAACCAACAACTAATATTTATCCAAGTACTTAACAATTGTCCACCCTATGCAGAGCACCTGCCTTGGTATTAACCAGCATTTAACTACTGTGTGAGCGGCTGCCAGGCCCTACTTACTGCCAGGAATTATTTTAGATTCTAAAGCCTGCGTTTGCATTAACACCCCTCCTATTTGGCTCCCTCCTGAGTCTCCCATAGCCTGTGCCCGCCCACCCACTCAGTGAGACTACAAAGTACTGAGCTGGCTCCATTTACATCCCAGGGGAGAGCCCACCCTCATCACACCTGCTCTACTTGAGACAGAACAATTAGGTCCAGGTGTACAGCGATCCATAGCAACAGGAATCAAAGCCAGGGCCACCTGTCTAGCTGGGTAGCGGAGAGGAAGATCTTTCTAGAAGACTACACAATTCCAATTTGGGGCAAATTATTGTCTTTAGCTGGAGGAACAAGAAAAGTAAGTGTACTATTATTTTCCAGATAGAGATTTAGAAAAGACAAACAGCTGGTGTTGCCGGAGATAACTTATGGCAAAAAAAAAAAAAAAAAAAAATCAGGTGTCACCCAAAAGATTAATACTTAGTATTAGTTATCAAGGGGGAGATAAGAATTGCTTAGATATATCCACACAATTGAGTATCTATGGTAAATTAGTTTTTTTCCCCTCCATGGAACCACACTTTGTATGATTAAAGTTACCTCTTTGTCTTTCTGTTATCTAGGCTTAAATAGTATAACACAACCAACATCACCTTATGGGATTTGTACTCTGAATAATTGTGCAACTGCTACCCTTTTCATTTGTGTCAAATCTGAGAATCATTATCCATAAACTCTGTCCTCACCATTTTAAAAATTGTCTCCACACTTAGCGACTAACTACCGATATGAGGACTCCTGCTGTCTGTGGTTCTTAATTTTATTAAATTTTTTCAAGCTGCTTAATTAGGTGTCAGATTAGAAATGCTGCAGCATTATAAAATGCATTGCCTCTTTCCCTGTCACGCAAATAGTCATTTCTCTTGGAGATATTTTAGTGTAATTTATTTTATGGTTTATTCCCATTAATTTCCACAATTTTTTTAAAGATAAAACACTATGTACAAGAGACTGCACCAGAAAATTTAGAGATTACAAAGGCAAGAAAAACATTTAAACTTTCATGAGACAAGCTATTTGTAATCTAAGATATTTAACAATTATAATACATGTCTATACATAATAAATGCTAAAAGAGAGCAAACCAGCTCTTCCACCAAATCCTTTACTGAGAAAATGAAAGCTCAGCAACCACTGGCATTCCTATCCCACATCCAAGAGCTGTGTGATCGTGGTCAAGTTACTTGACCTCTCGAAGCCACAGTTGCTACATCTCTAAACTGAAGACAACACCAACACTTACCTCATACAGCATCTCCCAATTCCTCCCCCAACTCCTGATCTTCATGCTTTTCTCAGCAACCGCTGTCTCTACCCACAGCACGTCGGACAGTTGCATTAATCTACCCTGTAAACTTAATTAGGGCAGTTATTTCTGAAACATTAAGAGAATTTCAATGGTGATTAATTTAATTAAAATATCCTTTAATTTCATTTCTCCACTAATAAAGTAAACTATGAAACTGGTTAAATTTATCTTTTAAAATCAATAAACTAAGTAAAAATACATTTTACATGAGATAATCTTTTTGAAGGGTTATACCCTTTAGACTTAGAAAATACATTGTCTAAGCATGGTTTCACATCTTATTGTGTTAGCATTAAATTATGCTAAACCAACAGTAAAAAACTGATGTAAGTTCTAGCAAATATTTTTTTTAAAAGGGAGCATATTAAATTACAAATTTAATTTTTCTCCTAATGACCTAATCATGCATAGATTTGGACATAGTTACTTGCACCCACCAAATTTTAGAAGACAGAATGAGAGATTGTGTACGTGAATTGTATAAGTCTACTCTAAGTGCTTACAATTAGCAATAAATGCTAAGGGCTCATGGAGAAAACAACAATGTATTTTTCCCTTAGCTTAGCTCATCTGACTGTCTGACAGCATCACACTAACAAAGTTTGTGTAGGAAAAAAAGGCTGTTGCTTAGTCACAAAGCCCTAGAGTGGAGAGTGTGTGTGCATATGGTAAACAGACTATCCAGAGATCTTTTCTGAGAGAAGCAGAGAAGTGTATGGGTCTCCAGCACCTGACCTTATCTGTTTCACATCTGTCTTTTTTGTAATGAAACCCCATGATAAATAATGGGCACTTAGAACAATCTAAGAATATATAGTTATTTGAATAAATGGCATTCTACTTCCAACAATAGGTATAGTAATATGAAAGACAGTATTCAGAGATTGTAGTTAAATTGATACTTTGCACTTAGGTATAGATTCCTACCAGTTGCTACACTGCTTGGTAAGTTGGTGTGAATTTACCTACCTTTTAAAAATAGAGTAGAATCTTATTCTAACTTATGTATTAGATGTAAGGCTTTTCTCATTACTGGCTTTCTAAATTGAAGAAGTAAATAATGCACCAATTTATAAACCATGACACAATGCCATCCTATGCATAACAAATACTTACTTAACACCTACTATGTAGCCATTATGTTATAACAAAGAAAAGGATACAAAAAATATATAAAAGTTACTGAATTTAATCAAGCCTAGTAAGTAATATTTTGACAATTATTATATCTGGAATATTTGAGCCTTGATGAAGTCATGTTGATTTCTGGGTAGACTTTAAAATGACAATTATCCCATTTTTTTAAACTGATTTTTAGCAGCATGTAATATTTGCTTCTCTGTACCAAATTTTTTCAGATGAAAAATGTGTACATTTTTAGCTTTTAGAGTTGCTGTAAAAAATACATAATAGATGTAAATGTATTTAATTACCTTTTATCAGGAAAGACCATTTACCCTTCCATATTGAGCTGTAAGGTGCTGTGAATTACAGGACCTTACATATTGAGCACTGGACAAAAGTGAGTTACTATCAGTATTTAACAACAGGAGATTCTAATCTAAGATTGACTATAGAGGTGTAAAGGTACAGAGAACATAATATAAATTAATTTGTTTTCTTAAATTAATAATAATTAATAAACATAAATGCAAACACAGTGGTAGTTAACTTTGCTATCAAGATGACTAAAAACAGAAACATAGAAGCTAAGTACCAGCATGAATGAGGCCTCTGGAAGGAGATAGATACCACTATTTCCTCAAATAGTAGAAGGTACCCATTCTAGACTCAAAAAGGAAACTGAGGGATAAATAAGTATAAATGGCAAGAAGGTACATACTTAATGTATTTTAATATTATAAATGTATTTTAAATATACTAATAATACATGTATAAAATCATACAAGATTGAAACACAATAGAAATATACAGAAAAAAATCCTGAAATCTGCATAAATTTTACCCTTCATTTTCTTTCTCTCCCAAGAAATGACAACTATCAAAACTTGATGGGTGTTTTTAAAAAAATTTTAGTATGGCACACATACATTTTATAATGCATCTCAGTGTATGTCTTTTTTTCATCAACTGAACACTTGGTAAGCCTTTTCATTTCTGGAAATTTTCTTGCATTACAGCTACTTGGCATTTTAATTAGGGTGTTCATAATCTTTGTTTCTTAAATCACATTTTCATATCCTTGTGTTTTGTTCAACTTTTTAAAAGATGTCTTTAATTCTTTCTTCCAAACTTCCTACTGATTTTCCCCCTCTTTATCTATGATATATATATATATATGAAATGTATAAGAACTCATTATTATATTTTTATTCTCCCAAGCCTCTCATCCTCATTTCACAAATGTAATACACTTTTATTTCTCTACTTCTCTAAGACATTAAATATAGTATTTATGTTTTTATCTTAACTTTATGCATTGTCTTGATTTTTCAGATTTACATTTATAGTATTTTGGAGTTTGAACTAGACCTAGGGAAGCACTGTTCCAAATTGTCAGGGAGGTGAAGCCAATGAGGAAGATATCCAGGAAAATTTTAAAGCGAATTGCTAAATTGAATTTAAATATTTGGATTAATAATCATTGCTCATTACAGAACTGGTGGAGCAATTACAAATGTTAGCAATGTATATATGAATTAGATGAAACTAATATTTCCATATTAACATGTCAATTTTATCTGTTAAATATGGTGTGATTTATATTCAGAATTGATGTTTATATTGATATTTATTATAATTATATAATTCTGTTATTTTTTTGTCTATTGAATTTGTTATAGGACTGCATTGTTTTTCTTTCTATTCCCTCGAATTTTAATTTTATCCCATGATAATTCCCCCTTATTGTCCTCAGAATAGTTTATACCTCAACATGTTGGCAGTGATAATGGCACCGGAATGTTATTGGTGATCGGACCTCAGTTTAGCAATCTTGGTACTTGAATTCCAGCTAAAAATAATTCAGAACCAAGACTCAAATATAAGCAAAGGTTTATATAGAAAGTCACAGAGGCAGAAGAAGTGAACCATAGAAGAAATGGGTTAAAAAAATAAGTTAGGCAAAAAAAGGAGGGGCCCTTGGAGCTTAAAAGAAAGAGAGAAAGGTAAAGGTAACGCACCTCGGGGGAAGAAGAAGAGGATGGAAAAGGCGTGGACATGCTCCCCAAGCTCCTGAGAGGGAGAGCCACTGGATCCTCCATCTTAAGGGTGTTTCAGGGCGGGGATTTTAGGGGAGTTCCAAGGGAGGATCTGAATAGAATATTCATTAGCTTTCCAGATGTGTCCTTTCAGGGTCATTGCCTCCACTGATGGGTCAGCACTGGGCAGGGAGTCATTGGTCAATGCAGCTGGTCCTGATGTCAGCCATGGCGTCACTTGTCTGGTTTTGCTGCGTTTCTGGACCTGGAGCTGAAATAACTGAAGCCTAGATGTTGTCTATGTGGGTCAACACTTGAAGGACTGGTTGTGCAAGGCCCTTCATGGGAGTCACCCCTTGTTCCTCCTCTGAGGTGATCTACAGCATTACTAGTGACATGCCAGGGGAAGAAGGGTCAGAGGAGGGTCCAAACTGCATGACCAGTGATATGCTAGGGGAGGAAAGGTTACCATGGGGGCAAGGTCTTTGTGTTCCCAGTTTTGCATGTTGCTAGGCACAGGGCTTTTTGCTCTGGTTAACTTCTGTACCTGGCCCATCTTCCCTGCTCTGCTCATGTGTGTCTAAATGCCTACAGTAAATATATATCTCACACACACATGCACGTACACACACAGAGAGCTTAGAATCAATCTAAAAAAAATCAGTTTCTCAGAAAGCACCAGCAGGAAACTTCTAAGTATATGGAGTCCCAAAAATAGGCCTTAGAATGAATATATTTCTAAGTATTATTATTAGTGGAGAAATTAGCGTGGAATACTAAGGACTGGCAGAATTAATGAAAAGTTAGTTATGTAGTGATAAACAGAGATAATTTGGCTGAGACTAGAGAAAATAAGTCAAAGTTCTTAGAAAATAGAAATATCTCGTGAGAGAAAACTTATGTGATGAAATGGTAAAATGTCATGAATTTTCACACTAAATGTGTGAGTAGCTGTGGAAGCTCATTCCCTCTCTGTTCCTCTAGCACTTGGTTCATGACGGTGTCGTAGCGGTTATCTGTCTCGATTATAATTGCTTGTGTGGCAAGATGGCATGTGAAGTACTGACATGTTTTTACTTCGCTCCACCTCTGTTTCATCTGTAAAATATGGATAATAATACGTCCTCTGGATCAGGGTTAAACTAATATGTAAACTGCTTAGAATGGTGTCTGGTGCATAGCACTGAATAAATGTTGGTTTGGTCACTGTTACTATTGTTGAGGTTCTTCCACAGCCACTCCTCAAACTTTGGCCAGATACCAAGGCTATTATTTCCTAAGTGGAATTGTCATGGAAAACATATAAAAGAATCATCATATTCTTGTATTTTTTACTTTAAAAGGCTTGAGTCTAATCGTTATGAGTTGAATTGTGCCCTCCCCGACCCTCCCCCCAAAAGATATATTTACGTCCTAATCCCCGGGGTCTTAGCATATATGCCTTTATTTGGTAATAGGGTCTTTACCAAAGACGCAGGGAGAACATCATGAAAAGATGGAGACATGTTGAAGCTATATTGCCACAAACCAAGGAATGTGTGGGCTACCAGAAGATGAGAGACAAAGAGGGATTCTTTCTCTATAGGTCTCAGGTCTTGATTTAGGACTTCTAACTTCCAGAACTGTGCAACAATACATTTCTGTTAGTCTGAGCCACCCAGGGGGGTGCTTTGTTTCAGCAGCTGTAGCAAGCTAATAAATTAGGTATAAGACAGAAAGATTTGAGAAGGATACTGGTGGATCCAGTTTACTATTGGCACAGAAGACAGGGATACAAGCAAAACTCTTTGAGATTGGAAAGGAAGCTTGTGAGGAAGCAAGGGAGCCCAATCCAACTGAGGTTTCTGGTAAGGACCCCCTACATGGCTTGCTAGCCCAGGATTAGCTAAAAAGGTAAAATGATGAGAAGCTAGAATATCGTAATGTAGTAGAGACTCTGCCTCACTTGTTGGGAGCCCACAGGGCATATTACACTCTGTCAGATGGAAACAGTAGAACCAAGATGGCAATATGGGGTGCTTGGGACCTGGAACTTAGGTCAATAAATTATCCCAGAGTAACCATGTAAAGATGCTACTTTTTTCCCCTACTCCCCCAGGGACTGGGACAAAAATTATTGGAAAGGAAAAGCCAACAAAACCTGAGGTAACTAATGGTCCTGAGGAGGAGGAAATACTGCCATGCAAATTGAATGGATGGAACTTCCGGGCCCAAACAGGAACATGGGCACAGCAGTCAATGTCTGTGTGGAGGGATGACGATACCCAGGAATCACACAGGATTTACACTTCATTGGATGCCCACACAGAAAAGCTGGAGGCCAGGCCCACACTCTGCTTTCTCTAGATATGTAAATATTCCTGGACTTAGATCAGTCCATGTGAGAAGAGACGAGGAAAGAGAAAAAGCACGCATTGGTTTAGTGTAAACCCAAAATCACTTGGGAAAGCTTCAAGTAGCTCAATATACCTGGAACTGACTACATTTATTTTTCTCTGTTTAGGCAACAGAGGAGCTAGAATTTAAAACTAAGTAAAAAACATTCCTGGAGCACATGATTTCAAAATATGGTATCACTTGTATTTGTCTCTCTTCATTCTACATCTCCTTGATGACAGATGTTGTATGTTTTTATATTTGTCTTTTCAAAGCCAATATAGTGCCTGACATAAATTAAGATGCTCCATCAATATGAATGTATTTAATTAATAGTAAACTAATAAATTAGCATTGTTTGCTCTAAAGTCAATAGGAAGAATCAAGTGAAAGACAAGTACTTTGATTAGTTGAGAAATGTCTTAATAAATTGATAAAAGTCATTTTCATTTTAATTATGTGTTGTGTGCTTCAGTGTTCTCATAAATAATGTTTTCTTAAGTATTTTTAAAGATATAGATATAATAATATATAACCTCTAAATTATGTCATGTAAGATATATTTCAACTGTTCCTTGTGTCAATACACAGATGAAAATAATCCAGAGATCTAAATTATCTAGGCCTCATGAAGTTTACAACACTTTCTCACATTCAGATATTATTTCCTATAATGTTTTACCAAAAAGCAACACAAAAGACCACAGTGCATGTGTATGACACCATTATTTAAGGAGTAATTCATCCCATGGCCTGCAACAGTCCCCAGGCCACATGAGCGATCGTGCAAAACTACAGATGTAGTATGTAAAATAATCTAAAAATTGAGTGTTCTAGCAGCCTTTGTAGTGCTTTGTTTATTGTGGTACTTTATGGGTGGATCAACCTATAAATTTATGAAAAGTTTAAAAATATTAGTGAGATACAAATAATTGAGTATTCAAGAGTCTCATTATACACACTCATATGCAGCAGATAAATTATGTTTTACTTTATGATAAAGAATAAGGGGGATGGATTTCCTTTTGTTCAATTTTGTATGTCTGCCAGTAGATGGCGGTGCCACGTTGGTTTCTGTCAGGGTTTCCCCCCACCCCCCAAGGCTGTTTTCTGATAAATGTTGGGTACCATAGAGTGAATCTCAGAACAGGAAGCGGAGGCATAGCAGAGAGGATTCTCGAAAGGTCTCTTTGTTTTCTTGTCCACAGAGAAAGCAAAGAAAAAAACATTATAATTAATCTGTAAACCTCTGTGGACAAAAATGTGAACAACTGCAAAGGAAGGCACTACACTCTAACCATCTTGGATGCGGGCTTTGTTATGCTGTGATCCCTAAGGCTCTGTTTTATCAGGTAAGCTGGCAAAACATGTAATTATCTGCACCATAGAATCTAGCCACCTCTTCATTTTTCTTATTTTAAAATCATCTTCATGCTGCTATTTTTAACCTAATGTTGGTTTGATGTAAATTTCAGAAACCAAAGGCATCATTTGATGTGTAAACTGCTTACTATTCCTTTCTCTCTCAGTAGAAATAGAACCTCTGTCTAGAAATGGTGACTATGGTACAGAGTAGGCTTTACTGATCTGTGTTTCAGAAACATGCAGATGTTTACGATTCATTGTATTCAGAGGAAGTATTTTTTTTGCTACATGGAGCTAACCTAATGGATCTCATGGCTGAACATCTCTATTTAAATGTCCAATGTGTCTAGTTTTTTTAAACATGAGTGTATAGTGAAATTGGAACTATCGTCCTTGTGCTTTAGTCTTTCATTTAACAGCTTTGAAGAGGCCTTTAGTATAGGGAGTGATAACAATATAGAGATGTTTGATTATTTGAAACACGTTATCTTGTTTACTAAAATCTATTCTCACTCTTCTCACTGAGAGAAGAAGATAATCAATACTAACCATTAAAAAGAGATTTAACTTTATAATAATAAAATGATCCCTATGTGCTTTGTAATGGGCAATATCTTTTATATTTTAATATGCTTATTTCTATATTAAGTATTTATCTTTTAATTTATTGACTTAAAGGATATTATATCTTCTTAATGAATTGTCTCAAGCTTGATACATTTCTGGTTTTTTTATGTGTAGATTTAAGAACTGGTTGTTGTAATTATTGTTACTATTGTTATTAATTACTAGGGAGAGCCACTTTAGTCAAAAAAACAATTATTTAGTTAACCTATAATCTACATCTTGTATATGTTGTCTAAAATATCTTATAGCATGACCACAAAAGCATCATTCAATTAGCTATCACATACTTAGAGTAAGAAATTATAGGCAGAAAATCTATAGGTACTAATTGAAAGAAGGGTTTTAAATATCATACATTTTTTTGATACAACAGGTGGTGTGGTGTGGCATAGGAGGACAAAGGTAAAAGCATAAGTAATTGCAGGGATTTGCATGGAAAAATTTCATCACGATCACTGCAAGTAGTTAAGTGCCCTATGTGGAATAAAGACCTCTGATTCAACCTGGGTTTCCAGTCGGTACTGATCCAAAGGGCCTAAAAATAGAACTTGAAGCTTCTGCTTTAAAAGCAATTGTAATTTTTAATGATGTGGTAAAAATACTGCTTTCTCACTTAATGTTTTTAAAATGAGTAACAACAATACCAGTCCTTTAAAAATTACCAAATAGTGGCTGCCTCAGAGAAAAGCCCTGGTCTTGTGTATTTCAGAACTCCTACCCCAGGATACAAAGAAAACGGTTTCTTTGAAAAGGGTTCCCAGAAATGGACGTTAATTGTCTTGTGTGTGTTGTACACGCTGTGCTTCTCTACAGGTGACTGAATGTGAGTAACTTTGTTCTGTGTAAACAGCAGAGCTGGTCTCATGGAAGTGTTTTACATTTATGAATGGATGTTTACATTTTGGCCCTGAGTGTTAGCCATTTGGGGAGTCTAATTTCAATAATCTCTTAGTTGTTTGTTTATGTATACATTCACAATGTAAAGAGGTAATGTATACAAAGTCACAAAATGTGCTCTTTGAAAATTTTTAGAAATCGAACTATTTTGATTAAGTGAGATATCAAATAAGTTTGCATATTTTATTTTTAAGAAGAATCTAATAATGACTTCATTTGTAAGGTGAAGAATAATACTGTAATTTATTGGTGTAGTAGAGATAAAGAAGTTGAAAACTGAGCTGAAAGTCTTAGATTTGGGTTCAGGTTCTGCTACTAATTGAGCTTTGTCACCTCAGAAAAGACACCAAGTATCACTGAAGCCTATTTTCCTTGTTTGTAAAAGATGGGTTTAGAATTAAAGATCTATAAGGACACTTTTCATTTTTAAAATTCTATGATTCTAATTGATATGGACTTTCACCAACAGATTGCTCAGCTTAACTGTGATCTGGTGTACCTTGACTCTCACTGAGTTGTATATTACCTCTAATGGTGTACAAAACATGGGTCTAGAGAAACACAGGGAGTTTTCAAGGTCCTGGCCTGTTCCTTCTGTGGTGCTAACCACCAGGAAGCAATGTGGAGAAGTGGTTTTTAAGAGCAAGGGCTGGCAGATTGAATCCTGGCTCCACTATTACTTGACAAAGTATTTAAACTTTCTGAGCCTCTATTGCATTGTCTATAAAATTGGCATGACAATGCCTATGTTGCAGGATTGTACAAATAAAATAATGTCTGTTCAGTGCTTGTTACATATCCTGAGACAAGATAAAATGACCCACTGCCATCCAACCCTCACCAAATACAACAGGTGTTATTATTGGTGATGAAGTTATAATGCCTTCCACCACAACAGGAAGGCAAGAATGAAACTGCCAAGGAATTCTGCAGTGGAAAAGTGAATAATTCTCAACTTGGAAGAGTGCCCTTGCTGAATGAACAACAAAATGTGTTCCCTGTAATGATATCAATTAGTGCTAACAGTCTGGACATTTCCTGGAGCATTTATAGAACTCCCATAACACCTTTTAGAAGACTGTTCTTTTACCCAACGATATACATGGACTCCACTTGAAAGGTTTTTCTTTTTTTTTTTAACAAAATAAGGGCAAGAGCTTTTATTTCACTTGTGTCTTAATAGGGTAGATCTATTAGGCAAAAGTTTTCTGTGAAGATTTGCAAAGAAAATCTAGACTACCAAGAATTACATTTAAATGTCAAGTAATTTCGACTATGATCATCAAATTACAGAGCCTAATCCCCAAAATGACTGCATGTGCTGGCTATGTGATCAACTCACAAACTCTCTACTGCTTGAATTCTATTAATGGTTCACTAGAAAGATGGAAAGGCTGATTGTGCCTGATGAAATTGTTGACATGCTGCAAAATTGCTGCTTCCTTCCAAAGGTTTTCTCTACGTGCAGTTTTGCGCTCTTGACAGCTGTGTGCTACTGGGATCTTCGGGAGCACCCCAGGCCTCCTAATTCTTCCCTTCAACCACCCTGGCCCTCTTTAAACTGACTCAAGTAACTGCGCTGTCAGTTTCATCTTCTTAGCAGCCAAGATGACTTAATGGGCTCATGATTAGACAGATCTGAGATAGCCCAGAGTTTGGGAGAAGGAGGGTAAGATAATCTTGGTTAGACAATGCTCCACTTGCTCTGCTTGGAATTTGTTGCCAGTTCATTTCCCTGACACAAGGTCACTCCCAGTTCTTGTAATTCTTTATTTTTAGGGTTGAAGTTAACTGAAAGCACTCATAAGTGTAAACATATAAAGACAAATGCCTTTTTTCCCACCAAAGAATGAACATGGGACTAGATAGTGAAATTTCTTTACATGGGTAGCTGGGCAGATTACATTTTTCTCATTGTCATTCATGCATTGTGAACTAATGGAAAGTTGGAAATTAATGTTTCATTTGTCATCTAAAAATATATTATTCAATTCAGCTTAATATTGATGGATATTTTACCAGTTTCTTAAAACTATGAGAATAAATTACTCACCTTCCCCTGAAACACACTTCTGTACTTTTAGGATCTAGTTTTCAATTTACATTCATTTCGATTGCAAATCATCTTTGCTTCCACTTGAATTTTACCCCATAAACAATTTTAATGACAATTCAATATAGAACCTGGCATCTGAACTACTATTTCTTGAGATAGGTTGCTCTTTGGGATAGTTATAAAATTTGGGAAGGATAAAAGTCAGTTGTATTGTTCTTTTGGGTTACAAGTTCACATGTTTATCTTCCATCGGGAAGCTACTTTTTAGTTCAGCTTTACCTGCTATTTTCACTCTGGGGTGAGGTTAATACAATCTTTGGACACATTTTAATGGGATACATTAAGCGTAGGTACACACTTCCAGGCAGAATAGTGTTAATTTTAGTTTATTTGGTAAAACAGTAGTAAATAAAATCTTGCTCTGTTGCTAAGCACAGACACACTTTGTCCTCTGAACTGCCTGACAGGCACCAGTTCCTTGGGTATCTGAGATCTGAATCTACATCGGACACATAATTTGCCACAGCAGAAGAATTCTTTAATAATTATATATAAATGCCTGCTCAAGTTTTAGTGTGCAAAGTAAGTGACTGATTTTAATAGTCTAGCTCTTTTCTCCAGAATTTCAAGTGATAAATGATCTATGAAAAGTATTTTAAAAAGTTTCTGCCCTAGATAATATGAGTAGAGAACAACTGCAAAGTAACTTACAAGCAGTGTTACAATATTAAATATATATGCTTATGTATTATATATAAATATACATACTTATATATTACATATCATATATATATGATAAATATAGTGCCTAAATTCAGTGCCTATAAACATATGCCAGGTGGTGGTTGTATAAAGGAATTCCAGGGATTGTTCTAGTTCAGAGAAATCTTTGAAAGACTGAAGTTATTTCTGTACTAATTCAATTAGGTTTTCATCATTCTGGAGACTGCATTGAGGGAGCCCTTCTTGTAATTGAGCTCTGTGCTGGAGCAAAGGGAAAGAAATGACAGTCCTTGAATTATTGCTCAGTGGTTTAATATTGTTTTATTCAATGGGAGAATTTCAAATATGGGAAGTCACTCTTTAAATAACTTTGGCCATTTTCTGCCAAGAAGCTCACTTTTGGGAATTTTAATCTCCTAATATTCAGAATATATTTTATTCTTATTTGAGTTGTACAGAACATTTTGTCCTTTTCATTTCCCAAGAGCTCAAACTGTAATAATTCACTAAATCTCAGTTATTATTGCTCGGTGACATTGTCTTCTGCACTAGAACCCCAAATGTTCTTGTATTGGGTCAATGAGACACATTTTGTGGGCTTAAGCCTGTATTTGAGAACCTGTTACCAGTTTGTTAGTTTCTCTGTCTCCTTGGTATTTTTTGCTTGTGGCATTTTTTTCCTCTTTATATATTATTTTGTTCTACCTGAACCAAGTACACTGGGCAGTCTCTTTTCGTGGAATTTACATCGTGATTGGAAATGACCTTAATAATAAATTCTCCAGGAAACAAACCCAACTTCCTACATGAGCAAAGCAGATAAGAACAGTAAGTGAAGCCAGTCAGGTTGAGACAAAGGAACTCAACAGTCCATGCCCTTTCTAAGGGGAGGAAGCTCCTTCTTAGGGCCAGAAGACTGTTAAATCAAACCCTTTCACCAAAGAAGTTGAAAATCAGATTTTTTATTAAAAATCTGCCCTTTAAATGTCATCTATTTCAAGTTATGTACAATACTGGGTACATCCAACAAAACATACTTACAGGCCGGAAACGGCCAGGGGACTTGGGGCCAAGTTGTTTTTCCACTACCAATCCAACCCCTACTTTACCAGTGAGGGAAGAGGAAGAGGAAAAGGCTTGACCGTTTTTAGAGGCACAGCCACACAGGTACTCAAGACTTCTCTACTACTCTGGACTCACCAAATTGCCCACCGTTTGTCCATGTGTTTCATTTCAAATCCGTGAATATTCTATTCATTTTTTCTTTTCCCCAGTGATATTTGCATCCCCAAACTTTATCATCATAGTTCTTGTCCCCCACTTTTGGTTGCTTTTAATGCTTCCCTTGCTGTGGGTATCTTGTTACTGACATGCTAATTTGTACAGTATGTGATATTCTCACTTCTGCCCTATCCTGAAACTATTGCAATTTGTCCTTAAAGCTCAAAATTTAGAGCAAATGTATTCTTTAGCTGTGAAATGGTAAAAGTGTCACATAGGGTATTTACATGTTATTGAGTCCCATATGGTCTCAAAATTCCAAAATATCTTTAATCATAGCAATAATGATTACAATTCAAGAAAATCCATTCTTAATACTAGTTTTTGACAATTGCATTGGGCTTTACTATCAATTTTATGTATTCATACTAAACATTAAATTATGTTATTATATTAGCATGGGAAGAACTGATAAAAGTATAATTCACAATCATATTGATTCTCTTTCATTGACATAAAAACTTGCTAGTATTAGGTAAGAATACAAATCAAATACATGTGCCTAGACTGAGAAATTCTTGGACAGAAAATGGAAAAACAGAAAAAAAGCAAAATGAGAAATACAAAATATTAGATTTTTAAAACCTCATTAATAAAAGTGACAGGAGAAAATAAGCACTTAAAGGGAAATAGACTTGCAAACATTCTGAGAGAAAAGAGAAAGAGGTAAAACATGATGAGCTTATTCAGAGAGTGGCCCACAGCCCTGATTGCACAATGGAATCATTTGCAAAGCTAAAAAAAGAGCAATGTTTGGCTCCACTGTACACCAATTGAATTAGACTCTCTGGGGCTGACTTGAGTATCACTGTTTGTTTAAAAGCTCTGCAAGTATAGTTCAAATATGCAGCCAGGTTTGAGAACCAATTGACTAGAGGAAGGCAGAGAAAATTAAGAGGAGCTAATGGAAGCTTAACTTCCAGAGAGGTGAAAATAAGCTGAGAAATGACTTTCAAAATAATTTCTAAATGCTAATTAGTGAGCCCATGTTAAGTAAAGAGGCTATGCAAACACTTAAGAAAATTTAAAAAAATGCATCCATGTCCTTTTCTGTCTTGGTTGAACAAGCTGGTATTTATTCTATATGTGTAAGCAGTTTTATATTTCAAATTGTTAATTTCCTACCCTTAACTCTATTTGAAAGTTGACTCAGCTGCTAGTTATGGTATATTTTGCAAACTAACAATACAAACAATTGTGCACACTTGTAAATAAGCATCCATGAACTTTAATTGGTAAAATCAGAGACATGCCCTTTTTTTTATTCTGTACTTTATGAATTGCTTCTTTGAATATTGTCTTAAATAATCAAGTAAGAGTGTCTATTGAAAGATATTCTTTGACTGTCTGGATCATCCAGCTGGAAACCAAACATTGATTTCTAAATTTCGAAACTGCAATTGTGGCAGATTTAGAGAAAAGGCAGATGTGTAAACCAACAAATTTTTTAAAATCAAAATGCATTTAAAATTTATTTTTAGGAAGTGGGATTCCTGAGAGAGAAATGAATTAATCTAATAGCTAAATGGAATTAATAATGAATTGCATTTTGTAAAAGGAATTCCATTACTAAGGTGAGTCAGCTTTTTCCACTCTTTAAGGAGACATTATCTGGGTTATTATTCCGGTTGCGTTTCCATGTTGGTTCCCTCAGTCCTTTCCATAGCTGGGGATGATACAGTGGAGGCCTTTAATAAAATAATCCTCTTTGTCCTTCAGAGCAGATTATACCCTAAAGTCTTTCCTCTAGAGAAACATCCTTTAATATTTCTAGTTAACTATGCTTTCTTCAGGACCTCTACCAGTCTGTCATCCTGGTCAGTAGAATTATCACTATGTAGAAAATGTATGTTAAATCTCAAGATGAAAATATTCAGATTTTGAATCAGGAGGCTGGTACATCTGTGGTAAACATAAGGAATTACATTACTATGTTTGATGGTGGATTTACGATGGATGTCCATGAAACAGTGCTTGGGTTCTCAAACTGGGTTTGCATCATTTAAAGTTACATTTTAACCTTTATACACAAAGAACTTAGGTGATCTGCATGAAAATATAAATGACAAACTGGTAAAATATTAATAAGAATGCTTTTTGACATTCTTTTCACAGAGAAGGAATGCTTTTTGAAGAAGGGTCACCTTAAATTATTTAGTCAGTATAGAGGGCAAAAAATGTATTGTTGATACAACCATTCCCTCCACCAACATGGTGACAACTGTGAGAGCTATCTTCTTTCTTTGGGAAAAAGCTTTCCAAGTTGTTATTCAGAACCATTTAGTACATTTTGGAAAGGGAAAGGGTAATGCTTAAGAGTAAATAAAAAGTAGCAGAGCACATCCAAATCATGATGAAGATCTCTATGTAAATTAACACAAAATTTAAGATACACCACCAAAGCCACAATAATGGCCTTTCTCTTACACATTTGTTAGATGTGTTGCTTACTTGGTGTCTTAAAAGTATCCCAAGTCACTGTAAGACACATTTCTTAAACATATCCATTCAATGCAGTATAGTGGTGCCGCATGTCAGAAAACACTCTGAGACCAAATTAATCACAAAATAATACACTTTTGTCCACCAGTCCATATCCTTCAGAAGCTAAATTGGAGAAATTCTATGCATGACAAAATATTTTCTACTTATTTTCTTAATTTCTTCCTTAATAAAAAAAGTGAAGACTAAATATTTAAGACAAAAAAGGGAACTTGATGGGGGAACAACTTTGTACTTTCCAATTTATTTTTTGTAAACCTAGAACTACTCTAAAAATAAAGTCTATTAATTTTTTAAAAGGTGGGGCACTTAAAGAATGAGTGGACCTAATGCCTCATTGTGTATAGGTAATTTTATCAAAATCCTGAATTATCCATGTCCTTGAGAAGACAGTTTAGGTGGCACACCTGGAATACTATAGGAATCCCACAAATTCCATTTTTTTTTCCTAGTATCTTCTCCCTTCAGCTCTTCTTATGTTTCTCCTAGTGATTGCTGCCCTGTCTACCAGGGTCTTACTTGCTAGATCCTTTATGCTGGGAAGGGCTGAGCTGGACAAGCACCGGTCTTGTCTCTCCTTAGCAGTTTGGTTGCTGCAATCCCTGTCTAAGGAAAAATTACGTTATGTAATTTTCTTTTACCTGTACCATTCTGGCCCTCCTTCAGCCTTGAAAGAATTGAACAGTGAACAACATCCCTCCTGCCTTGACGTGTAGAGAGGCCTTCCACCTTGCATTCCTGCTGCAGTAAGTGGCACTATCAACACTGAACTTGGGGCAATGCACGCAGGCCCTTGTTTGAGTTCAGTGCCAATGATGTATGTGCTCAGTGGCTGAAGGGCAAAGACTCTCTGGATACTGAATTCAGATCCTAGAAAATATATTATCATGTATTCTTTATTTCAAAAGGCCCTATTTTGGGGGGCTTTGACCAAGTGACTTATCATTTCAAATACTACAATTTCATGAAGAAATCATGTATCAGAATTGAATATCTAGAGTTAGAAAGAATTCGAGGAATAGTTCTTTTCGGCAACCGATGTTCCAGGGATGCTTTACTCAAGGCTTTCATAATATTGACTCATCAAAAACATAGTTTAAATTTAAAACTAGCAAGCCCCTAGTCCACAAAGTATTCTGGATATGAAGACAGCCTCTCAGTTACATGATTAGTCAGAATTCAATGATTCTTTTTCGGAGTATAAGGTTGTTGCCTTGCCCTCAGATAATTCCCTCCCAGGAGGGATAAATGTTGGAGTCTACCCAGTACAGCATCCTAGAGTTTGGACAGTGAACTAGAGCTTTAGAGATAAAGGACGCACTACGAGTGAACTAGTTGGTGTCTTTCATCTCCCTTCTTTTTATACAAATGTGGGCAGTGAACACCAAAGCTGCTGAGTGTTCAAAAAGTCCTAGTAAGTGATAGCAAAGACAAGTTTAAAATACAGGTTATCTGAAGTGCGAGTTTCATTCCTTTTCTTCTATTTTACTCCCTCTCTTCCTTATCTTTTCTTTTTTTAATTTAAGTTTTAAATCTTTATTGTATTTTTTCCATTACCATTTAGTCCCCACATACCCCACCCCCTGCAATCATCAGGCTGTTGTCCATGTCCATGAGTCCTTTTTCTTTTTTTTTAATCCTTCCACCACCTAACCTCTCCCACCCAGCAGCCATCCTGCTCCCCATCTATGAGTCTGTCCCCATTTTCCTTGTTAGTTCAGTTTGTTCATTAGATTCCACATATGAGTGAAATCACATGGTATTTGTCTTTCTGTGACTGGCTTATTTCACTCAGCATAATGTTCTCCAAGTCCATCCATACAGTTGCAAAGGCTAAAATTTTTTTTACAGCCAAATAGAATTCCTTGTGTAAATGTCCCAGACTTGTTTTATCCACTCATCTATTTATGGACACTTGGGCTGCTTCCATATTGTGGTGATTGTAAATAATGCTGCAATGAACATAGAATTACTTATTGTATTTTTCAGACTATAAAATGCACTTTCCCCCCAAATTTGGGAGGAATAATGGTTGTTAATGCTGCTGTTGAGTTCTGTTTACATTTATATTGGTGAAATATTATATTATTTATGTTATTAAATATTTTACCACATTTTTTGCTTCAAAAATTTTTCCTGTTTTCCTCCTGTAAAACCTAGGTGTGTGTTATGGTCTGAAAAATATGGTATGTTCTTTTGAATTAGTGTTTTGCGTTCCTTCAGATATATTCCCAAAAGTGGGATTGCTAGGTCAAAAAGGAAGATCCACTTTTAATATTTTGTGGGGCTTTCCACAGTGGTTGCACCAATCTACATTCCCACTAACAGAGCAAAAATGTTCCCCTTTTTCCACATCCTCACCAGCACTTATTTGTTGATTTATCGATGATAGCTATTCTGACAGGTGTGAGATGATATCTCATTGTGGTTTTAATTTGCATTTTCTGATGATTAATGATGTTGAGCATCTTTTCAGATGTCTATTGGCCATTTGTATGTCCTCTTTGGAGAAGTGTCTGTTCAGGTCCTTTGCCCATTTTTTAATTGCTTTTGATTCTTTTGGTATTGAGTTTTGTAAGTACTTTATAAATTTTGGATATTAACCCCTTATCACATGTGTGGGTCAATATGTTCTCCCTTTCTGTGGGTTGTCTTTTTATTTTGTTGATGATCTCCTTTGCTGTGCAAAAACTTGTTTCTAAAAAGATGGGGCAGGGAATGCTTTTTTATGTTACACTGTCTCCGCCTGTGTTGATTGCACAGCACTATAACCATCTATTTGTGCGGTGTGCTTGGTAGAGGAGACCCTTGAGGTGACTATGTTCTGGCTGAAAATAAATCACGTGACATCTGAACTTCAGCCCCACCTGAATCAACCTATGTTTCAGTTGCGATTACCACCAGTACTGGTCTGAAGGCAGTGATTACAGCCTCTCTGCTCCAGGCTAGATAGAACTCAGTCCTCTGTGTTTTAAACCTCAAAGGAGTGAAGGAAACATGTGACATAAGCACCATCTTGAAGTAATGCAAGTTGTACCTCAAGATCCAAGTTCTAAAGTTCCCTCAGGTTGCCAATTGAAAAAGGCAATCAACCCAACACCCCGGTTGTGAAAACAGTGCGCTGTCATTTTGATTACAGTCAGTAAACAGTCTGTGGTTGCTTGGAAGAAACTGCCTAAAGCACACGGCACCAGCAAGCAGAGAAACACAGCTGAGGGCAACTTGGAGGGCGATTATGACTGAAGCAAAACTGATATCATGGTGGGAATACAGATCGAGGATTGATTATCGGTCTGAGAATGCTGCTCGCTGTCTATTTGTCATGATGCCAATTCATTTCAAAATAGAAAGTTCTCTATAGATCTGTAGTATTCAGATTTAAATGTGGCTTCTGCTACACAAATACATAGGCGTACATGCACACGGATGTTTTCTTATGGACAAAGTAGCTTTTTCACTGTAGTGTTTCCTCCTCCAAAATCCAATTACTTAAGGACAAAAACAACTCTCTGATCAAGTAAAACTGAGAAATTATCAATTCAGAGAGAGCTGCCTTCCCTTTTAGAGAATCTCAGAACAGCGGATTGCCCCCTTCTTTGATTCATTTATTTGCGTATGGGCTTGATCACTTGGAGGAGGGTGAAGGAGTCAGGGAAAAGTATCTACTAGACCAGCACTATTCAAAAGAGATATAATGAGACCAACATAGGCACATGAAATTTGCTAGATGCTAACTTAAAAAAGAGACAAAAGAAACAAGTAACATTAATGCTATATTTTGTTTAAGCCAACATGTCCAAAATATAATCATTTCAAAATTTGGCCCTAACAACATTTTAAGTGTTCAACTACTCCTTGCTAACCAGTGGCTACCATGTTGAACAGGGCATCTGTAGAATTCATTTTAAGTAGTTGTATTCAACAGATATCTGACAATGTCTGACTTACTACAAAGCTTCTATTCTACCCAGGAGAGACAGAAAATAAATACTAAACATTATGAATAACTATGTTATATAATACAGAATAACGTGCTAAGTGCTATGGAAACAATAATATGGGGGGTAAGAAATAGGAGGGGAAACACAGCAGGTCTCTTTGAGAAGGTACATCTTCACCAGGACTTGAAGGAGATGAGATAGTTTGGCATTCAGCTATCGAGAGGAAGAGTGTTCCTGAGAGAAGGAACAGCATATGTGTGCTTGGCAGGTTCAGAGGACAGCAAGAAGACAATCTGGCTAGAGAGGACTGAGAGAGGCAGCGAGCAGGAAAAGATGACTTCAGCTAGGTAACTGGAAGGCCATATCATAAGGCTTTACAGTATAGGTAACTATAAGAGTCTGAGTAGTTTCTGGGCTTCTGAGCAGAAAAATAACATGATTTGATTTCTGTTTTCCCCAAATCACTCTGACTGTTGAATAAAAACAGGCCATATGGGAGTCAGGCTGAAAGGGAGACCATTAAGAAGATATAGCAGGTTTCTGTGAAATACTGTCATAAATCACTTCAAGCTTCCAGGTTTGGAGGGATTATACCACTAGATATTATGTGAATGAACAAGTGAGGCAGGAGAAACTATGATTGTTATCTTTGAGAAATCATAAAATGAGAGCAATATGGCTAGCACATATGTTTCTAACTTCAGAAAAAAACTTTAATTCCAGATTTATAAGCCAGTCATTGTAAAACTGTAATTCCTCGGCTGATGGCATCAGCAGCCTCTGTGTGCTTGTTAGAAATGCAAACTTTGGGGCTCACACAAGCTTCAGAATCAGCAACTCTGGTGTGGGGCCGGCAAATCGTGTTTAACAAAGAGTTCTCTGGGTGATTATGGGCTTCTGAGTTCAAGCTTTAATATTTCTATTCATTATAAAATTAAGTATAGACCTTGAGAAAAAAAAAGGTCTACTTATAAAAAGAATCTACTCATGCTTAAGAACAAATAAATCTTTTAAATCACATTTAGAGAATTTGGACTTTTATTTATTATATACCACATCTTTATTTAAAAACTGGTGTAAAGTAGTACATTTAAAAAAAAAATCCATACACAGTAGGAAGTTGAAGACAAGGAAATGTAGAAAATGTAGATAATAAAACTGTTAAAAACTGTGGATTAATGAAGTTACTTTTTTAGGATGTGCATTTAGCTCTGAGCATCTCTCTCGAGTGAAACATTTTTAGAGTAAAGGCAGGAATGAATTCTGTACAACCGAAGGGAATAAATCCAAGATTTTGCATTAACATGACCACCATGAAGCCTCCTGATGGTCACTTTTCTTCAAGAGAATGTCTAAAGCACTAAGAGAAGTGGATGGATGCTTTTGCTTATGAGACAAATGTTTAGTATTTCACTGTGTAATATTCTTGATGGTTTAGCCATTTGAAGTTATCTTCTCGGTAAGTGCCTCATCTCAGATGAGCAGCTGGTGGGGCAGGGCTATTTCAGATGTTGAAGAACCAACCAGCATTCCACTCAGAGGGAAGGCTGCCCCTACCCCACAGGGCAGCCCTGCCAGGGACCTGCCGGGGGAGTCAGGGAGTTGCTCAGCACGCAGCTGCGGATCTGTTTCAGCCCTTGCACAGAGAGCAGAGTCCCCAGAGTTTTACAGCCTAATGCGTGGCAGAAATGGTTTAATCTGGAAATTTCTGAAGCAGGTACATAATGTCGTCAGCATAAAAGGAGCTAAAATGGATTGAAAGCAAAAACGATGGCATAAATAGCCCAAAAGACTTAAAGGATAAACTATAGAAGCCACATGATGGCTACAAACAATGGAGCTAGAGCAAGACAAAAAGTTTTTAACACTTGCGGGATAAGAAATTTAAAGGATAAATGAGTTGTTAGGATAAACTAAATGATACAAAATAGAAACAATTAAATTCATCTCCAAAAAATCAATTGTTGATGTTAGTATACAGTTAATAATATCAATAATTAAAAACAAAAATGCATTAAGAAAAATAAAATTAAAACAAACTTGTCCAAGGTTTTTCCAGTGATACCTACCCTTTTCAGAGCAGCCTCTGTCATGCTCTTTGAGCTCTCACTTCCTCATTTGTGACATGAACTTCCCCTTCATTTCTAAAATGCTGAAATTCTATTAAGGCAATAACAAAGGCAGGCTATCCGTTTTGTGGGGAATCTCCTATTTCAACCGTTATATTAGATAATCGGAAAGTAAAGTTACTGAACTATCTTGTCTCATCCCCTTCAAAATGGATTGACTGAATTTAACTAATTTTAGCCATCAGTAGGAGACTTATTTGATTAAGCCTTGTATGGGTTTTTTGTAAAATTAAATTTAAGAAATCTGTTAAGCAATGTTACATAGTCCCCTTATGCTGCGTCCTAAGAAAAATTTCTTCAGTTTAGGTCTTGAAGAAAGTTTGTTCTCTTATATACAGCCTTTAGCAATTGTTTTTTTTCCCCCTAAATAGAACAAAATAAAATCCGTGTGATCCCATGTGCTTCCACGCTTTCTTCCTTACTGGGGACATTAGAGCTAAAGTGCATCCTTGATTATATAAGCACCCCTTTTGTATTTCTAGGAAGCTGCTACTCTTCTGAGCAGTCTTTTGAAATGGTAATCCAGGGGCTGCATGCACCAGATTCCTTTAGGGGGCTTGTCTAACATGCAGACTCCTGGGCCTTGCCCCAACTAACTTTTTCAGAATCTCCAGAGATTAAACCTAAAATTCTGATTCTTTAACAAATAGTCCAAGTGAAGTTCAGAACTGCTTCAAAGAATCCTGATTGTCTCTTAACTCAGGTAGTACAACTTTATATTACGGTTAATCTGTAAGCCATGGTCTGCTTTTAAAGATGAGTGAGCAAGAGGTATTATTGAGACACAATGCATCTTGAAGGACAAGGCCTAAATTGCAGCGGGAGGACATGTGCAGAAATCACAGCTATCTCCCATGGATTCTTGAAATTGAAAAAAAAATTTCTTGCATTTGGAGCCCAGGCTGCCAGATGTATTTTTTTTTTTTTTTTTTGATCCATGAATCAGTGATTTTCAGTGGGAAAGGAGAAGAGTGAGAATGCAAGCACATCCGAACCTTCTGCGATGCTTTCTCCAAATCCACTCTCCTGCTCCGCCTTGTCTTCTTAGTGCCTGTTTAATATTCAGCCTTCCTCACCTCACCCTGCTCCATGTCCCCTCAAACATTCTAGAGATATCTCTAAATTGACGTTTTGGTAATTTAACATTAGGCTCATTACATATGTCAGGCAGGAGAGCAAGCTATTTAAAACCCAGTTAGTTGTTTGCTGTGAGGGGAACGGAAGTAACATTTATTAAGATTGTAAAGAGGGAACTAACATTTATCAGAAGGCTATAAAATTATTTAATAACTTAATGCTTTAAGCTCTGATGGGTGGGTCTGTTTGGTGGGTCTTATTAGTATTACTCTCACTTTACAGAAAATAATGATTGTAACTATAATAGTATTATTATTATGATCATATTATTACTCCTACCTCTAATACTTTCAAAGCCTCCAGCTTTTAAAGAAAATCTACTTCACACCAGTTAGTGTACCAGTAACTGTATGTCTCTGTGTGTGTAATCTCATTTCATTCTAACACCAACCCTGTTTCACTGGGTGGTATAATCCTCATTAATAGATGGGAAACAACAGGTTAGACTGGTTAGGTAACATGTTCAATGTCATGCAGCGAGTGAATGGGCAAAAGCCAGATCTGTGTTACTATGATGTGTGAAAGGTGGGGGAGGAAATGCAGGGACAGATCATAAAGACACTGGCACCCTTTGCTAAAACTACTATAAATCACTGAGATCCACTGACAGATTTGTAATAATGGTGGGGCACATGTTTTAGAAAAATCACTCTGGTAACAGAGTCAAGAAAAGATTGGTGGCTTAGGAGTGAGTTTTCATCAAGAGTCAAAGGTTTATTTTAAAGTATGTATAAAATGAAAAGGTGAGATTTAATGTGTTTTTTGTCATAGTAAATTACAAAGGGAGATTTATTGGTGAGAATCCATGACCAGTTAAGCTATGGGCATTGTATAAGTTAATTAAAATAAATATTGCTTTAAACATCAATTGCTGATTTTAAAATTATATGTATTATTTTTTGAAATAATCGTCAGTTTAACTGGGCTAAGCCACTGCTCATGGTTATAGCTGACAGGAGTAAAACATCAGATATTTATGCTTAGGTTAATGTTATGCATTAATTTAGTATGCTGGTTTTTCACATCTGCTTGTCTAAAACTTACTCTTAGAAGCCACTGAATAAAGTTTATTTGTCTTATCTTAGTCATACTATCAAATGGGGTTTTAGGTAGAGAGGAAAAAGAGCTGAAAAGAAACAAAATACCCGCAACACCAGTTTAACCAAATACTCCACTGGTCTACTCTTTTGGTCTTTCTGGCATTTGAATAAAAGCAGCAAAAGGGAAGTAAACAGGGGAGAAGGGGGAGGAAGTAGGAGGTGATGAACAGGATGGTACTCTGGAGCTCCAGCACACCTTCAGAATGAGTCACTGATTCAAGATTGCCAAAGAAGAAAGGAGAGCCCCACCCAACCCAGTATCCTGGCAGTGGTTCCTGGCCCCATCCTTCCTTCCTCGAGCACACTAGGACACACTGTCTGCAAGAGTGAAACCACCTGCTTTGCATCAGTCCTGCTTTCTCAATCTAGGGCTCTGTTTAAACAAAGTATGAAAACCCAGAGCCAGAGCACCCACTTCAGTCCAAATGCCCAAGATGCTGGACTAACTTCACCTGTGTTCCTTTCTACACAGATCATGGACCAAGAGAGCTGACACCAAGCCACATCAGAGGTCATCAGGGATGAGATCTCTGTCAAGGATTTGTGGCAGAGTGGCTTACCAGAATAAAAATACAGAGTCTCTTCTAGGGATAGCATAAGAACAATTGAGATAAATCCCAGAAGTGGCCTGGAGATTTTCCGGAAAAAGGTGCTGTGACTATCTAAGGTACCTAAGTTACTAGGGGGTATAAATTTGTGTTTGTGGAAAGTAAATTAAACTTTCTGTTAGCTAACAAGGACAGTTATATCAGGGCAAAGAGAAGACAGAGCAATGATTTTGCCTTCCTGGCTACTTTGTTCCTCCAAAAAAGGCAGCCATAGATAGAGACAGGGCAGAGATGACCTGGGAAATGAATGATGCCATCTTATATCTTACTGTAAGAGAGACAAATCTAGCTGTGAGAGAGACAAATCTAGCTTTTTATTTATTTTTATTTTGAGAAATACATTTGTCCTGTGCATTTAGTAAATAAGCCAGGATTGTACTTACTTGAATTTTATATTTATGTGGCAACTGGATCCATAGCTCACCATTTTCCATGGGATGAAAGATATCCAAACATGTGGTTAGTGTTTGGTTGTAATCTGGCTCCTGACTGGCCAAGTGTTTGAACCAACCAGGAAATATTTATTTGTTTGGTGTGTCAGCTGCTACCAACTAGAAAAGCTGTCTAAAACTGTCTTAGCCAAGAAAAAATGTTTATTGAACATAACAAGCAGTACAGAGGCTGTTTGGGTCCAAGAACTGAGTGATCCACCAAGAGCCCAGGGGTAGACCTGCCTCTGTGATCTGCCACCCTCAGTGCGTCAGCTGTGCCCCCAGAATGTCATCCCTTCTGATTGTAAATTGACCAGAGTAGTGCCATGTATCATATCCTGGTGCAAGAAGGTCCAGAGGACAGAAAATTCTGTCTCCTTGGTCTATTTCTTAGGAGTGAAGAACCCTTTTACAGACACCCACTTGGTGGGCTTTTTACCTTTTCTTGACCAGCATTGAACCAGAGGTTTCTTCCTTAACCAATGATCAGCAGGAGGCTTGGAGGAGAGGAGGTATTTGGAGTGGAATAGATGTTGGGGAGTTGAACAGGCCATTTCAGTTTGCAAACAAACAAGAGAAAAAATGCAGGAGCTAATGAAACCAATGCTGCCGATTTATCTGTTACAATGTTGGCTTAATTGTTGTCATTAGATTGCATTTGTCTCTCCGAGCTATAGCTGTCTGGTAAGAACAAAGTCTCAGGGAACTTCATCTCCTAGAAGCTAATATATTTCTGAGATGAAAATTTTTCTTAAGACAGAGATGAACTCATACTTTCATACAGCTATTTTTTTCCAGGGGCAAGACATTGAGTCCAGGTAGAGAAAGGGAGACATAGATTATCTTATTAAACAATTAGCAAGTCAATAAATAATACTTAAGTGTGGACAGTCCTATGTTTAGCTAATAGGAAAGGAATGATGGTAGAGAAAGTCTAGATTGCAGTTGTATTTGGCCATGGCATAGTGATGACCTTGCTGTACTTACCTTCTCAGTAGGTTTATTCAGGGCAAGAGTGATGCTGAATTCTTTGACACCACACTGATGACAAGAAGTATACAATATAAAAGAAACTAGCCTAGGCTTTTAATTTACCTCTGAATAACTCTAAAGTGCTTTCTACATATGTGAACGTGTATCTGTTAAATGTGGAATTTATTTTTTAATATATTTTATTGATTATGCCATTACATTTGTCCCATTTTCCCCCTTCATTTCCCTCCACCCTGCACACCCCCTCCCACCCACATTCCCCCACTTTAGTTCATGTCCATGTGTCATAAGTTCTTTAGCTTCTACATTTCTCATACTATTCTTGCCCTCCCCGTGTCTATTTTCTACCCACCATCCATGCTACTTATTCTCTGTACCTTTTCCCCCTCTCTTCTCCTCCCACTCCTCTATTGCTAACCCTCCATGTGATTTCCATTTCTGTGGTTCCATTTCTGTTCTAGTTGTTGGCTTAGTTTGTTTTTGTGTTTGTTTTAGGTGTGGTTGTTAATCATTGTGAGTTTGCTGTCAAAATTTATTTTTATTATTGATTCATTCCTGTTTGTTTTACCTTCTACATTAAAACAAAGGTGAGGATTATAGTGCTATATTTTTTAGGTTGCACCACACCATTCATAACATTGGGCTCTATATATGATAACCTCTAAATAAAGTAGCTGACTTATACTAATTCCATTTTAGAAAACATAAACTAAAAATTTCATTTTGTAGTCTTGGGGACAAGACTATTTCCCAAATCAATTGGGTTCTAAGCCTGTCTCCTTGACTTATTGCTTTTGTTTCCTGATTAAGTGATCTAACCTACCTGCCCTTATGTTTTTGATCTGTAAAATGAGAATAATAATAATATTAACTTCATAAGATTAAAAGGGTAATTAAATAAATTAATATGCGTAAATTACATGACAGAGCATCTGACACATAGTAATTATTCAATAGTTTTATCTATTATTATTTAATCCTCAAAGCCACCTAGTTAAATGGGTACACCAACCACCTATTATTTCAAAACCCTTTTGAAATATGTAAAGTAATACTGAGTTGTGCTCTGGAGAGTGTTCAGTGGTTACCATAATGTGCCGATTGCTCTCTGCATGCCTTCAATAATATCATGAGCCCTTGGTCACATATGCTGCCTGAGGCTATATCAGTCAGGTAAATACTAATGCCTGACAATCATTAACTCAAGGTGAAAATTCCTTTTGAAAAAAATTAAAACTTTTCTTCAATATGAGGATAATTAATTGGTCCATTCTATCTTTAGATTATGTTTGTCTTATAATGATCTCTTCTGATGACAAGCAGAAAACACAGCACCCTTGCTCAGCAGTGAGCCCCAGCTTTTCCTGACAACTCACTTTCTCATCAAGAACACTGTGGGGTTTTTTTTTCTAATCTTTCAAATCGTATGACACAAAGAGACTTTCTATCTTTGAAGATGGCAAATTTATAGCCTCTGACATAACTTTGTTTCCATGGCAATGGACCAGAACTAATTGATTTTTGTCTATAACATAATCATCAAAACTGCTGCAGAGAAAGAGAGAGAGAGAGAGAGAGAGAGAGAGAGAGAGAGAGAGAGAGACTATTTTTCTAAAGGTTACTAATAGGTTATACACCAATACAACTTGCCAAACTGTGATGATTCTGGAAAGGTCAGCAGATGAGAACTTATAGGCTATGTGACTAATGAAAAAAAGAAAGAAAGAAAAACTTTTGTCTTTGCCTCAGTAATGCCAAAGCATATCCCAAATGTTTACAATGCCTTTTTTTTCAGATTCTGATTAATTAACGAATATTGTTTCATATAGTTTCAGAAGCTTATGGTAGCATATTAGCATACAGATAGGCGATCCTAGAAAGTTGAATTGAACTATACAAATCTGTTTTTCTGTAGTTATTTACAGACAGCTTAGATATTTACAATAGTAAGATTCAAGAGAAAAATGTCAAATATAATAGAAAAAGTTAGTCAAGTATAGAATGTGTAGAAAATGCTTTGCCTCAGAACAACAATTCGTATTTGTCAGCAGACATTTCAGCAAAGATTACTTAGCTTCTCTGCACCTGCACCTCATTTACTTTAAAGGCAGGGAGTTGGACTAATTGCCATACCCAATGTATGCCTTTTAATTAGCATCTCAGAAATCCCTCCTTTGGCATTCATGTAACTGCTCTGACTTCACTGCCTAATATCCTCTGGGTGCCCTCTCCTTAGAAATTGGTAGTCACAAGAGTCCTGTCTCTTCATCTTTCCATTTTTTTCCTAGACAATGTAATGCATGTTCTTAGCTTCAGTTTCAACCATTAATTTTTTAATCAATATTTCCCCAGACCAGATGGCTTTCCTGAGTCTCAGACCCATATTTTAATTACATCCCCAGTCCCAGTTGTCTCACAGGCATCTCAAACTAAATAAATACCAAACAGAATTTATTATCATGACCTACAAACCTCCACTTATCTGTTGGGTTAATAACAACTTGTGGCTCAAACCAGAAATCTGGGAATGAGCTTAATTCCATAACTCTTCTGTCTCCCCTCCCCATACCCTGTATCGAATCATCACAAAACCTCAATGATTTTCTCTCTCCTACTTGTGCCTTGAAGACAGTCCTCTGCCCATGGTTTCTTTACTCCCTGACTTATTGATAACCTACTATCTTCTAGGTACTGTGCCCCCTCTCTAGGTGCATTTTGTCGTTAACTCTATGAAGTATGTGCTTATCAATATATCCAGATAATGTAGAGATAGGTAACCTAAAGATTATAAAGAATTGTCCAAGGTCACACTGCTAGAAAGTAGCAGAACCAGGGCTTGAATGCAGTTCTGACTGCTAAGGCTATGCTCTTGAATAGTAAATCTTTTGGTCAAAATTTCTTCCCCTTTGCTCTTGACTGTAGCGTCTATTATTTCATTCTAGAGAAGCTGTACTCAAAGGGTGGTTTGCAGATAACTTGGGGAGTTCCTGAATCCCTTTCCGGGGAGACTGCAAGTTGTAAATTATTTTCTCAGTAATATGAAGACAGCATTTGCCTTTTCCCAGGGCTTTGGCATTTGTACTGATGCTGCAGAAGTTGTGAGGGTAAAACTGCTAATGGCTTTTCAGGACTCAAGACAACAACATCAACCTTGAGGAGTAGCTCTTGTTTCCTTTACCATACACATTATTTTTTCTTTTCTTTTTTAAATATATTTTATTGATTATGCTATTACAGTTGTCCCATTTCTCCCCCATCATTCCCCTCCACCCAGCACACCCCTCCCACCCACATTCCCCCCCTTTAGTTCATGTCCATGTGTCATAAGTTCTTTAGCTTCTACATTTCCCACACTATTCTTGCCCTCCCCCTGTCTATTTTCTACCTACTGTCTATGCTACTTATTCTCTGTACCTTTTCCCCCTCTCCTCCTCCCACTCCTCTGTTGCTAACCCTCCATGTGATCTCCATGTCTGTGGTTCTGTTCCTGTTCTAGTTGTTGGCTTAGTTTGCTTTTGTTTTAGGTGTGGTTGTTAATAGCTGTGAGTTTACTGTCTTTTCACTGTCTTATTTTCTATCTTCTTTTTCTTAGGTAAGTCCCTTTAACATTTCATATTATAAGGGCTTGGTGATGATGAACTCGTTTAACTTGACCTCATCTGAGAAGCACTTTACCTTCCCTTGCATTCTAAATGACAGCTTTGCTGGATAGAGCAATCTTGGATGTAGGCCCTTGCCTTTCATGACTTGGAATACTTATTTCCAGCCCCTTCTTGCCTGTAAGGTCTCTTTTGAGAAATTAACTGACAGTCTGATGGGAACTCCTTTGTAGGTGACTGTCCCCTTATCCCTTGCTGCTTCTAGAATTCTCTCCTTCATTTTAATCTTGGGTAATGTAATTGTGATGTGCCTTGGTGTGTTCCTCCTTGGGTCCAACTTCTTTGGGACTCTCTGAGCTTCCTGGACTTCCTGGAAGTCTGCTTCCTTTGCCAGATTGGGGAATTTCTCCTTTATTATTTGTTCAAATAAGTTTTCCACTTGTTGCTCTTCTTCTTCCCCTTCTGGTACCTCTATAATTTGGATGTTGGGACGTTTAAAGATGTCCTGGAGGTTTCTAAACCTCTCCTCATTTTTTTGAGTTCTTGTTTCTTCCTTCTTTTCTGTTTGGTTGTTTGTTTCTTCCTTCTGGTCCACTCCATTGATTTGAGTCCCAGTTTCCTTCCCATCACTATTGACTCCCTGTGCATTTTCCTTCATTTCACTTATTGTAGCCTTCATTTGTTCATCTAATTTGCAACCAAAATCAACCAGTTCTGTGAGCATCCTGATCACCAGGGCTTTGAACTGTGTATCTGATAGGTTGGCTATCTCTTGGTCGCTTAGATGAATTGGCTCTGGGGCTTTGATTTGTTCTCCCATTTGAGCCATTTTGGGTTTTTTTGGGGTTTTTTTTTTTTGGATCTGGTCACAGCTGTTACGTAGTGAGGGGCGGAGCCTTAGGTGTTTCCCAGGGCATGGCAGCCCAGTCACTGGGTAGTGATGCTGTATGTGGGGACAGGGTCCAAGAGGGAACAATGTCACCTGCTCCGCTCTCTCTCAGATTCCAGTCCCTCTGCCGCTTCCCCTTAACCTGGATTATCTACGTGTGAATGTGTGACCACCTGGTCAGCCAGCTGTCTTGTACAGCCTCACTGGGTCTGTACTGTTGCCACCCTGTGCCTGGGGTCCGCTAGCCATGGCCTGTGTGCCTGGGGTCTGCTAGCTGCCACCTGAATGCCTGGGATCTGCCAGCCGCTGCTGCCTGCGTGCCCGGGTCCGCAAACCTCCAATTTTTCCTGACATGACTCCATCCCTCTTACAGGTCTGGATGAATTGTTGTTGGACTTCCGTACAGTTCAATTTTTCTATCAGTTCCGCCTGTTTTCTTGTTTCTAAATCTTTGCTGTCCTTAATTTTGGTTGTGTGAAGAGGCACAGTGTGCCCACCTATGCCTCCATCTTGGCCAGAAGTCCTCTTACCGTACACTTTAAGTAAGAAAAAAATGCCAGTTCACATAAGAACATCATTGATGAAGCAGTGCATATCATTAATCTTATTCAATCTTGAGCCTAAAGAACAGGTATCTATAATATTCTGTATATGAAATGGGAAGAATACACGAAGAGTTTCTGCTGCATGCTGAAGCATCACGGTTGTCTCAAGTAAAAGCACTTGTGTGATTGTCTGAGTCAGGAGCAAAATAAGCCACTTACATTTCCCCATAGAACACCATTTTCGCTTGAAAGAAGAACTGACAAACCATGGTTATTCAGACTCAGGTATTTGGCAGATATTTTCTCAAAAAATGAGCAAAGGAAAAGCCTGTCACTTCAGGAAAAGCAAGTGACAGCATTTGTTGACATTCAAAACTGGAGCTTCAAGTGGAAATTGGGATTTTGGAAAACTTTTACCTGGCACTGGGAGCTTGACAGCTTCCCAATACATTAGGACTTTTCTCATAAGGTCAATGATGATATTAACAAATGTGACTTTTGAATATTATATAATGAAATTTGTCAATTTGGAAAATATGTGTAAAGGTGTGGCAATATTTTCTAAGTTATTCATGCATGATGGTATAAAATACAATACAAAGAGAAAGATCAATTAAAGTTCTCTGATACACTTTGAGAATTTCACTATGAAACTAAATTAAGAAACTACCATTTGTAGTTTTGGTGTGTATCCAAGAAGAGTAACCACAATTGCCTGAAAAAACAATTAACCTAAAATACTTCTTTTCCAGCTACATATACGTGTGTGGATTTTCTTAATGTACTATGATAAAAAACAGCATAGCTTAACAGATTGAACTCAGAAACAGATATAAGAAACTAGCCATATTCCATTAAGCCAGACAGTGAAATTTACCCAAATGTAAAAACAAATTTATTTAGTGAAAATATAGTTATTTTTACTAAACATCTGTTTATAAGTAAAAATATAATGGTTTATTATTAATTATGCAAGTTTTTTAAATATATTTTATTGATTATGTTATTACAGTTGTCCCATTTCTCCCCCATCATTCCCTTCTACCATGCACACCCCCTCCTACCCACATTCCCCCCTTTAGTTCATGTCCATGTGTCATAAGTTCTTTAGCTTCTACATTTCCCACACTATTCTTGCCCTCCCCCTGTCTATTTTCTACCTACTGTCCATGCTACTTATTCTCTGTACCTTTTCCCCCTCTCCTCCTCCCACTCCTCTGTTGCTAACCCTCCATGTGATCTCCATGTCTGTGGTTCTGTTCCTGTTCTATTGTTGGCTTAGTTTGCTTTTGTTTTAGGTGTGGTTGTTAATAGCTGTGAGTTTACTGTCTTTTCACTGTCTTATTTCCTATCTTCTTTTTCTTAGGTAAGTCCCTTTAACATTTCATATTATAAGGGCTTGGTGATGATGAACTCGTTTAACTTGACCTCATCTGAGAAGCACTTTACCTTCCCTTGCATTCTAAATGACAGCTTTGCTGGATAGAGCAATCTTGGATGTAGGCCCTTGCCTTTCATGACTTGGAATACTTATTTCCAGCCCCTTCTTGCCTGTAAGGTCTCTTTTGAGAAATTAACTGACAGTCTGATGGGAACTCCTTTGTAGGTGACTGTCCCCTTATCCCTTGCTGCTTCTAGAATTCTCTCCTTCATTTTAATCTTGGGTAATGTAATTGTGATGTGCCTTGGTGTGTTCCTCCTTGGGTCCAACTTCTTTGGGACTCTCTGAGCTTCCTGGACTTCCTGGAAGTCTGCTTCCTTTGCCAGATTGGGGAATTTCTCCTTTATTATTTGTTCAAATAAGTTTTCCACTTGTTGCTCTTCTTCTTCCCCTTCTGGTACCTCTATAATTTGGATGTTGGGACGTTTAAAGATGTCCTGGAGGTTTCTAAACCTCTCCTCATTTTTTTGAGTTCTTGTTTCTTCCTTCTTTTCTGTTTGGTTGTTTGTTTCTTCCTTCTGGTCCACTCCATTGATTTGAGTCCCAGTTTCCTTCCCATCACTATTGACTCCCTGTGCATTTTCCTTCATTTCACTTATTGTAGCCTTCATTTGTTCATCTAATTTGCAACCAAAATCAACCAATTCTGTGAGAACCCTGATCACCAGGGCTTTGAACTGTGTATCTGATAGGTTGGCTATCTCTTGATTGCTTAAAAGTATTGGCTCTGGTGGTTTCATTTGTTCTTTCGTTTGAGCCATTTTTTTGGTGGGGGGTCTGGTTGTACCTGGTACATATGAGGTGGGGAACCTTAGGTGTTCACGGGGCAACCCAGTGGCAGAGTTGTGAAGCTGTATGTAGGGGCGGGGTCAGAGAGGGAACAATGGTTCTTGCTTTGCTCTCTCTCAGATTTCAGTCCCCTCTGTGAGTCTGGGAATCTCTCCCCGCACTTCAACTTCCATAAGTGTTTTTCGATCGTTGCTTTTAGGCTTTATTTCCTGGTGCTGTTGCCCTGGGTTGTGCAGTCTGTCTTGCTACCCATTTTCACCTCGTTTATTGCGTGGGAATGTGTGACCGCAGTCAGCCTCCTTGTGCACCTTGCTGGGTCTGCTTGTTGTCTCCCCGTGCCCGGTAACCACCGCCTGTGTGCCCGGAGTGTGCCAACCACTACCTGTGCTTCAGGACCACTAGCCACTGCTTTTTTTTCCTGCTGCCATCCCTCTCTGCTGGCTGTCGACTCCACCGCTCTTACCAGTCTGGGTGAATCATTGTCAGATTTCCGTACAATTCAATTTTCTATCTGTTCCGATTGTTTTTTTGTTTGTTTGTTTTTAAATTTTTGTTGTCCTTAATTTTGGTTGTGAGAGGAGGCACAGTATGTCCACCTACACCTCCTTCTTGGCTGGAAGTCCTGCATTCATTGGTTGCTTCTTGTATATTCTCTGACCAGGGACCAAAACCACACTTAGCATATTGGAATGGCACTTTAATAAATAGGGCTAGTTGGTCGGGGCCCTGAAATCAAACCTTTTGAAAACCATAGTTTTAGGATCACTCCCTACTTGTCTATACTTTATACTGCCGTCATCCTTCTTATCTTCAAATTGACCATGTCACTCCCACCCATAGCTTACCTTAATGTTCTTTTCAAGACCTTTAGTAATCTATATCCTGCCTCAATTTCTAGTCCTTTCTCTTATCACTCCTTTTTAGGCACATTGGTCTCCACGCATAATAAACTCCTTATAGTTCTTCCCAAACTCCCCTGCTCTTTGTTATCTCTAGGTCTATGCACTTGCCATCTTCCTGCTTAGACATCTCTACAGATGTCTTCCGACCAAGCCTCTGCCAACTTCCACCACCACAGCTCATTGGTCAAATCCCAAATAGTCTACAAAACCTATCTCAATGTCACTTCCTCGGGGGAACTTCCCTGATCCATACCCCTTCCTCCCTTCCCTGGGCACAATAAATTGCTCCCTTTCATGGAGTGTAGACAATAGCCAGCTGCATATAACTGCATTATAATTATTTGTATAAATACATGTCTCTTTCAATAGATTGTCAGCTCCTTAAGGGAAGACACCATAAGTGCTCAGTCCAAGCACAATATTGATGCATAGTCATCTGTCAATAAATATTTCCTGAATCAATTATCTTAATTCCCTTCCAGGTTTGAGATGCTGCGGTTCATCTCTATAATAGGACATTTTGAACCACAATCTTTTTGATTGATTAGTAGAGGGATGGCTTTGCTGGACTCACAGCCCTTCATACACAGACACTGTTTTTAACCAGAGATCATCTCAGATCCTCCTTTCTTATCTTTTTTGTCCTTGAAAGGACAGCTCTGGAGAAAATTTGGTATATTAAATTTGATCTATTTTAATAAATTATAATGCACATATATTCATTAATAATATATCCCACACCAAGACATCAGTAGAAATTAATTTTTAAAGGTCTGCTCTAAAAGGAATGTAAAATTATGTAAGAGCTCCGTATAATAAGTTCACGAAGAACAAGAAAGAAGGAGAAAATTTAAACTAGAATTAAAATTAAAGTAGAACTTCTAAAGAACCATGAGAGGCTTTTAAACAGCAAAGCTGCAGATGAAGCCACCAGAAACTCTACTTCCTGTCATCTTTAATGTCTCAGCCTACCCAAATAGTTGCCCTTGCTCAGGAAAAGCTGAGAGTTGGGAACTCGCCTGTTTCTCAGGATTTGAGACATAAGAATATGGGAATTTCAAAGAGCTTTACTTCCTCTCGACCAAGACCCAAATTATTTATTCTAGCCTTCATAAATGAACATGAAGGTAAAGGACTATTTATTTTTTTAAAATAAATGTTCATGATTTTGACAGTCCTAGTTCCATGTCATTTCAGAGAAACCAGTGTCATCTCCAAAGATTACTGAAGGATATTTATCGTAACTATTTTTAACCTAATTTCATTTTAAAATTTAGCAACCAGGAGACTCCCATTAAATGAACATAATTAAATTAGTTATTTCTGTATGGCAAAATATTGCCCCATATTTGGCAAGCCAATTTGATGGCACTGAGGATGAGAAAGGTTAAATGACATAGGCCAACTATTAGTAACAGACTCAGTACTAACCCAGATTCCTGATTCCAGTTATCACATATTTTTCATTTTTTTTGTCAATAAAGAAACCAAAATCATTTCGAGCTCAAGTACAAAAGTACCTTTCTTTTCCCCTAAGGAAGCAACCATATTTCATAAAAATTTATCCAGACAAGTTTGTCATACTGTTTCATTTCCAGTTAGCACTTGAGAAGAAACTTACCAATTCAATTCATGACAGGGGATGAGAGACAGATGAACTGCACGTCTTGGGTATCAAAGGCTCACAGTTAAGGGCAAACTGCTTCCATACTCACAAGCATAAAATCTGTGATTATCCCACACAGCCTAGAGATGGATTGATTATGTGGCCATCAAACTTGACATAAAATAGCTGAAAACAGAAATTCTGCTGTAAATTTAAAAGGCACAAAATAAATAGTTGATTGTTTTTGAGTAAAACAGAATCACTTTTCTTCAACCTTCTGATTGATATCCACACACCACTCAATGAAGTACCAAAAAAAAAAAAAAAAAAAAGGAAAAAGCCCTGTTCCATCTCATATCAAAAGGTCTTTTTCAGAACTAGTAGGAAAAATGGCACAATTTTTGACAAGTCTAATATTGTATAACTTATTTAGAATATACCTTCATAGTAGCAGGAAGTATAATGATGTTATATTATAAATACAAATTCAGTGAAAGAAACAGCTATTAAAATCCTTTTTGTCATTAGAACAGAACAGCAAACCTATAACCCTGATTAAAAACTCAAAAAAACATACAAACCTATATAATTTTTCTTATGTTACTCTAAGATCTAGAGTTTCTCATTATCCATGCAACAAACTGCTAAGACTTAGAAAGCTATTTAGGGATAAACTACTATGGAGACTATAATAGTGGGGGGGCAGAGCCTGGATGAGTAGTTGGGGACAGGGGAAATGTCACAGATGACTTGGATGATTGCTTTGATGCCATGGTTTTAGATCACTCTACAAGATGATTGATGTACTCGTATTTTGTTGTTATTGTTTTCCCTTTTCTATCTTGACTTTTAAAATGTGACTTTTTTGGCACAGTGCAAAATAAAATAACCGTTAACTTATGTTTCCAAATTTATGTAGCTGATTTCTTGTATTTTTGACAGCTCTGTTACACTTCTAGCAGATCGAATCGTTCCCTTTTCTGGGAAATTGAGCAGGACCACTCACTGCGTGTGTCACCTGCTCGCCCCCCACCCACCTCCCACCGCCGCCTATGCCAAGTAGTGGACATGTGACGTGTGAACACTTCCCTGTACTCTGCGCTTTCCAGTGCATTTCTAGAGCTCTGTGGTCAGCTGTGGTTCCAGCAAACCAAGACCATATTGGAAGGAGAGTGACTTTAGTTGTGAAAATGCTTGAAAGCACAACAGAAGTAATGGGCAAAGGAACTGAGGATAATTAGATTATGACAGTCATTACTAAAATAGTGTTTCCTAATTCCAGAAACTATTGTAGACACTTCATGTAAATTAATTCATTTATTCCTTACAATAATGTGGGAGGTCAGTTCTCTTATCCCATTTTATAGATGAAGGCTGAGGCACTGAAGGGTTACATTTTGCAAAATCATGTAGTTCATCAGTGACCAAGCCAGGGATTTAGGACAGAGGGAATCTAGCTCCATAGTCCATGCTTTCAGCCGCAATGCCAAATATAGATTCAGAAAGAATCAGAAAATTGTCTTGCAATAGTTAAAGAGCAGCAGATTAGAAAAGAAAGCAAATATAAAGGGTGGGTCGAAAGTAGGTTTACAGTTGTGAGTATGTGAAGCACAGAGATTATTCTTGTATTATTATTTAACCTACTTTGGCCCTGTCCTGTATTCGGTACCGCCACAGAAGATGCCCTAGAAGGATCCAGAATGAAAAGCTAAAAAGACACAGTTTTGACTTTCCTGTCCCCGCTGAAGGTCAGACCTTGCCTAGAGAGCCCGTGGTCAGTGGTGGTGATAACCAGAACAATGTCTGGGGTACACAAATCTTCTTTCCTAGCTGGAGATTTTATGAATTGGTCTATAATATTGTCACGTTGTCAATATTTCTTTGGCCAGTAAGGTGTGATCAAAGAAGGAGAAAGAGAAATGTGAATCCTTAATTTTGTTGACAAGCATTATTGGTGTTACTCTTTTTACCAAAAGTATGCTATACTGTATCTTGGCTCAAAGGCCTCAGGACAGAGTTTTGATAGACTTATAAAGTTAGCTTATTGAAAATTAGATTGAATGAGGATGTTTCCCAGTTAAAATTTGTAGTGCAGCCCTAAAAGCACTACTTAATGTTTATACTTTTAAAAAAGTTACTAGAAGAAACATTAAGTAACATCTTGGTTGATTTTCTTAATCCCTCTCACTCACTGGCTTTCCTAATTCTCACCCCTGTTTCCTGTCGTAGGGAATTCTTATGCAAGGAGCTAAACGTGATTAAATGTGCAGGATGAAAAGATGGCACAGGCACTGCTGGTACCCCCTGGACCTGACAGCTTCCGCCTTTTTACTAGAGAATCTCTTGCTGCTATCGAAAAACGTGCCGCAGAAGAGAAAGCCAAGAACCCCAAGAAAGAACAAGACAATGATGATGAGAACAAACCAAAGCCAAATAGTGACTTGGAAGCTGGAAAGAACCTTCCATTTATTTATGGAGACATTCCTCCAGGGATGGTGTCAGAGCCGCTGGAGGACCTGGACCCGTACTACATCAGTAAGAAAGTGGGTGCTGACTTTATACTTCTGAAAGTTTAGTTATACTTCCAAAGTAAAGTCTTTAAGTAAACCCTTATCACTAATATACTTTTCTCAGGCTCATATACATAATGCATCATAATTTTCTGTTAAAATTTTATTTTAAAATGAGCAGGAACATATATAAGAAATGGTCGAGATTTGGCGACAGTGAAGATATACGAAGAGATGGACTATTTCTACAACTTCACAGCAATTGGGATAGAATTAAAATTGACATTAACAAAGCAATAAATCTGATATTGCTGATGTATTTAAGTGCAGGGTGTACAACATGACTGTAGCCAGGCAAAAGAAGAGTTATGGGCAGATGTTATTTTTTTAGTTATTTGTCTTGGTGTTACTTGTGTTAGAATAACCACATAATTTTGTCAGAATTAGATGTTTTTTTAAACCAGCTGTGTGGTATTTTATAGGATATATTTTTAAAATGGTGATAGATTCTATGCTTTTTAATCAAGTCCTTTGGTATTTTGTAATCACAATTTATATTCCACATTCACAAGCATGAAAACAAGTTTTATGTGGAAATGAAGATAATATCACCATGAGTTGATGGGTTACAAATTAAAGAAGACATTGAACACATTTATTAGTTGAAGTCAGCTCCTTTAAAAAAAAATGGCTAATGAAAATGCATTCTTTAAGCAGTGTACAATTTAGCTTTGTAAGATAAGTGATGGCTAAAGGAACTGACAATCAACCATGCAGACATGGACCTATCCTATTGCTCTAAAGGACTGCTTCTCAAGCTTACATGCACATACTAACACCTGAGTATGTTGTTAAAATGCAGATGCTGGCCCACAGATCTGGGCGGAGGCAGAGAGCCTGCATTTCTAACATGCCTGGGGTGGGACTTGAGCTGCCATACTTCGAGCAGCAAGTTTTAAAATGCCCTATTTGAAGCCATAAAACAAAATTAAGTAGTGAATTCTTTTTTCCTTTTAAACAAGTTTCATAAAAGGTGCCACTTAGTATATACTCATATATTTCCAAAAGTAATTTATTCTAGCACTTTTCTGTAGAACTGAAAAAGAAATTTTTGAAATTCAGTTACTGTACTATTACACACAATAATGACAGTGAGACATCCCTATGAAACCAGGAGACAACTCGCCTCTGAAAAGTGTATATTTGCAAAGATACCTTCAAGAGACAGGGATATCACCTACCCTGACATGATTAAATGTGTTTGCTACTTGAAGAAAGGGAGTGTCTCTAAGAAAGGGAATTAGAAAAGCTAATGGGGAGAATACTAAGGATTAACATTAGCATTTGCCGAGGGAGGTCGATATTTAGTAGTATCCCTGAGAGCATTTTCCTCCCCAAATAAAGGCCACTTATTTTCCTCTCAAAATAGGGGGCTTCATTGGGCTGCCTGGGATGTCAAACATTCTGAACCATTTAATTCAGTTTTTTTAGACTCCAACCTCAACAAAAAACCTTCTTATTATAGTTTGTCTTCCCATACATCTGGTCAAAATGAACGATTGTGTTGGTTATGCTGTTGCGATTACTACAGTCCATATGAAAGTAATATATCTCATTGTAAGTAAATGGGTTGGCGTTATGCTTTTATATGCCAGGCTTTAAGCTTGGTTAATGTGAGCCTGCTGCTTGGAAACAGAGCTGTTCTCTCTGTGCTAACAAAGTCAGCTTTATTGCCTCCCTGTTTGAGAAAACCGGACTTAGGCCTTGACTGAGTCATAGTGGCTGTGACCCATTTTGAGAGACATCTAGACTGTTTTCTCATTACTGTTGGCTGCACTGCTTTCCTTTATGAAATGTCCATGAAGATGAAGACTGAGGTGCTATTGAAGAAAAAATGTAGTTTGTGATTCTTAGGATGAGTGGGGTGCATATAAGAAGCTAATAGAGAAGTTCTGGAATTTTAAAATATGATATGAAGCGTATGTCAATTCTGAAATAAAACAGGTGAAAGTCATTTTAAAATTCTGCAGCGTTATGTAACTGTTTGCTGCCATTAAAGATACATTTACATACCTAATTTAACCAGATGAGCAACATCACTGTATATTTTAATGGCATTTAAGTTCACCAGGAAGTAACTTAAGAACAGGGGCAGTGATAATAATAGCTAACATTTGTGGTGCACATGCTTTGTCAGGCACTATTTTAACAGAACTCCATCCTGGCTCATCTGATACTCAAAGAGCCAGTTCTGTTTTAGGACCATTTTACAGATGAAAAGAGAAGTCCAGAGATGTTAAGTAACTTGCCCAAGATCACACATTGTAAGTAGTGAATTCAGGATCTGAACCCAGGTAGTGAGGCTCCAGACCCACAGCTCTTAACCACTAAGCAAAACCATACATGTTTATTAATATAATACAATAAAATATTTAAAAATTAGTCGTATAATTTTTTGAATTTCCTGATTGATGTGGTCCTTCCTACTCATAAATGTAAAGCTTATTCTTGCACCAAGTAGTAAAAATTTTTGTAAAGCTATAGAAGATGTGTGTTTACCTGGGGAAAAAAATGCCAGCACCATTCCAGAATGGACAAAGACCAGTTTAACATTCTTCCAGCGATAATATTCATCACCTTGGTAGAAATATATAGTCTTTTTTTAAGTCACCTCATTATTTATTACTCGAAAACCAGATTTTGGAACTGATGCTATTTATCCCTCTTCCAGTGACATCATTTTCTCAACTATTTTCAGTTTAGGCACATCTCTGAATAACTCTCTTTTATTATAGAGGACATTAGTATTTTATTACTCATATCTCAGGATTCCAGGTTTCTTTGTGTTAGGTGTCCTTTTTCCAGAAATAAACTGGCCTTCTGTTCGTTAGGCCTGCTCTGCCCCAGAACCTGCAAGCTCAGTGAGGATGTCGTTGGCACGCCACGTTTTACCCCATTAGTACCCATAGGCTGAGCTTGCAGAAGGAGCATAGAATTCTATGTTTAAACTGTTTCTTTCCTGAATTCACTTTGTTTTGGGATATTTTTCAAAATAAAATCTTCTTCTATTGTCACAAGTGACAATTGCTTTTTCAGGGAAATTATTTCAGAAAACCAGAAGCAAACGCACCATGAATTCTGTTGAACTTCACATGTTGCTGCTGTCAGCAACTATGTAAATGGGTTCAGACTGTTTGACTGTATTAGAGGTTCTAATCGTGGGAACTCAAGAAAATCCTATAATGTACTTGTTCTTCAAGGGTAGTCTTCCCAGTGTTCACTGTCACTTCTGGATAATCTCAATGCTAATAAAAAAGCAGTTTACTTGTCTTCTTCATAGAGTTGTTCAAATTTATAGAGTGCAGTTCATTAAAAAATGGCTGGTTAGGTAATGGTTGTCTCCATGGGCTTAAATACAAATGGACAGAGAAGTTGTTTTCTCTGTCTTTGAGGTCACAATAAAAATGTTTCTGACTGCCTATTCAAACAGGGCATGTTCTCAGTAAACATGGATGGATAGGATACAGCCCTTAATTAAAAGGCAAACATCTTAAGTAAATGAATACATAGATGTCTTAAGGTAAATCACACCCTAAAGGTAAATATATATGAAATTAAAGCAAGTATTTACCTGCAAATAACACTAGTGAATACTGTAGAAAATATGGAGGAAAAGATCACATACTTTTTTTTGCTCAATGGTTTATGACAACTTCTAACCTGGTCCTCAGTGGAATGAGCCTTAAGTGTAAATTGCTACTTGACTATAATTACAAGTAACCTGGAATGTGTGCAAAATAATATACCAAGACTTAACTGGTAAGGAAAACAATTAGGGAGTGATCAGAAGGCAGTGCAGTTTATTTGGAAAGATATGATGAAAGATGTGATTTTAATAGCTGAAGACATTCCCAAAGAGTAGGGATTTTCGATGCTGGCTGAATATTAGAATCATCTGGGGAACTATTAAAACATGAGCATGTCTATGCCCATCCTTCAGAATACTGGAAATTTTAAAATCACCTCAAGAAATTCTAATATACACACAGGACTAAGAATCTTTCAACAGTGGGGCATTTTAGGTGGAATCTTCTTGTCAGGTCTATTACAGGCCTGGGATGGAAGGGAGTTTCCATCAATGACCTCTCAGGTCCCTAGGATTCTCTGACCCTGTTTTTCAGAGTCAAAAGGAGAAGTTGACAGGTTGTGAGTGGGATTGACAAGTGGGTTGAATTGGCTGGAGAAGAGTTACCTTGGTGGGAAAAAATAAAAGATGGACCTAGAGAGACGTAGTAGGTAATCACTGGGTAGCATAGCTTAAATTCAAAATTGATGATTATAGGTTTCAGATTATAGGATTTTAACCATAGAATGCTCTTTGGAATCCTGTATTTCAGCCCAATTTTCGAGTAACTGTTCCTTCCCAGCATTACCAGCAGATCCCTAGAATCAGCCAAACCAGGTTTTGAACACTTTAAAGTAGGGCAACTGCCATAAGAAAAATAGAGCCTTCATAAAAATTGGAATTAAAAGACTTGATGTAATGAAAATATTTATAAAAGGTTATTTTAATAGCAACATGTACAGAATAAACTGAAAAGTTACCAAAGCAGTAGACAGATGGTAAACTTTAAATAGAATTGGAATCTGTAATGTTACCTTATAATTTGGTAAAAATTTTATGTAGGATATTAATTTGTATCATAAAATTGGACTCTAGAAACAGATTAGATGTTAAAACATATTTTTTATTTGTAACTATATGTTATTTTAGGGGACAGACACCTACCATGTTTCTGGTTATGATATATACCAACTGGTTTAAACAAACAAGTTTGAAAAAACAAATCAGGTAAAAAGTTCTTCATGTGTGTAAGCTCTTCAAATAAGCCACATGCCCAATCTATTAATTTCTTTCCTGTTTTCTTTTCCAGACTTTTATAGTATTGAATAAAGGGAAGGCAATTTTCCGATTCAGTGCCACCTCTGCCTTGTACATTTTAACTCCACTAAACCCTGTTAGAAAAATTGCTATTAAGATTTTGGTACATTCATATCCTTTTCATGTGAATTGTCTAAATGTTGCTTCCAGTGGTTGAGTTTTTACGAAATGTCATTCTTTCTTTAAAAATACAAATAATGTTTCTTTGAGATTAATGGTAAATTGTTGTTTGATCTGTTTTTCTCATTGTTTTTTGCAATTTAAAAAAGCTATAGAATGACTGTTATTTTTATACACTTTTATATTATAGAATGCCTATTGTGTTTTAGAATGATTCTAGAAGTAAAATTGCAGCTATGGTAGTGAATGTGTAAATGGAACACAGCGTGCCATAGGAACAACAACAAAGCTCCTTCATGTCTTTACTAACCTCAGTTAGACCACATACAGCCTTTGCTGCTGAAGCATAGTCTATTGAGTTAAAATCTGTATTACTAAATGTTTAAACTTTTTCTTGCCTTAATTGGCTCTGTATCTTCAGCTCTTGTGTTCAGCTGTCCCCTCCCTTCCTCCTTTCATTCATTCATTCCTTCCTTCCTTCAGTAAATATTTTAAACTACTCTGTGCCCATGTATCTGAACTAGTTACAATGATAGTCAAAAAGCATAGGTTAAAAAAAAAAAACAGAATAGGTGTGGATTTCAAGCAAATTTTCAAATAAGTAATGATAAAATAGAGACATGCTTCTTTGAGGCAGTTTCAAGAATAGGCACTTCATATGGGAAGATTCAAAATAGTCTTTTATGAAAACAAACAGAGACAGAAGACTGGTTACCCTAGAGACAGTGCAAATAGAACTGAAAACCTTTTGAGGTACACTTAAATTCTCTCATTCTATGGTTTAATATTGGAAAGTATTTACTGTATTTTGTCATGTATAATACTCAGTTTTTGCCCAAATTTTTGAGGGGAAAGTAAGGATGCTCAATATACAAGGGTGTAATGATTACAGACCATGGGTGTAATAATGGGCATAATGTACACAAAACCGTGGGAACACATTATACACAGCAAAATATAAAAATAAAAGATCCACCTCAAAATAACCATAAGCTTCCTGAGAGTGAAGTCTGGATTGAGAAGCTAAGAGAAATTACTACATTAATTCTCAGGAAGATTTCAAAATATTGTTTATCTGTTTATTCACTATAAGATTACTAGAGTACCAAGTTACAGGAGAATTCTCAAACAATGTAATCCTTGACCATACTAGGTTATCCATTCTTAGGCTTTTTATATTGTGTTCACTAACATTTTGTCAATCAGTGGATATTTTAAGTTATGCCTGTTACACTGGTCTTATACTTAACTTCCCTAAAGAACAGTCATTGCCCCATGCAGTGCAATTTCACAAAACTGATTGGAATGCAAAATTCCCATTTGCTTCAAATAAAAATCTCTTCTTCTTAAATTCAGTTTTGTGAAGAAATGATGTAAAATGTAAAAAGAGTGGACCAAGAATATATGACAGATTTAAAGTTTCCTATTATTTTTGCCATTGTTTTAAAACAAATAATACATAAGATTAATTTCACAGGTAATTTGAGTTGATTTTCTTGTGTTGGATCATTTGTAAATGATAATGATAATGTATTAGCATTTATTCCTTAACTAATCTACTTTATTCAGCATGCTTATCATGTGCACTATTTTGACCAACTGTGTGTTTATGACCTTGAGTAACCCTCCAGACTGGACAAAGAATGTAGAGTAAGTAGGAGTGACTTCTTGCAATGAGAAATGCACACTCAAATTCTCTAGCAATCCCTTATAGTTATGGTCTGACTTATGGTTTCCACTTTTTAAAGTCAAGCTAAACACTCCTAAGAAAAAAATATTTCCATAATATGAAAGAAGATAAGGGAAGTTCTTTGGGGGAGTTTTTCTTCTATGAGGTAAGTATTTTTCCCAACAAATTCAAGATAGTGTCTGTTTAAGAAAGGTTATAAATAGTATACACTAGCTACTAAACAATAATTTAGTATGAAAGTTAATACTCAATCATAGTTATATATTTTAGATAAAATACAATGACCATTTGAGTGATTTGATGAATAAAATTATTTTATTTTAGCATAATATTATTAGTGTTGTATTTTTTATTTTATTTTATTTTTAGAGAGAGGGGAGAGGGGGGAGAAACAGAGGTAGAGAAATATCATTGTGAGAAAGAAAGAAACATCAGTCGGTTGCCTCTTGCATGCCCCCAATCAGAGACCTAGCCAGCAACCCAGGCATGACTGGGAATTGAACCAGTGACCTTTTGGTTTGTATGACAATGCCCAGTTCACTGAGTCACACCAGTCAGGGCTATTATAGTTATAGTCTGATAAAACAAACTTAGGTGTTTAGCTCTATATTAGTATATTAGGCATTTTGATTATATGTTATTTAAGAAAAATACATTTAGGTATTTAAATTACTTAGATATTTATTTATATTCAAATATATAGTTTACTTTGACACAGCATGTATGACAAAACACCATAGATGTGTTACATTAAAGAAATAAAATGCCTCTGAAAAACATGCTAAACAAAAGGGCTTAAGAGGAAAATATGATAAAGGAAAGATCATTCAAAACTTAGGCAACTTTGTAATTAGAACACTAATAAAAACAATAATAATCCCAATGAAAAGATACTGGTCCAGTCAACTTTCTGTAGACATTTGTATCTAAAATTGCAGCCAGCAACTCCTTTGCAATCTCAGTCCCTGAGCTTTCTCCCTTGAGAGGGAGACCCTGGAAACATTTGGGAGATATCATCAAAATAAAACATTTGACTGAATATTTTAAGAGGCATAGTAGTTCTTGGGCATGTTAAATTATCCCCTGCTTGCACTGAAGAAGGCACTTCTGTCAATTTTCTGCTTTAGTATTAATGTCTTCTATTGGTCAGGATGTTTTATGTAAGTGTGAGGAAAAGATCCCCTGATTGTTTCAAAACATCAATATACTAGAGAAAATTATGCATTAAACACAATTTCTGCATTAGGTCAACATTATTCCCCAATTTATATCACATATAAGGTTATTCATGATAAAAAGCATGTGTTTTGTAGTGAAACAGAATGTTTAGATTATATAAGCTACTCATGTATAGTATAATACAATAATTAGGCATTTGGTTTATTAAAAATTTTTAGTATGATTTTTTATTATTATAGTTTTAAAGTAGTGCTCAGTAGGAGATAGGATACTATGATAAATACTGCCACTTTTATTTCTATTTTTATAGATTCTACAAAGATTTATTGTACAATGCTAAGTCATTTGCCAGTGATTTAACACATTAAAGATTATTTATAGTAGCTTGGAAATGCTCCCTAGAAATAAAATTAGTAGAAAAATCCAGTTTTTATACTGAAGCAAGCCATTTAACAAAATTCTCACTTACCACTTATGATTTGGAGGTTAACAAATGAACATATCTATGTAAAAGTATTCTGTGTGAACTTTTCTCAACAGGAATTTTTGAAGCATTTAAACATGTATACACCTCATTTTTATATAACATTATTAAAAGATAGGTAAAGATGACACCTGAATATTATCACTTGAATATACATGTCTCTCTTTTAAAGTCATTTTTAGAGTTGACAATATTATCAAAATAATGTTGGCCTTACAAATATTTTTGACTTACATCTCCTGTTTGGAAAAGTTTTCACAGCTTTCCTGACCAATTATCTCTACTAGGAAAACAATAAAAATATTAGTGGCTACAGAAAAACCAGTCCCACAAAACCCAAAGTCCAATGAAGAGAAGACAACTCAGCTCTGACATGGAGACAGCAGTCATGCTAGCAGAAACAGTCCTTGTGCAAAGAGGTGGCACACACAGATATGGCCTGAGGATCACAGTGTATATAGTGAGGGTCATAGCATGTGAGACAAGGTCATTTTATAGACATCATAATTACGGGGGAAAAGACCTGGACAGAATCAATAGGATGATTAGAAGCCTAGTGGCACAGAGCCAAGAGAAATCAAGGTGTCCTTGGTTCTCACTTACCTGTTCAATCTAGTTTGCTAATAGGCAAACACCTGTTCTGTGCAATCTGTCTCAGATGTTAAACTCTAGGAATCTCTTCCTTAAATATCTATCAACAGTCACCATATACTCCAAATATTCCAACAAATTCTTACTTTTTTAAAAAGAGGAAATGAAGTAGGAATTTTAATCTTACTCCTAGTAACTGCAGATTAGTTATAATTGTGTACAGATGGCCCATAAAACACCAACCACTAATATGATAGATAGAACATACATGTGAACTCTCTCTTATGGCCTTTTACAAGGTCAGCTGTCTCCCCAAACAGAAAATGTCTTGATGATTATGTGTAATACACAAAGAATTAAAACTAAAACACTAGTAAACATAAGCTTGACATCACAAATTATATCTTTTCCTAATAAAGTCAGTTCTTGTTCAGTAAAGATAGCAATTAAACATATTCCTTATGAAATCAACTAAATTGGTTGAAAAAGGAGGAAGAATGCTCTTAGGAAAACTAGATGTGAAGATACCTGCACATACTTTTCTCTGATTTCTTTGTTCCTCATATGAGAGAATTTTAACTCTTTTCATATATAAAATTCTAGTAGGCTGGAAAATATAATGATTTTTAATCAAAATAAATCAAATCCGTGTGGCTTGGGGAAAATAACCTGAAGAATAAATTTAAATTGTACCTTTTAAAAAGAACACAATGTTAAAAAAACAAGTACTTCAACTATTTTTGGAAGAAACAGTAATAACTTATATTGTCAACACAAAAAAAGGAAATGCTAGAAGTGCACTATATCAAGCAGCAAATGGAAAAATCTTTCACCATTTTGGGGGCTGATTTGAATTAAGCATGTTTAAATGATTTGGCCCAATTGCATGGAGAGAGTAGCTGGTTCAAGGTTAGATTCAGGGATTTTACCTCAGAAATTTGGTAACTGTGTACACACACACACTTAAATACTAATGAATTGAAAGTTTCCTGTGATAATATATATGTATACATAAATATGTGTAAAGAGAGAGAAAAGAAATTTTATAACTGTGCCTGACTCTTTATTTTCTAAATTAGACATATAAAATATTCCTAAAAATAATTCTAATCATTAGGAAATTTGAGTGAAATCTTTTATTATAAATAAACAAACAAAAAAATGTTACCTCTAGAGCTGTGCCGTCCAATGAGGGAGACACCAAACTTTATGTGGCCATGAAACTTGAAATTTGGCTTGTCCTGATGATTGAAATGATAATATTTTAAATATATTGGTTTAGTTAAAATATAATAAAAATTAAATCCACTTGTTCCTTTTTTAATTTGGCTACTAGGAATTTAAAAACTGCATTACATAGCTTGTTTTATATTTCAGTCAAGTTTGATTATTCATAAAACGCATAAAGCTATTATTCTAAAACCTAAGTAGTAAACAAGATCCTATTCTTTGGGGAAAATATTTCCTCTTCAGTTTAACCCTTTACTCAGGTTTGTAAGATTAATTAAAATAGTATATTATTTTTGATAGGTAAACATAGGAAAAAAATTTAGTGAATGAGAAAAAGACAAAAAAATAAGATTTGCTGCATTTGAAAATATCTATACTAACAGTTCAAACAAAATTGTTAATTTTTCTTTGGATGCTTTTCCTAGGTACACATTCACTGGAATCTACACCTTTGAGTCACTTATAAAAATCTTGGCAAGAGGATTTTGTTTAGAAGATTTTACATTCCTTCGTGATCCATGGAACTGGTTGGATTTCAGTGTCATTGTGATGGCGTGAGTATTTTTGAAAAATCGTCAAATTCAAAGAAATAAAAATAGTTGCAGCATAAATCAGGTTGTTGTGACGTATTTTAAATGTAGATTATGCTTCTTAGCTAAATTAACTACATATTTCATATGTTTTTAAAGATTTTATTCATTTATTTTTAGAGAGAGGGGAAGGGAGGGAGAAAGAGAGGGAGAGGAACATCGATGTGTGAGAGAGAGAGAGAAACATCAATTAGTTGCTTCTTGTATGCCCCACAACTGGGGACCGAACCTGCAACCCAGGCTTGGGCCCTGAATGGGAATCGAACCACCGACCTTTCTCTTTGTGGGATGATGCCTAACCAACTGAGCCACACCGGTCAGGGCTATGTTCCATATATTTTGAGAATACATATTGTAAGATATATTTATCTGGTAAATGAGCGAAAAATGCAATTACTTTTATGTCAGATAGTTTTCCACTTCATCAAAATGAAGTTATTCAGTGACTAAAATTTAATAACACCAACTGTACTTTGATTAGTTTTGCAAATAAATTTGCTCACATTACTAAAAATTACATTGAAATAAAGCAACAAAATTTTATTCCTTAGAAGCAACTTCTAGCATATGGCACTTCATGCTCTACAGCAATTGCATTTGTTAAACTCAAGGGGCTTTATATGCCAAACCCAGCTTTCATTCTTTATTGAATATAAACTTTGCCAAAACTATCAGTAACTCTGATTTAATTCTACAGGTATGTAACAGAATTTGTAAGCCTAGGCAATGTTTCAGCTCTTCGAACTTTCAGAGTCTTGAGAGCTCTGAAAACTATTTCTGTAATTCCAGGTAAGAAGAAATTGGTGTAAGATGGTAGGCCCCTTATATCTCCAACTTTTCTTGTGTGTTGTTGTGTTTGTGTGTGAACTCCCTATTGCAGATATGTGACAGAGTTTGTGGACCTGGGCAATGTCTCAGCGTTGAGAACATTCAGAGTTCTCCGAGCCCTGAAAACAATTTCAGTCATTCCAGGTGAGAGCTGGGTTAAACACCAAGGCTGACTGAATAGTCTGTAAATATACTGAAGTTAAAATCATGCTTATAACATTAGCCTTGTTGCTTATTATTCGTATTTGTCACCTTCAAGAATGCTAGATGATTTTTCAGTGCAGTTCAGTTCTTAAAATTTTAGAAATTACACGGTTATTTATCAAGCCAGCCTTTGAGTTTAACAGAGAATTGCATGAGATGTCTATTAAAAAATAGTAGTTTTGCTCTCTCTCTTTCCCTCCCTCTCTCTTGCTCTCTCTCTGTCAGTCTCTTTCTTGAGCATGCATTTATGATGTAAAGTTTTCTCTTTTACATTCATAAAATAGCTCTGCTACCGTGGCTTTACTAACTTATCTGGATGTTGCCATTCACTGCAGATTTGTTTTGAAAATGGACCTTCTTTTTAGAGAAAAGATTACTATTAAACAGCATGTACATGGCTGCTTTTATCATTTTAAAATTTGTTTCTTCCCCATATCATTTCTACTGGGGAGCTAGTATAAAAGATGGGTTGGGCGAAATAAAAAAAGTAATGGTAAGTTTGCCTTTTCATGTTCATGGCAGCATTTAAAACCACCCACACAAACCTTCCTGCCTAGATCTTTACCCTTTCCTTTTTAGCCTCCAGAAAGCACACTGTTCATACATAAAATCTGCTCTTCATCCATCTCTCAAACCATCTAGTTGTCCATATGCCTGGACATCTAAGCAGCCAAACAAGTGGTGAGGGGAAAGAGAATGTATGTGACTAGTAAGAGGACATTGTGGGATGTTGTGGGATGACCCTTCTCCTCCGCTGACCTCTCGTTCCCTCTCCTCAGGTTTAAAGACCATCGTGGGGGCCCTGATCCAGTCAGTGAAGAAGCTCTCTGATGTCATGATCCTGACTGTGTTCTGTCTGAGCGTGTTTGCTCTGATTGGGCTGCAGCTGTTCATGGGCAACCTGCGGAACAAATGCTTGCAATGGCCCCCGAGCGATTCAGCTTTTGAAAGCAACACCACTTCCTTCCTTACTGGCACAATGGATTCAAACGGGACATTTGTTAATGTAACAATGAGCACATTTAACTGGAAGGATTACATTGAAGATGACAGTAAGGAATATTCGTACATTGTTAACCTTAGCTGTTGCTGAATGGGTTTTCAACTATAAATAGTTGAGGCTGTGGGTGTGAAGCCATTTTTGTAAATATATTTTATTGGGGTCCATTTTGGAAATAACCAAGATAGTCAAACTCTCATTATTCCTAGTGTGAATAGGATTGATATGAAATAAAACTGTTTATTCTTTATATCAACAGGTCACTTTTATGTTTTGGATGGACAAAAAGACCCTTTACTCTGTGGAAATGGCTCAGATGCAGGGTAAGGAACACATGATTTTTAAAGATATAAAACACTTTGGGGAAAAGCAGATGGAAAAAATATATAAGGGTGGTGTTGTATGTATATAGTAAAGAGTGGTGCTGCCTACCTGGGAAGTACCTTCTCTGTCTCACTGGCTAGCAGTTCTGAACTCAGAGGCATTAAAGCCATCCCTCTGGGTGAAGAGCTTTTCCGCAAAGTTTCACAGTTAAAACGTACTTGCATTATTGCTCAAAAGTGTGAAAGCCTGGAGTCTGTCTTTTTTATAAATATGTCAGAGCCATTTAAAAAATACAGGGAGAGAAACATAAGATGGGCAGCTTGGTGAAGGTATATATTGATGGAATAAGTTTTGATGTGGCTGGAAAAGATCCAGACTATATAACATAGTCTTCAGGGTGCAATCCCAGTTGGGAAACTGCTTTGAGAGACTTAATATTCTTGAAATATTAAGATATTTATAATATTATAGCATAAAACCGTGTGTGCAAAGAAGCCAAAGGACAGATGTGTGTCAAGGGCATGCTCCACTCTGAGACTGCATACTTACCAGTTCTTGTTGGTCAAATTCTACCATAACAGATGCTGCAGTATCTTAGTCATCCTGCTAGTCTCTCACACTTAACATATTTTCCTGAGAGCATTGTAAATTAATTTTAAGTTAGGATAGAGGGTGAGTTTTTTGGAAGCCAAGGGATAGAAATAGTAAGTGACTCTTAGAGCACAGAATTACAGAACATCTCTTGAGTCATCCCAGAAAATTGAAAACTGGTTTAACCATAAAGATCTAAGTGTGTTATTGAAAACATATACCAGTCATAGAGATGAAGATTAGGGGAATTTTTTCCCTGATATTCTTCCCAACCTTTGTTGGTAGACTGTAGTAAATAAGAGCATAATTTCTAGAGTTCACGTATGTCTCTGTTCAAATCCTAACTCCACCATTTACAAACTCTTTGACCTTGAAAAAGTGTCCAAAGTTCTCTGTACCTGAGTTTCCTTTCTTCTAAAATGGGGAGAGTAATATTGCCTCTCTTAGGGTTATTATGGTGATAACCTATCACACAGAAAGCACTTGGACTAGCACCAATTCCACCATAAGCATTTATTGCATTTACCTATTAATTTTCATTATTGTGGTTAATATAAAAGGCTAGATAAAATTTTGGTAAGGCTGGCTAATGCATACTTGATTCCAATTAAATGATAATAATCACTTCCTTTTATTGAGTACCTAGAATGAGTTAGCTAATTTACATGGTAAAATTGATACCTATTCTATTGTTAAAGGTCAAATAAAATTCTAAAGATATATACCCAATTTTAAGACTTCCTATAAGGCTACAGTAATTAAGACAGTATGGTACTGAGAAATAATAATCATATAGATCAATGAAACAGAACAGAAAGCAAAATTTTAAAAAAGTAGACCCACCCAAACATAGTCAGATAATGTTTGACAAGGAAGAAAATGCAACTCAATAGAAACAGGAAAGATTTTTCAACAAATGGTGCTGAAATAACTGGAGATGCATGTGCAAAAAAATAAATAAATAAATAAAACTAGATATAGATCTTACACCTTACACAAAAATTAACTCAAATTTAATCATAGACCTAAATATAAAATACAAAATGACAATACTTCTTTAAACAAAAAACGAATAAAATCTGCATGACTTTGGATTTGATGATGAGTTTTTTAAAAACATTTTATTTATTTATTTTTAGAGAGAGGGGAAGGAAAGGGGAAAGAGAGGAAGAGAAATATCAATGTGTGGTTGCCTCTTGTGTATCCCCTACTGTGGGTACGAAGTGGCCCACAACCCAGGCATGTGCCCTGAATGGGAATGGAATCTGCAACCCTTTGGTTCACAGGCCAGTGCTCAATCCACTGAGCCACACCAGCCAGGGCTGATGATGAGTTTTTAAAGTAACAATTGCACAATCCATATAAGAAAAAATAAATTAGATTTTATTATAATTAAAAACTCCTGATCTTCAGAGACACCATAAACGAAATTAAAAGAAAAGCCATTGACTGGGAGAAAATATTTGTAAAATACATATCTGATAAAAGATTTATATCGAAAATATAAATAGCACTCAAAACTCAACAACAAGAAAACAGATAAGTTGATTTAAAAATGGGCAAAAAATTTGAACAGACACATTGCAGAGGAATATATACAGTGGCTCAAATAAATATAGAAAATTCTCAAGGTCATTTGTCATTATGGAATTGAAAATTAAACCAGCAATGAATTACTATAACTATTAAAATGGCTGAAATCCAAAACAACTGACGACACCAACTGTTGATGAAGATGTAGAACACCAAGAATTTTCATGCATTGTTGGTGGGAATGCAAAATGGTACAGCCACTTTGGAAGACAATGTGGCAGTTTCTTACAAAATGAACATAATCTTACTATACGACCTAACAATTTGCCCTACTAGGTATTTAGTCAATTAATTTGAAAGTTTATGCCCGTACAAAAAACTTGCAGGTGCATATTTATAGCAGCTGTGTTCATAATCACCAGAAACTGGAAGCAATCAAGATGTCCTTTGCTATATGAATAGAAAAACAAATTGTCGTGTACTCATAGGATGAAATATTATTCAGTGATAAAAAGAAGCTGTCAAGCTGCAAAAACCAGTGATGAAACTTAAAATTCATATTACTACATGACAAAGAAAGTCAACATGAAAAAGCAGTATTATACATGACTCCAATTACATGACATACTGAAAAAGATAAACAAATACCAGTGTTTTTCAGGGATCCAGGGTGGCTGATTTGGTTATGCATAGGGGATTTTTTAGGGTAGAGTAACTATTCTGTATGATTCTAGAATGGTGAACATTAAGCATTTATCAAAAGTTCTAGAACTTTTACAGCACAAAGAATGAACAGTGTACACAAATTTAAAAAGTCATTTGTGAGGTTGGAGGACTCCAGGTTAAAGTACAGAAAGTAACAAAATTATCTAAATATGCTTAAACTATATAAAATAACCTCACTGAAGGAGGTGGGGAAAGAGGTGCTAATTTAAAAAAACAGAAATTAGTAGACACTGTATGACTAAAGGCAAAAGGAATTATACTCTAGTTGATAGTTCTCATGGTAGTATAAATTAACAACCCTGAAATAATTTTCATACATAATAAGTATATGGATAGCAGATGATAGAAGCCAGGTTTCTTACTTTTGGAATGAAAGGCTTAGGGTGGAAAAAAAGAAGAAGTTTTAAACATCCTGTGATAACAAAATAGAGTTGGAGAGATGAACATGACCTCATGTTTAGGTTAATCTAGGCATAGATACGTACACACAGAAATATATACATGCTATTAGAAACCAAGATCTGGGTGCTAAGTGTGTATGTTGCAAAGGTGGTGACCTTGCTTCTAGACTCTCAGCTGACAGAGCAAGTATATACACATACAGATACACATGTTTATCTTGGTTTCTAATACCATTCTCCAATAAAAGAACAAGTGGTCCTTGGAAAAATGGCTGATTCTAGCACTGGGACAGGAAATATAAGACATGATCATGGAGCATTCTGTAGTTTCAGAAGGTAAGAAAAGTGCTAAAAAACAAAAAGAACAATAAAATACCACACGTGAAAAGGTACAGAGAACAAGTAGCATAGACGGTGGGTAGAAAATAGACAGGGGGAGGGCAAGAATAGTGTGGGAAATGTAGAAGCTAAAGAACTTATGACACATGGACATGAACTAAAGAGGGGAATGTGGGTGGGAGAGGGTGTGCAGGGTGGAGGGGAATGATGGGGGAGAAATGGGACAACTGTAATAGCATAATCAATAAAATATATTTAAAAAATAAAAGGAACAGGATATTTAGGTGACAGTTTAACAGGCATTAAATGACCATGTTCAACCTTGATAAGGAGAGAATTTTAAAAGCGACAAGAAGAAGGGAGAGAGTAACCTACAAAGGAGTTCCCATGAGGTTATCAGCTTATTTCTCAAAAGAGACCTTACAGGCAAGAAGGGGCTGTAAAGAAGTATTCAAAGTCATGAAAGGCAAGGACCTACATCTAAATGTACTCTATCCAGCAAAGCTATCATTTAGAATGGAAGTGCAGATAAAGTGCTTCCCAGATAAGGTCAAAGGAGTTCATCATCACCAAGCCCTTATTATATGAAATGTTAAAGGGACTTACCTAAGAAAAAGAGGATAAAAAACTATGAACAGTAAAATGACAACAAACTCACAATTATCAATAAGTGAACCTAAAAAACAAAACCAAAAAGTAAGCAAACACCAGAATAGGAACAGAATCACAAAAATGAAGATCACATGGAGGGTTGTCAACAGGGAGGGGGAGGGGGATGAATGAGGGAAAAGCTACAGGGAATAAGTATAATAGGTAGGCATAAAATAGACAAGGGGAGGTTAAGAACAGTATAGGAAATGGAGAAGCCAAAAAACTTATATGTATGACCCATGGACATGAACTGGGGGGTGGGATATTAGTGAGTGTGGGGGGTGCAGGGCAGAGGGGCGATAAAGGGGAGGAAAAAAGTGAGACAACTGTAATAGCAGAATCACTAAAATACACTTAAAATGAAAAATAAATAAAAATTTTTATTGTTCAACCAAAAAAAAAGAAAGAAAGAAAGGAAAAGAAGGTGGATCATGACTCCCTGCTCCTTATGTGTGAGCTACACATAAACGTTTTATCCCAGAGTGCAGTATGGAAAAATTAGAAGAGCAAATTAACTGTGAAGAAACCTGACAAAACACTACCTCAGCTCATCAACAGTGATGTCATATCAATAGTTTGTAGCCTTGATATGAAGTGATGATAATGATATTTTACCTCTCTGGTCTTTTGCCCCCAAATCTATAATACAATCTAATCACACACACAGACAAAACCCAATTAACACCTGACTAGCACTCTTCAAGACTGTCAAGGTAATCGAACACAAGAGAAGTCTGAGAAAATGTTGCAGCCAACGAAGCCTCAAGAGACATAATAACTAAATGCACTGTGGTATCCAGGATGGGATGTTAGAACATAAAAAGGGATGTAAAGGAAAGACTTGCGGAAATCTTAATAAAGTATGGACTTTGGTTAATAATAATGTGTCAGTATTGATTGAAATGTGCCACAAGATGTTAATAATATGAAAAACCGGGCATGGGATGTTCGGGAAGTCTCCATGCCCTCTTTGCAATTTTCCTACAAGTCTAAAATTGTTTTAAGATATAAATTTTGTCTTAGAAAATTCTACAAAAGGGGTTGAAAGAAGTTCATTAAGTAGATCCCAACCCTTTGGTTGTTTCCGGGCTTTTTGTTTTTAATTGTTGATCCTTGCCATTTTGTAAAGAGCAGGATATTGATGGTGTCGGAGACAAAAGTGTGTGGTTGATGCCTCTCTGAAATTCTAAATGACTATCTATCTGACTCCCTGCACCTAAATTTTCTGTTGGTTTTCTTAATAAATTTCATCTGATAAGAGTTTCACTGTGAGTAATTATCTGAAGGGTTCTGAAAATGAACGGCAAGCAAATTAACCGGACAGCAACATTGATCAAAATAACAGTAGTTGCTCTGCTGACCCCAGCTCCATTTCTCTCTCTTATAGCCAGTGTCCAGAAGGATACATCTGTGTGAAGGCTGGTCGGAACCCAAACTACGGCTACACAAGCTTTGACACCTTTAGCTGGGCCTTCTTGTCTCTGTTTCGACTCATGACTCAAGACTACTGGGAGAACCTTTACCAGTTGGTAAGTATCTAGGTTTATCTGGGCTCACATGACAAAATAACACACTTGGGTATCTTATAAATAACAGAAAATTATTGCTTATAGTTTTGGAGTCTCGGAAGTACAAAATCAAGACACCAACATTCTCACATCCTGGCCAGAACCCACTTTCTGGTACATAACTGACACCTTCTCACCGTGTCATGATCTGATGGAAGGGACTAGGCATGTCTCTGGAGGCTCTTTTTATAAGGCACTAATCTCATTCATGAGGGCTCCACCCTCATGACCTAAGCAGCTCCCAAAAGTCCCACCTTCTCATACCATCACATTGAGCATTAATATTTCAACACATGAAATTTGGGAGGGGGACAAAACATTCAGGCCATCACAGTAAGGTAAAAATTAACATGCATGAGATTTAATTTTGTTAACATATATGAAATGATAAATATGGATACTTGTTTATAACACACTAAAATACAGAGGATAGTCCTGTTTAAATCAAGTGTGTACAGGATCCCGATTGTTCATTCAGTCAGTACATACATACATGGAGAGCTTCTTGTATGAAAGGCATTCTACTAGTCTATTAAGGATGCAAAGAATATTTACAACTTTGACTTTATAATCTAGTGGTAGATATAAAAAAGCATATGAAATGATTTTAAAAATCAATTACAAAAAAATTTTAAATTAGACCTATAATTAATTGGGACTACAAGAGGAGGGAAGAATGATGTTATTTTTAGATGGTGTGGAGAGTAGGCTGCAATGGAAGTGGAAATCCATTGAAAGGAATTAAAGATACTATTCTCACTTGTAAATTGCCCTGCACTGTGGATTCTAAGAAAAACATTTTAATGGGGTTCAAATATATATCCAATATATACTGATTTGAAATGTGTGTGTTTATATCAAATGACACTACAATCAAGTTTCATTATTTAATGTATGTGTATTTGTGCATGCACATTTTAACACCAAAAAATCTTGGCCAAAATACACTGGATGCTAAAAAGCATTCACCTTCTGACTAGTGATGGTAATTAGGTCTTTATTGACATATAAAATACTCATGAAATGATCCTTCTTTCCTCCTAGACGTTACGCGCTGCTGGAAAAACGTACATGATATTTTTTGTCCTGGTGATTTTCTTGGGCTCTTTTTATTTGGTGAATCTGATCCTGGCTGTGGTGGCCATGGCCTACGAGGAACAGAATCAGTCTACCTTGGAAGAGGCAGAGCAGAAAGAGGCTGAATTTCAGCAGATGCTCGAACAGCTTAAAAAGCAACAGGAAGAAGCTCAGGTACTGAGTAATAACAAACAAAGTTTTAATTAGTAGTAGTAGTACTACATTTTTTTAAAGTAGGAATATTTCTGTCAAATTGGAACTGGATTTTCATTTGCTATACAGGCATTCTCATCAGAAACAAGCAAGCTAAAATTGCTTCTGAAGTTAGAGTCAAAGAACTTTTGGACATTACATTTAAGAAAATTAGCTGGGGGTAGAAAATATGTTTGGGATCAGATTAATAATGCAATTGTCTCATGAAACCCGAGGGGAAACCTGATTTCCAGTTTATTTATTTATTTTTAAATATTTTATTTATTTATTTTCAGAGAGGAGAAGGGAGGGAAGAGGAGAGGAAGACAAACATCAATGTGTGGTTGCCTCTCATGCACCCCCTGGTGGGCACCTGGCCTGCAACCCAGACATGTGCCCTGACTAGGAATCCAACTGGAGACCCTTTGGTTCTCAAGCCCATGCTCAATACACTGAGCTACACCAGTCAGGGATGATTTTCAGTTTAATGTAAAAAAGATACATAACTGAAATTTCCAACCATTGTGTTTTACTACTTATATCATTTGAGGTTTCATTCTGAAGTTAGTCTAAAATGTTAACAAGAAAACTTCATGTGTACCTACTCTTAAATATTCTTTGGGGTTTCTGCAATGCAAAAGGTGTGTTCTGCATCCCTCATAAGGATATCAGGAAGACATTTGCTATTATATTCAAACTTTAAATTCTCATTAATAATAAAGGCTGTTTGGGCTAGATGTACAATGATTGGGGCACATGTCTTAAAAAGAGATAGAATAACAGTTTTTGATTAAAAAGCAACATAAATTTAAAGGTAAATATCATGGAAAGACATAGTGAAGTCTAATTCATGTCAGTCACAGCGCCTCAAATATATCTGCCAACATTCAGCATAGTAAGGTTTATTTATCATTATTCTCAGTATCTTATTGCTGTTCTGCATTTTCTGAATGACTAATGATTGAGCCTCTTTTCATGTTCTTAATTTCTATACGTATGGCTTCTCTTGGGAAGTGCATGTTTTGATCTTTTGCCATTGTATTAGCTGAGCTGTGTGTTTTCTTACTATTACATTTTGACGAGATTAGGCACATTTACAGTGGTATGACCATAGAGTTATTATTAAGTTTTGAGTAGTCTTTATATATTCTGGGAATAAGTCTTTCAGTCCCTTATGATATATAGGCGTTGCAAATATTTTCTCTCAGTCTGTAACTTCTTTTTATTCTCCTAAGAGCATTTTTTTAAATCTTATTTTTAGAGACAGGGGAAAGGAGGGAGAAACAGAGGGAGAGAAACATTGATGAATTGCCTCTTGCAAATTGGGGATGGGTCCACAACCCAGGCATATGCTCTGACTGGGAATCAAACTGGTTACCTTTCAGTTTGTGGGACAATACCCAACCCACTGAGCTATGCCAGTCAGGGCCTAACAGCATTTTTTTTAAATAAAAGTTTTTAATTATGATGAAGTACAATTTATCAAACCTTTTTTCGTTTATATGATCATGCTTTTGGTGTTGTACCTAAATTTTTTTATCCAAATCAACATCACAAAGATTTTCTCCTATTTTTTCTTCTAGGTTGTTCATAGTTTTGTGTTTTATATTTAGGCCAACGTCCCATTTTAATTTTTGTGTGAAATGTGATTTATGTGTTGATATTGCTTTGAATATAGATATGTAAGTATTCCAGCACTATTTGTTGAACAAAATACCCTTTTTCCACTAAATTGCCTTTGAACCTTTCTCAAAAATCAGTTGTCCATGTGTGAATGGATCTATTTCTGGATTACATTTTGTTAAATTGATTCATTTGTCTATCTTTACACCAATACCACTCTCTTTTAATTACTGTAACTGTTTGCTAAGTCTTGAAATCACAGAGTGGTAGTTTTCCAACTTTGTTTTTCTTTTTCAAAGCTGTTTTGAAGATTCTAGGTCCTTTGTAGTTTCAAATGAGCTTTAGAATCAGCTTGTCAATTTCAGTTTGGATAGTGTCTATTGCTGTCATCTTCATCGTCTCTTCTCCTACAGTGTCGTGTCTTCCATTAATCCCACCCAGTGTATTTCCCATCTCAGACACTGTAGTCTTCTTCTCTAAAAAGTTGCTCTGCCTCTCTTTTATATCTCTCTTGTTTCTAACAATTTATACATGCACAATGTGGTTATTAAAAACTGTTTCAAGTCCTTATTTGGTCATTGTAGTATTTATAATATATATTGGTTTTAATTAATTCTTTTCTTCATTCTTTGTCATACATTCCTGACTTTTTCACATTCCTGAAAATCTTCAGTTGCATTCCAGAAACTGTTAATTTTACTCTTTTGTGGGCTCTAATATTTTTGTATTCCTATAAAAATTCTTGATCCCTTTTTGGGGACATAGTTACATTACGTAAAAATCATTTGATCCTTTTGCATCTTCAAACCTTTGGAGATTTGTTAGGTAGAACTAGGGCAGCATTTAGTTTAAGGTGAATTATTCCCTATTATTTAGTGAAGATCCTTCTGAATACTCTACCTAATATCTCATTCATTTAATGTCTTCAAAACCATTGTGATATGTATTCTGTTTGTTTTATTGTTGTTTTAGGAGGGAGAGCAAATCTGATCACTGTTACCCTTTTTTGGCCAGAAACAGAAGTGCACAAAACTTTTGTATATGGTGACTTTCTGATATATAGTGGTTTTTTCATCTAGATGGTTTCAGATATTTAAGCATTATTTGAATGACAGTATACTCTTGGAATTTTTAGTTTCAAAGTTTAACTTTTTAATAATACTAAGTGACTTTGAAGATGTACAACATATAACATTAGATTTTTTTTTTTTAGGCATTTATTTGTGAGACACTCATTTAACAATAAATTGCTTAGCTGGTTACCCAGCCCAACCATATATTTAGCATTTGTTAAACATGCTGCCTTTGCTTGTCTTCATCTTACCATTGGGTACACAGTAGTAACATGGTTGTATTTATTGATGTTATGAGGAAAGCTATAAACAGTTGATGATACCTCATTCTTGCCAGACAGTTCTACTATAGTTAAGAGTTCATTTCAGATCACTACAAGTAAAACACATATGTAAGATAATAAAGTCAAATAGCCATATATAGTGCAAAGAATTTATTTCAAAATTTTAAATAAATATTATGAGGAATAATATTTACAAATTAGATATAATTTCATTTTTAAACTTTGGATTATTCTATTATCATTTATTAAAACAAACAGCAATGTGCTTGAAAATGCTAAACAGACATACTGTAAAATACAGGAGTAAGATTATATTCTGAAATTCAGCCACTTTAAGGTAAGGTAAAATATGGCATCAACTAAAAGAGTATAATCTTTTAAAAGAAGTCACAGCGTACTATATCTAATAGAAACCTAAGGAACCTAATTATCTATATATTGATTAGGTCAGCTAAAACATATCAGTTCTTTTCATTTAAAGTCAGTTATTAGATTCCAGTGATCCGATCATGACTTGACTCAGCTTTGGCTTTATACATAAAAAAAATTTAACTGATCCCAAGAAAACTAATACCCATGGTTTAATACTGCCTTGGATGGCATGGTACCAAACTAGTTTTAGTTTTATATTAACAACACAAGTAACCATAACCAGTAAGTAGCCAATGATGAAGGAGAGGAGGGGGTTACAGATGCAGAGAGGGGGAGGGTTAGTCTCCCCAACAGATCACTGGTGCTTCAATATAACTTGATTCTGTTAACCACCTGCAACTCTTCAAAAGGCACTATCTAGTCAATGACTTCATGAAGCTTAACATCACTTCCATTTTTATTTAGCATCTGTTGAGGGATCTCCTAGTCCTAGTCATTGTTTAGACATGAAAAAAATGACATATTCAGCTCAGTGGACTCATAAATCAAATGCAGCTTTAAAACAAAACCCAACAAAGAAAAAAATGTTGTCCTAGATTATCATAATTGTGTTGGTATTTAATTTGTGATCTCTAAATGTTTAATACTGCCCAGCATAGCATATCCCATAATGTATAGTGGTCTGATAGAAAAATGTAGGAGTAAGCTTTAGGACAAAATTAGAAACAGTGGCATTTAAGAGATCTAATATAATTAGGAATAGAATTGAAGTGATATAGTTAATGTCTTATAGTTTTGAGTAGGATTTTAAAACTGGATTTTTATGTTTAAAATGAAGTATAATCACAGGCAGTCATGTGGTTTTATTTAAAAAAACTGATATAATGAGTCTACAGAGCCTATTTTGAATCATACAACGTTATAAGAAAAAGACGTTATTCTCTGGAGAATTATTAAGGACTTATTTATTTGTTACAAGAGGAATTCAGCAAGCCAGTTGTGAAAGGAGCACTATTAGTCTAAATAAGCAGAACACTGGCCATGTCATGGAGCTAGGTATAAACAGGTACACAGACGTGGGAGGTGACAGGAAACATCTGCCTTTGAGGGATCATCAAATCACTGGAAATGGAACAAGTGACAGTTTTACGCTGATGAGTGACACAGAAAATGTGTTGTGTCCGAAGGTTACCATTGTTGCCTTAGAAATCTGTTTTGGTTTTGAGTTATTTGAACTGTTACCCAGAATAGGTAGGGAAATCATGTCTTATGCAAAACAAATTCCGGAAGTGATTTAAATGAGCATGAGTTCCAGGATTATGGCAAAGGAATATTATCACAACTTCCTTTGTTTCTAACGACAAGCAAGTCAGTAAATGATTAGCACTGCATGTTATGTGCTTCTGTCTATACAAAGTGGAAAGGTGAATTAAGGACTTTATTTGGATAAAGAGGAATTAATGTATATTCATTCTTTCAACAGTGTATATTATGTATATCCTATGTATCAAGCACAATCAACTATATTTAACTTGCTACAGATAAGTCTTCATTTATTCACTTTAGTTTACACATATTTATATTAAACTTATTTATATTTTAAAAGGACCCTTAATATTTCTCATTTTATGTCATTGATAATCTTAGAAGTGATACTGATGGTCAATAATTCAATAAAAGTCGGGCTGACTATATGCAATTCTATAAATATCCAGGTTCTAAATTAATGATTCATTTAAATGATAGTCATTGTCATATGCCGAGTTTTGTATCTGGGTTTCCATAACAAATATAGTATTCAATATAAACAAATATCTGTATTATATTTTATATGTTGCTTGGCTCAACAAATATATTTAGTACTATACAATGGTTCGCATCACTGGGATCATGCTAATCCTAGAAACTTTGTAACACTTTTGTTTGAAAGTTGAGATGAGAAATAGTGAATTAACATGACCCTAAGAAAGTGAACTATAGTAATAAATATAATTCAAATGAAATAAAAGGATAAATTAGCCAATAGATCTCCACTACTTCTATCTAGAGGTAAAATAGTAAATACTTTAAATGCTTTGAATTCACAAAAAAGAAAAGAAAAAAGTATTTTGTCCTAGATTTAGAAGGAAAAAAATACCACTCAGTTATTCACAATCACAGGTGGAAGAAATGATTCTATGCATGGAGCTGGAATAGTAACAAGACCAGCAACCACTACAAGAAACATTTGCATTTAAAATGTCTGTGAAATGAAGGTAATCTCAACAGATTTAAAAAAAAAAAAAAAACACTTTCCAGGAGATGTGTCCAACCAAACTTTTCTTATCTTAATGCATAGGCTAGCATATTGCTTTATAGTGTGCAAAATTGCATCATTATTAAGGGAATTCTCTTGTAGTAAAGCTCAAGGAAATGACCAGAAGACAAAATTTTCACATATAGTTAGGCAACATTTGTACCATCTCATATACATTTTAATAGTGCTTTGCTTTGTTTTAAACAGGCAGTTGCAGCAGCATCGGCTGCTTCGAGAGATTTCAGTGGAATAGGTGGTTTAGGAGAACTATTGGAAAGTTCTTCAGAAGCATCAAAGTTAAGCTCCAAAAGTGCTAAGGAGTGGAGGAACAGACGGAAGAAAAGAAGACAGAAGGAGCATCTTGAAGGAAGCAACAAAGGAGAGGGAGACAAGTTTCCCAAATCTGAATCCGAAGACAGTGTCAAACAAAGAAGCTTCCTCTTCTCCATGGATGGAAACCGACTGACTAGTGACAAGAAATTCTATTCCCCTCATCAGGTTTGGTTTTTTACTAATTGCTCCAATTTATTTGTCATTGCTATTGCTTTTTAATTACTGTATTTTGCTTTGCTATATTCTTGTAATATCTGATTTAAATGAGGGACAGGTAAATAATATCCAATATAGTTATTTAAATTTGTATCATAACTTATCTTTAAATGAGACTTTTATTAAACCATTAGCTTTTAATTTAAGGTAATCAGCTTTAAATGTTGCAGTATTTTGAGACCATGTTTTTCCATCTGCTTTTTTGGGGGGTGGGAGCATAGGAAGTGAAACCTATCTATCATACTTTTCAGGGAGATGGTTTTGCAATCTTTTGCTTAACTTTTCCTTTCTGAGACCTCAAATGAATTTTTCTTCTTTTCTGGGTTTCTGCCTTTATTATCTGTGGTCTTGATTCCAACATATGTATAACTCTAGAAAAGAAATGTCTCTGGATTTTGCCTTCATTTTCTGATATGAAAACTGTACTGTTATGAGTCTCCATTATACTGATATGGTATCATTTGTGATATTAGAAGGAGATTATGACCTAAATGTTCTTGAAGAGAACTAAATTGAAGATAGTCTGTTTTTGCTCTGATTTAATGCCAGCTAACCAATTCTTCAGCATATTTTCAAGTCAAAGAGAAAAAAACAGTTCCAAATTTTCTCCTTCAATAAGTGTTTGCTGATATATAATGTAACAAATAAATAGTTATAAATTTATGATAAGTACAGTTATGACTTTAAACACTATTTGGTTCCATTAAAATTTCATGTACTATGAATTATTAACTATTCTGATCATATTAATCTGGGTCATAATTATGCTCTAAAGTTTTGAGGGACACTCTATATAATTAAGATTAAGTTAAAGCAAAAAAATGTACATCAACCAAGTGTGCGATGTCCTCCTTATAAGGAGCAAAAGCTATTTAAAAAATTGGAGTGATAAGTACAAAATTTATTGTTTAGCACTTGGTTGGGAAGAAAAAGTGTACACAAGTTTTTAATGGGTGTTTAACTTATAATCTTTATTGGATATGTAAATATATTTTTAATTTCATTCTACACTAATAATTTATAACTTGAATTCTCATATTAGGACAAATAGTTATGCACACACAAAAAGCTATGAGATGAAAATCATTTTCCTACAGATAATGCTGGTATCAAGAGATCCAACAACTATCTTGCACAATACAAAGCAGGGTAGTACATCAGTATAACATATTTGGGTTTAATTTCAACCTCTGTAGGACCATATTTTTTTGCATAAGCTGTCATCCTTGATATATCTTAGTATTATTAAGGTTATTAATAGTAGTAGTAATTGACACCATAGCATAATGATTGATTTCGCAAAGCTTGTGTTCATACTTCAGTTCCAAATTAGTTCTGTGACCCTGGTTGAGCCATTTTACTTTGCGAAATTTCTATAAAATGAGATAAGAACATTTACCTTGAACAGCTATGGGAGATTAAGCAATATATGGAATGCCTATATGAAAAATAATAAAGCTCTTGTTAAGTTAAAGTGGGTAAATGAATTCCAAATGAGGAAAACTAGAAATCTGAGTACTCACAAATTTCAATTACTCACAAATGTTTATGCATAGTAGCAACATTTACATGAGTATATCTATGTGTTTTGTGAACACTATTGTCCATCATTGTTTCATCATGGAGCTTAAATAAAAACTCGTGGATTAGTTCATTCAGCCAACCAACAAATATATACACTAATAATCACTTACTATGTGACAGAAAAAGGTCTAGATGCTAAAAATATCTTAATGAACAAAAAAGCTGTATTGTACAATTCACTGACTTCATGGAACTTTTTATTAAAGGTGGAGACAGACAATGAGTAAGATGAATCAGCTATAGACTGTACTAGGTGATAAGTGCTATGGGAATAAATCAATAAAAGAAGGAGAGAGGAATTAGGGTGGCTAACTGGTGATAAACATTTTAAATAGGGTAGTTTGGAAAAACTTCTCTGTAAAGGAGACATTTCAGCAAAGATTTAGAGGTGGCAAGGAAAGAGGCTACTTCTAGGAAGAGCATTCCAGGCTCATCCAGCAACTGTTAAGCTCCTGATGTGGTCACGTGTCAGAATTTTGGAGGAGCAGCTGGGGGGCCTGTGTTGAGTGAGCCGCAGGGAGGCCACAACAGAGGAAAGTTAGTTGACAGCCAGAGTTTAAATACTAAAAACAGAACCAGAATAAGCATATATTATATGTAATTCATTTTATATTTGTAGATAGAGACACAGTGAGATAGGTAGATTGATAGGTAGGTACGAGATATTTAATTTTTTTTTAAAAAGCCTACCAGATTTTTTACACACCTCAGTAAAAGACACACCTCACTAAAAGACATAAAGAGTGTTAACACAACTCGCAAGCAAAAATATACCAGAGCAAATTATAGTTTCTTGTTTTGTAAACAAACAAAAAGACTCTGTTGGGAAAGAGAATCCTTGAAGGTAGTGGGGACAAGAAGCATAAGGTGGGCAGGGTATAGTATTCAAAACAGGGGAGCTTTACATTATTTTTTTAATAGATAGTACATGCTCATAGTACAACATGCAGAAAATGTTTAAAGGGGTACAATGGAAAGTAAGTCTCCCCAAAGATTTCACCTACGTTGTTTGGACATGCTGAGACAATTGATTTTAAACCAGAAGTTTTGTAGCTAGAATTAAGTGTAATTGTTGACTATTTGAAAACATTGATATGGTACATACATTTAACTTGAAATGTTAAGGGGCTATTTCTAACAAATACTGACTTCTCATGTGTTTACTGAATATCTTCAAATTCCCGGCATGGTTTTCCATCTTGACTTCCCCCAGTTTGTTTCTAGTTCAGCCCTACATGCAGGATTGTGTTTTACAGACTGAATTTCTTCTGTTCTTCTCTTTGTAATTGAAAGTTAAGAAAAGAGGTTCAGATTTACCTTCTTGGACCAAGGTAACAGAAAGCCCTGGGATTTATGTTCTGGCATGCCTGAGGCAAAGAAAGATGATCTTTTGGTCCTTGAAGCACAAAAGCTTGTTTTCCCTGGAGAAAGGACTATCACAGCTGTGGGTATTCCCTCTACTCTGCTGCATCATTTAGTGTGTTATTTTTGGTTCCTTTTCTCTGAATACTATTTTTGTTATCTTCTTTTTCAGTCTCTACTGCCTGAAAGTTGTGCTCACACCCTTTATTATACTTTCCAAAGAGTGAATAGGAATTTCAAATAAACTCAAAGATCTGGAATGCCTTTGAAAACACCCTAACACAAAACATGCAAATTAAAGGCATGTACAGGATACATTCTGAACATAGCACATATCAAATACTCCTAGCCAATATCATGGATATGGAATTTCAGTTCCCAAAGGCAGTCTCTGCACATAAGTATATTAAGATGATTACACTGAACTATCCTAAGGATTAATGTAAAACGAAGTTAGTTTCCTCTGAGTGGAGGGTGAGGTCCACCTGCATAGAACCACCCAAATGTGTGGTGAATATTCAGATTCCAGAGTCTTACCCCCTGCTCACCAGGTTCCAATTCCAAAAGCAAGGACCTAAAATTACACACTAACGTTTCAAAAGTAAGTCTGAGCATAGCCAATATTATACTGATAATTTAAATTGAGTCTGAAGAGATTAAAATCATTAAATTTTTTAATGGGGGGTGCTGAATTAACATCTTCCCAATGTCTACTTTCTTGATCAGTCTGATGAATGGGCAATCAGCCTCACTGCTGACAGTGGGTAGACCAACCCGCTGCACAAACCTTGTGTCACACAGGCACAGTCACAGGCAGGACAGACCAGGCAGGCAGGCAGTAATTCCTGGGGCTATCCTAACCAAATCCAGAGCAAGAGCAGGTTTTTTAATGAATAGTATCTTCCCAGAACATCACTGTGACAGAGGACAGCAAAGATTATTTCAGTGCTGTGTAGTCTGGGAAAAGCCATAAAAAAGCTCCAAATGGGACCTAAAAAAAATCAACATGACCTAATTAGGCAGAGAGACCGAAATAAATCTGATGGATTCTGCCTTTTCTATGCTTTTCCCACTAAAATTAGTTTATTTGGTTTTACAGTGAAGCTTGAAGAAAGAAAGGGAAGATCCAGGCATATCCATACTGGCATATGGCTATGTATGCATGTGTGTCTGTATGTACATACACATATTACCCTGGCTGTGCAGAGTGGTAGGAAAGGTTGTGAGGGACAAAGCAGGGGGGAGCAACAGGGAATATCACAGTTAAGGAGGAAAGGAATAAGCAAAGATTCTGCAGACTCAGTAAAGATGTTTTTGAAAACTATCATCAAGGCTAGAATAAACACAGAATTGTTTTGTGCTGTTAGTTTAACACCTACCCAAAAAAGTGAAAGAAGGAATTTCATGCTAAATCCTCATTTTCCTGTACCAGAAACTGTTAACTTGATTTATTCATGAGTGCATGTAATGCAAAGAATTTTTGAGCCATTCAGTTCCTTTTAATAAAATTAAACTGAGATCAGAAGAATTAGCTGTCTTCCACATCACCCTCTAAGTTAAATATATATGTCTTACTTTTTAAAGCTAGTGTTAAGTGTTAAATAAGAAAATAATTTACATAGCAATTTAGAAATATTCTCTGTTGTCATTAATATGATATATATTCTCTCAAATAATGTGAATCATGATTAGGCGTTTGGGAAACTGTTAACAGATTTGGAAGACAGCATCATAGGTAAATTTCATGACTTCTCTTCCCATGATAGAAACAGGCCCAGAAAAAGAATAATTTCCTTTTAGAACTCAAAATAAGTGACTAAAGAGATAGTAGTTTTGTTTTTAAATCATTATCCAGATATAAAATATTTGCTATTAACTCAAATATTTGTAATCTTACCCAACAGTCTCAGTTAAACTATAACTTCCCAAGTTGTATGCCCTTTCAGATCATAGTATTTGGGTGTGAAAGCCACCTGCTACTTGTTTAACCACCACTCTAACCAAAAAAAATTAAAATAAAATAAAAATTAAAAAAATCACTCATTCTCTTCAGCAGGAAGTTCCAGCCCTATAACATCATGATTTAAAAACCCACCTCACAGTACTAGATGAAGATTAAATGAAGTGGTGGTGCACTAAGTAAACTGCAAATGAGGATTCTTAATACCAAAAATAACCACTTTATATTTAAACTTGCATTGTGATCTATAACAAATACACCAACATATATGTGTTCTCCATAAACTTGTTTGCCTGTGTTTAAGAGCAAGACTATTTAAACTCCAAAAGCAAATAGATTCTGCAAAATTAGGACTTTTAATAAATAATTCTGTGTCCCCCCCCATCCCTTTCTTCCTTGCTCTCTCCTCAGTCTCTGTTAAGTATCCGTGGCTCCCTGTTTTCCCCACGACGCAATAGCAAAACAAGTATTTTCAGCTTCAGAGGTCGGGCAAAGGATGTCGGTTCTGAAAATGACTTTGCTGATGATGAGCACAGTACATTTGAAGACAGCGAGAGCAGGAGAGACTCACTGTTTGTGCCCCACAGACATGGAGAGCGACGCAACAGTAACGTTAGTCAGGCCAGTATGTCATCCAGGATGGTGCCAGGGCTTCCAGCCAATGGGAAGATGCACAGCACTGTGGATTGCAATGGTGTGGTTTCCTTGGTGGGTGGACCATCAGCTCTAACCTCACCTACTGGACAACTGCCAGAGGTGATAATAGATAATAAGTTAGCTACTACTGACATTATACACCAATTTGAAATCATCAAGGCCTAGGTGATTTAGCCTGTTTTACCATCCAGCTTCCCCAAAATGAAAGTCCTTAAAAATTACATATTATTTATTGAATGCAAAACAACAGACATTTTAGACCAATTGAACTGTATGGGACTATTAGCTTTCAAATGCTTTAGGTTAAAAGAGCCCGGTTTTTACAATCTGGGATGAAACTCACATCTACAAATTCGGTAGACCTACCAACAGAAAATAATGAGCACTTTATCAACCAAATCATTACTATAGATATGTGTTTACCCAGCATGGTATAATTAATTATTCATACTCTGGGAATTTCATATGCTTAAATTAAACATTGTAATAAGCAATGAAAATAATGGGCAGTTTTTATAGAATGATCAATATTACAGTGACTCTAAAATGTTTTCACATTTATTAAAATGACTCTAAAATGTTATTTCTTACAAAATGGCATATAGAAATGTTTAAGAAAATCTCAGGAAAGCACACACATTTCATTGTACACCTGTGTTTGTGCATGAATAAAATTAGCCCCTGTATGTCAATATTGTCAATACAGCCTCAAATAAAAGTATTTAGCCTTGGGACTATATAATCCTTATTTGTTTGGGGGGCGGTGATTGATCTGATCATTAATCATTGAAATAAGCAGTAAAACAATTTGAATTTGAATAAAATGAAACAATATATGACATTAGCATGCTTATGAAATTTTCCCTGAAAATGCAAGCAGCTTCGGCAATATAATTGCCCTGTACAATTGTGTTCTAACTGATGAATTCTTGTTAAAGGCTATCACCTGTGATGATTTAAAAAAAAAAACTGTTTATAACTTAAAAACAAATTCAATATTTTATTATTACTTGAAAATTGTTACTTGGAAAAATTGCATGTAGCATGGTTTGCCAAAGAAATGCTATGTGGTGTTGTATTATTCACCGAAAAGGGTGGTTTGAGCCATCAGTATTTGGTTTGCAGGGCACCACCACTGAAACAGAAATCAGAAAGAGAAGGCTAAGTTCTTACCAGATTTCAATGGAACTTCTGGAGGATTCCTCTGGAAGGCAAAGAGCCATGAGCATCGCCAGCATCCTGACCAACACAATGGAGGGTAAGGAGCAGGCCGTGAGACAGACAGCTTTTTATGGTTGTATGCTTTGTGGAACTAGGTCTTCTCTTTAAATTACCACAGCCAACTACCCAGGATCAGAACTCTATAATAAACCTAAGTAGATGATATATGGACACATTAGGTTCACATTAATTATAAAAACTAACATTGTTCTTATTTCTTTCTGACTTGGGTCCTTATCTTCTCTGCAGAAGGATATGTCCCCACTTGATATTATATCAATGATGACTTACCCTTATGTGAAACTGTCCTTTAGCAATTAGAGTAAATACTTGCCTTTTTAAGTACTGGTATGAAGAAGAACAAAGAAACATCTCTTTCATATGTCAGTCTGTTTTCCAGGAAAGGAGGTGGTGGATGATGCAGTTCAAGAAGCATGTGAATGAGTTGAAATAAATCAAAATATGTGCTCTACTTCAACAGGGACCTAAAAAAGATCTTTCCGCCCTCCCCACATTCACAGAAACCATTACATTGCTACAAAGGAGAGCTGACACAATGCTTATTGATTTTGACACAAGGGAATAGGAAGTAACTATCATTCCCTTTTCATTCATTAAATAAGTCCCCACTTCTTGAAGTTTAGAAGGATATTACATGAGTACTGCAATGTGTAAGTCAATTACGTACGTCACATCTGTTCTTCAGAAACACCAATTATATTTTGTATCTTGTTCTGTTGTTGTATTGGATTCATGAAGAGTCACATAATTATTTTGTAACAGACTTTGTCCATTAAAATAGCTAGTAATTTTTTATACATTAGGCTAAAACTCTGAAACACATAAGAAAATATAACAGAAGTAGATTTGGGTCTGAATCTATACTAAAAAACTACATATATCCTTATTGTGTGCAAGATCAATGCTCATGTGGAGACAATCAGAGGAGAGAATAAATCACACATATTAATAAGAGTCACAGCTTTAGACAGTGTTCCCAATAAGGTACTTTCAAAATAAATAATATTGTTTGATATATTTAATATCCCTGTAAAGTTGATAAAAATTTCTGTTTTGATACAGAGAATATAGCAATTTAATCGACAATTATCTAAGTTATTAGGTAATGAAATTAGTTTGAAGCAAAATATTAAATTCAAAGTGTTTAGTTTTTATATTTAATTAAAGGATAAATAAAGCCTATTTTACAACATCTTAGTGAATATTTTAGGAAAATATTTAATGGGATTGTCTTCTCAAGTTTGTTAAGCTGTTATATAAACATCTATTCCCCAAGTAGAAGCATCGATTTTATCAAATAATATATAATCTATAGCCACAATAATTCATTTTAAATGTTATTTACTACTCTTCCTCTTTATTATTCCTCCAGAACTTGAAGAATCTAGACAGAAATGTCCACCCTGCTGGTACAGATTTGCCAATGTGTTCTTGATCTGGGACTGCTGTGATGCGTGGTTAAAAGTGAAGCATTTTGTGAATTTAATCGTTATGGATCCATTTGTTGACCTGGCCATCACCATTTGCATTGTCTTAAACACCCTCTTCATGGCCATGGAACACTATCCAATGACTGGTCAATTCAGTAGTGTGTTGACTGTAGGAAACCTGGTAAGTTTATTTGAAGCTTACTTATTTCCTTAGGCAGGAGTCGGAGATGTAGACCTAAAAAGAAATCGATCTGCACTGCATTGAAACAAAAATCATATCCTCTTTTTTCATAGGAAAAAAATCTAAAGTAATGTTACAGGGGATCTCAATGATAAAGTCTAAAATTCAACTAGTTTGAATGCCCATTCTTTGGACCAATGTCCAGGCTGATCAATAAAGGTGTCTCAACCATTGTAAACTTGTTAAAATTTTTATTGTCATTATTTTTTTAATTGATTTTAGAGGGGGAGAGAAAGAGATTAAAAAACACATAGATTTGTTGTTCCATTTAATTATGCACTCATCGGTTAATGCTCACATGTGTGTTGACCAGGGGTTGAATCGGCAACCTTGGTGCATCTGGACGATGCTCTAACCAACTGAGCTACCGGCCAGAGCCTTATTGTCACTTTTGCTGGAAATATAGGTATAGATAAACCATGAGATATAAATCTGGTTCCACAAACATTACATTTTAACAAATAATCTCTGAAGATATCATGTCCATTGGCAGGAACATACAGGTTGATTTCTGTAAGAAAGAGAGCATAGTAGTTTGAAATTGAATTATCTAGTACAATGATTTTCAACCTTTTTCATCTCGTGGCACACATAATCAAATTACTAAAATTCAATGGCACACCAAAAATTACATTATATTTTTTGGCCGATCTGGCCAAAAATAGATATAATTTTGATTCACACAGGACAGCTATTATTTTATTGGTGTTGTCATTTTTTTTTATTTGACAGTCTAAGGGAAAGAGATCAGTGCCCCTGACTGAATAGTCAGGGATTGCATGTTTTAAAAATTCTTGTGGCACATGTGTTGAACATTGCAAATCTAATACAATACTTCAGTTGTATTCACACAGAGAAGAAATAGTTGGCAGAAATGCATTTGTGATTTAGCCATACTTTTGGTTAAAATTACTAGAGCAGACATCTCTGTGTGTATGCACTGACATGTACATTTCCTCCTAAATTATATAAATAATTGGAATGGATAAAGAAGTAAGGACAATGTTTGTGTAGTTTACTAATCAAGACCTATCTTTTTGGCACAAGACAGAAACAAACTCAAACTAGCTTAAGAGGGGAAAAAACCTGACTTGTGGAATAGAAAGGAAAGATAAACCGCCACACCACATAAAAGGTAATTTTGTAGTTGAGCTCCAGGAAATTGCTTTAACCGAGAGCTTGGATGGAGCTGAAATGCTCATTGCATCTTGTGCCTCTAGGTCAGGAAACGTGCTTAGCCATAACTCCCTGGTTTTACATCTTGTAACATCTGCACCGAAAAAGGACTGGCTCTCTTTTTCAGTTTCAGTTCAAATACTCTCATGATAGGAGGACTCTGTTTGACCTCGCTGGGATTAGATGTTCACTTCTGCTTTAATCAGCCTTGACTGAGAGTGGAGTCATATGAAAACATGGCAGTCTCAAGGAACCAAACCCCAATAGAAAGTAGAAAACAAATACTGGGCAGACGGCTGCATAAAATTGCATAAACATCTACCTCAATAAGTGGTTTCAACTTCACTGAATCATCAGTCTCAGTAGAACTCCACCAGACTCTTGGGATCTTCATCTTTGGCACCTGTGATATTGATTTTTTTCCTAATTGTCCCTGATTTTTCCAACCAGTTCAACTCTGCCTCCTTTTCTGAATTTCTTTTCTTATACCTATTACAGCTGTGTTTTTCAGTCCATGTTTTTGTGTACTCAGTAACTCTAGCAATTATTTACTGTTGTGATATAAGCTGTGTTCCAGTCCTATATTTCCAGGGTTCTAGCTTTTTTCTCAGGGACAACTTTATTTTTATTTTTTTTAATATTTTATTTATTTATTTTTAGAGCAAGGGGAAGGGAGGGAGAAAGAAAGGGAAAGAAACATCAATGTGTGGTTGCCCCTTGTGCACCCCTTCCTGGGGACCTGGCCCACAACCCAGGCATGTGCTCTGACTGGGAATCGAACCTGCAACCATCTGGTTTGTAGGCTGGTGTTCAATCCCCTCAGCCACGCCAACCTGGGCGCTCAGGGACAAGTTTAAATACAACATGTGAGAGCTGAAAAATGGTCTTTCCCTGAATTTATTAAAAATCCTAACAAACATCACTTCAGTTGTGTGATACCTCCCGTGGTGCCCTTCCAGCCTCAAAGATAGGAATCTTGCAGCTATTTTGACTTGCTTTCCCCTTATTTCTTGTATACAAATTGATATGAAAACCTATTACTACTTTTTTCAAGGTATGTCTTTTTTAGTCCTATAACTACTATTAAAATAATTTTTCTAGTTCTCTGTACTCAGTATGCTATTACCTTGCTAAAGTATCTATTTTCTATATTTGTGGGTCGACAGTCTTTGCTGGTTTTCAAGATTCCCCACGCCCCATCTAAACCCATCCTTCTTATACCATCTGATTGTTCATTGTTTCTTAATCAGTCGCCATCAGCCCCATCAGACTAGCCTTATCACTACACCATACAAACACCATGCAAATGTTTATATAGTGACATATCGGAAAACATCTAATTGTTGCCTGTGTTCACATTTAGAGTATTCGACTCAAGTCACGTCATTTTAATTTGTCATATTCTTTAAAGTTCAGGTCTCGCCTCATCTCCTCTAATGACACTCAGTCCAATTAAATGCTCTTTTCTTAAATGCAAATGCATTTATGAATAAAACATGATTGACTATTAAACACTTTCTCATATCATTATTTTATCATAATTCTTGATTTGCAAATCCATTGTAAATTACCTGACGGCTAAGGTCATATTCCATTTTTTTTGTATCTTCAGCAGTGTTTATGTGGTTGTTGCTCAACAAATAACCAACTCATTGTTTCCTGTCCAAAAGAGCTGCTTCAGATAGCAAGTTTTGTGAAAGACTAGGAGCTTTGCAGAGATGCAGAACTGGGTTTGACCTCACTGCCAATGCTTACTCGTAATGTAGCATCTGGACAAATCTGATAAAACATCTCAGTCTTTGTTTTCTGTTGTTGAAACGGATACAATAATACCTACCTCCCAGGGTTGTTGTGAAGGTTGAGTGAGGTAATGTGAAAACACTTAGCACTATGTCTGGCATCTAGCATTTGCTCAATAAACAATTTCCTTCCTCTTATGTATGCTATTAACCTTTCTTTGAAATACTGATGGAAAACAGTTCTGCTCTAGCTCTGTATTTGTATTTGTCCCATAATATTGGGATGCTAGGGAAGTTGAACAAATGAAGGAAGATATTTATCAGAGTGAAGCAGGAAATTGAGGTTTTATAGAATTCCAATGTTGAAGCAATTGAGTATGTAAGCACAGGATAAGAGAGGCGACAGTGAAAAGACAGCAAACTCACAGCTATTAAGAACCATACCTAAAACAAAAGCAAACTAAGCAAACAGCTAGAACAGGAACAGAACCACAGAAATGGAGATCACATTTCTGCAACAGGGGAGTGGTGGGAGAAGGAGAGAGGGGGAAAAGGTAGAGAGAATAAGTAGCATAGATGGTGGGTAGAAAATAGACAGGGGGAGGGCAAGACTAGTGTGGGAAATGTAGAAGCTAAAGAACTTATGACACATGGACATGAACTAAAGGGGAATGTGGGTGGGAGAGGGTGTGCAGGGTGGAGGGGAATGATGGGGGAGAAATGGGACAACTGTAATAGCATAATCAATAAAATATTTTAAAAAAGTAAAAAAAAAAAAAAGAGAGAGAGAGGCTGAATTATAGGATAATCAAACAGAAAAGCACTAGACCAGAGCACCAAAACTGGGTGCAAGTCCAATGTCAATGCTAGATATCTGGATGATCCTGAAAAAAATCACTTAGATCTCTGAGTCTGTTTTCTCATGAGTAGTTTGATAACTTTTCATGTCCCCTCCAGTTCTGAAATTCTGTAACTTTAGGAGCAGCAACAAAGATAATGAGGTAGGGAAGTTCGGTGGAAGACCGATGACTGGTAGAACCATTAGTAAATTGACATTAGTGATGGGGAAACAAAGCTCATCAAGACAAAGAGCATACATGGCAGGGAACAGACTTGAATTAACTGTTTCTAACTATAAGAATAGGAGCATGTATAAATGGACTGTTTCTATTGGTTGATAGCTCTTTGTTATTATTAATAATAATGTCTTATATTCCTAAAGCATTTTAAAGTTTAATTTCTCATATAATTTATTATTTGATATGAACAATTATAATAATGTCAATATGTGGACATTATAATAAAGTCCACATGGAAATACCATGTATCTCATATACATCTTATAAAATATATATTTCATATGTAGATAGACAAATAATATGTTCCTTATATCATAGCGGCTTAGCTGGCTGATTATATTATATGTCTTGGATGGCTGAATTTCATATTTTGTGGAGTTTATAGTTTGCTCATTGAAATAAACTTAGAATTTCTGTGAACTAGTTTCTTACCATTCAAATGACTGCATACTGCCTCATAAATAAGATCATAGAGGTTGAATTGATTAGCTAAAAAAGCCCCATAAAGTAATTGCCATAACTTTCAGTCTGAGATTAATATGTCTCTTCTGCATTCTGTTCCTGGAGCACATAAAAATTACATCACTTCTCTCTGTTGATTAGATTGAATAAATTTGAGTATCAAGAGATCTCAAATCTTTATTGCATTTCTCTAACATGTTCTGTTTTCTTTTTGTTTCTGATTCTGTTTTGACTGTTGTAAAGCCCAAGCACCCACCTTGGGGATTGTCTAAGCAAGAAATCCTCCAGTCATAGAAGGTTAGACAACCTCTTCATCACACAAACAGTTCCAACTAACTTGTACCTCTTTCTCCAAGGAACATAGACAAAGATTTGAAATTCTTACAAACTGGTGACTTTTATTATTATAACTCTCACTATACCCAGTGATTAAGGTTACATCCTTATTCTGCTAAACCCAGAAGGGAACTCAGAACATGGTCCCTGTTCTAAGGATCTTATAGGCTATTCAGGAATAAAAGCCTAAAGTAACACAGTTAGCTAAATTATTTTAATTAAATGGTGTGGTATAGGACATTAATTTAAAATTTCAGAAATATGGTAACTCTTTGAAAGAAAAACAGTGACTCATTTATTGAAAGATAAAACGCCCAGGAGTCAAACCATGGAATTCACCTGGGATGCCTCTTGCATTAATGGAGGGCTATTTTGCTTCTAACTCCTTCCCTGCTATAATTTAATAATAATAATCTCTTGTCATCTCCAAACTAACAATTTGTAATAGGGCTCTTATGTAACAATAGTCATGTGTATACCAAATTCTGAATAAAAATTGCTAAGTGATACAATAGTGAGAGAAGTCTAAGAATTTTAGACAGAGGCCTGATAAATCATCTCGATAAATATTGTGTGACAGATGAGGGAGTGAAACTCACAATTATAAAATAATTTGTCACCATTTTAAAATATATTTCAATTTTACCCAAAATGAAAAATATCAACAACAAATATTTAAAGATGCACATCCAAAAGGCATGGGAATAATAAAACTAAAACCATCAAAAACAGAGACTAGTAATAATGGAGCAAAAGGCTGCAGTTACATAAAATACAGTACAGGAGAATGAAACATCAGTCTGAGCAAGGAGAGGTTCTGTAGAGCAAACCGATCAATATGAGAACTTCAGGCTTTTGAATGAACATTTCTTTTTAATGTAAGTCAACACAACTTTTCTCTTTGTCCAAGTAAATACTCAGTGGTGTTCAACAAATTTAACCTTCCTATCCTTGAATGGAGACCTTAATCCCTAATAGTTGATCATCCCTATCCCTGTGTCCCACCCCAAACAACTCCAAAATGCCCCAAATTTCTTTTCTTTTGGTCCAGATTCACAGCTTTTACTTTTTACTATCCTTAGCAATTACTTTTTACTATCATATGTCATTACATAGAATAGATTAGTAACTTTTCACTAAACTTACCTCCTCCCTCATTAAAGAAGCTGATTTAGAAAGCCTATACATTCACTGTCCATAAGAAATTTATCAGCCTAAATGAACTAGTTTTATGAAATCTCAGGTTTGTGTGTCTTAATTACTGTTGTATTTTTATAGCTAGTCTGATATTTACCATTTATTAGATGCTCAGAAATTTTTATGAATGAATGAATGAATAAATCACTACAGAAGCACATAATCCAAAGTTTCAAAAGACAAAAACTTGTGGAGTAGACAAGATATAATTAGACAAAGTCAAAATAATAAACATTCTATATTTTTTTCATTAATTATCTGGGTCTTTAAAAATTCTTTTCGATACAGAAAATTTAAAGGCAGATAAATGTATGCTTATAAACCATACATTAGCATTGTTTATAAACTACATATAGGTGTTATGTATATAATCCTATATACATTCAGAGGTTGCCAATTCTTTCTGTTGTTAGCATTTTTTAAGATTTCATTTATTTATTGTTAGAGAGAAGGGAAGGAAGGGAGAGGGAGAAGTCAAGAAACACAGACATGCCAGAGAATCATGGATCGGTTGCCTCGCACAAGCCCCCAGCTGGGGACTTTGCCCAAAACTGAGACATGTGCCCCCACCGGGTATCGAACCTTTTGTTTTTCTGTTCCACACCCAGCCTACTGAGCCACACCAGTCAGGGCTGTTAGCATTTATTGACAAAGTTTTAAAATTACGTAAACAGCATCATATTCAGTATCTTTGATTGACCTTAGTTAGCCTTGGTGAGGAAGACTTTCTAAAAATTTTTACTCATGACAATGCTAAACCTAAACTAAAATATACCAAAAACAATACTATTGATTTTTTAGGTGTAAATGGAAAACATTTAAAGCTATAAACAGCTGTGATTTTAAATTTCAAATTGTAAATAAAATGTTACTATTAGGAAATACCTTGTTGAGAATAAATTTTAAATGAAAGAATGTAAGTTTAAGGTACAGGTTTTCATAATAAAGGATATCTTTTAGTTATTTCAGAAGAGGTAAAAAAGAATGCCTTATGATTTTCTGTAGGAAGAGATATTTGCAGATAATTAACCTGGATAGTTTCTCTTTCCTGGAAAGTTTAATTTAATATATTTCTGTAATTAAGCTGCCTGTTTCAAATAGTATCTGCTTCTAAAACTTTACATAAGAAATACTTGTATAAATCAGAACTTATTTTACATTCACCAGGGGGAAAAATCCATGATAAGTCTTTCTATAAAATGAAAAAAAATCATTTTTCATTGTGCAATCCACAATATATCTGAATTTTCATGTACTATACTTGCTTGAAATACATTTTATTTCATTTGAGTGAGTAAATGAACTGAAGATATTCTTTTCTGGATAGGCATTTCCCTTAGATCTTTCTGTGACAGGAAAAATGAGATGCTAGCTGCACTTACATATTAGTAAGAGTGGGTCAAGATTTGTAAATTAACATAATGTTTTACAAAATTGAATAATTTTGATACTGTTAATTTGGCAGAGCTTCTCCAAGGTAAAAGCTGATTTACCTTGGTAAATGGGAAGTTTGACTTTACAGTCATAGAATGCAGTTTTTACTTATGGTTAAAAATGAGAGTTGCTTTAAAAGTTTTTTTTTTGACAAAGCTAATTTCATAACTTCATGTTTTTTAGGTTTCTTTGCCTGTGGTTTTGAGTTTAAGAAACAATTTTGAGTTTGTTTCAATTTCCCAATTTTTTTAAATTTTTAACTCTTTTAAAAAATTATTGGTTTTTAGAGAGAGAAGAAGAAAGAGAAACATTGATTTGTTGTTCAACTTACTTGTGCATTCATTGGCTGCCTCGTGTATGCAACCTGACAGGAGATTGAACATGCAGCCTTGGCATATAGGGACGATGCTCTAGCCAACTGAGCTGCCTGGCCAGGGTCTCATTGTTTTTTCATTCTATCATCAAATAGACATTCACCCTACCACTCAAGTAATTTATTAATCTTAATTATAACGTATGTATACTGAGGATGTTCTCCTGCTGTTTTCTATTAAATCTGCGGTGCCTTGCTAAATTAATTCATTAACCTTAATTCTGAGGCATGCATCCGTAGATCATTACTATAAAACATTTGTGACAAATTCATTCTTCTTTCAGGAATGTTTATAGAGTAATAGAAATAAGATGATGCTTCTTAAAAAAAAACAAAAATCAAGAACAAAATATGGTTTTTACTAAATTTAAAATACTTTTTGTGTAACTTCCAATAGTATATAGATTTGTCTGTAATGCAAAAATAGTAAAAACATTTATTGTGATTAAGTAGAAGCATAGTGTACTGAAAAGGGCAGCTATTCAGAAGCTATTATTTAGTAACGAATTTAAAATGTAAATGATGACGTTTTTATTTTTTTATTTATTGATTTAAGAGAGAGACAAAGAGAAACATCGATTTGTTGTTCCACTCATTGATGCATTGCTTGGTTGATTCTTGCATGGTCCCCACCAGGGATCAAACCCACAGCGGTGGTGTATTGGAATGACACTCTGACCAACTGAGCACCCAGTTAGGACAACGAAACATTTTAAATTCAACATTTTCCTGGAAATCTGTCAGATTTACTAAATAAAGTAAATCTACTTAGAATACTTCTCTGAAATGAAATGCTAAACTTGTATCAACGTGTCACATTTCTTTACTTTAGGTCTTCACTGGGATCTTCACAGCAGAAATGGTTCTCAAGATCATTGCCATGGATCCGTATTATTATTTCCAAGAGGGCTGGAATATCTTTGATGGAATCATTGTCAGTCTCAGTTTGATGGAGCTTGGCCTGTCCAAAGTGGAGGGATTATCTGTACTGAGATCATTCAGACTGGTATCTGCATAGAATATTTATATTTTTGTCTTTCTTTAAGAGAAAAAATTATTTTGAAAGTGAACTGATATGTATTTATTTGATTATGTACTTTTAAAGATATTTTAAATTCATACCAATATATGTGGTATTCTAAGAAAATGTATAAATGCTCTCTTTAAAGTTGTGTGACTATTTTCTAAGAATGATAAAAAAGGTTGAAACACTTCATAATTATTAGCTATATAGGGCACATTTAAAAATACTTATGTGATTCTAAACTTATGTTTTAAATTCCTTAACTTTTTTTGCTTTAAAGTCTATAAAGAACTGCAAATAAAAATTTTAGCCCCCAATTAACCTTAGCTTTGTATCAACCTTACTTATATTAGTAGGAGCTACTTCAGAGGTACATGTAGGAAAATATTTGATACCATCAGCACTTTAAACAATGGTAAAATGAACATTTTTGAGTTCTGCAAAAACTTTATTGAAAAATATGTAAAATTTTATTGTAAATTAAGTAAAATGTGTTTTTTCAAATTAAAAGTAAGCCTTCTATAATGTTTTATCAAAGTATTTTACCTTTCTTTTTAAAATGTGCATTAAAATATATAATTCATGTTTTAAAATTTATTTTTACTCTCAAAATATAGTATGAGGGTGGCATTAGTTAGCTAAGTTCACTAATGTCTCTAATCAAAATATTAATTTGTTTTCATAGATGTATCTGTTGATGAATCAGAAATGTTTTATTACATCTAAAATATTTTATCTTTTTTATTTTTGCATTTAAATAAGTCATTATTTGATTTATAATTGTAATAACATTAATACTTTTTTCTGGATTTAAATTTTTTAGTATGTTTTGAGATTTTATATCCAATTTTATATCCAACCTCAGAGGTTGGTCTACAATATAATGTACTAATAAAATGATGTCTAACTAACTTCCTAAACTGTATCATGATTAATACTAAGAGTAGCTTTTCACTTGATTACAGCTTCGAGTTTTCAAATTGGCAAAATCTTGGCCCACACTGAACATGCTGATCAAGATCATCGGCAATTCCGTGGGGGCCCTGGGAAACCTCACCTTGGTGTTGGCCATCATCGTCTTCATTTTTGCCGTGGTCGGCATGCAGCTCTTTGGTAAAAGCTACAAAGAATGCGTCTGCAAGATTGACAGCGACTGTAAGCTCCCACGGTGGCACATGAATGACTTCTTCCACTCCTTCCTGATTGTGTTCCGCGTGCTGTGTGGAGAGTGGATAGAGACCATGTGGGACTGCATGGAGGTCGCTGGCCAAACCATGTGCCTTATTGTTTTCATGTTGGTCATGGTCATTGGAAACCTCGTGGTATGTATGTGTTACAAGCATTCATAATTAAGGACAAGATCAGACAGTAGCTAGAGAGGTGGCCTGACACAGTAGACATATCTCTGGTTTATCATTAATGATCTAGGCTCAAATCTCAGCGCTGGCACTCTAAATATAATCCAGTTGCTTAATATCTCAAGTCTCCAGACTGTGAAATGGAATAACAATACTGAAATACTGTGGTTGATGTGATGATTAAATGAGGTATATCTGAAAGTCTGGGGAAAGTATTAGTTTTTCTTCCTTCAAAGAAATGTTTTTATAATCAAGACTATTGTAATATTGTATAGCCTAAATAATTTTTAACCTAGTATTATTTTGATAAGAACAAAATATAGTTAATAAGATAAGATAATAATCTCCAATAAATCTACAAATACAACTATCTAACCTATATTGAAAGTATTCATTGTAAATTCAGAGTTCATATTGTTTGCTCCCTCAAAGAGTAAAGTGCATATTACCAAATTTTGAAGGCAAATTTCAATGAAATAGAACCTTATATTTTAACTATATATTGTAATCATCCTAATAAGCTAGAAGAGGACTAAATACATTCTTCCTTGTATTTGCTTTCTTAAAGAAAAATACATTATTACAGTTTAAGTTATTTGTATGTATAGACATTGACTGGATTTGAAAGACATACTTTTAAGTCTGATTTAAAAACACTAATGTAAAAGCACAATTTGTATATGTTTTAATGTTTAAATTTCTCAATCATGTATGGACAAAGCATTTCTTTATACCATCATAATGGACTTGTACTTTGAGAGATACATTTCAAATGATGATGCATAAAAGAATGTTGTGGCATATCTGTGGACAGGCAATTTTTTTTTTTTTCAGAATAGTGAATTAAGAAGCTCTAGATTCTGAACAAAATCTTTTACAGAAATAAGGAAAGAAACTGGGTTTTTTGATTTGCATGCATCTTCCTAAAATGTAACATTTTCTTAAACCCAATAATTACACTTCAAGCTAAAAACATTCCCTTAAATAAATTTCCTTTTGCATCAGCTATGATTAATTATCCCTCTATTACTTATAGTTTATCAGTTAATTAGATAATTTTCCCATGTATCCCAGTGATACTTTGAGAGTTAAGATTTCCTCATATTTTCTGTCAAAAATAGGAAAGAGAAAAGTAATTTGCATTATACAGGTCTAGCCTAAGCCTTGGAATGAGTTTTGGTTTTCCTCCATCTATTGAACTATTTGGACACATCAATTTCAAAGCATACTGATGGGAAATGTTATATAATTTGCATTTGGAAGTTTCTGCTGTTATAAAAGTTTGTGTCCATTGGACAAAGGAATTTATATTGCAAGTATATTGTTTTAGCATATCAAGTATATTGTTTAACTAGGCTATTGAATAAATAAATAATTTATTTAAACACAAAGCTATCCCTGACTGGTGCGGCTCCATTGGTTGGGTGTCATCCCACAAGGGGAAAGGTTGTTGGCTCAATTCTGGGTGAAGGCACATGTGTGAGCTGTGGGTTCAGTCCCCAGTTGATGTGCGTTTGAGAGGCAGATGATTGATCATTGTTCTTCTGTTGCATAGAGGTTTCTCTCCCTCCCTTCTCCTCTGTCTAAATTTTTTTTTAATCTTAAAAATAAAATAAACACAAAGCTAGACATTCCCTGAACAAACTGCTAAAATGACTAAAATAAAAAATGTGTTTCTCATTGTCTGAACCCATATAAATGGGATTTTACCTTTCACTAGCAACCCTGAGTAGACACAATTTAAAACTTAGAAGCTCTGGTTTCCCACCGTCCTCAGTAGGAAAGACAAGCCTGTTCTTCCATTTTGCCCTTAAAGCAGGTAGAAGATATCAGGTCCTTCATTAGTGTGTAATTGAGACATGGTGTTTGAAATATAGTAAGCAGTGAAGCATTTGGTGAATTATTTTTAGCAAAGATCTGTGAGTTTCTAAGATGCCCTGACTGGTGCGTTGGGCATTGTCCCACAAACCCAAAGGTCGAAAGTTCACTTCCCAGTCAGGGCACATGCCTGGGTTTTGGATTCGGTCCCAGGTTGAGGTAGGTAATGAGAGACAGCCAACTGATGTTTCTCTCTCACATTGATGTTTCTCTCATTTTCCTTCTCTATAAAGTTTCTTATTTAAGCTATTATACTTATGCATACTTCAATATTAATGTAGCAAATTTTCTTTTTTCTTTTAGGTTCTGAACCTCTTTCTGGCCTTATTGTTGAGTTCATTTAGCTCTGACAATCTTGCTGCTACTGATGATGATAATGAAATGAACAATCTCCAGATTGCAATAGGAAGGATGCAGAAGGGAATTGATTATGTGAAAAATAAGATACGGGACTGTTTCCTTAAAACTTTTTTCAGAAAGCCAAAAGTTATAGAAATCCATGAAGGCAACAAAATAGACAGCTGCACATCCAATAACACTGGAATTGAAATAAGCAAAGAGCTTAATTATCTAAAAGATAGGAATGGAACCACCAGTGGTGTAGGTACGGGAAGCAGTGTTGAAAAATATGTAATTGATGAAAATGACATGTCCTTCATTAACAACCCCAGCCTCACTGTAACGGTGCCCATTGCTGTGGGAGAATCTGACTTTGAAAATTTAAATACTGAAGAGTTCAGCAGTGAGTCAGAACTAGAAGAAAGCAAAGAGGTAAGAATGCTTTTAAACTTTGTGTTATATTTCTTTTAACATCCATGCAATATGATTATTTGGTATTTTTATGTTTACATTATTTAAAAGTATATTGAAAGTCATATAGATGGTAATGTTAGGATATCTCATACAAAAGTATGACATATTCTTTATTGGGAAATTCACTTAACAGAATTCCAACTTTCCATAAGAGATCTTCATTTTGAATAATTAGTATATTCATTTTCTTGATAGTCCAAAAGTCCAATTAAAAAATATGACCTTCCAAAACAGAGATGTTATTTAATGTTTTGTTCTATACTACATTATGCTTTTTAGAAAAGTCAATGAACCATATTTTTATTGATCATTGTGGAGGTGTCACCTCCTTACTTTTTATAATATGTAAGGTTTGCCATAATTTATTTTAATGTGAAAGTTTTATGTAGCTTTTGTTCACCTCTGAAAGTCTTATTGGCTGTGATAATGTATTATTTATTTATGAAAGTGTTACATATATTAGAAAACTACAAATAACACTGATTATATTATGTCCAGTCAGTGATGAGCAAATCTGTAAGGTCTTCCAGATGAATTTGAAAATACTAAGAAGTACTTGGAAAAGCTCTACTTGAGGATTATAATTAAATTGTAGACTTAAAAGCTGCTCTTACTGTCATATTACTAGTTATTTTTTAAAAAAGAAATAAAGAAATTGTACAGTATAAGAATTCATAGGATCTCTTAATAGTAGCTTAATGGTATTAATTCTGCAATACTGTGTTGTAGAGAACAGGATTAAAATGTTTGCAATTACTTATTTGTGGACTTCTAACATGCCAGTAGGAAATAAATCTAGCATAGAATTATAAAATAAATTTTAGTTTGAGGGTACAATATTGACACCCTAAGAATCAGACCAATGATGACTCGATTTTTGAGCATATTTTAGAACCTTCCTTTTTTAGTAACAGTATCAACAGAATTTGTATGAGTAAAAAGTAGTTGCCAATATCACAACTCATAGCCTCCAGATTCTTTTTAAGGCATTTTAGAGCTGCCAAGATATATTATAATAGTAAATTTGAAAATATTTTGGGCAAGGTAAAAATACATACAAAATGATATAAGGTTCTTACTCTGAATTTCACTCAAAGTCTACTTAGTGAGTTCAATTCTAACCTGTATGTTGTTCATTCTAGTAAAATAAGAATTCACTTCTAATTTTATTTTCCATCACTTGATGTAGATTTATTTAAGAGGAGACACCAATTAATTAATAAACATTTATTGAGCACTTTTGAACTTCGCATTGTGCTGAATACCAAAAGTAAGGATGAGTTAGAGGACAGCCCCCTAGCAAAACCCTTCAGGGAAATCTCGACACCTTCGGGGAAGCTAACACTGACTCACAAAATCACAAAAGACATTAAAAAGTTTAACCCTACAGAACTGAATATAAAGTTATAGCTATTGAGAATAGCAAGAATAGCAAGTTGCTAAATGGAAGAGATAAAATTAAAATAGACCTCAAAGCCTGGGCCAAACATATGAACAGAAAGCAGAAAGCAAAAATCTACTAAACAAAGACACAGTTAAGAGTGAGCTTAGTATTAACATGAGACAATGAAACAATTGGCATGAATAAAGTGCTGGTTGAGAAAATAGTCGTGAAAAGGGTTTAGGTGTGTGAATCATTGAAGCCTCAGATTGCACAGTGTTCGAAGTAGGTCAGAGAGTTTGGAATTGGCTGCATAGTCGATAAGGAGGTGTGTGTCCTGAAGTAGGGGCAAACCAATAGAATAAATGATGTTTTAGGAAAATTTATTTGATATCAGTGAATAGAACAGTTTAGAGTAAGGGATAAGTGGGTGTATGGTGGGGAATGATGTAACAATCATTTGATAGAATGAGGTGAGGAACTTCTGGACTAAGGTAGTGAGTGTGGGAATTGAGGCTAAGTGTCCATCTGACAAACCCAGTAAACAATCCGAGAAATTGGGAAAATGGTAATGTCACTGTTTGAAAATGTTTTCAGAAAAGATTTTGAAGTTTATGCGGGAAGAGGAGGAATTCCTTTGGGATACAATGAAGTAGAAGTGACGCTGTCTGGACCCAGAGGCTGGGTGAGAGGCCAGGGCTTGGACATCGCTTCAGTAATGCAGATTTCATAATCAGCTCTCTTGAAACTAGGGGAGCTTATCAAAGAAGTAATGATAATGAAAAATAAAGGGAAGACTAAGGACAAGACTCCCTTGAGGTTGAGAAGAGGTAGAAAAGCCAAAGAAGTAGAGAAACTTTCGCTATATTGATATCATAAGTTTGGTCATGCTGGCTATATGGAAACCGAATGTCTCAAACAGTTGGTTTCCAGAATACTTCAGAAACTCAGCAATGTCTACAGATACTTCAAATGATTGTTTAAAAGAGTACTACCTCATTGTCATGTCTTTTTAATGGCTAGAAAATAATAAATTTGGAATAATGAGATACAATCAAGTCCTGTAAAATATTTTATTGATAGTCTTCACTATCAAGTCCTATAAAATATTTTATTATCTGAACAAAAACTTGTTATCGGGTGACTTTTTAAATAAACATTCTATCTTATTAAGCAAATTTTGGATACATGGAATCTAATTACAGAATGTAATGAAATTTTTTAAAATGTACAGATAATATTATGGGAAAAAATCAAAGTGAATATGAAATTAAATACTTTTACAAAACCAAGATAAAATTTCAAGTTATTTTGTGAGTAAAATTAAACTCAGCAATACATTTTTTTAAAGATTTTTATTTATTTATCTTTAGAGAGGAAGGGTAGAAGAGAGGGAGAGGGAGAGAAATATCAATGTATGGTTGCCTCTCGTGTATCCCATGCTGGGAACTGGCTTGCAACCCAGGCATGTGCCCTGACTGGGAATCAAACCGTGATCCTTTGGTTTGCAGGCCCACACTCAGGCCACTGAGCTACACCAGCCAGGGCATCAACAATACATTTTATGTCAATGATTTTTAAAATTAGTATTAAAAAAAAAAAAAACCCCTGGAAAAGTACAGGGCAATTCTCATGTGTGCTCACACAAAGATTAAAAAGACATCATTCTTTTTAAAAGCAAAAACTAGCATGTTCTAACATTGTAGAGAAGATTTAGATGAATTTCAACAAAGTTCAGTTTTGATCTGAAATTTTTAAAAACTGCTGAAATTAAACACTTTTCAGATGAAGATGCATGTGAGCTGTGTTATTCCTTTTTAGTAGTTACCACATGCACGGGCACACACAATTAAAAATAATGTATCCATAAAGTGACATTTTTGCTTCATGCTTATTAGTTTTTTGACCACAAGTAAGAACAGAACATTGAGCCATGCTTTGGAAAATACAGAATATGCTCTTTGCTACAAAAGTAGAAAAACCTACAAGCTAAACCCAGCAGAGTGATACATTTATCACAGAAAAAGAGAGATAAAGAGAGACAGGTGTAGGGCAAGAGAAGGCAGGCAGGAAGGAAGGAAGGGAGGAAGGAAGGAAGGAAGGAAGGAAGGAAGGAAGGAAGGAAGGAAGGAAGGAAGGAAGAAAGAAAAGAAGGAAGGAAGGAAGGAGTTCGGGAGGAAGGAGAGAGAGAGGGGAAGAAAGGAAGGAAAATTTTTCAATACATTTGTGCTTTAAGAAGAGGCAGTAAATTAATCATAAATTTAGATGGTGTCTGAAACCTGTGTAGTCTACTCCTTCCATTCATTTTCATAAAAAGTATATCCTGTTGCAACACAGTTGTGGAGAAATGATCCCCAGAAGTTTTTAGAGATAAAAACATGAATTGCTCATATTATACAGTTAATATATTACATATGCACCTATTGTATCCATATATATAAACCTTTAACATAAACAGACTGGTATGGAAACAAATATAAAGCTTTACATAAAAAATATAAAAGAATTGAATGTACAGATTCAAAATATCAATATTAATCTTTTTGTTTTGGAATAACTTGGAATTATACAAATATTGTGACAAGATTTAATGTAGAATTTTGTTTGTTTTTACAGTTAAAGTTCCGATAATTATGATTTCTGAAATTTTTATATAACTTTGGATTTTAACAATTTAGTTCTTGAAAGATTTCTTTGTCTTCCTAGGTAAAGGATACAGAATAAGTGCTCTTAAGAATCGTATTTTAAGTTGAATTCCAAATCACAATCTAGCATTATCATACTGTGACCTTCACTGCTTACCATTCTTACTTCTCACAGGAGTAAAACCAAGCTGGAGCCATCAAGAGTGCAGCTCTGGTGTTTTTTAACCAGCCAGAGATTCGTGCCACCACTTTTACCCAGGTTACCCAAGCAAGTTGTACATGGACAATCACTCTCTAAATGAATTTTGACTGCATGCTACTCAGCTATGTTCCTTCCCGTGCCATGGCAAGGAACGGCTGGACATGCCCAGATGCTCTCTGCTGAATCGTGTGCCACACTGCAGCATGGTCAGGCGAGACGGGCAGTCCCAACATCCTGTCTGATTCTGCTCATGAGTTTTCCAGTTTAGTCTTTTAATACTTTTAAAAGCAATAACTGCATGCTCATAGGATTTATATCTATTTTAAAACATGATAGGAATGTTTAAAGTTCAATAGAGTTGAAAACTTATAGTAGAAATGAGAGCATGCATTTTTTTTATTTCTCTGCTTTTATTTCATTAAAATAAGACCACAACTTTTTCTGTTATTGATTCAGCCCTTATAAGTAAATTGTATTACCAAAATGAGCCTCAGATGGCTTTTTAAATAGTGCCTCCATTTTCAGATCATTATATTCAGATCTGTGAATATAATTTTCAACCCATCCAGCTCATGTGCTCCAGATGGAAATGTTTGCTTTCATGCTTTTTGGGAAAGGTTCTGTTCAAAGAAGAGTAGGGTGATCATAAATGTTTGGCTATGAAGGGCCATAGTCTGTATGCATTTGGGCACTACATATCTTGGATTTTCATGCAGTTTAGGAAAGTTGTTAAATCATGTGTCTTCGAAACCCTAAGTGATCATTGTAATTAAAAGAAGGAAAGCCTCCTGTTGGGGGGGGGGGGGGCGGGGAGTTCCTTGTGTCTTGATCTTTAAGTAATTGGTCCATTGTACTCATTTTTAAAAATTTCCCTGATCTACATTGACTTCTGCCCACAACTTAGCAGGTGAAAAAAAGAGACTTGGAAAATTTCCTACTTTTGATTATTAATTATAGTTTTATGAGGAGTAAAGGGCATCTCCCAAAATTATTATAGGTTTGTGGATTAACTAAATCTCTAGTTTATTCTCTTGACTCAACTTTCTCCTGTTATATCATTGCTTACTGGAATCTTAGCAGTGTAACAGTTCTGGGAGGGAAATTAGAAAATGAAAGTGAAAAGTATGTGAATATTGGCAATTTTCAAGGCTTTTGATGAAAAAAGAATGTCCAAATAGATTTGGGGTTGTTGCTAGGTTTATTTTATTCACACTCTCTTATTCTTTAGGAATAACTGAGAATTAGCTGTAGAATGCAACAAATTCAGAGATAAGATTATTAATGAAAAACAGAACTATACTCTATGGTGATTTGTGTAATTTTTATTTAAAAATTACTTTTTAGTCATGTTTCTGGGAATCTGAATGTGAGGCATCTCTTAAAGAGGCACAGGTGGGTTCGTAAATAGCCATTTTGAACGCACCTCTACTTCAGAGAACTGTTTTGGTGCTTCAGTGTACTTGTGCTGAAATGAAACGCAGTGAAGGCTGGCTCAGATGGCAATTTTTTGTGTGCCTTCTCAAGATAAACCAGCCTTTCCTTCAGTTCTCTTGATGCCCCTTTACCTTACTCTTCAACTGGCACATTATTTTCAGTTTCATATACTGTGTCCTTATCAAGACTAACTTAAAATAAAAGGAGCAACAGGGGTATTGCACATTTAAAATATGTCCAGGCAAAACCAAATACAGTTGGTTTCTATCTTTGGTCATTCAGTAAGTGGTCCGGAAAAGGAAATTGGTGACTTTAATCATGTACTTCCTGCCTTGGACAAGCAACCCAGTGGTCTCCCTGTGTGGCTACCTGTTCTTCATGTGAAATATCATAAGTCAAGATATGGATATGCCTATCCAAAAGATCAGACTAAGGCCCTGATAGAGTGTATGACCAAAAGATTCTCCTCTTCTACTTGGAACACAAAACGCAGAAGTTTTGAGATCAATGAGTAGATTTTAAAGGCAATCTGTAATGGCTGAATCTTTTATTTTGCCTCTTAATAACAGCAGTTTGTGAGAGTCAAACATTTGATAGCTGATTGAAAACAAATGAAATGTGAGCGCATTTCAGTGGAAGTAGTCCAGTTGCTAACATTCTCTTCTATCTCTGAAAGTTAAATTTCATTATTTAATTGGATAAAAATCAAAGTGCAATTTTCATCATAAGGGGGATTTCTGTGTAAGTTCATGCTATCAGTGGGAAAACTTGAGTGCTGACTGTCATTTCTTATGAGTGGTATTTGCTGTTAACCTTGAAAATTTCACATTCAGGGACCATGTCTTTGAGAGCGTGGTTCTTGGATCAGCGTGCAGCTTCCACAGCATTGCGCCGGGCTTCTGCTACAGCCAGGCATGTGTTCTGCGGCTGAATTCGGCCTGGAGAATGTTGCATCTTAAAACCTGCTTTCCAGTGTGCATTTGTGGAGCATAAGCCATCATCCCTCTGTAGATTCAGTAGTTTCTACAAGGGATGGAAGAGTCTAACCTTAAGCGCTATAAAATATTGGAGGGGTAGGAAGAAAATAGTACAAGAAAACAAGTCTGAGCTTGTACTATGTGGTTTCATATGAAAGCTTTGTATTGTTATGCCTATATAGCTAAATATACTTTTTCTAACTACTTCAAAGCAAGTATTAATTTTAGTTATTTAGTATAGTCACCAAGTTCCTTAACATGAAAAAAACTCATTTCAGGTTTTCTTTGCCTTTTTTTATATCGTTGTAGTATCACAGCTATGGCAATATAAAGAAAGTAAGTTATTTTTTTGTACTTATCACCAGTCACTTGCTTTTAAATCAGTTACATGCTTTTAAATAAGTCATTTTGGTATGGCTATGATAAAATGTATCACAAACTACACTCTACTGGAGTATGAATGTTAAAGTATTGAACTTAGAAAATGTTTAGATTATGTAGATAGTATTTTATCAATGTATAGAATTTTAAATGCTTAAGTAGTTTTCTAGGGTATAAATTAATGATTTAAAAATACATTAGCAAAATTCTTTGTGGATCCAGTGATTAGAGCAATAAGGAAGTATATCATAATTTGTAAATTGTTATAATTTAATGACAGTTTAAGCATTAACTTATAAATGTAGGTAAATTTAAAAACTTTTAAAAATTGCATGGAGTTGATACAATATTTTTATGTTTCCTATGACAAAATTGTTGCCTATGAAGATTGTAATGTAAGTAAGTCTGATTCTTTAATTTGAGAAGTAGTGACTTTATATCAACCTCCATAGGAAAAGGAGCCTCTTGCGAAACACTTTTTAGTGAAATGAACATTAGCCTACTAACTATCTATTACAAGTCTCTGTCTGAACATTCCTTAAGGAGCTTTCAGACTAAGTCTAAAGAGCTTATCTTTTTGGTCAGAAAACGGATAACAGTGGAGCAATTCTCCAATGTAAAATAGGTTGTAATTGCTTGAGAAGACATGCAGATATTTTTCCTTGCTTGTTTTCAAAAAACATGTTATGCATCATAATGCCAGGCAGATAGAGGTGAACTAATGCACCACTGACTCTCTTTACAATTTTTGAGTGCATATTCTTCACAGCTATTTAGAAAATTAAAATTATTTATATCCAAGTATAACCACATTCACCAATGTTTATAATTTAAAGAAAGTATTGATATAAAAATATATACAGTACTCAGTAAACAGTAAATTCAGTTGTCATCCAAATTAGCAGCTACAATTACTTGTGCTATGAAAGGTTTGCTTTAAATAAGTATTTGTATTTAAATATATGACACTTGTGTAATACATGGCAGACAATTACAATGCAAACCAATAAACATCTTACAATTATATAACAGTGGTTAAATGAAAAGTGAAGGGTGAGGTGAGTATATTTTCTAAAGTTTATAAATGGGAAATTATATGTGTATTTGTTTGTGTATATACATCTATACTTATTAATTTTTCCCTCAGATTTCTTAATCAAATGTCTGCCAATATTTTAGAGAAACATTTTGGAAATATGTGTTTTTATCACTAAAATGTTATTAATTAAATAATTCCTATTTATAAAGGAAATACATTCCCTAACACAATTAAATAAACTGTCAAGACCATAATTAAGTTATATGTCAAAATGGAGAGATGGCATTATCTAAATGGTATAATTCTCTCCGTAAGAGTGATACAAAAATGCTCTCATTCATCTATTCGCCATTCATGAACTCGACTACACTAGTGTCTGTTCTATGCTTGGACCATTTGGTATATGTGTCTGTGTGCGTATACATTTTTGGTATATATATTTATGTATTTGTACAAAAGTGTATAATTTTATATATGATAATTTTAATATACTTATCAGAATATTTGGTCAAAACAAATAGTATAATGGACTAAACATTCTATAAAATTTAGTGTGGAGAAATCATGCAGGAAATAAAGGCTTCATGGGAGGTGAAGCAAGACTGGGCTCAAAAGAAATGGTTGAGCTTGGACTGGTCAAGAGGAAGAAGAAACATAAAATTTTGTATAAGTAATCTCAAAAAATTTTGTTTTCTTACTGCTTTTATATGTGCAGTTACAGTGTTACCATAGTATGCAATTATGATATTATTGCAGCCATTCATAGTGTCCAACCCTTACAACAAGTAACATTGGAAGAAAAGAGTTAGTTGCTGAGTCTGCTGCAGTTCTATCTAGCAGTAGCTTTCCTGGGGTTTTCTTAAAATAATAAAGATACCCTGGCCATTAAAAGAAAAAAAGAAGGAAAATTCCTGGGGAAAGAAAATATGTCACAGCCTCCCTCCTCTCCAAAAGGTAGAGGAATTTAATGGTAAAATTCTTGTACTATAATGATCCTATGAACCATAGGCCCAAAATGATGGTCTAGCTTCTCTCTGTAACATACTCCAGGCTAGGTGGTATTTTATTATAGAATTATATTTTGACTTACAGTAATTTCCATAATCTCTTTAGCTGCACCTGGTTAACCTCACCCTCAAAGTAACATAACAGAAAGTATAATCTAGATACTACTCCTCAGTTAGTTCACATTATAAAATACATTTGCATTATAATTTCAATAAATTGAGAATTTTGAGCAAAGTTTCCTCTGATGTGACCTATGGGAGTCATTCAGGTACTTTTTAGGGAGTCATTCGGGCATTTTTAATAAGACATTAACTCTTTCAGAAGGCTAGGGCAGAGTGACCCTGCAACTTAGCTGCTAAATTAATGGAGGCTTTGAATCCATCACCATGTCCATGCACTGTTCTCTCATTCTAAAAGCTTTACATTGCCTAGGCTGTGCTTTATGTCGTGTCTTTTCATCAGTTTTCACAAAGCATTGCATATCCAAAATGTCTCCCCAAGTGATTGCAGAGTGCTTATTAGATATTTATTCTTGTAACAAAGTGGCTCTTCTTGGCCATGTGGCATGTCACGATGATTTATTTAATGGAAAAATCCACAGCCTGATCACATGTTGAATTAAGAATGTGCTCCTAATAAGTCTACACAGATTCTGGACAATGCCATTTATGAAGAAATTTCCATTTAGAAATCTTTGGCAAGTATTGAATTCATTTAAACAGTTGGGAGGGAGGGAGAGTGGGAGGGGGATCAGAGAGAGAAAGAGTGATCCATCATTTTTCTGCTAGTAAAGCAAGAAGAAAATTATGTAAGGCAGAGGAAAAATATAGCTCAAAATTGAAGTATAAAGACTGTGACTAATATTAATGAGCCATTCTCCCTTTCTAAAATTACAGAAACATGGATGGTAGTTACAGCAACTGGTAATGTGCTTTGCCCTCTGAAAATTTCCATTGGAAGAGGTGGAGATTACAATTTGATATGATGTATTTTAATTAATACAATCAGTAGTGGATGCCAGCATAAGAAAATTTTATCAAACTATTCTTGAGTATTAATGTAGTAAATGATTTTCATATGGCATTCATATATAAATACAGATCATAGAACAAGTTAACAGGTTTAGATCACCCTTTCTAGATCACCACATTGAATAATGTATAAATTTTTCATTGTCTGAATCAGGTAAGTAGTTACATTGTTTTGAACAATAGGACATTAATTACATTAAATTACTAATGCATAATTATCAGTAATGTTAATAGAGTCAAATGCTATCACTACCATTTTATCACACTATGACAGAGAATTTCCAAATTAACTGAATAAAAGGGAAGAAAAATTACATCTCTGCAATGGGGTTTTGTTTCCAGAAATTAAATGCAACCAGCTCATCTGAAGGAAGCACAGTTGATGTTGCTCCACCCCGAGAAGGTGAACAAGCTGAAACTGAACCAGAGGAAGACCTTAAACCAGAAGCTTGTTTTACTGAAGGTAAACAATCTCTAATCCAATTAAATGTAATCTCTCTTCTTTCCTTGCAGAGACTGCCTCATTGGAAAGAAACTTTTCAAAGAAATGGTGACAGCGGGTTTATCTTTGTTTTCCTCGTCTCTTCCAAAAGTTAATTTATCTATATTTTCAGATTATACTATAGCAGTGACTGTGCCTCAGTAATCAAGATGATTTAATACCCCTTTTTTTTTATCTTCTGGAATGTGAAGTTAACTCAATGAGATGAATGGCATTCAGGAATGTCATCTGATTGATTCAGCAATCCCTCAAACTGTCTGTGTGGCGATTTGATGTATAGATGCTGAAATAATTACACCCCATCCCTTACAGTTTCACATGTGGTTGATGTGTGCTGTGACCAGAGCTGTTTGGGAATGTAGACGTGTTGTAGAGCTTTCACTGGGCGAACAGTTGTTTTCACAGCAACCACTACAGTGTCTTGCATACAAATCAATAAAGATTTGCTGATTCAATGTTATTGAATTTAATCTGATGAGTAGAAGCTCAGTGTTAGAGCAGAAGAGTAGATGGAAGTTAGAAATGACATGAAAGCAAAGAAGGGGAAGGCAAAGGAATAGAGACACTAACTGACAAGATGAGTCATAGGTTTGACTAAGAAAAGCACCAAGACTGAAAATAAATTAGCTTGGGAAAACTGACAGTGGCTGATACCTGGGAAGATATGGGGATTTTCTGTGCACGAAAAGAAGGAAGTGAAAATCCAGGGTCACAGAAAAAAATGAATAAACAGTCTGAACATGTGGCTTTTCCCTAACCCTGAGAACGTGTTCTTGGACACTATTTTCATCAATGGCCTTGTGACAGGAAAAGATCCTAACTAAAGTTAAAGAATGAAATCATTTATTCTTAAGCAGCTCTTGGTAAAGTAATTCCTTGAATTCTAGGTAGCTGGTTCAATACCTAAATCTGAAAATGATTCACTATATAGGACAGATGCTGCAGAAAACTACAGAATTAAGTAGCCGGTTATGCTTTAAAATGATGATCCGAGATTGGGATGGGGAGGGAGCACCAAAGTTTATTTTTTCCTAATAAAAATTAAATATATTTTTTAATTTATTACATTTAATTTTATCTTTTAGGGTGTATTAAAAAGTTTCCATTCTGTCAAGTAAGTATAGAAGAAGGCAAAGGAAAGATCTGGTGGAATCTTCGGAAAACCTGCTACAGCATTGTTGAACACAACTGGTTTGAGACTTTCATTGTCTTCATGATCCTTCTTAGTAGTGGTGCTTTGGTAAGTGAAATGAATATTGGCAAAAATGAGGTTCCAGTAAAATAGCTTATTCTCCAGAAATACCAAAAGCATACACTGAGTATAAGAGGCAAAAGAGGAGATATATCTATGCCTTGCAGAGCCTTGCACCCAGGGTTTATCTACACAAAATTCAGTGCAGAACACAAGATCTGTTCAAGAATGTTTCTAGCCATGTATTATGAAAAATAGAGACATGTATTAAAGAAGATACAAGAAACATTATACATAGAACAATGATGCCTCAGTTTCCTTCAAACTAGGCACCTTGGGATCTCACACAGTTCTCCCAATCGCTATCAGTTGCCCCATCGTGTTTTCCTGAATCTCACTGAAGGTCTGAAATCTCTTCTCTTTCAAAGATGATTTTAGTTTGGGAAAAGTCAGAAGTTGCAGGGCGCCAAATCTGGGCTGTAGTGGGGCTGCATCACCTAAGTAATCTGATGTTTCACCCAAAAACCCTGCACGAGACATGATGTGTGAGCAGTGCATTACTGTGATGAAGCTGCCAATCACCAGTTGCCCATAGCTGTGGCTTTTTGAATCATCCGAACAGTTTCTGTAGAGGAATGTTCAAGCTTAACACAAAATTGGTTGTAAATTTGTTTTTCTACTTGTGCAATCATTTTGAATGTGATGGCCACACAGTACACTTGCTCACTCAAGGGCATCTACTGTCCCACTAACTAGTACAGTGAAGTTGTCATTGTTCACGCATACACATTCCAGTCCACTCTCCTTGGCTGCCAGGTTATATCGATGTCGCACAAACTATTCTTGTTATGATAACAATGGGACTTTTTCTGGACAGACCTCATAAATCAGAATCACGAGAAGCCAGATGGAATTTCTCATCTGGTGTTTATGTAACAAATGTTCTCACTGAGACAACCATTAACGGAGACATTCTGTAACCATGTAACCTTCCTTATCAAATACCATCCTGTTCTCCCTAATAATCACATTTACATGTATGGACTAAAAGTGTGTCTTGTTTTCTTTATGTCTAATCAATTTATTCTTTCAAAATAAACCAGATCATTCAAGGAAACACTCAAGGTAATGTTCAAATAGACCAAGTTTCTCCCTCATTGACAAAATTTCTAGTTATTTTTCTGAGCTTATATTACTTCTTTAAAAGCAAGTCTGTGTAGCAGTCATTGAAAAAGAGATTTGGTGTGAGAGGCAAGGAAGAGAGCACGTATTAAATCAGTAAAGATATATACTAGCCAATATTTTCTGTTACTTTTAATTTCTTAATTTTTTCTGATGTTTGATGCTTCTCTAATATCAGCTAATACTTATCAAATTAGTGTTGTGTGACCAGTATTGTACTAAGCAATTTTATCAAGTATTTGGGGAAGGCAAGCCATTCAAGTAAAATAAAAGCATTCTTCATTCACAGGCTTTTGAAGATATATACATTGAACAGCGAAAGACGATCAAAACCATGCTAGAATATGCTGACAAGGTCTTCACTTATATATTCATTCTGGAAATGCTTCTCAAATGGGTAGCTTATGGATTTCAAACCTATTTCACTAATGCCTGGTGCTGGCTAGATTTCTTGATCGTTGATGTAAGTATACTAATTTTTATAAAATTATTTTTAAAGAGACAAATTTGATATTTAAAATGTTTCTATAATTGAATTCTCGACTTTTGAGATCTTCACTAATGCTAACACAATTATGCAGACACCTTTTTAAGAAACATAAATACAAAAATGAGAAAAGTCCCATGGACACAGCAAAAGTCCTAAAAACTGTGGACAGTGGTAAGAGAAAACACAGAGAGATATGTCCATGCCAAAAAGCAAACAGTTCTGCTTTTTCTGAAAGTCAAGAACTTCAAATTCAGGAATAGCCAAAAAGTTCTGTTAACTGACAGATCTAAGGATTTATCTTATTAACAATTAAATTTTAAAAAGATCTCAAAAAAGTAAAATCAAGACAGATTTGGGTTCAGGAACTGTGAAAGCTGCTCTTTAATCACTTACTATTAAATAAGGTTAAAATAACCTATACTTTATTCATTCAGTTACATACTCACAGAGACAATGAAATGCATTTCTAGTCTTCAGTCAGTGGGTAGACAACTCAGTAGCTGATCAGATATTTACCATGCAGAGTTAGGTTCAGGAGTCCTGCTCTAAAACTGATTACCCGGGGTGAGTAGTCATAGGAACATTGACAGTAATGCAATCTGTCTAACGTGTATTTTTTAAAAAAATCCTAAGTGATGCAGAGCCACTAGGGCAAAATGATAGTCATCTGCTTCTTTGTAGCCTGTGATATTCCATTGTACAAGGCTTCGTAGCCTTTCAGCAAAACGTGGTGCTTGAAGCACCTCTAGCTGTTTCCTAGCAATCATAAGCACTTTATGTTTAGCTCTAACACTTGCCACTATGAATCAATGATTATCGTATGTGTGCATTCTTTTTATAATTTCTGACACATGTGGGTTTACCTAAATTCTACTCTCCTTTCTCCCACACATACATACTCATAATTCTATAACCAAAATATAGAATTCTATATTTTATTTAATGAAATGTTTAATCTCTTGACTTGGGAATTTGCTGCCAAGTCACTTTTAATAGACCAGAAATAACTTCAAATTCCCATGGCTGTTCTTTAATGAATAATAGAGATGAATCTCAATATTATATTATCCTGGAAAGCTATATATAAGAGGAAGTTTAATATTCTCGTATTCTGCACCTGGAATGGACTTTAAAGAATATCCAGCCTTTATTCTAGACACTTTTCTAGTGTTTATTCTAAACTGAAGCTTTGGTTTAAAGAATTGTCCTAACAATGCTGAGATTAGTGTCAAATTTCCTAATTCTCAATTCAGTGCTCCTTTACCCCACAGATTTCTTATCTGCTGGTATAAATGTAATAAATTTTTCAGACTGGCTTTAGGACTTAGCATTTATAATCTTTAGCTTCTCCCTGAAATGATGAGACACTAAATACATTTAAGAATCTTCTCTGTTTTGAAAAGATTTTGTCATGTATTAAGGTCATTTGTAAATGGGATCGAGCACCAGAAAACTCTGAACTTTACTGAATATTGACATTTATTGAAAAATTTACATTGCACTTTTAGTATTTCCATATATTTCCCCATATAGAAGATATGAATATAATGCAAAATCTCTCACAAGCAGGGGTATTATATCGTGTTTGTGTCTTTAGACCCCTAATAAAGACACTTAGGTGTCTATTAAATAATGTCAAAAATGAATAAATTAATGACAAAGAATGGTTTTTTAAAAATCACTTCCCTTTTAGTGAAAATGAATTAGTAGATTAAAGATTAGAACTCGGTACTTAAAGCCCTCTATCTTTAAGTAAGATATTACCTTAAGTAGGTCTAAAGCCATGACCGAAATACACAAATTACTATAATCTCAGACAACTTCTTCTCAGACTACTAGGCTCCTGTAAATGTAGTTAAAACAGTTTTTGAAAGGACAAGTAAAATGTATAATACTTAAAAAGGCTTCACAATCCATCAGGTATTTTGCAGTAACAAAACTAAACAGCAACACAAAGCTAAAAAAAAAAGAAGAAAGAAAAACCTGAGGTATAGGTGAAATACCTCATACCAGAAGAAATATACTTTCAGACCTTGAGGAATTAATTCATATAAAAAAATGTACTCTCCTTAATTCTCTAACTAAAAGAAAAAGTAGAGTATAATGGGTTATCAGTCCAACCTCTTAACATTCATTCATTTATTCAATAAATATTTTTAATACCTTAAATATTACATATTATTTTATATAAAGGAGATATAAATAAGTCAGATTGAGCTCTTTTAGAGCTTATACTCTATGTCATGAATTCTCAACCTTTCTTTTTTAATTCATGTCACACATAAACTACTGAAATTGTGCAACACACCAAAGATATATATAGGTATAATTTTGATTCATTCACACTGGGTGGCTATTGTTGTGTTGACTATCATCATGTTTTTTCACTTGACAATCTAAGGGAAAAGAGGTCAGAGCCCCTGACTCAATAGTCATGTATCACATGTTTTAAAAATTCTTGTGGCACAGCGGTTGAAAATCCCTGCTCTGTGGGAGTGTAGGATAGATAATAGAGATATAAAGAAATAAAATCTAAAAATAAGATAAAAGATGATGGTTACTGCTATTAAATAAAGCAGGACAGTAGGATAGAGAATGACTGCAAAGTGGGAGTAAGAGGAGAATATTAGCTAGACTGTCAGACTGTCTAGGGAAAGTGTCTTTGCATAGGTAAATGATGAGGTAGGGTCTCTCGGGCCAGTTGGGCTGTGGCAACAGAATTCTACAGACTAAGTAACTTATAAACAACATATATTTCTCACAGTGTTGGAAGCTGGGAAGTCCCAGATCAAGGTGCTGGCAGATTCGGTGTCTGGGGGCATCCTGATTCTTGGCTCATAGATAACATCTTCTTGCTGTAAACTCACATGTGTGAAGGAACAAACAAGCTCTTTGGGGTCTCTGCTATAAGGGCACTAATCCCACTCATGAGGGCTCTGCCCTTATGACCTAATCACCTCCCAAAGTCTCCACCTCCAAATACTATTAAATTGGGGATTATGTTTCAACATATCAATTTTAAGCCATTGGCTGGAGCAGGGACAATCAGAAGAACAGGTTTCACAGGGCAAGCAGACAGTAGGTTGAGGAGGAGTGTACTAAGTTTGAGATACAAATTAGATACTCAAAAATACATGTGGAATTATATGTGTCTCAATCTCTGGAGAGAAGCCAGACCTGATTATGATGTTTAAGAGTCATCAAGATACAGATGTCATTTGAAGCGATGAGCCTGGATCATCTGGACCACAGGTGGCAAGCACAAGGCCCGTGAGCTGAATCCGGCCCTCACCTTGTTTTATCTGGCCCAGCACTTTGTTTCTACCTGGTGGTAGAGCTGAGCTCTCACTTAACTGTTAAGAAGTAATTACATTTACACAGTCCTAAAATTATATTCCACCCTTTGAAGGCAACCTCAAGGCTGATGTGGCCTCCAGTGAAAATGAGTTTGACACCCCTGACTAGACAGAGAATGCAAGGTGACAATGAAGCCCAGAGCAAACTCTGGGAACACTACAACAGTTACAAGTTGTACAAAAGAGAAGGAGCAGTAGATTAGATTAAGTAGAAGTTAGATGAAAAACAATGTACATGATGTTGTTGCAGAAGCCCAGAGAAGATAGCTGGGTTTTTCCAAAGAAGGAGTGATCAGTTTTGTCAAAGGCTATAAGGAGGTCAAGTGACATGTGTGCTGATAAATGACATATTTAGCAAAATAGTGGTCATTTGTGTCACGGATAAGAATTGTCACATGGAAGTGATGAGGATGAAGTATAGAAATATTGGAAAGATTGAGGAAAGAATAGAGATGAAGAAATAGAGACAAGAAGTGTTATAATTCAGGTTAAAATCAAGTAGGACAACTTAATCCATGCTTTTGTTTGCCAGAACACTGCACTAGATGGACCACTTTTTCTGATTCTGTATGATACACACACACACACACACACATCATATAAATATATATATATAAATTCTCCCTATCCAAAAGTCAGAAAAATACTATCTTCATATACAAAGTATCCTATACTATAACTATACAAGCTATACTATAGGCGCTGTTATTCACACCACAATAAACTAAGTACATGATCATCATTTACCGAAAAAAATTCAGAATCCTTGTGGTTCTTAAGAATTTTTGCATAAATGTCATCAAGAAAATTCCTGTGAGCATCTTTCATGATGACTTCAAAACTGCTTCTAAATTATGCTAAGGTGCTGATGTATCAAATACAGTCTCAGTAAAAAATTCAACCATCATTAAATATTTATTGCTCACAAGTGATATCCACTTTACAGACAGCACAGGTTGCTGATATGGTTGAAATAAGACCCTTGACGATGTTTGCTACTCATGAACCTTTTTCCTGATTGTTCAAGGGCTCCTCAGAACCCTCACCGCTTGCCGTATTGAGGTGAACTGAAGCAGAATAGGAACACTTTCTGCATCTTATATGTATTTCCATTTTCCAGCAGCCTCTAGAATCTAGCGGTCCCTACATTACATTTATTTTTAATATAGTGGCATCCTCAATAATAAACTAGAATTATTAGTAGTAGCACAATAATATGCCTAGCAGTTCCTAAGCACTTACTGTGGGAATGGCTTACTGTGTAAAGTTGCTGCTAAAAACCCTTTACATATGTTAACTCATTCAATCTTAAAAACTGTATTAGTTAGAGACCATTATCACTCTCTTTTTACAGATGGAGAAACTAAAGTGCTTAGTTTCTCCATCTGTCATTAAAGCAAAATTAAAGCAAGATTGTTACTTGCCCAAGTAAACATAATTAATAAGATGCTAAGATGGATTTTGTACCTAAGTAGTCTGACTTAAATGACTGTGCTCTTAACCCCATAATACAAAATGCATTATCAATATCTCTTTTTAATTATAAATTCTTTGTTAATACTCTTAACAATCCTGTGATGTAAGTCTTATTATCTCTATTTTGCTACAGAGAAAATGAGGTTTAGAGATGTCATGCACCTAGTAAGTGTCAGAGCCACCTCCCCCTAGCACCGTGCTCTTTGCCCCACATTTTGCAGTGGAGCACAGGTCTATTTGATGCATTGCTGTGCACTAGACAGAGTTCCCACATTACACTCCATGGTGGTGGATGAAAACAATAAAATGCCTTGTTATGTACATACCTGTCTTGTTCAGCTGGAGCTTTTGTGAATAAAATTAGATTATCTTAAAAGCACTTCCAAAGGAACAGAATAACTATAAATTATTAGCATTTCATATCAATTTCTGATCTCTCTCCAGACATACTTCTGTGTCAACAGTCTATATGTGTTTTGGCTTTTTCTGTAAATGTCTTTGAGTGGGAATGATTAGCTTTGTTCCTTTTTTGGAAGGATTTAATTCTCTTTTAACATCATTAATTTAAAAAAATATCTTGCTCACTGAACAGGCTTAAAAAGATAATCCTATTAACAGTATGAAATTCTATGTTCCATTCTTTAAAAGATCATGACTTTTAGCACAGAGATTTTAAGTTTTTAATTGTAGTCTTTCCTGAATCCACAACTCACATTTCTAAATGCTTTCCAGATAATGACTACTTTTACTCCTTCATTATCTTCCCCTGCCAATCATGTATTTTTCCCTGAATTCCCTGTTTATTTGATGGTGGTATATCCATAAAACTAAACCAAATGTCATCTTCAACCTTTCCTTCTCTATAATTCCTCACAACTAATCAATTAGCAAATTTTCCATGTTACCAACTAAAATATGAATTGGGGATCTAGGGCCTCCCCTTTAACACTAACACCATTATGACTAACTGGACCAAGCAATGGCTTATTAAATGTTATTCCTACCTCCAGTTATAACTTCATCAAATACCTCCTGTAGTAGGATGCCCATGGCACCCTGGCCTGTGTGGCTCAGTTGGATGGAGCATCGTCCCATAACCGAAAGGTTGCGGATTTGATCCCCAGTCTGAGCATGCATGATCCCCTGTCCTGGCATGTATGGGAGGCAACTAGCCAATGTTTCTCTCTTACACTGATGTTTTTTTTTTCTCCCTTCTTCTCTCAAAAATCAATGGGGAAAAAGTCTTTGGGGGAGGACAAAAAGAAAGGGAAAAAAAGATGTCTATGGCTCTTTCTCTTCTTAAAGCCCTTCCTGGGAGATACCACACAAGCTCACCAGCTAGGACTGTAAACAGTGACATTCATGGCTGATAAGGGCTCTCTTGTATGACATATTTCTAAAGACTTTATTTATTTATTTTAGAGAGAGGGGAAGGGAGGGAGAGAGGGAGAGAAACATCAGTGTGTGGTTGCCTCTTATGTGGCCCCCACTAAGGACTCGGCCTGCAATCCAGGCACGTTCCCTGACTGGGAATCGAACCAGCAACCCTTTGGCTCACAGCCTGTGCTCAATCCACTGAGCTACACCAGCCAGGCTCTTGTATGATATTAATAACAACTAACCTTTGTCTTAATTCATTTAATCTTCACAACAACCACTGAAATATCTACTGTTATCTCAATTTTGAGAAAAATCACTATATAAAATGACAAAAACAATTCTTATTCCCCACCTGCGTGAAACCTGAGGATAGAGTCATAGTTACATACCCCATAAACAGAAGTATTTCTCAGTACTGTATTTGATTAAGGATGATGCATTCATAAATAAAAATACTGTGATTTGTCTTTTCAGCATGAATAACATAGTGTTATTTTGATCTAATCATCTTGAAATTACTGAATTATAGAACTTCAGACAAGGAAGCAATCTTAGAAATTCTTCATTTTAAAGCAATTGTGTTTGCAATGTTGAAATGAAATCCCTGTAGATTTCACGGCCCTGAGTGCCATTTAGCAGTCTATAGTACTGCACCTCCAGAATTCACTCATCTTTCCCCAGGATGAACATGTAAATTATCTCCAGCTTCCCACTGCCACAAAACAAAAACAAGCAAACAAAAAAGGCATAATGAACAAGATATTTCTTTTTATATAAGGTGTGAGCATTGTGGATTTTCCAATTATGTACAGAGTTAGAGACAGATAAACTGTAAAAGCCAAAGATAGAAGTAGAAGGGATGTCAAAGGCAAAGAGGAAGCCCCTGAGTTACAAACTCCCCTTACATAACAATGAGCTCTCATTCCTGACTGACATAAGAATGTCATTGCAATTCCTGATTGCATAGGAACTGTCCTTTACTTCTCACAGACACTGGATATCCTTCACTCCATTCCTGCCATAAACCTTACCCATTCCAGCTGTCCAAATCCCACCATCTCCAGAGTCCACCACCTCCCGTCTTCACCAACAGCCCTTTGCCACCACTTCAGGGACAGGTTTGTACCTGGCCCTCACCACTATCTGAGCCCCATTTCAGTAGCTGCTTAGCCGATAAGAAACAGGAGTGTTCTGGAGTGGAAGGGAGGAGGTGTGCATCTAGCAAGCTCAAGTTCCAGGTACCCTTGCTCTAAGAAATATTGAGTTAGCCCATGTGCTATTTAAACCCTACGGCATTATTAATAAAAGAAACCCCTCAATTTCACTATGTATTGAAGAGGCTTTTGTGGTCTCACAATGTAGATTCTTTCTTCTATGTTCTGACTTCTACTGCAAATACAGATTTTACTCTGTAAATTGTAGACGTGTATTATTCCATTCTGCTCTCAGGCAGAGTTGAAGAGAGGTGGATGAGGGGGGCTCACGAGTGTCCAGCTTTCCGGTAGAGAAACTTTCAATCAGTTGTTTTCAATGCCATCCATTTGCTTCCTGTACGAGAGGAAACTGGTGCCTCCAGGTCCAGAGGCCTTTGAGGGTTCATTAGCACAATTTGACTTCTGAAGGCACTTGGGTTTCTGTGTGGTTGAGAAAGTGAGCATTCCTATGCTCTCCATAGTCCAGAATTTTGTTATTTTTATTATATTAAATTTATTGGGGTGACATTATAAGATTCTATAGGTTTCAAGTGTACATTTCTATAACATATGATCTGTATACTGCATTGTGCACCCACCACCTAAAGTCAAATTATCTTCTGTCGCCATATATCTGACACCTTTTGCCACTTACTATCTCCCCACACCCCTTCCCTATGGTAACCACCATACTGTGGTCTGTGTCCCTGAGTTTCAGTTTTCTATACCACATATGAGCAAAATCATATGGTTCTTAGGTTTTTGTGACTAACTTATTTTGCTTAGCATGATATCCTCAAGGTCCATCCTGCTGTCACAGATGGCAGTATTTCCTCTTTTCTATAGCTGAGTAGTATTCCATTGTGTAATTGTACCACATCTTTATTGAATTCTCTATCAAAATACACTTGGGTTGTTTCCATGTCTTGGCCACCATGAACAATGCTTCTATGAACACAGGAGCACATATGTCTTTGCAAATAAATGTTTTCAAATTTTGCTGGTAAATATCCAGAAGAGGGATTTCTGGGTATTTACCGGCTGGATCATGTGGTAACTCTATTCGTAATTCTTTGAGGATCCTCTATAATGTCTTCCATAGTGGCTGTACCAGTTTACATTCCTACCAGCTCCACAATCTCTCCAACATTTATTACTTGTCTTGTTTATGATGGCCATTGTAACAAGTGTGAGGTGGTATCTCATTGTAGTTTTAATATGCATTTCCCTAATAATTAGTGAAACTGAACATCTTTTCATATACCTATTGGCCATTTGTATGCCTTCTTGGGAGACATACATGTTCAGGTCCTCTGCCCATTTTTTAATTGGATTATTATTTGCTTGGTGTTGAGTTGTATGACTTCTTTATGTATTTTGGATATCAATATCCATAATTTTTAACTTTTCTCTCTGTTCTCACATTCTGTGGATTCCTTTGCATTCCTTCAAATTGAATTTCAATAGGGAGTTTAAATGCATTGTTCAAACAGATTAAAATGAAAGTCTAAAAAATCTGCATGTTTACTATTTATTTAATGACCTCTTGTCACTGATTCACAAGAGTTATTTTTATATTAAGAAAATTTACTATTTGTCACTTGTGGTATGAGTATTTTCTCTATTTGGGCTTTTGTCTCTTGATTTTGTTTTTTGGCATGTATAAATTTTTCATATTGATTTAATCAAATTTGCAGTCTTTTTTTTCTTCTTGATTTTTCTCATGCTCTTGAAGACCATTTCCTCTCAAAATTATTAAAATATTTTTATTTCTTTCCAGTTTTATAGATTGTTTCTTCATTCATTTTTATTTTGTCTTTTTATTTTACTTTATGTATTGATTTTACAGAGACAGAGAGGAAGGGGTGGAGAGAGAGAGAAAAAGAGAAATATTGATTTGTTGTTCCACTTATTCATGCATTCATTGTTGCTTCTCTTGGGTGCCCTGATTGGGGATTGAACCTGCAATGTTGGTGTATCAGGACAATGTTTTAACAAACTGGTCAGGGACAATTATGTTTTAATTTTTGATCAGTCTGGAACTTATTTTGGTGTAAGATGTGAGGTGAGGCACGAATACTGTTTTCCTCGGAATGGTTTCTCATTTAGGTTGTTTTTATCTCTCATTCAAAATGTCACTCTTATCTACATGCTAAATCTTGGTATGTCTTTGATCTAATTTTATTTTGTTTCATTAATTTATTTGCCTACTAATATGATAGCATTAATTATTGCAGATTTGAAATTGGTTTTAGTATAGGAAGAAATGTTTCCTCTTCAGTGCCCTTCATCTTAAAATAATATTTTAGATTATCTTATTCATCTTTCAAATATTTTAAAGTTTGTATAATTCTAAAAGATACTTACACAGATGGTAAAAAATAAATAATATATTCATATGTAACAATTTTATTATTGTTTATAATAGTTTTCACTTTATTCCCTTATTTTTGTTTTTGTTTTTTGAGATCAACAAAAATATATCTGTGAATAATGACTTTTCCATTTTTTTCTAATTCTTATAACTTCCATTCCCTGTCCAAGAAATTGTTAAATAATAATGTTGACAGTGGGCATATTCTTTTATTTGTTGTTTTAATGGGAATGCTTTTCGATTTTGCTATCAAAAATTATGCAAGTTTTTAGATGTAGTTATCTGAATTTATTAAAGTAATCATACATTTTTAATTTTTTAACTATTTATATTAACCTTAAAAATTATCTTTAGCTATTTTAAGGAAAATAAATTCATATCACTTGTTTCATTAACCAATCACAAAACACAGTGTCTTCTTCAGAACCGTCAATCCCTCCTGCATTATTCCTTTCCTTCTAGCTTAGCTGCCATTGGATTGTGGAAAAATATGGATGTCAATGAAATCATCCTGGGGACCTCTAGCACAGACAGTTTTTTCACATAGCATTTTCTGTGTACTGAGGTACCTAGAGTCATGTAAATTTGTACTAAAAATTTAGCTTTTGGCATAGGGATTCTGTTACAGTTTATATATATTACCAAGAGTGCCTTTTGTGTTTGGCACAAAAGAGATGAAGATTAATACATTATGTATTGAAAAGTTGGGGACCAATTTGCTGATGTGGAAAACACTGAACTTGAAAACAAAAGACCTAAATTCCAGTTATGAACTTGCCCCTTGCTACCTTTCCTTGGACTGGTCATCTGACTATGTTGAGATAGAGATACTGACTAAAGAAAATCACTGCGAGATGTAAAGCAGCCTATCCATAGAGGACATTATTTTCAAATTTTAATTATATTGTAAATCATTAAAATTATTTACTTCAAAATTACTGCTAAAGCATAATATATTTTCCACAATAGTTGACTCAGTAACAGAGTTTTTGTGCTACACAAATGACATGAGGTCTACCCCAAGAAGGGTGACTCAGTAATGCCCAGCTTCTCTAGCAACACACACAGACACCAGTATGAGGGGGTTATATGCAGGTGGTAGGTGCCTCCCAGTCTTTGAACCCACAACCTCCTAACCTGCCAGTACCTTCGTGTTCTGGCCATTACCTTTTTCTTTCCCATTCAAAGCATGAACTTCCTTATTTCAAGGTCTTGAAAAATTTGCAGCCATTTATCTTTAAATAAAGGACCTGGTTGTGAGAATAAGGAAAGTCTTCAATAAGAAGCTTCAGAAACATAAAGAAGCTGTCAATGCCTCCTGAGGCAAAGGAGCCCAGAATAGAGAAGCCTGTGTGTTCTCTAATAACCTTTCCTATCTTTCCAGTCTTCTGTGACAGCAAACACTAGACAGAAATGAATAGCCCAGTAAATGAGATGAATGCTAAATTAAACAATGAGGGGACAGTGGCTCTAATTGCCTTTGAAGCCTCCATTCTGGTTCTGGTGTCACCCTTTAGACCATGTGCTCTTGAGCAGTTCATTATTTCCATCCTCCCTCAAAACATTGTTGGGGAGGACTCATTTAGATTCATTTCCAACAGCCCTTTTCTGAAGAAATGAAGCCCTTAAACCATCCATTGGATGTACTGACTCTATTGCATGGCAAATGCCTTCACTATGCAAAACCAAGATACTGCACAAATTCAGGAGAGAAGCATGATTTCTAATCAATCATATTAAGCACAGGTCTATGTCACCTAGGGGATATGGCTTTTGTACCAAATCCTGAATCATTAGGGATACACACACACACATGCACACACACACACATAGATATATAGATATAGATATATATATATATATATAATGCATGGGTGAAATATCTACTTGGAGGAGTTTACAAATGTGTATGAAAATGGGCAAGCACTCCTGTTTCATAGGTAAGAAAAGCAATAGTATGAGATGAGGCTCACCGTGTGAGATGATCCCACCACGTGGAAGATAAAAGCTGCAAGGTATGTCTGAAGTTTTATATGGTCGTCATTAAAGAATAAACACCATGTGCTATGCCTTCAGCCAGCAGTTTAATTCTTGTTAGACTGATGAATAATTTTTCCTTTTGTAGGTTTCTTTGGTTAGCTTGGTAGCCAATGCTCTCGGCTACTCAGAACTTGGTGCCATCAAATCCCTTCGGACCTTAAGAGCTTTAAGACCTCTAAGAGCTTTATCCCGGTTTGAAGGCATGAGGGTAAGGAGAATAAAAGTGTTCTGATGATTCATATCAAAATTAAATGTAGGTAATGATTTAGACACATAGGGGTGCCATACTCTTTTGAACTTTGTTTCATAAGATTACAAAATTTCAGTTCAGGACTCACAGAGATCACTAAACCTAGACTCCTGAAATTGAAACAGGCATTCAAAAAGTTGTCTGTGGCAGAATGAGGACTAGAGTCCAGGTCTTCTGTTGAAAGTTCAAGGATATTTCGACAACATCCATAAACCATGTGATCCTGTTTCTTTCTTTTCAGTGCTTATACACTCTGAAATGACTATTTACTAGTGACATTCACCCTAAAAGGGTCTTTTTCTTCTTCAATAGGTAGTTTGATTCCTCAAAAATTACTGGTCATGAATGAAAGGTAAAATGGTTTTTGTGTGCTTTTACTTCTTCAATTAATGTCAGTGATAAAAATAGCTATTATACAAGAAAACAACACTAAATTGTAGCCTCTGACAAAATCTATATTTCTTAAGCAAAGTAGGGGGTTAAGATAATTAAACACTGCAGGCAACCCCTGGGGTTTGTTTTATAGATCTCCTTTTAAGAGCACATTCTGAATGAGTTGACTTTTTCTATAGCACTTCTATTTTCCTCTCCAGGTCCCTTCCTTAGTGTGTATTTTATGCATCTGAACATAAAGTATGCACTTGTATACCTATTGACTTGCAGTGGTCCTCAAATACTACTTAGCACAAAGGTCAGCTTTGTTGAATCCAGCTGGCAAATGCACATGGCTTTTGAATTTGTTGTAGGTCATAGACCTTTCTTTTATCTTAAGGGGTGGTTTATTTGGGCAATAAAAACACTTCAGCCTTGGCTTTGAGATTCACTCATAGGGGAGAATGAAACCACTCTCCAGACTTTTCAGATCACTGCAAGAAAGAAATACTTGTTTTTACATTATGATTTTATTCCACTGAGACTTGTCACAAGATGAAATGTATAAATTTATAAAATTTCAGGTACTTTTCACTCCAAATTTTTACCATTACTGACATTACTTAAGCCATCATCTAGTTGTATAGTTTCACATTAATAATTTATTCTTGAGGGGATACAGCAATGAAACAAAACAAAAAACATATATTTGCTCTAATCCAAAAAATATCATTTTCAATTCAGTCATATGGCAGAATTAACATTCCAGCTATAAAATATGGTAAAATGTGTCATGAATTTATTTGACATCAAGAGAACTTGTGGAGGTCATTTTACAAAAATTTTAATAGCACCCTGGCTGGTGTGACTCAATGGATTGAGTGCTGGCCTGTCGACCAAAGGTCACCGGTTCACTTCCCGGGCAGGGCACATGCCTGGGTTGCAGGCCAGGTCCCCAGCTGGGGGCGTGTGTGAGAGGCAACCAATATTTCTCACACACTGATGTTTCTCTTCCTCTCTTGCTCCCTCCATCTTTTTCACCCTCCCTTCTTGTCTCTCTAAAATAAATAAATTAAATCTTAAAAAGTTTTAGTAGCGGAAAACCTGATTTAAGTGTATTTGACTTAATTTCTAAAAGAAATAAAATTTAAGTAGCCTGTGAAATTATTACCATTTTAGATTTAAGGTTTTGATTTTAATTTAAAATTCCTTGGTATTGATTTCTAAAATAATATTTGCAATATTTTAAAATTAATAGTTTTATTTAATATATATTCTTAACAAAATAATACAATATAAGCCAGATTCAATCATGTAAGAAAAGATATTGCTGACAGCCCTAGATATTTCAAAATACATCTTAATCTCTTCTGAATTTAATGAAAAAAATGTGACTTAATTTCTCCTTAATGAAATAGGTGGGCCTGGTGAAGTAACATGTGCCCCAAAACAAACATTTAAGAGAGTTGGAATAATAATAATAGGCACATATTCAGTACTTTTATGCCCAGAGACAAATTCCATCTCATTTCCTAATTTAATATAGTTTTTAAATTGAGATTTACCAATAGGGGCCAAAAAGGACCTTGCAAACTCCTAATCCTTTTCTCATAGCCATGGAAACTTAACTTGTTCTAAGGATATGGATTTAATGCATTATTAATACTTTGCTTATTTGTAGGGGTTTGTTTAATCACATTTTCAAATCATCAACCACTCATTAACACTCTTGAAAATTAAAATGTATTGTTCAATGATTATTATTTCTTCTGTTGATATTTAATGTATCTTTTTTTCTTTTTTTCCCCAGCATACAAACATTTTCTGACTCCATCTCACTTTATCAGGTTTTGTTTCTTTCTTTTCATGCTTTGACATATTTTGCTTTTAGCTTTTAGCTTTTAAAATGCTCTAGCTTTTTTGTTGTGCGACTGTTTTCCCTTACAAATATGTCCTAGAAAATATCAGAGGAAACAACTTGTCCACCTAGATTTTTATTTAACTCTTTTCACACCCATTTTATTCTTAAATAAATGAAAGGAATGGTTTCTGCTTTAACAATCTGTAAGCTTCTTTATCCTCATTTCCTCTTGTAGGTGGTCGTGAATGCTCTTGTTGGAGCAATTCCCTCCATCATGAACGTGCTGTTGGTTTGCCTCATCTTCTGGCTGATCTTTAGCATAATGGGTGTGAATTTGTTTGCTGGCAAGTTCTACCATTGTGTTAACACGACTACGGGTAACATGTTTGAAATTAGTAAGGTCAACAATTTCAGTGATTGTCAGGCTCTCGGCAAACATGCTCGGTGGAAAAACGTCAAAGTAAACTTTGACAATGTTGGTGCTGGATATCTTGCATTGCTTCAAGTGGTAAGTGGCTACTGTGTGAGTTTTGAAAACATTTTCAAAATGTTTCAAGTAAGATCATTTCTCTGATGTTCTTCTGTTTGAATGATTAATATCCGACAAAAGTGGTTGATAACACATATACCATAAGCTTGATTTGAAAGTAAGGAAGATGTTTTGCAGTTATGTTATTTTTTAAGCATTTTTTTATTGTTGTTCAAGTACAGCTTTCTGCCTTTCCCCCACTTCCATTGCCACCACCCTGCCCTTCCCCACCTCCCTCCCCCACCTCCACCCCCACTTGTTATTGTCCATGTGTCCTTTATAATTGCTCCTGTAAACCCCTCATCCCTTTCCCCCTTTATCCTCTCCTCGCTCCCCTCTGGTCACTGTCAGCCTGCTCTCAACTTCAGTGTCTTTGGTTATATTTTGCTTGCTTGTTCGTTTTGTTGATTAGGTTCTTATTAAAGTGAGATCATATGGTATTTGTCCCTCACTGCCTGGCTTATTTCACTTAGCATAATGCTCTCCAGTTCCATCTATGCTGTCTCAAAGGGTCGGAGCTCCTTCTTTCTGCTGCATAGAATTTCATTGTGTAAATGTACCACAGTTGTTTGATCCATTCATTTACTGATGGGCACATAGTTTGCTTCCAGCACTTGGCTATTGTAAATTGTGCTGCTATGAGCATTGGGATGCATAGGTTCTTTTGGACTGGTGTTTCAGGGTTCTTAGGATATAATCCCAGCAGTGGAATTGCTGGGTCAAAAGGCAGATTCATTTTTAGTTTTCTGAGGAAATTCCATACTGTTTTCCGTAGTGGTTGTACCAGTCTGCAATCCCACCAACAGTGCACGAGGGTCCCCTTTTCTCCACAACCCCTCCAACACTTGTTTGTTGCTTTTTTTATGATGGCCATTCTCATCAGTGTGAAGTGGTATGTCATTGTGGTTTTAACTTGCATTTCTCTGATGGCTAGCAATACTGAGCATCTTTTCATATGTCTCTGGACCCTCTGTATGTCCTCCTTGGAGAATTGTCTGTTCAAGTCCTTTACGCATTTTTCAATTGGGTTGCTTGTCTTCTTAGAGAGGAGTTGTATGAGTTCTTTATATATTTTGGAGATCAAACCATTGTCTGAGGTATCATTGGCAAATATGTTTCCCCATATGGTTGGTTCTCTTTTCATTTTAATGCTGTTTTCTTTAGCCATGCAGAAGTTTTTTATTTTGATGAAATCCCATTTGTTTATTCTTTCTTTTATGTCCCTTGCTCTAGGGGACATATCAGTGAAAATACTGCTGTGTGGAGTATCTGAGATTTTCCTGCCTATGTTCTCCTCTAGGACTTGAATGGTGTCACGACTCATATTTAAATCTTTTATGCACCTTGAATTTATTTTTGTGTATGGTGTAAGTTGGTGCTCAAGTTTCATATTTTTGCATGTAGCTGCCCAGCTCTCCCAACACCATTTATTGAAGAGGCTATTTTTGCTCCATTTTACGCTGTTTCCCCCTTTGTTGAATATCAATTGACCAAAGAAACTTGTGTTTATTTCTGGGCTCTCTGTTCTGTTCCATTGGTCCATGTGTCTGTTCTTATGCGAGGACCAAGCTGTTTTGATTACAGTGGCCTTGTAATATAATTTGATATCAGGTATTGTGATCCCTCCTACTTTGTTCTTCTTTCTCAAAATTGCCATGGCTATTCAGGGTCATTTATGGTTCCGTATAAATTTTTGAAGTATTTGTTCTATATCTGTGAAATATGCCATTGGTATTTTAATAGGTATTGTTTTGAATCTATAAATTGCTTTGGGTAGTATGGACATTTTGATGATGTTAATTCTTCCAATCCATGAACACGGTATATATTTCCATTTGTTTGTGTCTTCCTTAATTTCTTTCTTCAGTGTTGTGTAGTTTTCTGAGTACAGGTCTCTTACCTCCTTGGTTAGGTTTGTTCCTAGGTATTTTATTTTTCTTGTTGCTATATCAAATGGGATTTTTTTCCTGATTTCTGTTTCTGATGTTTCTTTCATTGTTGGTATGTAAAAATGCCTTTGATTTCTGGATATTGACTTTGTATCCTGCTGTTTTGCCAAATTCATTTATTAGGTTGAGCAGTTTTTTGGTGCAGTTATATTATAATGTATTTTCCCCAGTGTTCAGCTTTTAGTGTGTTTTAATGTGATTTCATATTTCTGTTTCTTGTTTTTTCTTGTTATATTATTGAGCATTACTGTGCTATTAATGCATTTCTAGGTTTTTGCAGCAATCACGGCCAAAGGAACAATTTAATGTATTAAAATAATAATGTATATATTGTGGTAATGAATTAAATGCATTATTAACCATATAATTAATTATACCAACATGTAAAGGGTACATTTCTAAAATGTGTGGAAATGCGAACTTTATTGAGTGAATTTCAAAATGTATAATGTTTAATAATTTGGACTTAACTGACAGTATATTAATCAATCGTTAATTATTCATGAAAATGGCTGAGTTGTGTTTAACATGCCATAGGTTTGAATCATAGAGCTTGACTTTTGGCATGAAAGGGATTTGAGACTGAAATGGGAGTTTTATGAATCAAGCATCTAGTTCAATTTTAGTATAAAAAAAAGGAAAAGCTTCCAAGAAAAACAATGAAAACAGTTCCAGACTCAAAATAAAATCTTGTTCTATTTCAGTTTCATTTTTGATTCAATTCACTTTAATCTCTTTACAGAACATTTCATATTATTATACAAAAAGTTATTATAATAACACTATTATATTTTCATATAGTAAAATGCATATTCTTAGACTAGGTTTTTATACAGAATTATTCAAATATATGTTGTTTACAGGCCACATTTAAAGGCTGGATGGACATTATGTATGCAGCTGTTGACTCACGAGATGTAAGTATCACTCAAATACTATTCGTAGCTACTAGATTTTTCATGGTGAACATTTGTGCTAATTTAACTGAAAAGTCCAGACTTTTATCTTAAATGTTATCAAAACATTTAAAATTGTATGTAGAAATGATCTTCATAAGATAATATACTTAAATATAGATAATTTTTGGTTGATATGTCTATTATGTAATATATATATCTAACATGAAAAGTTGTCTAATTGCATGAATTAGAAGACATAATATTGATCCAGTAAATGAGACTCTTAAGAGTAAGAAAGATGCTCAGTGGGGTAGCAACTTGTCTCTCCCTGTTCCTCAAAAGTATGATAAACCAGGGCCTGGGAAGCAGCTTCCAAAAACACCATGATAAAAGCAAGCAAGTTTCAGGGAAACTCAATTTTAAAAATAGAAATAAAAATAATTTCTCAGAACATACCTGTTTATGCTATATTTTCCTGATAAAAGTTGATATTCTGTTACTAAAGCCATATCTCCAAGAGCCAGCATTTCCAAACCTAAATTCAAAATACTGCAAAATACATGTATAACTAATAATAGACTCAAAATGTTTTCCTTATTTATATCACTGTTATTACTCTAAATAATATGTACAAATAAGCCACAATGGGAAAGCAGATACAAGAACAATCATAAAAATTACAAATTTTCATTATGCTACATCATACCAATTTGAAAAAAGGAATTGTTTTTTGCAGAATACTCTCTGAGGGCAAGGCAAAAATAGCTCTATATTAAATAATAATACTCACTAAATTGTTAATTTAGTTTGATTGCTTTTTGTGTTTTTAAATATTTAACATTTTTCATATGATTTAGGTTCAACTTCAGCCTGTATATGAAGAAAATCTGTATATGTATTTATACTTTGTCATCTTTATCATCTTTGGGTCTTTCTTCACTCTGAATCTATTCATTGGTGTCATCATAGATAACTTCAACCAACAGAAAAAGAAGATAAGTATTCTTCAACTCTCACCTTTCTCCAGTCTAAGGTTCTGTTATATATGGACACTTGGAGTCATGATAGACTTTGATCATTTTGATATTCTTTTCCATTCACTATATTGTCGGTTCAGCTGCAGAGGATTCCAGTTCTAATCGGTGCCTTCTCTCCAGGTTCATCCTCTGCAAATCTGTTACAGTGTCTTTCTGACCCAAAAAATCTGACCACAGCTTCCAAACCTCCAGCAGGCCTCCATTGTGTTATCCTTGCTTATGGAGCCTTTCAGGAATGATCTCCACCTAGCTTTTCGGCTTCCTTTACTCCCATAACACATTTTCTATATCCACTTCCCTACTCTTCAGTCACTGTCCACTCACCATCAATATTATCACCTGCTCCACACACAGTTGCATGGATTTTCTGCCCCTTTCTGCCATGTTCTTCTACCTTCCTGACTTTACACAGAATATATTCTCTTCCTGGAATGCTTTGTTTGGTGAACCCTCAACCATCCTTTAAGGTCTAGCTTAATAGTAGCCTCCTACATAAAGTCCGTTTCTGAGCCTTGGAATTTGTTATCTCTGCAGTGCCTGCACTGCTTTCTTTGCACACAGACACAGTGTCTTACCTAGCTGTGTAATCTGGTACCAGGGACATTGTCTAGCACACACGAGGTGCTCAAAAACTGTTTAATAAAGAAGTAAAACTGTCAACAGTGAAATAGTCTAAGAAAACATTTCTTTCTCTTTTTTAAACATGAAGAGAAATGGATTTTTCTTCATGAAAATATATTTGATATCTCCGATCCTCTTTCTAAACATAATATAATCAAATTAAGATCCTGTACTAACCAGAGTTTTATGTGATTATGGGTTTTACAAAGTATTAAAGTACTCAGAATTTCACATAGGTGGGAAAAGTAGAATAAATCTGTATGAAACAGGGTAATAATCCATTTAAAAAACTAAAGATTAAAGGAAAGACCCAGGAATATTTTCGTAAAAGTATGTTGTAACACATGTTGAGATTGTAACCAATTTTATTCTGTCTTTACTTTGGAGGTCAGGACATTTTTATGACAGAGGAACAGAAAAAATACTACAATGCAATGAAGAAACTTGGGTCTAAGAAACCTCAAAAACCCATACCTCGGCCAGCAGTAAGAATGACTCATTTTCTTTAACATTCCAAAGCTGTATTTCCATATAGTGAAACTGGCCAGTGCTCTGGATGAGAACATATTGTGTGATATCAGCAATACATAATATGGCCTAATTGTGAAGTCCATATTGTGTAACACAATTCACAACTGCTACATTCAATAAAACACTCAATAAGAATTACTAAATTCTTTAAAACAGAGGAATGTTCTCTACAGTTTGTTGGTTGAAAGCTGCTAAGGGTAAGTAATAGGAAAACTGAGGCCCAAAGAAAGTAAATATCATACCCCAATTCATAAAACCTGTCATTGCTAGACCTTGACAAGGTCTCATGAATTCTATAAATGACTTCACTTCATATATTTAAGAGTAGTTATAGCTGGGTAGGAGATGAAAGGAGGTACAGGGTAAGCAAAATGGTGTGATCCTGCTTTACCAAAGGCCATTTACATATAACAGTTAAAAGAGGCAGACTTAAATAGAAAATGATTGATGTATTTTAAGGGAGAGAGGTGCAAAGAAGATACTGTCAGTCCTAAAGTACTGAAAAATGATTGGGGTATTCATTCGTTTATAAGTCTGTCTATATTAACCTGTCTATATTAACCTATATTAACCTTTGTAAGTCATGATTACTAGTTATCTTTTTTTTTGTAAAAATAATCATAGTTCTTAAAGTCAAGCAAAGCCCGTACATATTATCTGCAAACTGCTACCAATTTATGCCTTACTCAGTTTTATTTTCCCATATAACCTAAATAAACCCATTATGTTTTATTCTTGTCATATGAAATTGTTTCATTTCTTTCTTTTTTTAAAACATGAGAAGAAATGGAGCACACAGAATTGTTTGGGGTATGTGAGAGCGTACACATCTCATGGCCACTTGTGGAAGAACTTCCCCTGCAATTTTACTGGATCATTTTTAAAATATGCATATTGACCTTCTATCACCTCTCTCTTTTTCTAGAACAAATTCCAGGGAATGGTCTTTGACTTTGTAACCAGACAAGTCTTTGACATCAGCATCATGATTCTCATCTGCCTGAACATGGTCACCATGATGGTGGAAACTGACGACCAGAGCAAATATATGACTCAAGTTTTGTCTCGGATCAACCTTGTGTTCATTGTCCTGTTCACTGGAGAATTTGTACTAAAGCTTATCTCCCTCAGATATTACTACTTCACTATAGGCTGGAACATCTTTGATTTTGTGGTGGTTATTCTCTCCATTGTAGGTAAGAATGCTTTTGTTACAGAGAGGGCGCAGTCGTAAGGTGGTCACTCAAGGCTTGTAATGTGGAAATCAGATCTGAGAGTCATAATGTGTGTAGATCTAAAGTTCAATAATCTTGTTCATTTTCCTGTAACTGAAAAATGTTGGTATTCAAAAATAGAAAACAATATATTTGGAGACTTCCTAAACAATCTTTGTTTGTAACTGGCACATTTCATACGTGAGGATACCTGTTCACAGCAATTGAATGTGTATAAACTTAAATTGCCATATCACTACCTGAGATTATTTAATTTGTTGGACTTTGCAAAACTCTATCTTGGCTTATGACATTTTGGAAGAGTTGTATAAAACTATAATCTTTAATTGCTAAGTTGGGAGTAGATACAAATATTTAGCAAAGGTTTATATTTATAACAAATTTGTTCTTTTCACAGACCTTGCAAAGATGAAGTATTCATGTAAACATAAAATATTCACTGGTTAGCTGTTTTCTGTGTTTTCCCATAGGCATGTTTCTGGCTGAGATGATAGAAAAATATTTCGTGTCCCCTACCCTGTTCCGAGTGATCCGTCTTGCCAGGATTGGCCGAATCCTACGGCTCATCAAAGGGGCGAAGGGGATCCGCACGCTGCTCTTTGCTCTCATGATGTCCCTCCCTGCGTTGTTCAACATCGGCCTCCTGCTCTTCCTGGTCATGTTCATCTACGCCATCTTCGGAATGTCCAACTTTGCCTATGTTAAAAAGGAAGCTGGGATTGATGACATGTTCAACTTTGAAACATTTGGCAACAGCATGATCTGCCTGTTCCAGATTACCACCTCTGCTGGCTGGGATGGATTGCTAGCACCTATTCTCAACAGTGCACCCCCTGACTGTGACCCTGACACAATTCACCCTGGAAGCTCAGTTAAAGGAGACTGTGGGAACCCATCTGTTGGGATTTTCTTTTTTGTCAGTTACATCATCATCTCATTTCTGGTCGTGGTGAACATGTACATCGCTGTCATCCTGGAGAACTTCAGTGTCGCCACTGAAGAGAGTGCAGAGCCCCTGAGTGAGGATGACTTTGAGATGTTCTATGAGGTTTGGGAGAAGTTTGATCCTGATGCCACCCAGTTTATAGAGTTCTCCAAACTCTCTGATTTTGCAGCTGCCCTGGATCCTCCACTTCTCATAGCAAAACCAAACAAAGTCCAGCTCATTGCCATGGATCTGCCCATGGTCAGTGGAGACCGGATCCACTGCCTCGACATTTTATTTGCCTTTACAAAGCGTGTTTTGGGTGAGAGTGGAGAGATGGATGCCCTTCGAATACAGATGGAAGACCGGTTCATGGCATCGAACCCATCCAAAGTCTCCTATGAGCCCATCACAACCACTTTGAAACGCAAACAAGAGGAGGTGTCTGCTGCTATCATTCAGCGTAATTTCAGATGTTATCTTTTAAAGCAAAGATTAAAAAATGTATCAAGTAAATATAATAAAGAGGCAATCAAAGGGAGGGTTGACTTACCTATAAAAGAAGACATGATTATGGATAAATTAAATGGGAACTCCACCCCAGAAAAAACAGATGGAAGTTCCTCTACCACCTCTCCTCCTTCCTATGATAGTGTAACAAAGCCAGACAAAGAAAAGTTTGAGAAAGACAAACCAGAAAAAGAAAGCAAAGGGAGAGAGGTCCAGGAAAATCAAAAGTGAAAAGAAACACAGAATTATCTTTGTAATCAATTGTTTACAGCCTATGAAGGTAAAGTCTACGTGTCAACTGCACTCCCAGAGGAAGTCTATGCCAAACTGACTTTTAACAAATACTCATGGTCAGTGCCTATAACAAGACAGTGGCCGCTCTGTCACTACAACTCTGTGAGTCAGGGTATCAACATTGACAAAAGGTTGCTGTTCTCATTACCAGCTGACACTGCTGAGGAGAAACTCTATGGCTACCTAGACTGTAAAGATAGTTGTGCAAAGTGATCATTGTAACTACACCAAACACCTTTAGTACAGTACTTGCATCCACTCTATTTTTAACCTCCATATCTGCCATATTTTTACAAAATTTGTCCCTGGTACCTAATTCATAGTTTATTCATAATACTATGTCACTATTTTTGTAAATGAGGTTTAAGTTGAGAAGAAAGTATATGATCCCTGTGTTCCTATCCCAAAAGTTTCTCAAATAATCAGACAAAATTGTTTTGTCCAAGAAATGAAATTCTAGCTCAAAACCAGAAACAAAATTCTAATGTCAACAATTTCAGGTACTTCTATTATTTTCTAGATGACTTTAATTTTGAAAGTGTTTCAGCCTATGTTCGTTTATATTTGAACAGTTATGTGCCTGTAAAGTCTCCTGATTTTAAAGGATTATTTTTATGTAAAGTATTCTGTTTCAGCAAGTGCAAATTTTACTCCACGTTCCAGAGTTCTATATTTAATTTTGGTTAAATGCTTTCAAAGAAAAAGTAATCTAATAATCTGTTCTAGAAAGGTATAGGATATCTAAAGTATTGCTTTAGGATAGTTGTTCCACTTTCTGCTGAAGTATTGCTTTGCCATCTTCTGCTCTTAGCAAAACTGACATTTTATGTCAATTAAACACCCTCTGTTATGTAAATAGTTATTTTTTCCTGTGGTGCATGTTTGGGCAAATATATATATAAGTATATATACAGCCTGATAAAAAAATCTTCTATTAAATCAAATATGTACCACAGTGTATGTGTCTTTTGCAAGCTTCCAACAGGGATGTATTCTGTACCATTCATTAAACATAAATAGTTTGAAAGACTATCACTGATGCATGTTAATATTGCTTATGCTGCTCTATTTTACTCAATCCACTCTTCATAAGTCTTGGTAAGAAGTCACATGTCAGTGGTAGAGTGAATTCAACCAGCTCTCTGGCTAGTATGTCAAACTGAATAGCTTACAGTTATTTAAAAGCACTTTTACTTTTGCCTTTTTAGTTTAACTTGAGTGTTGTGTGGTACCTCTCTAGATTTCAAGGAAACACATGACACACTGCCTATTGTCAAAACCTATATTTCATATTTTGCTAAAAATATGTCCAAAACTTGTTTAAATATAAATAATGTAAAGATATGATCAATTTTATTTGTTGCATTTTGTACATAAGAAAATTATTTTCAGGTTGATGACACGGCAATTTATTTCACTTTATGCTTTTGCTTTTTATTTTTAATCACAACTCCAAACTTTTGAACTCATAAGGCTTTTCAAAGGATAATTTCCTAAAATAAAAGTTAGACACTGGGTTTTATGAATTTCTTTGTTATAATATATTTTCTATCATACCAATAGTAGATACATTGGTCAAAAACTCAATCCTAGGTCATTTTCTACCAATTATGGTTGCTCAATATAACCCTTTATTCATGGAAGGTTTTTTTTACTCAACTTTTGTAGTATTTGCTTATGCAGACTAGTCTTATTTTTTTAATTCCTGCTGCACTAAAGCTATTAGAGATATAACTTGGGTTGTGTCTTTTCTAGCCATAAAAAAGTGGCAAAGTTGTGCAATTACCTAAAATGATACCATTTCTTTTGCACAGACCAAAAATTTAATGTTAACTCATTTTACAAAACTATTTACTTGTAGTGTATTGATGAACTGCATGCAGGGAATTGCTATTACTGAAAAGAATGGTGAGCTACGTCATTATTGAGCCAAAAGAATAAATATTTCATTTTTTATTGTATTTAATTTCTTGGCCTCTTTTTTTTATTGTTGGAAGTTTAAAATATATCTCATTAATAAAACCTGTACTTGATCTGGTATCTGTATACATAAAAATTCACATAAATTTTATAACAATGTACTGCATGATCCACCAAGCAGTACTGCAGACCAAGGACTGTTACAAGCAGTTTGGTGAACTTTTTGTTGTGCATAGGGTCAAACCTATATGTTCTAACTTAGGTATCATAACAGTAATAGTAACCCTCTATAATGATTGTCAACTCCAGTTAATACCCTTGGCTAAAAGCATTTTAATCTCAACCCCTCTCAGTGTAACTGAAACATCTCTAAATTTCTTGGTAGTTGATAAATCTTATACGCTTTGTTTTTAAATACATTTTATGAACTCCTATTTAGAGATAAATATTAATGATGCAGTTGATTGAAGATTTATATTAAAATCTTCAGGTCCCTTGGATTAATGTAATGTCAAAACCAAACATTTAACCGCAATGGAACACTTCAGTTATAATGTATAATTTTTTAAAGATAAATTATATCTAAGTATGCATTTCATATTTATCCCTAACCCCAACATAAATGACATAAGGAGACAACTGAAATTCATTGCCTTCTTTCTGTTCAATTTTCAGATCTTGCCAATGCCACACAGAAGTTAAATATTACTTTGCAAAATCCTTAACATATTTATGTATCCTATTTTGTAATCGTTAGCCAAGCAACCTATTAATTGATATGAATTAGATCTAAATGATCATCTTCCAAAATAGTCAATACACATTTTAAAATATTACTCAGATAACTTTAAATAGACAAAAACACATCTGGCCTCGACTTTAGCCCCATTAAAAGTCTTTTTGACCTCAAATATTTTATAGCACAAAGTTGAAGAATGTTTGAAATAATTCAAAAGATGGCTATTATTTCTTCTTTGTGACCTTATAGATTTCTAGAAGATATGCCTGATATATAATCAAAGAGATTAAAGCAAAGATATCATTAGTCATTTGTAAAATCGTCTGGAACCAAGTTACTTCTAAATCATTAATTAACATTTGTCACAAAACTCAAAGAAGTTGGGCTTAAGTTTTGTATTCATAGAGTATTTCTTTTAATCACAAAAGAATAAAAAACGCTGCCCTAGCTGGTGTGGCTTGATGGCTTGAGCTCCAGCCTGTGAACCGAAGGGTCACCAGTTCGATTCCCAGTCAGGGAACATGCCTGAGTTTCAGGCCAGGTTCCCATTGGAGTGTGTGTTAGAGGAAACCTAACACACACTCCATGTTGATGCTTGTTGATGCTTCTCTCTCTCTCTCTTTCTCCCTCCCTTCTCCTCTTTCTAAAAATAAATAAATAATTTTTAATGCATGCCTTTCTCTTGTAAGATCTAAAATGTTTTATTCTTTTCACAGAGAAAAGCATTAATGATTTGATGCATCCAAACATTTGTTGTTACTCATTCCTACCTTTGTGGGCAGTACATCTCCTCTACTCTCCAGAATCTCCCCAACCTCTGTAATTCTGCCAGTCAACATCCTGAATTACACATCTGAAACCTTCTAAACCAGCCAGCACCCCATTACTGAGAGATCAATTTTCCCTTGTTATTATGGAGTAACACAAAAATACTCTGGTTAACCTGCCTCTCACACATCCCACTACTATCATCTATCACTGGCTACCATTCCACCACTCATCCTCTCTACCCCATGGAATCACATTACACAATGTTTTGATATATCTCCTGTCTCGGCATGTGCTCTTCTCTTTGCCTGAAGTGTCTCTCCTTCTCCTTTTACCCCCTGGTAAATCACTGCTCCAGTGACTTTCAAGACTGGCTCAAATATCATCTTTTAGGATCCTTTCTCAGATTTCCCCAGGTAGAATATATCATTTCTCCTCAAAATCCTAATGTGCATTAGTGATGCTGTGTATCACAATGTGCTGTATTACCTCCTTTGCATTTATCTTTTCTGGTAGATTGTATATATCCAAGGTACGGGGCACGTCTCATGAACTCTTTTTACCCTTCTGCCCTTTACCAGCAGTGACTAGCAGAGCATCAGTAACTATCAGCATTCAGACATATTACTAGTACAATTGATTTTTGCACAAACACACAAAAATATTTAAGTGCCAAACAATAATAATAGTGCATTTTTTCAGTCCCAATTTTGAATGACTTTCAAATTTATTGACATCTAAATTCAGATAATCTATCTTTACAATTAGTTAAAAATACACAAATATATTGGAAATACTACCCTTTAACTGTGATTTTTACAAATATCTATTACCTAATAGAAACTAGTAAAACAAAAACTTAATTTCATTAATTCTCTTGGTGAAAGAATAGTATTATTGAGTTGTTTTCTATCAGAAATATGTTGCATGGTTAAAAACATTGATTTCAGTACCTTAATCATGTTGGTATTCTGCACTTTTGATAATTTATGAGTATACTTTAGACAACTATCTTAAAATATTCTTATCATAAAATATATAAGAACAATAACATATTTTTAAGAGACCATTTTAATGTATGATTGAGCTTATAAGAAAGCAAGGGAAATTCCCTAGGGCTGTTAGAGGAAGGTAAGCAAGCACACTGAGCTCTTAGGGTTTCTATGGATCCCAGTGACTATAGCTTGGTTTTAATTACCTGTTTACAGGGAATAGAAGACAAATACTGTATGTGCATCTAATTAGTGTTAGAAATCTTGAATAAATTAAACACCAACAAAAAAGCTACACACTTAAAACATTTTTATTTTTTAATATACTTTATTGATTATGCTATTACAGTTGTCCTATTTCTCCCTCATCATTCCCCTCCATCCTGCACACCCCCTCCCACCCGCATTCCCCCGGCTTTCGTTCATGTCCATGGGTCATAAGTTCTTTAGCTTCTACATTTCCCACACTATTCTTGCTCTTCCCTTGTGTATTTTCTACCCAGCGTCTATGCTACTTATTCTCTGTACCTTCCCCCACACACACACTCCCCTGTTGCTAATCCTCCATGTGATCTCCATCTCTGTGTTTCTATTCCTGTTGCAGTTGTTTGCTTAGTTTGCTTTTGTTTTAGGTGTGGTTGTTAATATCTGTGAGTTTGCTGTATTTTTACTGTCATATTTTTTATCTTCTTTTTCTTAGATAAGTCCCTTTAACATTTCATATAATAAGGGCTTAGTGATGATGAACTCCTTGGTTTTAATTACCTGTTTACAGGGAATAGAAGACAAATATTGTTATGTGCATCCAATTAGTGTTAGAAATCTTGAATAAATTCAAGACCAATAAAAAGCTACACACTTAAAACATTTTTAAAAACTAATCTTGCAAAAGCAGACAGAAAGGCAACTTGGCAAGCAAACTTCTGTGTCTTGTCTGAGCCCTGGGTTTATGGGGGACAAAAATCTCTTAAAATTCATAGCCATAGTCCCAGAATTCACCTGTACTTGGCCTGAATCTATATTTTTTGGCCTAGTACAAAATACTGCAAGGCAAAAATTCAATTTAAAATAGACATAAGTTGCTAGCGGTTCAAGGCTGCTGGTAGAAATGAACTGAAATCCTTCCTGAAAGACCACAGCTCAGCACAGGCCTCAAAGATATACCATAAATAAAGTCTGAGAAACATGAACTCATAATAAGAGAAATAACAAAGTAAACAATAAGAAAACAAAACTTCGGAATGAGGGCAGGAGAGCATATCCACAGTCTTCAGATATGAGATGTAGGTATGTTTAATAGTATTAAAAAGTAAAAGAGAAATTAAAATAAATAATGAGAGATAAAAATTATGAGACACACTTGAAGAATATTATGCCACTTCTAGAAATAAGGAATATAATAATTGAAACTAAAACAAAATAGAAGATTTAAATAGCAATTTACATGGAAGTCTTTAAGAAAAATAGTGAATTAGAATCTGAAAATAATTACAAATAAAACAGCACAAGCAAAGATATAAAATATATAAAACATCTCAAGAGAAATTAAGCAAGTTGTGAAAAGGTATAACATAACTGTAATTCCAAAAGGAAAATTAAAATATAAGGGAATCCAATGTATGATTACATAATGACTAAGAATGTTTCATTATTGATAATGGACAAAAACTCTAACATTCAGGTATCACAAAAAGTCCTAATCAGGATAAAGAAAAGAGAGCCATACTCAGGTACATCTTAATAAATTTCACAACAACAAAGCTCAAGAGAAAATCTTCAAAGTAAAAAGAAAAGAAAGGCAAACAGAGCAATTTGAATATAACAGCAATAACAAAAATATGACAAGAAAATGCCTGTTAAACAGAAATTTTATACACAGGAAAACTGTCATTAAGAATAAAGAGCAAATTAAATTAAAAACTTTTCATATAAACAAAAACAGAGATATTTTACTACCAATATACTCTAACAAAGAAATGTCTTAAAGATATACTTCAAGAAGAAGAAAAATTATTTCATCAGAAATTCCAAAGATGCAGAAAGGAATGTTGAGACAAAAAAAACAAAACTCCCTGGCTGGTGTAGCTCAGTGGATTGAGCGCGGGCCTGTGAACCAAAGGATCACGGTTCGATTCCCAGTCAGGGCACATGCATGGGTTGCAGGCCAGTTCCCAGCATGGGACACATAAGAGGCAACCATACATTGATATTTCTCTCCTTCTCCCTCTCTCCTACCCTTCCCCTCTAAAAATAAATAAATAAATATTTTTAAAAAAAAACAAAACAAAACAATACTATAAATCTGTGATTAATAGAATAAAGTTAAAAAAACACTGATGGCAAAAAGTAAAAATAATTTTTACTTCTGTTGTTAAAACTAATAAATAGAGCTAAAAGTAAAATATTTTCATGTAAGCTGGGAGAAATGTTGGAGTTAAAAAATTCAAAGGTTTTTGTATTGTTCAGGAGGATGATAAAAAATTAACTTTAAACTATGCTTAAAATGCTTACTAAAATTTCAAAAATATACAAAGAATAGAAAATTGAATAAAAATATTAAGACTAGTGCAAGAGTGAAATTAAATAAGTTAATATTTAATAAATTCAAAAACACAAGAAGGAAAAGTAAAATAGGAAAATAACATAAATAAAAAGTGCAAAATAACCTAGTGGAAATTAACAATAGCCAAAATGTAACAACTAGACAGAAAAAGGACATGTAATTTTTTATTTATTTTATTTTGCCTTTTAGAAATTATTTATTATTCAGAAATTAATGTCTAATTTCATTAATTTAGATTGATCATCTTTGATAACTATGGTAAACATACTTTGTATAAAAACCCTGAAATAAATGACCAGCTATAAAGTACAAAGGTCTGTAACTATAAGACTTACACTGGGATTGAGTCATGTGAAGCCACAATAATTCAATAATTTTTATTATAATTAAGTTTCACCTACTAGACACATAAAGAACACTGCAGCAACATTTGAAAAAGTATCACAATCTCTTCAAATGCACGTTACATTTATTTAAGAAATGACAGACCAAAAAGCATTTGTCAAAAAATTTCAAAGAACTGGTATCATATGTACCACACCAAGTTCTCTGATCTGAAGGTAATTAAATTAGAAATCTAACTTTTTGGAACATATCTGCAGTCTTAGTTCTTTTTTTTAAAGTATATTTTAAGGATTATGCAATTACAATTGTCGCATTTCCCCCCCTTCATTTCCCTCCACCCTGAACCCCACCTCCCTCTAGCATTCCCCTCCTTAGTTCATGTCCATGGGTTGTACATATAAGTTCTTTGGCTTCTCCATTCCCTATACTATTCTTAACCTCCCCCTGTCTATTTTGTGCCCACCATTTATGCTTCTTATTCCCTGTGCCTTTTCCCCCATTCTTCCCCCTCTCCCTCCCCACAGATAACCCTTCATGTGATTCCCATTTCTGTGATTCTGTTCCTGTTCTAGTTGTTGGCTTAGTTTGTTTTTGCTTTTGTTTTGTGTGTGTGTTTTTTTTTTTTTTAGGTTCAGTCATTGATAGTTGTTTGTTGTCATTTTACTGTTCACATTTTTGACCATCCTCTTTTTCTTAGATAAGTCCCTTTAACATTTCGTATAAGGGCTTGGTGATGATGAACTCCTTTAACTTGACCTTGTCTGGGAAGCACTTTATCTGCCCTTCCATTCTATTTTTTTTTTTTAAAGAATTTATTTATTTATCTTTTAGAGGGGAAGGGTAGGAGAGAGGGAGAGGGAGAGAAACATCAATGTGCGGTTGCCCTTCCATTCTAAATAATAACTTTGCTAGATAGAGCAGCAATCTTGGATGTAGGTCCTTGCCTTTCATGACTTCAAATACTTCTTTCCAGCCCCTTCTTGCCTGTAAAGTTTCTTATGATAAATAAGCTGATAGCTTTATGGGAACTCCTTTGTAGGTAACTGTCTCCTTTTCTCTTGCTGCTTTTAAGAGTCTCTCCTTATCTTTAATCTTGAGTAATGTAATTATGATGTGCCTTGGTGTGTTTCTCCTTGGGTCCAATTTCTTTGGGACTCTCTGAACTTCCTAGACTTCCTGGAAGTATATTTCCTTTGCTAGATTATGGAAGTTTTCCTTCATTATTTTTCAAATAAGTTTTCAATTTCTTGCTCTTCCTCTTCTCCTTCTGACACGCCTATGATGCAGATGTTGGAACATTTAGAGTTGTCCTGGCGGTTCCTAAGCCTCTCCTCATTTTTTTTTTTTTTAATTGTTGTGCGCTTGTTCTGTTCTGATGGAATGTTTATTTCTTCCATCTGCTCAAAATCGTTGATTTGAGTCCTGGTTTCCTTCCCTTCACTGTTGATTCTCTATACATTTTCCTTTATTTCACTTTGCATAGCCTTCACTTTTTCCTCTATTTTGCGACCGTACTCAACCATGACTTTCTATGAGCATTCTAATTACCAGTGTTTTGAACTCTGCATTTGATAAGTTGGCTATCTCTTCATCGCCTAATTCTATTTTTGGAGTTTTGATCTGTTCTTTCATTTGAACCATATTTCTTTGTCTCATGTACCTGTTATATTGTAAGGCGCAGAGCCTTAGGTATTCACCAGGGTGGAACAACCCAGGTTGCTGTGTTGTGGGGCTGTATGTGGGGGAGGGGTCAGAGAGGGAACAATGCTGCTCACTCAGCTCTCAGTCAGCTTTCAGCAACTTCCCCCCACAACCCCCAAGTGAATTGGGCCCTTCTGGTGCTGATTCCCAGGTGGGTGGGCTTGTGTATATTCTAGGACCATATGGGTCTTTCCAATGAACTCTCCTGTGAGGCTGGGAGTTTTTTCTGCTGCCTCAACTCCCACAGGGTTTTATAGTCAGAGGTTTTGAGGTTTTATTTATCCACCTAGAACCCTAGGTTGCACGATCTGTCTCCCTCCCCATTTGTTCCTCCTGGTCTATCTGCATGCAAATGTGGGACCACCCGGTCTGCCAGATGCCACCTTGCCATGCATCCTCTCTGCCCTGGCTTCTCCTCTCTGCCCTCCTACAAATCTGAATGCATGTTTCTTCTGTAACTCCTTGACTGTTGGATTTCCATACAGTCCAATTTTTCTGAAAGTTCTGGTTATTACTTGTTTTTAAATTTGTTGTTGTCCTTTTTGTTATGCGAGAAGGCAAAGTGTGTCTACCTGTGCCTCTATCTTGGCCAGAAGCTGGAGTCTTAGTTCTAGTTGTGGATAAGGACAAATAACTTTAGAGAAGTTCCTGAGGTGACTGACTTTATTTGGAACAGAAAGCACAGAACTCCATGTCTAAAATAATAGAGATCTTAGTAGACATTAAGAGAAAGCTAGTAGCTCCATGATACAAGCAAAACAACACAGCAGCCGTAAGTTTAATGGAATGAACCAAGGAGAGAGAAAGCTAAAAAGAGTCCTCTTAAGGTCACAGCCAGTTCATGGACTAGCCTTCATTCACTCAGGAGAATTCAGAGCAAGACATGGGGCAGACAAGAAAGTACTCCCCAAAATGCACACAAACCTATCACATAGAATGGCATGAGGCTCACTTGTGTAAGAGGCTTAAACACAACCTCTGCCAAACACTGATTGAACAACCATCTATTCTAATCCAGGGGGGATTTATAGGAGGCCAGGATTAAAAATAAATTCAGACTCATCTCTGGCAGTATGAAAGATTGTGTATATGTCCAAGGTTGTACTGCCTCAGGAACAGAGAAAATTCAAAGCTATACTCCCTGGATGGATATAGGGCCCAAACCCCAAGCCCCTTAGACCATAATAATAACCTCCCAACCATACACACATCCAATGGCAAAAATGTGTAAATCTAACTTCATAAAGGGACTTAAGCATAACTTTTGACCACTAAGTAGCTAATGCTGATCCAAAGGTAACAAAGGATCCAAGGCATCCAGCCTTAAAGAGAAAAATAAAGGAAAACAACCTGAGCAGGCAAATCAGTACCTAAACACTGTAGAGAAACTAGACTTTATAGAATTGGTTCAGCCAAATCACTAAACAAATAGTTTTTTTTAAGAAGCAAGCAAATAATAATAACAAGAATAATAATTTTGAAGGGTAGGTGAGATCAGAAACTCTAGAGTTGAAAAATACAATAGCTACAGTGAAAAATTCATTAGAGAGGTTAGACAGTGAATTTGAGCTGGTAGTAATAACGAGTCAGCAAAATCAAGAAGAGACTGATAGAGTTCGTGCAATCTGAAGAACAGAGAGAGAAAAAAATAAAGAAAACAGCCTAAAAAATGTGACACCATTAAGCATACCAACATATGTGTAATGTCAGTACCAAAATGAGAGGAGAGAAAGAAAAACACAGAACGTTTGAGGAAATAATGGCTAAAAACTTCCCCAATTTTATGGAAAACATTAATTTGCATATCCATGAAGACAAGTATTGGCAAGCATGTGGAGAGAATGAAATTTTTGCACATTGTTGGCGAGAGGGCAAAATAAAAATAGTGTAGCTGCTATGGAAAACAGTATGAAGGTTCCTCAAAAAATTTTTATAAACTGCCATAAGATCCATCAATCCCACTTCTAGTTATGTACACAAAAGACTGAAATCAGGATCTCAAAGAGATATTATCACTCCCATTTTCATCACAGCACTATTCAAAATAATCAAGATGCGTAAACAACCGTGTAGGGTAAGTGGAGGCAGTCTGGCTTCCTCAACCAGGTGTCTGGGTAGCTAAGCGAAGCACTGTTCCCACAGCCTTGGAGAGGCCTGATAAGTGACGTTCTCATAGCCTTGAGACTGGGTCCGATAAACTGTCCCCATAACACAAAGTGGGCTCGCGTGCGCAGGGTTATGCTATGTTATATAATTTTATGGCATTTTGCTGGTTTTGTTTACCTCTAGTATTTAAGACAGTAGGGGCTTCTCACTAGAGATGTGCAGCTTGCAGTGTGCGTGGCTCACCCGCCTGTGAATAAAGGCACACCAAGCATTCCCACAGCTCTGCGCATTTTCTTCCACCTCCCTGAAGCTAGAGTGGACCTGCCTGGACTTGACAGGCTGCAGTACAGATCTAAATGCCAATCTACAATGAATGGATAAAGAAAGTGTGGGATATACACACAAAAGAATACTATTCAGGAGAGAAGTTCTGCAATTTGAGACAACATAGATGAACCTTGAGGATACAGAAAGACAAATGCTGTGTAATTCTACATTCACCAGATATCTAAAATAGTCAAATTCGTAGACTCAAAGACTGAAATGGTGGCTGTCAGGGACTGGGGGAGGAGGAAACAGAGTGTCATTGATCAACAACCATAACAATTCCTTAAGCAAAATAAATAAGCTCTGAAGAGCTGCTGTGCAGCATTGTACATATAGGCAACAATAGTGTATTGTACACTTACACCTGTTAGGAGGGGAAATCTCGTGTTAAGTGTTCTTACCACAATAAAATAAATGCAATAAAATCTTATTGGGGCCCTGGCTGGTGAGACCCAGTGCATTGAGCACCAGCCTGCAAACCAAAGGGTCGCAGGTTTAATTCCCAGTCAGGGCACATGCCTGGGTTGTGGGCCAGGTCCATAGGAGGGGGCTCACAAGAGGCAGCCACACATTGATGTTCTCTCCCCTTCTTTCTCTCTCCTTTCCCCTCGGTCTAAAAGTAAATAAATAAGTAAATAAAAAAGTTTTAAAAATCTCGTTGAGATGTGCTTCATAGATGGCATACACTCTTTTTCAGTGAATGTTCTGTATATATTTCAAAACAATATCTATTCTGCAATTGTGAAATACAGTAATCTACATATTTAATGTTGCATCATCTCCATATTTACTGAGTTTTTGTCTGCTTATTCTATTAGTCACTGAGAAATGTTAAAAATCTCCTATGACATTGTGGATTTGTCTATTTCTCCTTTAAATTTAGTCAACTTTCAGCTACATACGCACCTGGCTCAGGATTCAGAGAAGCCAAAAGAGATCAAGAGGGTGGATGACCTGCCATAGAAGCTGGTGCCGAGCAACGCCTGGTCCAGGACTTAGAGAAGGTGAAGGAGATGAACTATGGCGTCAGAGGAGTGGCAGGTCCAATGCTGCCTTGACTAATCCCTCAAGATGAAAAGCAACGGGCACAATTTAGCATATAGCCTGGGGCCTCATGCATCCCTCCGATCCTAAACACGGTGGCTGCTTCCCATCTAACCAGCAACAATGCTAAACCAAAGCCATAGCCCAAGAGAATTCTGGGAAATGTAGTTCCAGCTTACCTAAATTCATTCCAAATACACCACCACCCCAGGTTAAGAAAAGGCCCAGGACCCAAGAAAGCCTTGACACAAGTTGTCCTTCATTTGATTCAAGATGCTAGTTGAAGTCACAAGTCTGGAAGAGATGGCCTTAGGAAAAAGTATAAAGAATAGAGGAAAGATTACTGTGCCAGCTCACTACCACTACCAGGTGTAGTAGCCACAAGGCAAAAATACACGTATTTTCTGTTAATAGAGCTTATATAAAAGAACAAGTATATATGTAAAATATTGCCCAGAATTTGTGACAAAGGTGAAATCAAATGCTCACCCTCAAATTAATTAACTTGGGAAATTTAGATTTGTATAAATTATCAATGTATGGCACACATCTATGGTGCCTAATGATAAAAAAAAACTTTGGTGGGAGGCTGGGGTTGCAATTTTTTAATTATAATAGTAAGTCTGATTAAACAAAAAGCAAAGAAAGAAATTGTATTCCTTTCAAATATTCATAATGTATAGCAACAATATTCCCAGGTTAAGGCAGTGTTTGGGTTTCCACTGGTCATTAATATTTAAATCATCTCAGGGACTAAGACTAGAGACAAAGTTAAAGTTAACATAAAAGGATAGGGAGGGATGAGACACTGTGTGCAGCTGATAGAAAGACCCTGGTGGTGTGGCTTTTTTTGTATAGGAAATAAGGTTGTGGGTGCGCAGGTTTGGGGTAGCAGCATTGTGTAGAAACAATAAAAAACAGACTTAGTTAAGCAAATTTCTCTAGAGAGAGGGGAAATGAGGTGAGAATTTCCTCAGAAAGGGCCCCTCCCCCAGCTCGCTGACGGTCTTTAGCTGCAGCTTTCCGGAGGACACTCTGTTGTCATGGAGACAGGAGAGCCCTCCTCTTCTGCTCTGGAGGCAGAAACAGCAGGGCTGGTGGTGCGCACTGCAGCACTTGGGTGAGCCCTGTCGCCGTCGCGCTGGACATCAAGCGATGACCTGGTATGTTAAAAGTGAGGAAAGAAAAAGAATACAAACAACCCGCCACCCCACACACAACACGATATTAAGGACAATAAGGATACTCTGATCATCTATTTAATTAGCTAAAATTTAAATAAATCAAAAAGCTGTTTTTAGAAAAGCCATTTATTTCTTCTAAGGTTCAATAAAGACAAGGCTCTTACTGCTCCAATTATAATTTAGTATTTTATATAATAGCCATAGTTTTTAGTAGAAAGAATAAAGAAATAAATAATATTGTAACAAGGATGTATAAATTATTTAAGAAAGTTACATGCCAGTTTAGGTATTAGAATCTTTCATTAAATACCAGTAATGTGTACAAAAAGATAAGCACAAACTACTAAATTTCCTAACATTAAAAACGACTAAAACAAGCACAAATAGAAACATGGGACCGATTAGTACTTATAAAGAACATCTGTTTTATAAAAATGCTTTATTTACATTATAAAACAGGAAATTAATTCAATGGAAATTTAAAAACAAAATGTGAGTCAGTGATATTTAATAGTATTCTTTCTATTTCAATTTTCTGGAGAAGCATAAATAGCCTTTCTCCCTTTAGCCTGTAATCTTATTAAATTCAAAGCACAGCTACTTTGTCTAGAAAATCTGTGGTCACATACTTAATTTATGTTGACATCCTGTATCCTTTAGAATAGAATGCAAGTAGGAAAAACAGCATGTAAATGAAAAAGTTATGCATTAAATAATAAATTTACAAGTAAACTATTTTTATTATTTAATTACTGCAAGCTACTTCTCTTGAAAAAAATTCCAAAAGAACATTAACACAAGTATATTTCTGGATTTTTAACAGATCTTATAGAAAGACACTGTGAATGCCTTGGTTTATACATTATTCATGAACTCCATTATCAACACTAAAGTTCCCAATGTGTTTTCTTTTTAATTTAGATGATGGATAATGTGGATGGAATTTTTGCCCTTTAAATAAGGAAACATTTGTTCACTGAAGACTTCATCCTTCTAGATTCTGAGATACAATCAAGCATATAAATACATGAATTTATAACTATGCTATTCCAATCCTTTCTGGATAAACTAGGAAAACAAACTGGAAATGAAGAAATGTTTCATAAAAATGGATCTTAAGGGATAATGAAAAGGTACAATGTATTTCTTGGGGGATACCTATGCTTGTTTATCATTCTTAAAAGTGAGGTCATGATCAATATTTAAGTTCTTCATGACTCTGGCGGCATAACATATTATGATAGTAATGTTAATTACATAATAAAAGATCAAAAACAAATAGAAGTGATGATGGCGGTTTATCATCAGTAAATCAGCTGATGTTCCTGACTTTTATAACTACTCTGACTTTTCACTTTGAAACTTGAAACAGTTGACAAATTTCCTTCTATTTTCTGTTTATTTTCTCCTCACCTCCTTTCTCTCATATTTATACAAATATTAAAGAGAAAATACATGTGTTTCTGTTCACACACACACAGACGCGCTACTCATATTTTCATAGAGGACAGTTCTAATGCATTCTCCCAGGCTGAAAAGTGTGGAAAGAATATTTTTCAGTTCTGTTCATCTCCTTACACCTCCCAGCGGAGAAGGAGTGATGTTCTTGATGGGAGTTTTAGAAGAAGAAACCAGAAAAACTTGGCTTTCACCTTCTGAGTTCTGTTTCCAGGTCATCCTGCCTGCAGCAAGACGTGGTGAGCCTTGGGAGCTAGCTTTGCTCCAGCAAAGGAGACTTGCAATTGGCTTTGTTTGCGATTGAGGGAAGTAAATCTGGCCTCTCCCAAATCTCAAATATGTACATATGTGTATGTGTGGTTTTCCCTCCCTTAATTTTCAAGTTTTACTTCAAGGAGTTCATCCAGCTTCCATTATTTAATTTCTCAATTTGTAGCTCTCATACAGGGAATAAAACAGCAGAGTTCAAACTCTAAAGTTCAAGAGCCAGATATGGAGGTAGTTCATTTCCAACTCTAGTCTCCACAACAAATAACATGATTTCAATAGTATTTAAAAAAATAAAAATACATATTTATGGTTTCATTTTCCATTTTAATAAAGTACTTTGAAAAACATATAGGAGCAATCAAACCCTGCATTCCAGTCTACAGTGGCTGACTGTCCTTGACTTGAGTAGTACTTTCTACATCTTGTTTTGGAATTGGAACTTCTTAGTGGCCAGCTAACTGAAAGCAGATTACATGCAGAGTTGTACCCCTCTGACACTTGTTCTGCCTCCAAAATTTTCCATCTCTAGAAGTTGCAACATAAAATTATTTTGTGTACTGCACACAGTACTATGTGCCCAGAATTATAAAGACCCAGAGGTTTTTATACGTATTTAAGAATATCTCTTTTTTTGTAGAGGAAATTAGCCAATACATATGTAGGCATATATACAAATGTAAAAAACCTCCTATTTTATTTTAATAAAGACTATAAATTGGTCAGAAAGAAAATAGGAAAACAACAATTATAGACCATTGCACTATGTGCCTGGTGTTTATGAAATTTTATTCTATTCATATCACATAAGACCCCAGTGAGTTAAGTTTTACTAATTATAGTTTAAAGATGAAGAAACTGAAGCTTAGGACCACAAAGTCAGTGGCAGAACCAACATTCAAATCCAGATCTGGCTGGACCAGACCTGCCAAAATTCAAGCTCTATGCAGTATGTTGACTCTCTAAAACTATCAGACATGTTAGCTGTATCACCACTGTCTCAGTCAATATTTTCTCTAAAATAGCACTTGATGTTACTTAATATTTATTGGATAACATTTTATGTAGAGAATCAAAAGGTGTGAGAGAATAGAAACAAAAACTCTGTAGTTCCTGCCCTTGAGCTTAAAATAATTTAATTTCAGAACGAGTTGTTCTCAGTTTAAAGGCTTGATCACATGAGCGGTTTTGTTCTGGACATGGACAAAGATTGATTAAATAGACAGTGTCTCACCAAATTAAGGTCAGGCAGCACTGACACACACACACACAGAAGAAATAATTAAACACAGGCATTAAAAAATGAAACAAAGAATAAATAGGGACAGTGGACAGTCAAAGCAAAATCCAGGCAAGATGATCATTGATTCAGTTAAGATATTAATTGAGCACCAACTGTGCCTGGCACTATGCTATATGCTGAGGATACCTTGTACTTTCTGCTCTCAGGGAATTTACCAACTAATGGGGGCCGCAGGAAAACTGCTAAGGCTAAAAAACGGGGGACATACAGGCCACTGTGAGAATAGAATAGTGGGCACTTAATGCATCTTCACTACGCTCTCATACAAAGGGATATCTAAGTGAACTCAAGGGACAAAAATGGAGTTAACTAGCTGTCAAGGCTATAAGCCACTTGAAGAAACAGATCATTTAATACCATGGGGCCTAGCACAGATTCCTAGCAGAGAGAGTTTTATTGTAGGACTATACAATAAATATATGTTGTGACTCACCAAACTGACCCAATAGACAAAGACAAAAGGAGACAACTTGAATCCAACCAAGGGAAAAATGATAAGCCAGTGTAAGAGCTCATTTTGAGAGAGACTGCTAAAAGATTATTTTTTAATTTATTTTAAAAATTTTTATTGAATTTATTGAGGTGACATTGATTAAGAAAATGTTATGGATTTCAGGTGTAAAATTCTAGCAACATCATTTGTATATTGTATTGTTTATATTTAACTCTACTTTTGATATTTAAGCTCAGAATAATTAGCTATCTTTCTCATGCTGTAAATGATGCCACAATGATTAATCTTGTACATGCATAATGTTCTTTTTCAGGATATCTATAGGGTAACTTCCTGGCAGCATGTATTATTCAATATGAAAGGCAGGATATAAAATAATGTTACTGTGTGATCAGTGTCTGGCATACAAATCACAAATAATTTTTGCCTTTGCATCACTGGAACATATACAGGCACATACATGTATGTAAAGGAATTTATGTGTAGGGATTTAAAAGAAATGGGTACTATAGCACCAAGAAGTTTACAGTGGTTATTCATTTTATTTTTTCACGTTTATAATTTTTTAAGAAATTTCAATAATGAAGCTCCTCGAACCACACACACAGACTGTATATTCAAATATCCATGCTGATTTTGATGAATCATCATGCGCCATTTGCTAAAGAAGTATATTCAGGGTACTTAAGTTTGTGATTTTAGTTAAATTAAGTAATATAAATGCCTGCTATTTGACAATGAGTATCATAATCATATACAAGCAAGGAAAAATTATTCCCGATTAGTGTATAGGATTGAAAGTATTCCACTTTCAACTTCAAAATGCCTTAGTGGTTTAATTTTTGAAGTATAAATAGCTAACATTTGTAAGCCTAAAATCCACACTGGGCACTTTGGGTAAATTATGTCAGTTAATTCTCAAAACAACGGTATGAGAGCGGCACTATTTTCATCAGCATTTCACAGATGTCTAGACCAAGGCTGAGGGTTAGAAACAAAACTAAGGCCACATAACCACCAGAGGGCAGGTACTGAAGCCCCGGTGACTTCTGGGACTGTGGTTGGTGTTAACCACCAGAATAAACTTTATCTTACAGCCTTCTCATAATGCTGTAAAACTAATTTGACATGATATAAAGGAAAACAAATTATGCTTCAAAGTGCAGAGTTTATGCCAAGATAACATCTACCTTCATCTCTGCATCATAACGAATGTACATTAAGATAGTGATTAAATGCAATTGTAAAAGGAAAAGATGATAAAATTTAGTACTTTTACAGACTTAAATATTGATTACATTAATATTATTTATTCAGATTAGCCCTGTGTGTACGGTGTACATATGTGGTTACTGTGCCAACCAAACAATATTTTCCCCTTGGTTGTTTATTAGTACCTACTGTTGGAAAATAAAGTCATCTAAAGTCTTATATTGTAAGTGAGCACCAAACTATATTTTTAAAAGGTAATTGAGCCCACCTCAAGTTACTAGGGAAGTAGAAACCAATCTTCTAATAGAACTCCTTCATTTGCTCAAGTTCATTACCTCTATTATCCTAATCAGCATCTCCCCAAGTGTGAGGGACCTCTTGGTAATACTTAAGTGCCCAAGAGTGTGAGATGGCAACAGAAATGGCTAATTGTGAATGTCAAGAGGTTTAACTAAATAGGGAAAGATTTATTAGCTATGTTTCAAACAGTGGGAAACAGTATTATATGTGGTGAGACTGTTAAAAAGAAAAATAAGATTATATTTTCTGGAAACATTTTTAAAAGGCACTTTAACTGATGGGAAGTTTTCTTAATATTGTGGTTGTCTTTTACTACCTAAATATAGTCAAAGTTGAAAATTAGAACTACTTATTCCTACTAATACATGCAAATGACATTTCTATTAAAATTTTATTCTGGGAAAGAAAATTTTAAAGGAGAGTCTGGGTGCTCTCTTGCTAGTTGGCAAGAAGTCAAACATCTTAGCTTTGGGAGGAAGTACTGAAAGGGACCTGAAGGGAATGTCAAGCCACACTAGTCTCTGCCATGTAGACCAAGGTTAGTGGAATCCAGTGAAGCATGTTTTTTAAAGGATAGCAATATACTTCTATTCTACACAGGTTCTTAAATGCTCATGAATTACAAACTTTGTTTTAAACATTTTGTCAGCATTTATGTCCACCTTTGTCTTTTCATGAAAGAAAAGGTATAGGCTTACTGTACTTAGAAATGAAGTTTTCAAATCTACCAGCTAAAGTTATAAAAATGACTTATTTAGAGAGGACATTTGAATGGGTTGTTTCCTGTGTTTGTCAGTTTTGAAAAGATGTTTTACCAAGCTGACTGTCACTCATATATGGTGCAAGACTTTTTTTCACATTTGATTATGGAACTTTGTAGTAAGATGTAAAAAGCAGAAAGGGACTGCTGAAGGTGGCATGTTAACGTCACATTTTGAAATGGCATACCAATAAGTACAGTAAGTTTAGGATTAAAAAATATATATGATAAGGGCATTCTTGGGAAAGTTGTCCCAAGAGAGCAAGAGGCATCACACACAAGCTCTAGCCATCTAGTGTAGCAATATATACAGAGTTTAAGATTTGAGACCTGACCCACAGTTCTGGGATTGAAACCCACTTGCTACTAAATGTTGATACAAGGTCCCTGATGGTGAAGTGCAGCCTGGAAAGAAGCCTAATCTCTAGCACTGCAGTGCTCCTCTGTAGCTCCACTGGATTAACTGGTGTAGAAAACTGATGCAAATATGACAGCTAAGCAAAGAAAGAAAAGTTTAATCCCAAGAAGCTCAAACTGGTGAAATTCTAAAAGGATAGTGAACTAAAACCATAGGGGACATTAGCTAATTTTTGCCTACTTTAAAATAATAGTATAAAATAATAATAGTAAAAATTATTATAATATCTAACACTATTATAGATGTTATAAGATGAGATCTATTGTGATTTGCATTTTATATTCAAGGAAAATAAGATTCAGAGAAGTCTAAGAAGGAACTGCTCCAAGATAACACTCTTTGTGCAGATTAAAGATGGTGGCAAATTCTTTTCACTTCTCCCATTGAAAATGAGTCTGTGTTCTCTCCCTTTGAATCTGGATGGGTCTGTGACTGCTTAGACAGATAGATTATAGCAGAAGTGATATTGTGACAATTTCTAAACTGGGGGTCTCATACCTGTCTCTTAGAAAACTCTCTCTGAAGAAAACAGACGACCTCAAGACCCTCGTGCTGTGAAGAAGCCTGGAAAGGCCAAAATGATAGTGAGATGCCCAATCATCCCTCAGCTCTTCCAGTCCTGTGATCCCAAGCAGACATAAGAGGCAGGGTGATGGTTGATTCTGCGTCAACCTGACGGAGCTAAGGGATGTCCAAATAGCTGGTAGAACATTATTTCTTAGTGTGTCTGTGCTGTGTGTCTCTGGAAGAGATTAGCATTTGAAGCAGTAGATTCAGCAATGAAGATCCCCTCATCAGTTTGGGTGGGCATCACCTAATCCATTCAGGGCTTGAATAGAGCAAAAAGATTAAGGAAAGGTGAATTTTCTCTTTTTGCTTGAGCTGAGCCATGCTTCTCCTCCTGCCCTCAGACCTCCATGCCCTACATTCTGGACCTGTTGGACTCACACCACAACTTATGTCACCAGCCCCCCACCGCCTCCAACTTTCATGGTCTCCGAATGAACTACAGTACTTGTTTGCCAGTTTTCCAGTTTGCAGATGGCAGGTCATGGGACTTCTCAGCCTCCAAAACCATGGAAGTCAGTTCCTACAGTAAATATCTTATTATATCCATTCATGGCCATTGGTTTCTCTGGACAACACCAACTATTATAGGGAGGAAGCTTTCAGATGACTCTGTCTCAGCTGTTGACCTCAACTGCATTGGAAACCTTAAGCAAAACTGCCCTTCTGAACTAAATCAGTTCACAGAATTATGAGAGGAAATAATAAATTGTCTAAACAAGTGATTTTGGGGCCAGTTTGTTACCTGGCGGTAGATAATGATAACAATGTTATATAAAGTGGTAGAGCCAGGATTCAGAAGTAGCACACAAAATCTCTGCAGGGGGTCTATTATTTTCACAATAACAGCACATTGCATCTAATACAGGATGGGGTTTACTTTTTTCACCACTTTGATTTTTGCAGTGATTGGTAGGTAAGACTGGAGATGTCTTAGACTGAAAGGCAGTGACACAAAATGATATGGACAGGCATTGTATGCTTAGTGCCAGACACTTTTTAAAAACTTTACTTTAAAATGTGTTATATAAAGCAGTAAAAATTAACTATAAAATTTTGACCATGCATACGTATATTTTGAGGACTGTTAACAAAATGGGAATGCACAACAAACCATTGCGCTTTACACCTGCCACACCTGCTGTGAAGGAAAAGCAAGTGGTTGCTGAACCTGCAATTAAACAAGCTGCATTCTTCATGGAATAGCATTTTCACTGGGAAGAATAACTAACAGACAAGCTACGGTTATTCAGACTTGGGTATTTGATAGGAAATAAATAAAATAAGCATGTCACTTCAAGGGGAAAAACTGACACTATTTTTGCCAGGGATGAAGTTTGAAATCTTAAGTGAAAACTAAAACTTTGGAAAATTTGCAACTGCCTCAGTGAACTTGAGAGCTTCTCAATACTTAAAAGCTTTTCTGATGATATTAACAAGTGTAATTTTTTGTATTGTATAATGAAATATGTTAACATTGGGAAGGTCTACATAGCTCAATGAAGCAGTATTTTCCAATTGTCCTAGTCATGATAGTTAAAAAAAAAAAAAAAAAAAAGTCATGTAGGAGTTAAGATCCATTTCAAGTGCAGATAGGTCAATAGATTTTAAATGTCCTAGAAGTTTCCAAAGTTCATTCATTTGGTTCCAGATTCCACATTGCAACTAACTTTAAAGAAATGCCTACCTGTTGAGTTTTAGAGTAGTATTAAAGAACAATATATGCAATTATCTGAAAAGCTATTAAATGTTTCTTTTCCTATTACATATCTGTATGAGGCTATATTTTCTTCATACACTTTGTCCAAAAGAATATATTGCTATAGACTGAATACAGAAGTAGATAATGGGAATCTACCTGTATTTTATTATTCAGGCATTAAAGAGATTTGCAAAAACTTGAAACAGTGTCACTCTTGTGGAGGGCACCGCCTGAAAAACCCCCATCCGTCACGGATGAAAATAAAACTACCAAGACATGACCTGCTTGGGGAAGAGAGGTGGCCAAACTCTCAAAGGAGAATGACCCAGAGCCCCTTCTTCACTGGGCTTTTATTGGGTTCCAATACACCAGAATACAGATATGTCAGGCGGCAAGGATCAAACAATGGTTAACATTTCAAAGAAATCTGAGGGCTTAATCTGAGTCAGTGTCTGTCAGGAAAGGGGGTTGCAAAACTTTGGGAGACACACCCATTTCTTCTTCATTTAAATAAGAGCACTCTTAGCAAACAAAGCAGGTTTCACCGTACTTTACGAATTCTTTCTTATTCCTTAACCCCCCGAGGAACCGTTCTGGCCGGCACAGGGCTGCACCACTTGCCATCATAGTTTCAGGCTTTAAGCCGAGTAGGTTCAGGAAGCAGAAGACATCTCCCAGACAAAAATGGGGACTCGGGCTATGTCAGAATAGCCGGGGGGCGAGGGTCCATCACCCCCTCTTGGCTGCAGCCCCCAAGTCCTTCCTTGAGGGCCTCCCAAGTGGTGGTGTCTGGCTTAGGTTGCCCCTCCCATGAGGAGTCTTACCCGTCATTGACTACCAACTAAGCATTGGGGCAGAGATGGATGAGGCAGAAGCAGTGCTCCTGCCAGGGAGATAAGCTTTGTCTCCTTAGTAGGTCACATCCTCTTGACAGAACAGACCCAGATGAAGTGGGTCGCTAGGCTCTTACTCAGCCCACCATGGGGTGAGGGTTACAACTCCTGAAACCAGGCTGAATGGTCCACAACACACTCCTCTCCATAAATTCTTTTGTTTTGAAAATTAGAGTTGTTTTTCACACATACACACATACAAGTATATTATTTTATTATGTGATGGTTTTATTTTTGTTATTTTAAAATAAATTAATAAATATATACTTAAAACTTCTTTGTTTTAATTTCAATATAGTAAGTTGCAAACAATATGACCCACATAAACAAAAACACATTGGTGTTCTCAACAATTTTAAGAGTACAAAGGATGAGATCCAAAAGTTTGAGAGTCACTGTTCTAAAACAAAACAGCACTTCACACAGCACACACATGAACACTGATCTGATTATGTGTTTACTATGCAGTAAGAGATCCCATGGCCTGGGCAGCAAAGAAGTAGGCCCAGAACCACAAACAGACCTATCAAAAACTGTCTGCAGGTAGCATCATGAGAGGAATTACAAGTGTATTCAGTGTAAAATAATTTGATGTCCCTGTATCAGAGGCACACCTGTAGCAGTACTTTTTATAGTTGCATTTATTAATGCTATTTATGGATGACAAGCTCTTAATGCTAATTATACACAACAACTTCATAACTTATTATACACAGAAACACACCCATTATATCATGGATTTGTTATCAGATGTTAACACACCAATTTTATCTGTTGTTGTGCCCTATCGTCACCAAGCAATAAACCCCCACTTCCCATTTCCAGCAATGTCGTTCTGAGGTTGACAGCATTGTCTCCTAAGAAAAGTTGTCACCGTTAGTTCCTGACTGGAGGGTGGATTTACTCTTCCCTGAGTTCTGACACTTAACACTCTGTAACACTATCCTTAGGACCTTTTTACAATCTTGTTACTAAATGAGAGGCAAGAATACATCTATCAGTAATAGCCTGAATGGAATTAAAAAACAAACTTAGGTAAACAGGGAAACATACTAGAAAAGGTACTATTCTGTGTTTTGCTTAAATTCTTCTTTAACAATTTTTCAAACAAATTTTTCATCTGGAGCTTTTCTGGAGCAAAGCCCTTGGTGAGAATGTTGTTGCTAACTCTGTGATTTATTTTTAGTCTGAATTACAGATAACCCTTTTGTTCTGTTTATAACCCACACACTCATGAAACATTCCCCCTTTTCCTAACACAGAAATCAGTTGCTCCAATGCTCTGGGAAGAGTCATATTGTCACTACCTGACTCATTTTGATGAAGCATTTCATCAAGTTCTGTGTAAATCGGGGGAAATAGAATCAACACTTCAAGTGTGTGTGCAGTCATACTACTATAAATGCATCGTGCATGCTAATTCAAATACTGCTGAAGGTATGTCTTCCTTCTCTAAGGGTTTATAGGAAATGCTTCGATATCATTTTTCTTCTTGTTAAATGAAAAGTATCAGCTGGTTTCCAAAAATACATAAAATACAATACGTGAAATGTTTTTTCCTCACTCCTTCTGGCAAGTAAAGGATATTTCTTTCAAATAGCACTTTCACAGATATGGGGAAAGACATACCTTTATACAGTTTACGTTTCTTAAAAATTCCCATGGCTACATCATCAACCCTGTTTCGTATGTGTATGTGTATGTGTACTTACATAAAGAACATAAGGCTTTAGGCCAAGAGCTATACTAATTTAAAAAGTGTTTTCCCTTTTTTTTTCCCATGGAAAAATGCTGTTTATGAGTAAGTACTGACTAGATTTGTGCTCAAAAAGAACTGTGTATTAATTTTTTAAAGTGTTACTGTATATAACTTTAATGTTTCTCTGAGTCCATGGTAAATTTTAGCCCCACCCCCTCTCACATCTACCCCCCTCCACATACATACACAGACACTAGAAATGAAATATGGTTCCCTGGGAATGTTAAATAACTCTAACAATGACATGGCTCAGATTACATAAGGAGGTAACACCTGAAATAATAAAACCCTAAAGACTAACTTTCCTCATTAAAATTATTGATTTTAAATAAATTTCATAAATATTTAAATTTATCAAAAATTAGAAAACTAGCATCGCTTTGATTCACTGGGGCAATGGCTGGGAGAGAGTGATGGGGTAAGAAGGTATATTTAAGACTAAATCAGAGCTAAGATAAAGATAGATTTAATGTAAATATATTTGGTTGAAATGACATACAACATTTCAGTGTGCTTTTACAGCTTTGTAAACATGTCAAAAAGTAAAAATAACATAGTAGTTCAAGAACACTGAATATTACATAAGTTACTTCAAAAATGGCCAAAAACTTAGTATCTTTCAAAAATATTCTATCACCATTTTTCACTTTTTAGCTGCTTTTATTTTTTCTTCTTGTTTTCCACCTTAGTCCCAGGTAAATCATCTTTCCCAAATCTTTTCTCCAGAGCGTAAACCCTCTACTCTGACTTTGCAGTGGTGTTTTCTCAATAACACAAGCTCGCCTTTGCCTTCACCAACCACCCAGTACAAGGCCCTCTCTTAATGAATATTGGTGGAGAGCAGGAGTTATGGATGTGCTACCAATTTGACCTGCCAGAGAATGGCAGGTCTGTGTTGCAACAGACATACTATGGCATCTGTTGACCACTTATTGTTTCAATTAAAAGATACATTTTAATTCATTCATGATTTGGGTTTTTAATTTTAAACAATGTGTCCCTAGATAACTGGAGTTGGACTAAAATTAGTTCATTATAGGTTTATCTCAGAAAACAAGAAAAAGCTCAAATAAATGATCTAATTTTGCACATAAAATAACTTGAAAAAGAACAATAGACAAAGCCCAAAGTTAGTAGAAGAAAGGGAATAATAAAGATTAAAGCAGAAATAAATGAAACAGAGTTTTTTAAAAAATGATACAAAAGATCAATGAATCCAAGAGCTGGTTCTTTAAAAAGATAAACAAGATTGACAAATCTTTAACTAGACACATCAGGAAAAGAGAAAGGACCCAAATACATAAAATCAGAAATGAAAGAGGAGAAATAGCAACTGACACCAAAGAAATACAAGATTACAACATTATGAACAATTATGGACAATTTTAATATTATGAACAATTTAAGTTTTATGAACAATTATATGCCGACAAACTGGACAAACTGGATGAAATGGATAAATTTCTAGAAATGTACAATCTTCCAAAAATAAATCAGGAAGAATCAGAGAATCTGAAGAGACAAATTACATATAGTGAAATTGAAGTGGTAATGCAAAAACTCCAAGAAAGGAAAGCCCTGGATCAGATGGCTTCACAGGTGAATTTTAATAAACATTCCAAGAATAACTAACACCTCTCCTCCATCAAACTATTTCATGAAACTATTTCATAAAATTCAAGAGGAGGGAAGGCTCCCAAACTTATTTTATGTGGCCAGTATTGTCCTAATTCCAAAAACAGGTAAAGACACTACAAAGAAAGAAAATTATAGACCAATATCTCTGATGAACATAGATGCTAAGATCCTCAACAAAATATTAGCAAACTAAATACGGCAGTGAATCAAAAAGGTCAAACACCATGATCAAGTGGGATTTATTCTGGGAATGCAAGGTTGGTACAATAGTCACAAATCAATAAATGTGATTCACCACATAAACATAATGAAGGATAAAAACCATATGATCATATCAATACGTGCCAAAAAGGCTTTTGATAAAATCCAGCACCATTTATGATAAAACTCTCAGCAAAGAGGGAGTAGAGGGAACATACCTAAACATAATAAAAGCTATATATGACAAACCCACTGCCAGCATCACACTCAATGGGCAAAAACTACAAGCATTCCCCTGAGATCAGGAATAAGACAGGATGTCCGCTTTCATCTCTCTTGTTCAACATAGTACAGGAAGTCCTAGCTATAGCAATCAGATGGGAAGTAGAAATAAAAGGCATCTAAATTGGAAAGGAAGAAGTAAAACTGTCTTTATTTGCAGATAACATGACACTGTACATAGAGAACTCCAAAGATTCCACCAAGAAACTATTAAAACTGATAAATGAATTCAGAAATGTAGCAGGATATGAAATTAATATCCATAAATCAGTTGCATTTTTACATGCAAATAATGAACTAATAGAAAGGGAAACTAAGAAAACAATCCTACTCACAATTGCTTCAAAACGTAAGATACCTAGGAATAAACCTAACCAAGGATGTGAAAGACCTGTACTCAGAAAATGGTATGACACCGAAGAAAGAAATTGAAAACACAAAAAAGTGGAAGCACATATATGCTCATGGATAGGAAGAATTAACATCATTAAAATGTTCGTACTACCCAAAGCAATCTATAGATTCAATGCAATTCCTATCAAGATTCCAACATGTACTTCACAGAACTAGAACAAATATTTCAAAAATCTGTATAGAACCACAAAAAGCCCCACATAGCAACAGAGATCTCAAGAAAGAAAAAGTTGGAGAAATCATGCTACCTAATATCAAACTATACTACAAGGCCATCGTAATCAAAACAGCCTGGTAATGGCATAAAAACAAACACATAGATCAATGGAACAGAACAGAGAGCCCAGAAATAAACCCATACCTATATAGTCAATTAATATTTGACAAAGGAAGCAAGCACATACATTGGGGTAAAGATAGTTTATTCAATAAATCGTGTTGGAAAACAGGACAGATACATGCAGCAAAATGAAACCAGACCACCTCCTTATACCACACACCAGAATAAATTCAAAATGGATTAAAGACCTAAATGTTAGACCAGAAACCATAAAAATCAGTAAAACACATAGGCAGCAAAATCTGGCATATTCCTCATAGAAATTTTTATCGGATATATCTCCCTGGGCAACGGAAACAAAAAAAAAAGCTAAACAAATGGAACTATATCAAACTAAAAAGTTTTTGCACAGCAAAGGATATCATCAACAAAATAAAAGGACAACCTACAGAATAGGAGAACATATTTGCCAATACATCTAATATGGTATTAATATCCAAAACTCATAAAGTACTTATAAAACCCAACACCAAAAATACAAACACCCCAATTAAAAAAACACCTGGGCAAAGGACCCAAATAGGCACTTCTTCGAAGAGGACATACAGATGGACAATAGGTATATGAAAAGAAGTTCAATGTCACTAATCATCAGAGAAATGGAAATTAAAACTGCAATGAGATACCATCTCACACCTGTCAGAATGGCTATCATCTATAAATCAACAAACAACAAGTGCTGGTGAGGATGTAGAGAAAGGGGAACCGTTTTGCACTGTTGGTGGGAATGCAGACTGGTGCAGCCACTGTGGAAAACAGTATGGAGACATTTCAAAATATTAAAAATGAAACTGCCTTTTGACCCAGCTATCCTACTTCTGGAAATATATCTGCAATAACCCAAAACACTAATGCAAAAGAACCTCAGCACCTCTATGTTCATTGCCACAATATGGAAGCAGCCCAAGCGTTCATCAACAGATGAGTGGATAAAACAAGTATAGGACATTTACATAATGGAATTCTACTCAGCTATGAAAAAGAAGAAAATTCAACCCTTTGCAACAGCATAGATGGACCTGGAGAACATTATGCTAAGTGAAATAAGCCAGTCAGCGAAAGACAAATACCATATGATTTCTCTCATATATGGAATCTACTAAACAAACTGAACTAACAAGCGAAACAGAGAGAGACTCACAGAGACGGAGAGCAGATGACAGCTATTGGAGATGGAGGTGCAGTTTGTGGGGTAGGGATTGAGCAAAAAAGAAAAAAAGGACTCATGGATATGGACAACAGTGTGGTGATTGCTGGGAGAAAGCTTGTCTAAGGGGACTAAATGGTAATGGGAAAAAATACAATAAAGATTAAATCAAAAAATAGATACATAAATGAATGGAAGACAAAGGAGAAGTAAAAAAAATTCAGCTGGAATTGACATGATTAGATGTGTGGAATGGTTCTGTAGTCATAGACTGGAGTTGGGCAAGAGTGAAGACAAGGGACAAGGTCAGTGGAAGTGCCTGCGTAAAAGTGCTACATACTACAATAAACACAATGGCGAGTGTTGGGGAGGGAAGTGTGGATTGTGAATAAACACTATTAAAAATTGGGAGATAAAGAAACAAAGGCTTGAAGAGGAGTTACAGGTTGCAAAACTGGTGGCTGGATAAAAATGGCAGTACTATTGTTTAATACAGCAAATAGAAGTCAGGGGGCAAGTTGGTGTGCGAAAGCAACAGATTCCATTTTGGAAATGTTGTACATGGAATATTATTAGGATATTCTGGTAAATTCAGACCCAGACTAACTAGCTGCACTTGGTGTGCTCATAACCCTTAAACCCAGTCACATATTTTATGGGTGTTGAGGATTAAATGTGCTATAGAGTATAATGAATTTAGTATAGAGTTAGGAAGAGCTTGCTGAAAGTTTGCTGAAACCATTCTTAAATGTAAGAGGCTTAAATGTAAATCTTCAAAACATCAAGATTGTGTTTCTTTTGCTGAAAGCCAGCTTTTGATGACTTTGATCAACAAAAAGTCTAGCAGGCTTTCTTTAATATATGGCCCTAGCAGAGAGCTTAAAAACATTTTTCTCTTTTTCCTTAAGGTAGGTCTACCTTCAAGAACAATGAAAAGCTATCAGGTCAGAAGTTGTGACCAAAGAAAAAAAGTCTAAAAAGGATGAAGTGATTTTTACAAAAATTTCCTTACAGTATATATTTCTATTATCTAGAAATAGCAGTATTAGGTAGTTAAATCTTCAAATATAAGATCAAGAAATATGTCTCAACAGAAATTTCAAACTTTTAGAAACATTAGTTTTTACACAGCTCATATTTCACATTTATGAAATTCAATAAAAATAAAATTAATAACTCAGTATTTCCTTGGAAATAAGGCATACATGTTATTCATGTGTCCTTTTGCTTTTCACTTTCTGCATAAGACTGTGGTATGAACACTGTAATATTCAATGTGCATTCAGTGTACAACCCAGAATAGCTAAATGCAATTAACTCTGGTATGCTTGGTGAAGTTTTCTCCCATGAGAAACAAATCTCATCCTACAGATCAAGGGATGTAAAACAAACCACCAATCTTTCACAGAAATATGCTGACTTCATTTTTTTTTAGTTTAATGGCATTTTATTACAATATTAATCCTTGTTCCGTTCACTCCCTTTCAATATTTAACTGTCTCCCATCATGAAGCTCCCAGTTGTGTAACTAATGAATAAAGACCATGAGAACAATGATCTGGGAAGTACATTAGGTTGCTGAATAACCAAAGTGCAATCAGGAGGTAGTCTCAGCCTCTCTAAGAGCCTATAATACTTTCTAAGCTATTATATAAAAAAGAAATTTGGGTTTTGAACGTAGAGTTAAGTAATAGCAATCCAGGCCAGGCACTATCTTAAAAAACCCTGCAAATGTAAAGTATTTCTGTATGCACATGTATCGTATTGTCATCATCTATCTATCCATATAACCACCACCAGAGTATCAATATTTAACACATGCTGGTACAATTCCTATTATACGGCAGGTATTAAGCAAATACTAAGGTAAACAAGAGAGGTTCTAACATACATGGCCAGTGTCTAATGTGGGAAACCCATGTAAAATAAAATCACAAGGCAATGTAGTAAGTATGTACTTAAGAAAATGTAAATTTAGCCTTTACTGCGTCTAGAAGGCATTTGACTTTCTTCTCATCCTAAACAAAACAAAACAAAACAAAAAACCCAACATTATTTATGGCAATCACAGTGAACACACAATGTGATCCTCATCTCTATGCTTATGATGTTGTTAATAATTGCAGTGATTTAACCCTATTTTCTCTTGTTCCTTAGTAGTAATGACAACTATTGGATTGATGTTCCATTCACAGTAACTGTTTTTAAATCAAAGAAGGATTACATATTTCTCTCAGCATTCTCCTAGTAAGTCCAGTTTATTCTAATAAGCTATCCTAGTAAGTTCGATTTTCACTGTATTCACCTCTACATTTATTTTATTCATCTCTACATCAATCATTTTTCTTTTCTGCCATTGGAAGGTACAGGAAAGGAACCTAGGACAGATGCATTATGGTAACAGTGATTATGTAGTTACATAATCTTCTCCTGTTAATGTATTTCTGTTACTGAAATTTCAAATGGCAGCATTACGCTATTGACTCACAGTTAGTTATTGCATAAAATCTAACTAATTTTGAGCTTATATTTTTGCCTGGTCAGTCATTCTCCACCTGTATAGTTTGCTTTTTGGTCTTAAATGTTCTATGTCTATCTACAGATTTCTTAGCTTCTTTTAACTGGTTACTAAGAGGTTAAATATACTTTGGCATATCTGCCATGCCACACCCAGTGTCACTAAATCTGCTGAATGATTGCCACTCCTGCTGAATATCACACCCAGTAACCCTGACACCTTCAGATAAGAAAACATAATGCACAGACCTTGTTTTTCTCTTTCGTTCTCTCTCTCTCACAGTTACAAAGGCTACATCTAGTTGGTGTGGAGCAATAATGTTGGGTAGCCCCTATACTAGTAACCACATTTATTTTTTTAAAAAAATATTTACTGAGCACAGAAAGCAATAAACAAAACATGCACAATTCAAATGAGAATGATAATAAGCAAACAATTGTATGAACATTTATTTTAAAAGTCTAGGCTAGGCTTTCCTTTCCCATGACCTCACAGCAAACAAGAGGACTACTAAGGGATGTAAAAGGGCTGGGGGCTGGGGGACATGTTGTATTTTTTGCACACATGCCTGTGTGTTTAGAGGGAAGGGATCCTTTAAGGAAGCAATTCGAAGTTTGAATGTAAAAGATAATTAGTTGGCCATACAAAGGGAGAGGGAATGAACAGTTTAGGCAGGAGATAATAAATATGTAAATCTCTGAGATAGGAAGGAGTTTGCAACATGAGTAAATTGGAAGGAAGAATAGCATGCCAGAGTGTCGTGGGGAATCAGAAGATTGGGGTGGGTGAAGCCTTGAGAAGGCAGGCAGGGGCCAGATCGTGACAAACCTTGTAAGCTATGTGAAGGAATTGGGATGATGTAAAAGTAAAGTGAACCAGTAGAAAAAGAGGAAGAGATAGTGAAGCAAATAAGAGAGAACATGGGGCCCCTGAGCAATGCCTCACTCCTCAAACCTGCAAGCTTAAGTCCCCTGCAGTGTTCAGTCTGTCTCTCCACTCCAACCCACCCTCCGCGCTGCACTGGTGTTCTTTTTGTAAGTACGGATCTTATTCCACCACTCTCCTGTTTAAAAAAACTCTGATTCTGTCCATGTCTTAAGGAGATAGTCCCATTATCTTTAAGGAGTATACTCTTGGGATACAACACACTTTTCTAGAATCATCTGTCACTTTATCCTTTATATTCTATACTTACATCATACCAAGCTGTTCACTGCTCCTTAAGAATGGCACGTCGCTTTATGGCTCCTTGCTTTTGTTTCTGCCCTTTCTCCACAATGCCTTCCCTTCCTTGGGAATTCTCCACAAGCCTCAAATATGATTCCAATCATGAAGTCCTGCTGGACTGTGTTTTCTGTACTCCAGTAGCATTTTATCCACATTATATATATAACATACACAATTTTAAAGTTTTACTTGTGTATTTTTACCCTCAAAATATGAGTATTTTATGGGTATTTCATGATTAATTTTTTTGCTGTATCTCATGCATAGTACATACTGCTTAAAATGTTTAGTGAATGAATAAACATATTATTTTTGGGCTGAAATCAACACACTTTGTAGCTTTCCCAAAACTGAGTTTAACATAATATTTGATTAATGTTGATTTTTTTTTGATGACTCATCTAGTCACTAGACTTTAAGATGCAATAGAATACAGAGAGTTCTAAATTACATGTTACAACTTTTCACATGTTATGAATTACAGGACAACTTTTACTAATTATGAACTTTTCTTACGTCAGATATGACAATTGAAACTATTTATAAAAGATGTTAATGTATCCCCTTCCTTAAAAAAAAAAGTGTTACAAGGAATAGTGTGAAGTGGAAGATATTTAGGTAAAAGATAAAGAAACTTATTTCCCTTTTATATTTAAGTGATAGAAATAACAGAATATCTTAGGGGACTTTGAAGACAATAAAAAGCTACCTGTCCAAAATAATTTTAGAAACTTCTACTCATGGAAAGGAAAAGTAAATAAGTAACATTTAAGGAGTCCTCCAATAACCTCCAGCAGGCCTCTAAAACTAACATCCTGACCCCTAACAGAAATCATGTACCCTGTTAGAACCAGAAGACCTTATTCTGGACATAGATCTCGTACACATAAACTCTCAGACCCTGGGGTTCATCCATTGTCCTTGGACTGTTTGTTTATTTCTAAAATGATGAGTTGAAATAAATGACATTACTCCATATAGCCTATAATTGTACATTTGAAAGATTTTTTTATAGCCTATAATTGTACATTTGAAAGATTTTTTGTAAGGAGATTTAAATATAACCTAATCTACATTAAAATGCTGATAAAACTGATTTTAAAATGTTTTGATACTGTCTTACACAAATGTATGATATTTTAAGAGTTTCTTGTTCATTCATTTATTTTTTTAATTAATCTTCTTTGACACCTTCCATGCACACTCTGCGAATACCCACTGGTTACCACCAAACAAACACACTGGCACTTTCGGTGTGCTTAGGAAGCTGCTTCCCTAAGAATGGCCCCTGTGAGCATTTGCACCAAAATTCTACCTCTTTTTGCAGAATTCCAATAGCAGAATTTTCCTTTCAGCCTAGCATCCAGCTGACCCAGTTTTTCACTGCCGGAAGCTCCAGACTGTCTGCTGAAGTAATGACTGCACTTCTGCCACCTTTGCCCTACCAGGCAAGGCGCTCCCTTTCTCTGAAGATTGCTGCTAATGAGAGGTAAGGGTGTGCATACATGCTCCCACTTCCCTCAGCCATTGCTGACATCTTTGGCTCATCCTTTACTGAGAAATGTATTGGACCTCACGGTCCTCCTCAGCAGATTTTTACATACAGCCACTAATAATCAATTAGGGTTGGCATCTGCGATGTAACTTGTCACTGTAGGCCGGATGGTTTCAGCACCTACCTCCTAGTTTTTATCTAAAACAACCAGAGAATAGATTTTGGATTGACATATAACACTAGTTTTTACTGAATGTCCAGAAACATTATGTAGAAAGACTAAGTCTAGTTTGAGCTATTTCCCTGGTTTTATTAAATGGGTATTAACTAGAGATTATAGCATATTAAGAACTTTTTTTAAAAGCTATATTCTTTATGTTTTCTAACCAGGACTCAGTTTTAAAGGAAGAATTGCTTTCATTGTATTCTTTTTTTTAAAAAAATATATTTTATCGATTATGCTATTATAGTTGTCCCATTTCTCCCCCATCATTCCCCTCCACCCTGCACACCCTCTCCCACCCACATTCCCCCCCTTTAGTTCATGTCCATGTGTCATAAGTTCTTTACCTTCTACATTTCCCACACTATTCTTGCCTTCCCCCTGTCTATTTTCTACCCACCATCTATGCTACTTGTTCTCTGTACCTTTTCCCCCTCTCTCCTCCTCCCACTCCCCTGTTGCTAACCCTCCTTATGATCTCCATTTCTGTGGTTCCACTTCTGTTCTAGTTGTTTGCTTATTTGCTTTTATTTTAGGTGTGGTTGTTAATATCTGTGAGTTTGCTGTCTTTTTACTGTCATATTTTTTATCTTCTTTTTCTTAAGTAAGTCCCTTTAACATTTCATATAATAGGGGCTTGGTGATGATGAACTCCTTTAACTTGACCTTATTTGAGAAGTGCTTTATCTATCCTTCCATTCTAAATGATAGCTTAGCTGGATAGAGCAATCTTGGATGTAGCTCCTTGCCTTTCATGACTTGGAATACTTATTTCCAGCCCCTTCTTGCCTGGAAGGTCTCTTTTGAGAAATCAGCTGACAGTCTGATGGGACTCCTTTGTAGGTGACTGTCCCCTTATCCCTTGCTCCTTCTGGGATTCTCTCCTTCATTTTAATCTTGGGTAATGTAATGATGATGTGCCTTGGCATGTTCCTCCTTGGGTCCAACTTCTTTGGGACTCTCTGAGCTTCCTGGACTTCCTGGAAGTCTATTTCCTTTGCCAGACTGAAGAAGTTCTCCTTTATTATTTGTTCAAATAAATTTTCCACTTGTTGCTCTTCTTCTTCCCCTTCTGGTACCCCTATAATTTGGATGTTGGGATGTTTAAAAATGTCCTGGAGGTTCCTAAGCCTCTCCTCATTTTTTGAATTCTGGTTTCTTCATTCTTTTCTGTTTGGTTGCTTCTTTCTTCCTTCTGGTCCACTCCATTGATTTGAGTCCCCCTTTACCTTCCATCTCTATTGGTTCCCCGTCCGTCTTCCTTCATTTCAGTTATTGTAGCCTTCATTTTTTCATCTGATTTGTGAGCAAAATGAACCAATTCTGTGAGCATCCTGATCACTAGGGCTTTGAATTGTGCATCTGAGAGGTTGGCTATCTCTTTGTCACTTAGATGAATTGGCTCTGGGGCTTTGATTTGTTCTCCCGTTTGAGCCATTTTTGTTTTTGTTTTTGGTCTGGTCGTGGCTGTTATGTAGCGAGGGGTGGAGCCTTAGATGTTTCCCAGGGCGGGGCAGCCCAGTTGCTGGGTAGTGATACTGTATGTGGGGGCGGGGTCCGAAAGGGAACAATTGCACCTGTTCCTCTCTCTCTTGGATTCCAGTCTCTTCCACTGCTTCCCCTTCACCTGGATTATCTGCATGTGAATGTGGGACCACCTAGTCAGCCAGCCACCTTGTGCTGCCTCACTGGGTCTGCACCTTTGCCATCCCATGCCAGGGTCCACTAGCCACCGCCTGCATGCCTGGGATCTGCCAGCTGCTGCTGCCTGCGTGCCCAGGTCTGTACCTCCATTTTGTCCTGCCAAGACTCCACCCCTCTTACCGGTCTGGATGAATGGTTGTTGGACTTCCGTACAGTTCAATTTTCTATCAGTTCTGTTGTTTTCTTGTTTATAAATCTTTGTTGTCCTTAATTTTGGTTGTATGAGGAGGCACAGTATGTCCACCTATGCCTCCATCTTGGCCAGAAGTCACTTACCTTTGCTGTATTTGTGAAAGAATTTATTTTATATAAAATCCTTGAGTTACAACTTTTCCCCCTCTAAATTGTATAGAAAGTTAGCATACATTCGTTTTTCCATTATCTTCCTGCATACACTCACATGTTGCAGAGGAGCCATCTGTTTCATCATGGTTTGTGTTGTGTTACAAAAAAAAGGTGCTTCTTGTGAACTTAATTCTTTTGAAATATTTTGCAATGCTATTGAAAACTCTTTTTAAATTACCAAGATGTGCCTATCTATAGATTTCTTTTTTGTATTTATTTATTTATTTAATTGTTTTTTGAGTATAGTTGTCTCCATTTTCCCACCACTACTTTTGCTTGTCTCACCCATCCCCATCTCCAACCCTCAGTCCTACCTCCCTTTGGCTTTGTCCATAGGTCCTTTATACATATTCCTTGAAGGCCCTTCCCTTACTTCTCCCCATTATCTCCTCCCTTTCCCCTCTCCCACTGGTTACTATCAGTGTCTTCTTTATTTCTTTTTTTTTTTTAAGATTTTATTTATTTATCTTTAGAGGGGAAGGGAAGGAGAGATAGAGAGAGATATCAATGTATGGTTGCCTCTCATGCGTCCCCTGCTGGGAACTGTCCTGCAACCCAGGCATGTGCCCTGACTGGGAATCGAACTGTGATCCTTTGGTTCCAGGCCCACGCTCAATCCACTGAGCTACACCAGCCAGGGCTCAGTTTCTTCTTTATTTCAATGTCTCTGGTTCCATTTTGCTTGCTTGTTTGTTTTGTTGATTAGGTTCCACTTATAGGTGAGATCATGTGGTATTTGTCTTTCATAGCCTGGCTTATTTCACTCAGCATAATGCTCTCCAGTTCCATCCATGCTCTTGCCATGGATAAGAGTAGGTCCTTCTTTCTTTCTGCTGCATAGTATTCCATTGTGTAAATGTACCACAGTTTTTGATCCACTCATTTACTGATGGGCATTTAGGCTGCTTCCAGCACTTGGCTATTGTAAATTGTGCTACTATGAACATTGGGGTGCACAGGTTCTTTTGAACTAGTGTTTCAGGATTCTTAGGGTATAATCCCAGCCGTGGAATTTCAGGGTGAAAAGACAATTCCATTTTTAGTTTTTTGAGGAAATTCCATACTGTCTTCCTCAGTGGCTGCACCAGTCTGCAATCCCACCAACAGTGTACTAGGGTTCCCTTTTCTCCACAACCTCACCAGCACTCTGTTTGTTGATTTGTTAATGATGATCATTCTGACTGGTGTAAAGTGGTATCTCAGTGTGGTTTTAATTTGCATCTCTCTGATGGCTAGTGATGCTCAGCATTCTTTCATATGTCTCTGGGCCTTCTGTATGTCCTCCTTGGAGAAATATCTATTCAGGTCCTTTGCCCATTTTTTAATTGGATTGTTTGTCTTCCTGTAGTGGAGTCATGTGAGTTCTTTATATATTCTGGAGATCATACCCTTGTCTGAGGTATCATTGGCAATTATATTCTCTCATACATTTGGTTCCCTTTTCATTTTGCTGATATTTTCTTTAGCCAGGCAAAAGCTTTTTATTTTAATGAAGTCCCATTTGTTTATTCTTTCCTTCATGTCCCTTGCTCTAGCGGACATATTGTTGAAAATATTGCTGCATGGAATATCTGAAATTTTTCTGCCTTTGTTCCCCTCTAGGACTTTTATGGTGTTACAACTTATATTTAAGTCTTTTACCCACCTTGAATTTATTCTTGTGTATGGTGTAAGTTGGTGCTCAAGTTTCATTTTTTCGCATGTAGATGTCCAGATCTCCCAAAACCATTTGTTGAAGAGGCTATTTTTATTCCATTTTATGCTTCTGCTCCCTTTGTCAAATATTAATTGACCATTGAGACTTGGGTTTATTTCTGAGCTCTCTATTCTGTTCCATTGATCTATGTGTCTGTTCTTATGCCAGCACCAGACTGTTTTGATTACAGTGATTTTCACCTGGAACATAGAGCCTCCTTTCAACCAGTATTATCAGCTTAGGACATGTTTCACCAATTATGTTTGATCGTGACTCTGATCCAATTATCCTAGTCTCCTCGAAGCACGTGTAATTTTGAGATTGACTTTACATTTGTGGTTTTTCATGTCTATGATTGTTCCCATATTTTCCATTACTTTCCATGTTTCCATACATGCTGAAAGAGGTACTCATTATTTTTCACAGTACTGATTACATTTTCTAAAGAGTCAAATCTGTCTTTTACTGTCTCCAATTTGCATTTTAATTCAGTTATTAAATTATCATCTCATCTTGTACCAAAAATTATATATATGCAACTGTAGGTATAACTCTATATAACTAGTTATATATATGTACACACACACACACACACACACACACACACATATATACACACACACGCACACACACACACCCATATCTTCTAGCAACATATCAGGAATGCCAATCATCTTTCTAAAATTTAATTCATCAACTATTCCTCTTGCCCATCTTTCTTTCCTAGGCAATTTTTTTATAGTTTATAAAAAGGCACATTTTTGTCTTCTCAGTTACTCAATACTGAATAAATCATGCCTAGATATGTAACATTTATTGATAGAAAAAGTTAGTGATAGCAAATGAGCAACTTACCCTTTGCCCATCTTGTCCTGATACAACCTCTTTCTATGATCTCCAATGTTATGACAAGTAATAAACACATTCTTAGCCCCATTCTCAATATATAAGCAACTTTTACTCTAGTGAAGTTCCACTGAACTGAAGTGAAACCTTCAACTACCTCCCATTCACTGGCTCTCTGATCCTCTTCACAGTAAAGTCAGGAACACTACAAAGCTGATGCCATGGCTCTGGGCAGCCTCGCTACAGCTTGACTCATGTGGAGCATTGTTTCCAGAATGCAAGGTGCTACTGGCAGTAAATACACCCCACTCCCTCCTTCTGCCTCATATCCCTTCGACTGCCTTTACTCGGTGTGTGTGGTGGGGGGGGGGCAGGCACCCAAATAACAGCTGAATTTTGCCCCAGGTTTTTGTTAGTTCAAACCCTCTGACGTGTGTGTCACTAGAAGGAAAGGATGACAGGTTACCTGAAGGGGAAAAAAATGATCATTTTTCAATTAAAGAAAATCATAATAAAACAGCATAAAGAGGCATGGATATATGAAACTGACAGATCTCAGAGGGGAAACAGGGTGGAAGGCGTAGGTAAAAGAAGAGGAAGTGATTAGGCCAAAGAACATATGCATGGCCCAAGGGCACAGCCAATAGTGTGGTGAAGGTGGGGGGTGGATCTTTGGTGGAGATAGGCAAAGGGGGGCAAGTGGGGGACATCTGTTACAGTGTTAACGATTAAAAAAAAACAAAAAACAGCATTAAGATTGGGAATCTAGTTCCTGCACTTTAAAATCTCTTTTTGCGGTTCTTGTAGTTATGAAAATTCCATTCAGATTTTAGCGACAGGTTAAGTTTCAGTTTCACATTGTGATTGAATCGTTAGAATTTCCTTTCTCACTGTCTTCATAGTTACTGAAAAGTTTTGAGAGGCAGCAGTGACAGGTAGCTAGAGCAATTTTAAACAAGAACCCACCAGAATATCTTTAGTTCAGCCAAGACATTATGCCTTATATTTTTCAAGCATTTCTTAAATATAAAGTACTTTTTATTTAAATTTCTTCATGATTTTCTGTTAGTGTTTGAAGTTCAACAGGACAACAATGCACATTACTTTTGATCTTTGGTGTTGCTGCTTAGTGAGTCTTTGAACACGCTGGGCTAGATATTTACATATCAACCTAAACAGCATCAAAGATTCCTGAATCACTTTGAGTTTGGTGCAAGCAGGTTATAGACATAGCAGGGCCGCTCTGGATTTTGACACCTCTGCTGAGTCACCTGTGTGATAATTGGGTTATCTGAAAATCATAAAGGAGGTGTTTGAATCTACTGCTGTTTTTAAAAGGACAGTCACATCAAAATAACTACTTTCTACATGAAAATATATCCCGCCCCCCCCGAACTGTTAAGTTTGACCCAACAACGTTAAAGCAGTATGAACAAGGCCATCATAAGCAGACTTCACGAGTCTATTTTGCATGGGCCGGAGGTGATCTAACAGGACATTTCCATCTCTGCCATTACAACTAAACCATTTGCATTAGCAACATTATACCTGCAGATTCCAAAACAAATTCAATTCAGATTTTCATCACAATTGCAGGTAATGTTCTATTAACTACTGCAATTCTCTTTACCTTATCTACAATTCCACTTAAATGCTATTTGTAAAATACTGTAATTTTTCTAACTCATCTGCACTCATAGCACTGCCATCCTAGTGACCCTCTGATTCAAACCACCTCTACTTGGGGATTATGTTCCAATACCTGACTGTGAGTATCAAAGTCCATTATTCAAAGATTTTTCCTTCCTAATACCATTCTAGCGTGCACACCCCTAGAGAAAATGGACCGCATTTTCTCCAACTTTTCATTTCACCTACATGAAGTTTTCATTAATTGAGTTCCAGGTACTTAAAATAGAAATATGACACGAATCATGAAAAGAAGTCCATAATAAAAGCTTTAATTCTCTTTTCTCTTAATTCAATTGACTGGTATGTCAGTAAATATTTTTTAATATCTTCACCTGAGGGTATGCTTATTGATTTTAGAGAGACAGGAAGAGAGAGAGAGAGAGAAACATTGATGTTAAAAAAAAAAACATACATCTGTTGCCTCCCATACACACTTCAGCTGGCAATCGAGCCCACAACCATTTAGTGTTCTGAGGCAATAGGATCTAGCTTTGCACCCTCATGGCTTACAGATGAGGCCCAGCAGCAAGGACTCCTGTGCTGCTGACCTCTGGCTGTAAACACCCTCCTCAGGCTGAGTTCGATGTATGAATCTTATTTTCTATGTGTGCAGCATCTTGAAAAGATTGGAAGTACTATTTTAAACTAATAATTATTAAGGTGTTTCGACTATGGGTTCCACTTCCAGGTGATCTTCAAGCAGGTAGGTTTAAAATGCACACACCAATATATTTTCCATTTTCATTTGAAATATTGATCCACTGTAATGTACCTGCCAACACAAATGCCCAACCAAATTTTTTTATATTCAACTTAAAATCTCTCAGGATTCCTTTTCATATACAAGATAAATTGAAACTCCTTATTACAGCCCAAAAGGTCCTTTGTGATACTTTTCCTACATCTCTTTGCAGGCCTCTCCTAGCATATCCCCAGCATTTACTAATTGCTTGATTCGTATTAAACCTCTAATATTTTCCGAACATACCATGTTCTTTTTGTCTTTGCTGTTTCATTTGCCTAAATTTGCTGCTTCCTTTCCTGACCTGGCATATTCCTATATATTATTTAAGATTCAGTGCAAAGGCTTTCTTGACAATAACCGTCCCGGAAGCTCACCATGCATAGTTCCTTTTACTTCTTATCTTCATTTTCTTGGGAAAGTTGGTTCACCTTCTCAAAGAGTCAGAGAATTATGTGAAGACTTTTACTGTTTTACCAATAACACTGTATTAAAGGGATCAGTTTATAACTGCTCTTCCGTTAGATGGTGAGCTTTTTATTGGCCTGGAGTATGTCTAACTTATCTTTTTTCTCAAAGTGCATGGCAAATTGATGGAGTAGTAGTTGTTTTAGTTGAATTTGTTTAGTGCTTCCCTCCTTGCAATCAACAGCACCACCATTCTTCCTCCCATCTTCACTCCTCTTTTTGGACATCTAGAGCTACTGCTCCTTTCATTTTTCTTGTTTCATGGTCACAGGGTTTGGCTTTTGAGTGTGTGACTCAAGATTACCTTCTTGAGACCTTTCCTAAGATATAAATATTGGTAAATTAGAGATCTTCCCTTTCTGTTTAAACTAGAAAGATATGGTCCAGAAAACTACTGGAAATCACTAAAAAGATTCGAAGCACTACTTTAATAATTATTAAGGTGTTTGGACTGTGGGGTCCACTTCCAGGTGATGCAGCATCATCATGAGAGAAGAAGAACTGAGAGAGGGAGAGAGAACGACCTGGTATCATCACACACCCTGTTTGGGGTTGTTCAGCTCTACCACAAATGATACATTTTTTGCTTAAGCTGGTTTAACTTGGAGTTCTATCATGACCAAGAAACTGTTAACCTATGAGAAGAAAATCAACAATTGTAAGTTGTATGACAGATCAACAAAGGAGGGCAGAAAGGAAGGCAAGAAAATTTGAAAGTTAAATGGAAATCAGGAAATCTTTTCAGGCTCACTTAAGAATTCAAAATTTTTGAACTTCTAATTATAATTGTTAGTGTTGGGTGTCAATCATGTGACAAACCTCCAGGATGGAAACTATATAAATAAATAAAAATAAAAGTAAAAATTCTCTGAAATAAACACCAAGATCTACTAAGTAAATCATACAATAACAATCCTCAACAAAATATGGGCAAATGTCATCCAGCAATACATTAAAAAGGTCATACATCATGATCAAGTGGGACTCATCCAAGGGATGCAAGGATGTACAATATTTGCAAATCAATGAACATAATATATCACATAAACAAAAGGAAAGATAAAAATTACATGATCATATCAATAGATGTGGAAAAAGCATTTGATAAGTTACAGCATCCATTTATGATAAAAACACTCAGTAAAGTGGGAATAGAGGGAGCATATTTCAACATAATAAAGGCCATATATGAGAAACCTATAGCCAATGTCATACTCAACGGGCAAAAACTGAAAGCTTTCTCACTTAGATCAGGAGCAAGACAAGGATGAGCACTTTCAACACTTATATTCAACATAGTACTGGAAGTCCTAGCCATAGCAATCAGATGAGAAAAAGAAATAAAAGGCATCCAAATTGGAAAGAAGGAAGTAAAACTGTCATTGTTTGCAGATGACATGATAGTGTTCATAGAAAACCCTATAGACTCCACCAAAAAACTACTCGACCTAACAAGTGAATTTGGCAAAATAGTGGGATACAAAGTCAATATTCAGAAATCAAGGCATTTTTGTACACCAACAATGAAATATAGGAAACAAGGATCAGGAAAAAATATCCCATTTGCTACATCAACAAGAAAAATAAAGTACCTAGGAGTAAACCTAACCAAGGAGACCTGTACTCAGAAAACTACACAACGCTGAAGACAGAAATTGAAGAAGACATAAATAAATAGAACCATATACTATGTTCATGGATTGGAAGAATTAACATCATCAAAATGTCCATACTACCCAAAGCAATTTATAGATTCAAGGCAATCCTTATTAAAAACCAATGACATATTCCACAGATATAGAAGAAACATTTCAAAAATTTATATGGAACTATAAACAACCCTGAATAGCCATGGCAATTTTGAGAAAGAAGAACAAAGTAGGAGGGATCACAATACCTGATATCAAACTATATTACAAGGCCACTGTAATCAAAACAATCTGGTACTGGCATAAAAACAGGCACACAGACCAATGGAACAGAATAGAGAGCCCAGAAATAAACCCATGTCTCTGTGGTCAATTAATATTTGACAAAAGGGGCAGAAGCATAAAATGGAGTAAAAATAGCCTCTTCAACAAATGGTGTTGGGAGATCTTGACAGCTACATGCAAAAAAATGAAATTTGACAACCAACTTACACCATACACAAAAATAACTCAAGATGGATAAAGACTTAAATATAGGTCATGGCAATATTAAAGTCCTAGAGGAGAACATAGGCAGGAGAATTCCACACAGCAATATTTTCCCCAATATGCCCCCTACAGCAAGGGACATAAAGGAAAGTGTGAACAAATGGGATCTCATCAAAATAAAAAGCTTCTGTGTGGATAAGAAAACATCAGACAAATGAAAAGGGAGCCAACTGTATGGGCAAATATATTTGCCAATGATACCTTGGACAAGAGTTTTATCTCCAAAATATAAAAAGAACTAATATGACTGCAGCCCAAGAAGACAAACAATCCAACTAAAAAATGGACAAAGGACCTGAACAGACCATTCTCCAAGGAGGACATTCAGAGGGTCGAGAGGCATGTGAAACGATGCTCAGCATCTCTAGCCACCAGAAAGATGCAAATTAAAAGCTCAATGAGATACCACTTCACACCAGTCAGAATGGCCATCATAAACACATCAACAAACAAAAGTGCTGGTAAGCTTGTGGAGAAAAGGGAACCCTAGTGCACTGTGGGTGGGAAAGCAGATTGGTGCAGCTACTGTAGATAACTGTGTAATTTCCTCAGAAAACTAAGAATGGAACTGCCTTTTGACCTAGTGATTCCACTGCTGAGATTATACTCTAAAAATCCTGAAACACCAATTTAAAAGAACCTATGTACCCTAATGTTCATAGCAGCACAATTCACAGTAGCCAAGTGCTGGAAACAACCCAAGTGCCCATCAGTAAATGACTGGATCAAAAAACCATGGTACATTTACACAATGGAATACTATGTACCAAAAGGGAGTGGGTTCGAGGGTGGGAGGTGGGGATGGGTGAGGTGTGGGAAAGTGGTAGCGGGACAACGAAGACTACTGTACTTGAACGACATTTAAAAAAGGAAAATAAAAAACCATACAATACAATTAGAAAAAATGGAAAAACTCTGTTTTTATGTTAAAATGTCTCTATTTGTGAACTCACAAGACTTCCAGAATGTTTTTTAAAGAGATTGATGTTATGTGGCTGTTAATTTGGCCACTGGCTTCCAAAAGTCTGTAATATTATATGAAAAGAGAATAAAAGCAAATCGCAAATTTTTCTCTCTAAATTGACCAAAAATTTAAAATATTGAAAGGTTAATACAAAGGTTCTTAGAGTCTAACAGATATTTTGCAGTTCTAAGGAGGACATTTTATATTGATTTTGAAATTTTAGAGTCTATCAAATGATGTGTAGGTTTTTCAGATATATATATAGCACTGACCTGTCTACATTTCCTTTAGAAAATTATATTCTTTAAATATCGGCCCTTTCAACTGACAACTCATTATATTTTATCATTTTATAATATACACTAAGAGCAGTGTACACTAGGTGCTGGCTAGAAGCTGCAGATCCAAAGTAATGTTTCAAATGGAAATTAATTCAGTAGTCTAGGGAAATACTATCACAAAACAATGCCCTGCTGAATCTCATTAAATCAATTTGGAAAGGCATATGGGTAAAAGGTAAAAATAAATCAATAAGATTAAAAAGAGAATATATCGCTTTGCAACAACAAAAAAGAGAAGCTATAGTATCTAGTTGCCAAGTAACAGGATTTAAATAGCAATTAATTCTCTTCCTTATAGGATAAGACAATTTTGAGAATTAGAACAAAAAACTGTTTGCATATGGTACAATTTATACAAACGGCATTTTTCACAAGACCTACTCCATCTTTAAAGAGGGAAATGAGCTTTCATCAGAGGAGCTATTGCCTAGCAACGAGATACTAAGGAGAGCTGAATCCTTTCCAGAAAGAGCTCCCTCTCTCCCCCGACCACACTGCAGTGACCTCTATCTAGCACAGAAGGATGCCCTTCAGAGAAAAACCTCAACAACCAGAAAGCTACAGGAAAAGAGTTTTGTTAAGATCATTACAAGGCCTAAGCTCGCTCGCTTTCTTTCTTTCTTTTCTCTTTCTTTCTTTCTTTCTTTCTTTCTTTCTTTCTTTCTTTCTTTCTTTCTTTCTTTCTTTCTTTCTCTTTCTTCTTTCTTTCTCTCTTTCCCTTCCTTCCTTCCTTCCTTCCTTCCTTCCTTCCTTCCTTCCTTCCTTCCTTCCTCTCTCTCTCTCTCTTTCTTTCTTTCTTTCTTTCTTTCTTTCTTTCTTTCTTTCTTTCTTTCTTTCTCTTTCTTTTTTCCTTTCTTTTTCTCTCTTCCTGTCTTTTCTCTTTCTTTCTTTCTTTCTTTCTTTCTTTCTTTCTTTCTTTCTTTCTTTCTTCTTTCTTTCTTTCTTTCTTTCTCTTTCTTTCTTTCTTTCTTTCTTTCTTTCTTTCTTTCTTTCTTTCTTTTCTTTCTTTTCTTTCTTTCTCTCTTTTAAATAAGGCAACACAGTGCACACTCCTTTGTGCTGAGCACTACACGAAGCATTTTCACCAACATGCTTTTAGTTCTTTTAAGCTCCCGGCTTTCATCAGTGTTGAGTCATGTGATTAACTACCTGACCAGCTACAGGCCTCAATATATCCAGTCTTACCTGAATGTTGAATGTCTTCTGAAAAAAATCGATCACAATCATATTTACTATGTTCTTAAATGTTATACTCCACACCTCCACCCCACCCTGCAATAGGCAAGATAGCAAACCCTCTTTTAACCTCTTCACAGTTTGAATAGTTCTCTGCTCCTTTCTTACCCTTTACTCTTATGTCCTTGATGAAATTTGTATTTATTCATTATTTATTAATTTTTAATTGGGCCTATACTAAGTACACGGTGTTAGATCCTGGAGATAAAACTAGCAACAAGACGTAGTTCCCCTAGGAGTTTATATGATTCTCTGGGAGTAAATAGGAAAGGCACTTAATGGCCAAGAAAATCAGGAGGCAATGGGGCAGGCTGCCTAGAGATGACACCTCCACCATGAGACACTGAGAGCCAGCAGAGAAATTAGTGTGTCAAAAGGATAGGAGTCAATATAAAGTGAGATGGAATAGAGCTGGGGAAAAAGACATCTATCTGGCAGAGAGAACAAAAGCATCCTCAAGGGACAGGGAGCCTGGCATCTGGGGATGTCACCCTCCATCCCTGAAGGACAGTATTCATCCTATGTTTTCAGCTATGAGTCAAATTGTCTCAAAAACTTTTTATTGCAACCTAGAATACAGTCAAAGGCAGTTCACAGTGTGATACAAAAGCGGTTGTGGTTCACCAAGTGCAATCAAACAACATTCAACAAAAGGTGCTTCCATCTACAACCAAAGAGGTGACGGGCCTTGGGCTGTGCTCAAAATAATTATTCTTAAGGATATAGGGAAAGATTTACTAAATAAATCTTTTGTCAAATTGTAACTGCCCCCAAAATTAGGAAATGTATTCTGAGCAAACCAGATACAACCCTTGAGAATGTTTGTATTCACACGTACAGCACTTACCTATTCTTAATGCAGACCTCATTTTTCTTTTAAAGGAGCAGGGTAAGTACATCAGTTGACTAGGATTGTTTAAAAAGATAAAAACGTGTGATCTAATTTTCAAAGGGGTGTTTCTGAAGACACTACGCCCAAAATTAGAGCTTCAGGCTTCTCTGCTTTTCAGGGCCAGGTGGTCTAGTTTGCCTCTCTGCTGCCCTCCTGTGAGTTGACGGAGCATAGCAGCACAAAAAATCCTGTCTAAGAACAAACCTGCCTGTCCCTGGCGTGGAGCAATGAGAAGGGAGGGATGACGTGACTCGCACAAGCCTTTCTCACAGATTCCAGGAATCTGGATTTGTTGTGACTCAATCACTGTGCACAAGGGTTTCTACTGAATAATATTTTCAGGCCTTATTTTAAAGAGAGGAGTTTTTCCAACATCCAAAGAGAGCTCAAAATGTACGTTTAGATAACAGGAGACTATCCACCATCTCAAAATAACAGGGTAATTGCTACTGCCCCAAGCCCTCTTGCATCTGGATGTTTCTATATTCTTGAGGAGTCTCATCACTTTTTGAGGCTTCACATTAACTTTTATTTTTAAATCCTCTTTCTCCTTTCCTTTGAATCTGTTTTCCAAGCAGTTATTGCTAGGAAGCTTGCCATGGGCTTGCTTATAATAAGTTGGAGAAGCCTAGTGAGTAGATGCTTAATAAAGTAGAAGTTTTATAGAATGAATAATTCAAAAAATGGATAGATGGGTGGACGTAAGATGGAAAAAGATAAATATTAGATCATAATTTTGGAAACAGCCAAGGAGATAAGGATATGATAACAAGGGCACAGAATCCAATTCAAGAGAGTAATACAAAAGGGACAGGCACCCACAATGAAATGATTTTTAGGCTATGTTGATAAGGTAAGAGATCAGGTAAAAAGGAGGAGGAAAGCATTTCAGGCAGAGAAAACTCCGAGGTAAGAAGGAACTTGACTTCGTCAGGAAACTGTAACACAGGCGGGGGAGAGAGGAGGGCCAGATGATGAAGACATGGACAGAGTGAAGTGCCACTCAAACTTTTTGTCCCTCCCCTTTGGCATATGTATATATTTTTTCTGTTTTATTTTTAATTAAATTTGAATGCCTTTAGATAGGAAATATAAGTACAGATGCGTGCCTATTTTTTAGAGAGAGATTTTTATTTATTTTTAGAGAGAGGGAAAGAGAGGGAGAAAGAGAGGGAGAGAAACATCGATCAACTTTCTCTCAAATGCACCCATCCAGGAACCAAACCCACAACCCAGGCATGTGCCCTGACAGAGAATCGGTCTAGTAACTTTTCACTTTGCAAGGAGCCCAGCCCACTGGTCAAGGCATGCTCTATAGTCTTATAGGCAAATGGATCATTCATGATCACTTCCTGTTCCCTACTGGTATTTAAGGTTGAAATTGTATCTTAGAGCTCATGGAATTAGAGATTTTTATCCTTTGATTAAAACAAAAAAAAAGATTTTTTTAACTTTTAAAATTAAATTTATCAGGGTGACATTGGTTAATAAGATTAAATAGACTTCAAGAGCACACTTCTGAGATACATGATCTGTATATTGCTCTGTGTGTCCACCACACAATGTCAATGAGCAAAGTAATACCTTCTGATTTGAGTTCATAAAGTACTCTAACACCTTTTCATAACATGGTAAGTGTGGCCCAGAGTTTTTCATTGCTGTTAAATGAGGTTTTTTTATGATTAGGTTAGTGAGGTGACTTGAATGAGCCTCCTAGGACCATCAGCTGTCAGTCATGAGAGATGAAAATAGCTGTCCAATTTCCTCCAAGCCAGGGTCTGGGTCCCAGCCTCAGGCACCCTCTCGTGGCCGTTGTCCATTTCATGGTAAAATATTGGTGAGATGATTCTGAGTGCTGTTGCTAAGACAAAAGCAGCAAAATCAGAAATCTCTTGTTTTGCTGATGCTAACTAGGGACATTGGACCAAGAAAACCTGGGGTAATGGAATTTCCTCATCCATTGCCTAAGATAGGAGTTCCTGAATTTCTTCATGGGTCTTGCCTTCTCCTCTTTGGGTCCCTCCAACAGAAGATGAAAACTTTACCCCATCTCTGTTTGAGAATGGGAGCAAGATGGAGAATAGCAACCAATCACAAATCATATTATATTCAAACTCTCTTAATTACTGGTGGTTGTCATGAGCTTTTACAGTAACAGTCCAACTGTTATGTAGAAAATGGATTGCGGGTGAAAGAGAGGTTGCTTACTTAGCAGGTTATTAATAGGCACTGGCAGTAGCTTAAATGAGAGGTGAAGGTTGTTTAATTAAAATGGCAGCCACAGAAATGGAGGTAAAGGGGCAGATTTAAGAGATTCAGGAAGCAGAATCAGCTTGACTCGGATGGGATGTCTTGGATGCAGGCAGGAGAGGAGAAAAGCGCCAAGTCTATGACTACCCAGGTTTGGAATGTGATGGCTTAGCTTACTAAATACTCGGGAGGAAGAAATTTTTCAGGAAAAGATCATGAGCCAGGAGTTAATAAAGTGAGATGCTGTAGGTGGGGGTCAGTGAAGGTGGACTAGATAAAGAACTCATGTTAAAGCTTCATTTAGTCTCCAAATACAGAGGAGAATATTTTACCTTTTTCACTGAAACCACAAAATGAAGCATAGTTAAAGGTTAGTCACCGAAAGATTCTATGTACCAAAATCACCTGAAGCAGGAGACCTCTCTCATATCTATGGAAGCAAGTATCTTATTCTGGAATCCATGAACTCAGCAGCCAAAGAGATTCATGGAATTTTTGAACCCCTTGAAACTGCAATAAATGTGTGTGTACATTTATTCTTTCAGCTACAGGGCCCATAAATGTCATCAGAGCTTAAAGGTATCTGTAAAGGTAGGTACTGCCTCTTCGTAGGCTAATTTCAGTAAGCAAAACGTGAGGCATTTAGATAAAGTGAGTTTCCATTCTTATTCCAGTGACACCATCCCAGTTACACTATGATCAAACCACTGCATCTTCCAGCGCTTCACATTTTTACTTCCTAAAATGGGGCAAATGATGGTTCCTTTATGCCCCATATTGTTCAGGAGACAGGTGGGGGAAGTAAATACCCCAACCTCACTCTTCCCTCTCTGAACTTGCACAAGAGCTCCCGTCAGCTGAACCTAACTGTAAGCCAAATTGCTAAGTTGCTCCACACAGCCTGTCCTCAGATGGGGAAAAGATGGTGGAGGATGGAGAGTAGATCTTAGGGAGGTGGGGGAGCTGATGCAAGGGTCAGTGGGTAAAAGGAAGCTTCTGGCACATGCCCTCAGTCAGATATGAAGTTCTCCAAGCTCAACGTACTAAAACGTGATCTTTATATTTTTGCCCTTTCACATCCTTCAAGTTCTTGCTCAAATATCACCTCTTTGGTAAGTCTTTCTCTTTTCACCCTATTTGAAGCACAACTTACCTCGCATCTGCCCCAGACTCTCCTGTTCTGGACTTAGAGTGTGGTGGTAGCACCTATGTTGCCATTAGACAGGCTGCGCACCTCACGCACTCATTATTATTATTTTTTATCATCATCCACTCCCCCACTAGGCCACAAACTGCAAGAGAACAGGAAACAGCTTGTCTCCTGAAATATTCTCATATCCTCAATATTGCATCAGCAATATCTGATACCCAGCTGGTGCTCAATATATACCTATTACATAAATAAGGGAAGGGTAAACAAACTTTGGAAAGAAAATTCCTACACTGTGTTTTAAAAGTGAAAACTGCCCTATTAACAAAACTAGTTATTTTTTTCACTACATATTCCCGTTGGTAGTTTTCATGACCTGAATTTTATTTCCTAAATCTCTCCTCTTCCAGATTTCACTTTCTTTCTCCAGCCAGCTCAAATATCCTTTTCTGTGTAGTCTTTCCTGTTTTGTCATAGGAACTGCTCTCTGATGATTTTCATAGCACATTATCTGTATCCCTAGCAGCAGAACATTCCCCCCATGTGTATCAGTTATTTGAGTGCATCTCGCATCAGCAACACTGCACCCCAAGCTCTCTGACGCAGGGTTTATGAGTTCTGCAATGCGCACATTCTACAGCACTGAGCACCTGTAATGTGCTGTTGAAAAGCATCAGCCGTGGGATCGAGGGACCTGTGTTCAACTCTTGCCTTCGCACTGGCTCTGACACACTGACATTTATGGTGTCTAAGCTACATCATGCAGCCACTGCAAGGGTTAAAACAGATGAAACATTTAACCCGTTAGCCAAGAAATGTTCAGTAAAGTGTATCTATTATTAGCCTAGTGAGTGTTCAGCATTTGTTAAACAAACAAATGGCTATAGTAAGATACGAAGAATAGAATCTGCACAAAGTGTAATCTTTCCATGCCCTTCATTTGAACCAGGAAAGAAATCAGTGCTAAGAATATAAACTCTCCAGTCAGGGTGCTGAGGGTCAAATCCATCCTTACTACCTATGTGACCTTGACCAGGTATTTCACCCGTGAGTGTTCTCCTGTAATCCATGGTGGGCCTGGATGCAGTAAATGATCGATATCGCTAATTATTATAGACACTAAAAGCTAAATTTAGAAAGAAAATTTTTTTCCTTTAATCTAACCGGCTGTTAGACATTCACAAATTTTAGAAATTTAGTTTCCATGCTAACAAATAAGAGCTATAATTAATCTTTTTAGAGTTTCTCTTTGCCAAAGTCTTTTCTTTTTAAGATAGGGCTAAACCATAGTAGACACTTAGGGAAAAAAAATATTTTGGAAGAAGCAATATTCCAGAGGGATAAAATATAACTTCAAAAATCCTTTCATGTGTTTGTAGAGTAATCTTCAAAGCAGCTGTTATTAAAACTTTCTACTTTCTGTCATCCAACAGTGTTGTTTCACCATCATTAATAATTAATCATAGGTCTCTGATTCATTCTTGTATGCTCTAAAAATAGGATACATGAATAGGATTAGATCCTTAGCAACAGAATATTGAGTACTCCATCAGCCTAACCGGAGTACCTATTTGCATTCTGCCAACAGATCTGTCTCAGGATTGCTAAATTGGAAAGCATTTCATGGCAAAGTCAGACAATATGTTTTTCCTACTGGCAATTTCAAACTCATCTCACTAAAAGACTCAACACGCTATCTGCTCTCCATTTGCCCGGGGGTGGAGAAGAGCAGAGCTTGTGTTACCATTTTGAGTGCCTGGAGACCATCAGATATGAAACCCACCCAATCAGCACCACCTGGCCAGCTACCTGATGGAAGTTTCTAATGCCCACCACTTGACTAATATTGACTAATGAGCTCTGATAAAAAAGAAGACACTTGCAGCAACTAATCTTTTTAAACTCAATTTGTTCAATAAGCAGTGCAAGGCACTATTCTATGCACTACAAATTAAAATTAATCTAATCTTTATAAGAAGCCCATGGGAAAACCAGTGCAAAAGTTAAATAGGCCTTCAAGAGTCACTCCCCTAATAAATGGAAGATCCGGAATTGAAACCCAGGCAACCCGGGTCCTCAGTGTGACAGCCTAAGCCTCAGGCAATCCCACAAACCAGTCAACCACACATCAGGTGAACAGGTTTCTATATAGCTCTTGGCTTCACGAGGCAAATGTGGGGGTAGGTTTGGGGTGTCATTTAGTGTGAGTGTTTAGTGTTCCTTAGCTCGGTATTCAAAATATTTAACTCATCAAGTGAGATCCTGTGTACAGAGTTCACTGATATGAAATAATAATTTCCACAGGAAAAAAAATTAGAAAATTTATCCCTAAACTACCCTACTAAGAAGGCAACTGGCTCATATGATAGCTTCACTAGAGAATTCTACCAAACCCTCAAAGACCAGAAACCTGTAATTATGCTTAAATTATTCTAGAACATGGAAAAAGAAAGAACACTTCCAAATTTTTTTAAAATAAAGCTAGTAGAACATTATTAATGAAACTTAATAAAGCTGATACTGGAAAACCACAGGTGATTAGTCCTCACCCCACAAATGTTAAGAGACAGTGCATCCCCAGCCCCAAGGCTTGGAGAGAGATGCGGATGGAGATGGAAAGCTCTGAGGTCAGTGCCCCACAAGCACCAGGCAGCTACACTGCCCAGCTTGATTTTCTGGAGATGCCTGAGCCCAAGCTCCAGTTACCGAAGGCACAGAGCCTGGCACGAAACCCTCTGTAGGAAATGGAGGGAGAAGCATTTATTTTAGTCTCCTACAGCCAGGCTGAGCTGCGTCCTGCTCCTGGCCAAAACTGCCTTTTCACATGAGTTCAAATATCTGCTTTCCCCCAATCCCTCAATGCAGGGGGTCTCGCAATTTCCTTGTTTCTCTCTCTCTGTTCTTGTTGAGTGGATTTGGGAGATACGGGATAGGGAAGAAATCAGCGGTCCTGCTAGATCTACCTCTTGGGTGGAAATAGAAGCTCTGAAGAAAAAGGAAATTTGAATGATTTGTCTAAAATTCAACATTCTTAAAAGTGAGTGGTGGAGGATAAAGTTAGAAAGTTATTTCGGAATTATGAAGGGTGACAAATGACTTAACTTTGGCCAAAATGACTCCTATCCACCCGAGTCAGATCTGATAGTTCCCTGAATTTTTTCTAGCAAAGGAAGACTCTTATGTAAAGAGTGCTACAGACAGATCAATCTAGTGATAGTCTTGTAGGAGGCTATGGCAATATCCTAGAGACCACTTCTTACTCATATATGGACCACGGGCCAACACCACCTGGGAACATTTTCAAATGCAAACTCCCAGGTCTCACCCCAGACCTATGGAGTCAGAATTTGCATTTTAGTAAAATTTTAAAGGGCATTTACTGTACATAAAAGTATGAGAAGCAATGCCCCAGGCATCGTAAAATGGCATGTGGGGGTAAAAAAGGATGGGTGCAAGACAAACTGAACTTCAAATAAATTGTGAGGATCAGAGAAGTCAATGAGGTTTCAAGTTTGGGTTACTGGGAGCTTGTAAAAACTGGCCCCAAAGCAAATTCATAGTGAGTTTGACTGTAGGTAATGGCTTATAGCTGGATTACTGCTTATTTTCAAAAGAATTGCAATTGTAAAATCATAGTAATATTTCAATTTGGAAAAAAATCAATAGAAATCCTGCTATTATTACTTTAACTTTCGAAGATTTATATGGCTTATGTTGGTCATGAAGCTCTCCATCCGATTTTCCATTTTCTTCCTTACAATGTGGTAAATTCAGAGTCTTCCCCCAAAGTTCCCGTTGCCACTAACCTGGGCATTTCTCCAAGCCCAAAGATAGTAGTGAAAATTATAGGCTCTTCCTACATACTTTCCTTTTTTAAGCAGCTAGATCTGTGTTCCATATTAGCAAGCCTCAATCTTTCCTTATTTGCAGGGGTTTTATTTTTCAACACGAGCATCTCCTTGGTCCTGATCAAAACAGAAAGCCTTCAAACGAGGTAAACTCATTAGTGTGCAATTAAAGGTGTTGGTTTATGTGGTTTTATGTAATTACTTACGGACTATACTTGAAGTTTTATAAATATAATGATAGAATTATAGAAATATGAAAACATCTTTAACAGTTATGTGTTGAAAAGCTAATTGTTAATAGAGTATTGTCAATTTGATTAATATGATATAAATATAAATAATCATACAGAAACAGGAAGTATAATCATAATGAAAGGTCAACCCCTTTGCATGACATAAGGTACCAAGACTACTCTCAGGTGTTACACTGATGCTAAAGTTAAAATTAAGAATATTCAGTTACTCTTGGTAACACCTCGACTCACAACAAAAACCTTATCCACAGACATGTTGATAATTAAAAATATGATTATGAACTTCATGGTAATAGAAATAAATTAGTTTTTAGAAGTATCTCAGCATTTTTTAAATGTCCCTCAGAAGAAAGAAAAAGATGTTTCTTACAACCTACTAATTATTAAATTAATATTTCAGTAATTACATATTTCTTCCTTTGGTCTTTTAATTTCACTTTCAAATTTTTTATTCTTTCTTGCTGAAATTCTCCTACTATTTCCACTCTCATCTTAAGCCTGCCATGCCTGCATCTGTTTTTCTCATTCTGTGTTCATGATCTACAATGAACCGTATTTCTATTTATCTCTCTGATTAAAAATTTTATTTGCAATATTTCCAGTTTCAAAAACTTAGAAGTGAGTGCATTAAGGGACTCTCCTGATGTCTGTGATTCTTCTACATAATTAATTTTTATAGCTAAACAATACAAGATACACAATCTTTGCCTCCTCAGGAGCTGATGTGCACAAATACTTCATCCCTTGCTCATAAATTGTTCTCAAAACTGTATGTGTGCACATTCCTTCGGGATATACTGCTGCATGAAGACTCTGTATGGAATAATCTCACTTTCCCTTATGCTGACCATCCAGACTTTAAATTGCTTTTCTGGCTATGTTAATGTCTTCGCCTCAAAAATTATTTGCTTTATGATATTAAGGAGATGACAGTATCAGTTCAACCACATGTTAATAGAACTGCATTAGTCAAACAGAATGACAGACACTGTTTAGGAAATAGTTATGAAATCACAGCTGAACAATTGTTACTGGAATAGTCCTTGATTCCAGATCATGCAAAGTATTGAACATCATTGTGTAAAAATCCCAGAGATTCCAGAAGTTTTAATTGGTTGAAACAAATAAACAAAAAAAAAAATAAATGAACGAGGCAGCATTTCTTGTACAGGAGTCCTGGGACCTGTCTATAGGATAATTAATTTTCAATTAAACACAAGGCTCTTGAAGTTAAATTGAGTGAAGAGGGAAAGGGATACGAAATGTACATTTATGCTGACATACATAATGGTCTTGGAAAACAGGCCAATATGAGAGGCTCATTTTATATGATTAATGATGTAGATTTTTCATAAATAAATAACTTCTAATGTCTCAGTGGAATGGATCTAAAAGGAATTCATGTTCATTCTCTACTGTTATCACAAATGAAGTCTTACTGTCTGCAGCTCTGCGAATGTAATGAGATACGTATGGATCTACCCCCATATTTGAACAACCTAAAACTTGCCCTCTACGTTTAATTTTCTTGATTCTTCATTTTAAAGATTTTATTTCAGTAAAGAAAATTATGGTGGCATGAATTGTCTTTATTTAGATTGGTCTTATTCATTTTTTCCTCCAAAATTGCTTTGTGAAAATTGTCTGGTGCTTAGAGCTTCCTGAGGGGAATGAACATGCCCCTTTTCAATTCTGCTCCACATGATTGTTTAGGGCAGAAATAAGATTTGAAAAAATCTCATTCGAGCAAATGAGATATTCCTACCCATATTTTTAAGTACGCTAAAATAATTATATTCAAATAAATCAAATTTTAAAATCTTAATGATCAGATAGTCTATTATTTAAACTATTCCATACAACAGAAGAGGAAAGCTTCACAAATTGATTTTATGGTGATATAATAACCCACATTTTAAAATACTTAAAAATAGTTTTAAATGGGAATATCAATGTCTTTTATGAATATGGTTGAACAATTATAAATGAAGTAGTAGCAAGTAAATTTAATAGCATATTAAAAAACTAATATAATGATAAAGTAGAATTTCTTTTGCAAATAAAAATATTGTTCATAATTGGAAAATATAACTTCACATATACAAACAAAAAAAGACCTATAAAAAGTCAACTGGAAATTCCAGCAGTTATTTCTGTATAAAGATTTCTAAATAAAAATGGTTAGGAGGAAACTAAATACTCTAAAGACTACCTAACAAAAACAAACAAGCAAAAAGAAAAGGGCAAAATACTGAAACCAGTTTTATTAAAGTCCAAAACAGCATAGGAAAACCCACTAGAATGGTGACTATTTAATTTTTTTTGGAATTCTAGCAATTGCAATAGTATAGAAAAGTAAAATCTGTGCCATGATTGTTAAAAAAGAAGGGAAAAATCTAACATATTTGCAGTGAGGTTATTTTGCAACTAGAAAATCCAAAAATAATCTATTAAAAAACAATTAGAATTAAAAAGAAATTTGGTAAGAAGGAGATAAGATAAATATGCTGAAATCAGTGGTTTTACTTTTTATAATTAATACATGAAGAAATGAAAATTAAATTAAAGCATTCTTATAACAACACAACCTTGATATTCCAGGAAAGTACAGGGATTATGTCAAGAAAACAATAGTAGATTAATATATGAGAGGCATAAAGTGATGCTGAATGGAAAAACATCATACAATATCCATATTACAACATTCCTAATTAATATATACATTTAACATAATGTACAGATATTAAAACTTACTATAAAGCTGCTAGAATTAGAAGAGTATAATATTGGCACTGGAATAAACAAATTTGGAGAACAGAACAGAGAACCTGGAATTATATCAAAATACACATGAGAACTTTATATGTTTTTTTTTTTTTAAAGATTTTATTTATTTATTTTTAGAGAGGGGAAGAGAGGGAAAGAAACATCAATGTGTGGTTGCCTCTCACATGGCCCCCACTAGGGGCCTGGCCTGCAACCCAGGCATGTGCCCTGACTGGGAATCGAACCTGCGACCCTTTGGTTCGCAGCCCGCGCTCAATCCACTGAGCTATGCCAGCCAGGGAGAACTTTATATGTTTTGAAAAACAGGCTTTTAATTCAGTACTACTCAATTAGAAACCCACGTGAAAAAACACAAATTTAGACTATTGCTTCATACAATATAATTTTTAAATTGCAGGTGAATCAAATATTTCAATATAATGCAATAACAATACCAGAAGAAAACCCTTGATAAAGATCTTCATAAGCAAGATAGAAAACCAACCATCCTTTCATACACAGAATACATAGATAAACTAAGGACTGGGAAAAATTATTACACAATAGCCAAAAGGTTCAAAAGTCGATAAGAATTAAACAATGGACAAAGAGAAAAGTTATAAATTCATAGCAGAGGACATCAATCATTGGAGAAGATGTCAACAGGAATATATTTTATTGTGTTAAAAAACATATAGCATGAAATCTACTTTATTAACAAAATTTTAAGTGTACAGTGATACAGTATTGTTAACTTTGTGCAAATTTTTGCACAGCAGATCTGTAGAACTTTTTCATCTCGAATGACCAAACTATGCCTATTGAACTGCAACTTCCCATTCCCCCTCAATAGAATTATGCTTTTGTTATTTAATGTTAACAAAATTAAAAAATTCAAACTTAATAAAAATAGCGTACTTTTTTAGCCTTCGGATTAGTGAAAAAACAACAAACAAACAAACAAACAAAAGACCCAGTAAACCCAAAGCTGGCAAGGATTCAGGGAAACAGACACTTTTTTACATCCATGCTGGGAATCTCAGTTATTGCAAATATTTTAGGAATAAATGCAGAATTATCTATTGAAATTAAAGGGTTTCATATACCCTTGACCCAATACCCTTAATTTCTAAAATGTGTCTGACATGAGAGACAAAGTCAAAAGCATCAGTATGCAGTGATATTTCTTTTTTTAAATTTTTTAAATTGTTGTTCAAGTACAGTTGTCTCCAACTATGGACAATGGGGCACTTTAAGAAACAAAACATTTTGAAAGTAATATCCACATGTTTATTGGCCACTAACACACCAATTATAAGACTTAAAGCACGTATCTAAAATTAACATAATGAAACATATATACAATTAAATCTTCATGTAGCTGTGTCTCTGTGTTTCTGATATTTTCCCCTGAGTTCATAATATTCACAGTTCAAAACCTCCTCTGTGGTGTCATCTCTGCTTACATGGAATGATCCCCATCTGGGAAGAGTTGGGAGGGGCCAGAGGGGTCTGAATTGGAATGAATGAGGATCCTGTACCATGTGAAAGGAGTTTCCCAGATACTCTGTGTGCTCTCCTCTAGACTGCAGGATCCTTCTTCCCCTCTGCATTTAAGAATAACTATGGTGTTTTACGATCAACTCATTTCAACAAATAGAAAATTTATTGAGCTCCTATTGCATGCTTGGCACTGTGCTTGGCCCTGTGGGATCCCAAAGCGTGTTCACTGTCAGCTCATTATATGCCATATTCTTCCCCTAATGGTCTCTGAACCTGGCATTCTAGCTGCATAATTCAAGTCTGACCTATCTCCTCAGACCTACTAGCAACTGAGCTCTTTTGACCACACCCTCTCCTCACATCTATCTTCTTCCTTGGTATCCACGACAATAGTCCTGGAAATTTTGCTTCTATGCCTCATCATCCTTTCCTTGGCCCATCTATATGGTTTTCTTTGAAGTTTTGTAACTGGTCACTTAACGTGGGCCATCTCATACCCACCTGGAACTCCTCCCATTAAGCACAGACAGGTCTCAACTCTATCTCTGGCTCAGGTGCTTCTCCATGCTCCACATCCTCACTGTCTACCCCTTCCTCACATCTTCACTTGAATGTCTCACTATAGTCCATGATAAACCCAGACACTCACCTTGCCCTGGATTTGGTCTCCTTCCTCTATTTTCTATGGTCATAACGGCTCCTCGAACCATTCAGGAAGCTGGGAGAGATCCTAGTCTCTTTCCTCCTTCTCACTCTCCATATCCAATTGATCACTAGATCCTGATACTTTTGCTTTCTTAATATTTTTCATGCTTCCCTTCCTTTCCTTGTTTAAGTTCTTAAGTTCTGCATCAAAAAATTCCACAGCAATTTTTTAAACTGTCTCTGTTTCCCTTTTTACTCTGTCTAACCACAAGCAATCCAATGTATCCTCCATAATTCCACCAAATGGACTTTTTTTAAATATCAACTCATAGTGTCCAATTAAATGTAGTGTTTAATGACAATAGTAAGAGGTTTAAAAAGTCAGGAAAAAGAAAACTGTATCCATTTTCCTTACCATGGACTCCCTGGAAAAGATTAGGTTTCTAAGAAATTATGTCACCAACATAATCTCTTGTGAACTCTACAGGAATTTTGACCAAGAAATTCCCATCACTAGGATTGGCTATTTGCAAGGGCAAATGACGTAGAGAAGAGAATAGTAATTTACAGGAGATTATACAGGTATGTTTCAGGGACTGCTCTCTGCATTTGTGCCCTGCTTTGGGTGCTGATGAAATGAACTGGCACACTGATACAGAGAGTCCAGAACAGGCTCTAGGAACGGAAACCTAGGGTCTAGGTACACAACCACAGGGTCCCAAAGACACCCTTCAGGTCATTTACCATCTAATTTCCCACCTGTCTTGTTGGTGTCACCTCCCACTTCACCTGATTTGGGGAGCTTTTGCTGAGCATCTCTCCTGTGCCCCACCTTCAACGCTATGACATGGAAAAGAAATAAAAATACAGTCTATGTCCTCAAGAAGCTCACGATTTAATTGAGCAGATAACACACATAAGGCAAACACATAAGAAAATATAGTAGGAGATAAATGGTAACAAAAAGTAGACACGTGCAGTAAGAACGACAAAGGGAGATGTGGAAGCCCTTGGGGCCTCAGGCCAGTCGTGGTGAAAGGGAGATGGAGTAAGGATCCTTCGGTGTCATCATCTAGTTGCACACCCATTTCTGGGTGCAGCGTGCCTGAAGATGAGTGGAAATATAAACCTGGAAAAAAGGGTGAAAATAAACTAGAAATATAGTACATCCAAAATGCAATTAAAAAGCAGATCTTCACTAGGGACTCTGTGATTAAGAATTTAAATGTTAAATGTCCTGGTAAATTCTCAACCATGATATCTAACAGATTGGTTGAATTGTTTGGTTATCTGCCGAAGGATTATTAGTAAGACGAGTATACAATCATTTCTTCTTCTCTTGGAAGATCAATGAGAAAATGGCGGGTTTCACTGCAAATATCTGAAGATTTCCACACAACAAAGCCCTCCAGGTACAGCTCAGCATTTTGTGTCTGACATCAAATCTTAAAAAGAAGTAAAATGCTGCCCTCTCGTGGCCAATGTACAAAATTGATGAAAATTTAGCATTGTTCCTGCAGGTTAGTCGACCTTGCTCAAGGCCTCAGCAGAGAGCAGTGTATTCAGGTTTCATTTCAGTGTGTTCGCAGTTTAAAGGACAGGAGCACCTTGACATAATGCGAGTGAATCCTTCAAGAAATAAAATCTTGAATTAGCCAAATTAAAGTGTTTCAAAATGGGACCTAGTGTTTTAACTACCACTATGACTGCATAAACACAGATTTTTCCTCCCCGAAATTCACAATTTGACTTAAAATCCAGTAATCTTGATCCCTGGTCCAATCCTTACCACCTAGAGAAAGCACAATCATTTAGACTAACTTTCAATGGAAAATGAATGAGACCCTGCCTCTTCTTACCCCTAGCCCAGCAGTTTTCAGCCTATCTCATAGCACACATAAAGTAATTACTGAAATTCTGGGGCACAACAAAAAAGAAAATTGCATTTTTTACTGATCTGACCAAAAATCAAAATAGGTACAATTTTAAATCATTCACACCAGACAGCTATTGTTGTGCTGCCTATTGTCATTTTATTTTATTTGACAATCTAAGGAAAAGGAGGTCAGTGTCCCTGACGAAATAGTCAGGTATTGCATGTTTTAGAAATTCTTGCAGCACACCGGTTGAAAATCGCTGCTAGCCAGATGTGTCCTTTTCCTGCTCTGAATTCCAACATCACTTTATTCTATACGTGTTTGGGTCTTGTTTCCTTTGTTGCCCCCAAGATGGGCATGGGACCTGGGGTATGCCTGAGAAATGTCTGGAGGAATGGGAACCGAATGATGAATGGAGAGATGTGTCTGTGATAGGTGGTAAGACAGTCACTCTTCCTTAAGCAGAGAGAAAAGATACTACTCATTGTGCAAATAAAAATACTGCTGGTCCTGAACAATACAGGGGTGGGGCACTGGCCCCCTGCACACAGCTGAAAATCTGCACATAACTTTGACTTACCAAAAACTTAACTACATATTGCTTACTGTTGACCAGAAAGAAGCCTTACTGATAACGTAAACAGTCAATTAACACATCCTCTGTATGCTATATGTATTTAACATACAGCGTGGGGCAAACGTAGGCTTACAGTTGTTCGTATGGAAAATAATACAAGAATTAATAAATAGTAATACAAGAATAAATGTGTTTCACATTGAGTCACAACTGTAAACCTACGTTTGCCCCACCCTGCATACTGTTCCTACAATAAAGTAAGCTAGAGGAAAGAAATGTTATTAAGAAAATCATAAGGAAAAAATACATTTACAATACTGTACATAATTATTGAAGAAAACCCACACATAAGTGGACCCCACAATTCAAAGCCGTACTGTAGAAGGGTCAGCGGTGCCCCCGGGGCTCACTGCACTGGCTCGGAAGCCGCAGAGCACCGGCCTTCCAACAGATGGGTAAGGCAGGAATGGCTCCAGCTCAAGCCTGGGAGCGCTGCCGTACTTGTGGGCACCAGGAGTGAACCCTCCGGCTCTGCCTGCTGCTGCGGGGCCCATACGGCTAGCACGGGTGTTGGCGCACACAGGAGGGGAGAAGAAAACTTGAGAATTTTGCGGCAGGTTTCTCACCCACTACCCTCAGGAAACGCTCTTCAGTAGAACTGTTCCGCAGAACTAAGTGTACAAGTCCAGGGCTTTTCGGAGCTGGGTAGAAAAGTCACAAACCGTGGCTCCCGGAGGCGCCGCAGGATCAGATTCACCCCCGAGTTTCGGGTGCCGGTGCTGTGTGAATGCCGGCTGGGAACGGCTAGTGCTGTGGAGGGTGAGGTGTACTGCCACATGACCATATTGGATTATAACCCGATTCAGACTCTTTAAATGGCCCCAGCTTGCCCTTGAAAGAACAAGGGTTCTGCTCGGGCACTGCGACAACTAAATGACGTGTCTCCCTTTCGGCCAGAATTCCATTTCCCTAGAAAACAGGACGTATTGGGAGAAGTAGACATAAGACGCAAAAAATAAACTAAGGAAAAGTGGCCTACACACACACACACACACACACACACACACACACACACAACCAAACAAGCAGCGCACACACACAGAGATAACACATGTGTGCGGTTCAAATTGCCACCTCTGCCCTAAAAGCTGTTTGAGACCAGTGTCATTTTCTTACCATATACTAATTCCTTGACCTCCTTGGCCACAATACACTCACCTTTCTCTTGAGCATCCCCAGTGGTCTCCTTGGTGAACACGGTGGTTTTTACCTGTTCTTACTCCCCTCGGCTTCTCTTCAACAACTGACATTTCTGATATTCTTGGTTAGCCCTTCCTAAAACAGTCTATTCCTGCTTCTCCTCCCAACACAATTATTAGTTAGTGGGAATGCAAGACCCTTTCGTTTTTAAAAAAGTTATCCAAATATTTTGCTATGTGTTAAATGTGTACCATTATCAAATTTAAAATTTACCACATATGCACAAAATACAGTGGCACGGTGTCACTTGAAGACCATGTCACAATCCTGAGCTGAACCCATGTGCGCCTGTGGAAGCCCACTGGGGTAAGACGGGGAAAGGCTTCTGCAGCCACTCTACCTGGTTTCTACATCTCCTTCGTTAACTCCTCTCCTTCGTCTTGCTGCAACACTCAGTCCTCGGTCCCAATATCTTTCCCCTTGCTTTCCCTTGGCTTACTGATCATGCCTTCTGGTGCCAATTACCACGAAATACTCATGACTACCCAGGTGATTCCCAAACCTAAGTTCTCGCTCAAGCCTGGATTCCAATACTTCAGCTGCCTCCAGGATATCTAAACCTTTCCACCTGCCAACTGAACACATCATCTTTCCTCTGAGTGGCAAACTAGCTTTCTTGTTTTTTCTGTCTCCAATCTCATTTCAGCAGAAGCCAAGGGTTCCAAATAGGGCTACCTGTAGAGAAAAGGACACCAATCCTACTTGAGTTTGCAGAGCTGTCTGTGATGGCCTGAAGACAGAGAAATCAATCTGAGGAGCTCGGCAGATAAACAAAGCTAGTTATGATGTGCTGGACAGTAAGCTGCTATACCATTCAAAAACAAGAAAATCCTTAAAGCAAAAGGCAGAACTTGAACTTTTATACAGAAACTGGAGCATAGATTATGGGTAAAGAGGAGTTTTTTTAAGGGTTGCTCTAACAGTTTAGGCATCACTTAGCAATGTAAGAAGCTATCTGCTTCACGCCGTAGATTTAAGTTGCATGCATGGTAGTATAATAAGCTGAAAATATACTTTTAAAAGTATGTTTACCTTTGCTTATTCTTCCGTAACTTATTCAATTTATGGTTTTGATAGGCAGTTTTTAGTCTCAGTGTTATAACAATTTCTCAGGAATTTCTTTATGGTCTAAGATCATCCATCAGCACCATGTACATGTCTGTCCTTCTCGTATGTGCACATGGAATGAACCAGTGGTATTAATAGGTATCGCTCCTTAAGCAAGTTTTATTAGCCATCTGAATGTCTTCACAGAAGACATGCCATGCATATCACCACAAGAAGGAAATTGTGGTAACTTGGCAATTTTCCTGCTCTTGTTGGTTTAGACATTAGGATTGCCTGCTTTCTGAGGTTCATATTAAGCAGAATAATGTGCTCCTTAGAGTCCTAATGAGTATTCCCTTGGTCTCAACCCAAATGACATAAGAGAAATGGATATCACTATTGGACCACAATTTATGTCCTGAGAGAAGTAATAAGAAAGGTCAGAATGCCCTCTCTCTTTTAGAAGAGCCACCAGTCTCACTGTCAGAAACTCAGCTAGAGGAAGGGGACACCTTCTGTCATCTGCCCCAAAAGATGAAGTGCACTAAGGCCACTGATCCGATTCCAGGAATCAGACTGCAGATAATTGATGACACCTGTCTTCACACCGAGGGCGGAGGCAGTGCATGAAATATCTGAGTATGATGTGACATTCTCTTCTGTAGGAGATAAGAAGAAGCTGAAACCCTTTGTAAAGTCTCTATCTCTTCGTGTATTGTTAATGTAGGTGAAACCCACAATCCCCTACAAAGACACAGGATTGCTAAAGAAACTCGGCCTACAGAGTTCCCTAATATCTCAGGGATGTTTAATAATAAGTACCAATGCATCTCTGCTCCTTTAGTATGTCAACAGCAATTTTTATTTGGGATCAGAGTAGATGCCTAAAATGTCATAGCAAGATGATCCTTTTCAGCCCTGACTGGTGTGGCTTAGTTGTGTTGGGCGTTGTCCCACAAACTGAAAGGTCACTGGTTCAATTCCCATTTAGGGCACATGCTTGGGCTGCCAGCCACGCCCTGATTGGGGGTGTGCGAGAGGCAACCAGTCGATGTTTCTCTCCCTCTCTTTCTCCCTCTCTTCCCTTCTCTCTAAAAATAAATAAATAGAATCTTTACATTTTTTAAGGTTATCGTTTCATTGTCTAGTATAGATGTAGACTCTTCTCACTTCTTCCTCACATTCATCCATATAATACTGAACTAATGCTATGTTTAAGCAGAAATACACAAGAACATACACCTAGTAACTAAGGCCCCTGTTTAATCTCAGTGGTGTGACTTGAAGTGGAACCCAGTCATCAAACATCATTAAAGGGAGGCAAAAATCAGACCTTATAAAGTCACCCATGAATCTATTCTGATTTCAGTTCTGTGTCACCAACGGTTCCAAAACCCAAAAGCAAAGGTTACATGGCTGGCCCTCCCTCCTTCAGTGTAGCCCAGTCTTGCCATGACCTCAAACACATCTGAGATTGGCAGCAACGGTCCCCCCACATAAAACCTATGTGCCCTTGTCACTTCTCCTCTAAGTCATTGCATTCTCCCTGTAGGTATTCCATTTAAGAAGTTCCTGCTTAATCCCTGTGTCTCTTTCCTCATTCCCAGTAGTTTTTTCCAGACCTACAACTGCTTACTGAGACTTGAGTACCTTTATGTCCAGAATATGTACAGTTAAAGGTAACTCTGGACAAAACAGTGGTTTCAGGAATCCTGAAAATCTGTAGAAGATCTTACCAAAGTCGTAATCTTGGAGGCAGGACGACCATGTATTTTATAGCTAAAGAATTGGTGCTCCCGCACCATAAGATCACCTTCTTGGTAGGTGATACTCCAACCAATAGGAGCTTTTATTTAATTCCACCCACAACTCATGATTTCAGACTCTACTTTTAGGTTCTGGCTGACTCGTAAACAATCATGGTTTATTCGCTCTTGTGATGATTGATTTATCTTTAGCATATCTCAGTCAGAAAAAATGCTCTAAACCCACATTTTAAAATGACTCTTTCATAGTAGCATTATTTGCAGTACCTAAAAGGTGGAAGCAACCCAAATATCCAGCAATGAATGAATGGATAAACAGAATGTGGTACATACATATAATAGAACATTATTCGGCCTTAAAGCAATTAAGGAAATTCTGACACATTATAACATAATGAACCTTGAGAACATTATGCTAAGTGAAATATACCAGTCATGAAAAGACAAATATTTTATGATTATACTTATACGAATTGCCTAGGGTACTCCTTATAGAGGCAGGAAGTAGAGGTGTTGCTAGGGGTGGGAGGGTAGGATGACTGGGAGTTAATTTTTAAAGGGTATAGAGTTTCAGTTTTTCAAGAAGAGAAGAGCTCTGGAGATAGACAAATGAAGATAATGTTTTCAGAACAATATAAATGTGCCTAATATCACTTAAATGTACACTTAAAAATGGTTAAGATGGCAAATTGTATGTTATGTTTATTTCACCACAACAAAAAAACAGGGTAAAAAAATTATTCTGGTACCATATCACTCATCCTAAGACAAATGTGTATCCTTCCTCCCCAATGTAATGTATTCTCATGATAATACAAAATAATTATCCTCGGAAGAACTGCTAGCTACACTGCATACATCCTGATTCTGATTTTAAACACGGTCATTTCAGTGGTAGGTGATACTTAAATTAATTCCAAGTGGCACAGGTTGAGGTCTGGTTTACCAAACCTTCAGATAACTAAAAGCAAGCAACCGAGTCCTAAACAGAATAGCTGGTAATCATTTGCCCACCTGGTGTTTATATTTACTCACCTCATTGACTAGCCATCTGTCTTTCATCTAGTGAATCTCAGTTTCATTAAGCCACCTAGCAGCAAATCCAACCACAGCCAACTCTGATCAAAGGTGCTCCAATTTCAACAAGGCAGTTCTAAATTGTGTTGGGTAGTCTGAGTCCACGCCTGTGATTGTTTATGCCACTACACTTTATTGATTTGATGAAACACAAAAACACTTTTTAAAATATGATTTACATTATCAGCAATATATGAATATAATTTAGTTATTCTTTTACAAAGATTTGAGAGTCACTAAATTTATGTAAGGAGAAAACTCTGAGATCATTAAGATTAGCTTCATAAGGGCAAAAATATGTGTACCAAATTTAGAAAGTCAATAGAAACAATGAATGCTAAAATGAATCCTTTAAAAAGTAGGGGAGGTGGAGTAACTTACAAAGTAAACTTGAGAAATTCTTATAGAACTAAAAGGACAAGAAACTGTAGTTGAAGATAATAGGGAGGTTAAGAGACTTGCTAACAAACAAACTGATACATCCAAACTATCGAACACTACCTCGCAATAAAAAGGAATGTCTATTGATACCTGCAACAACTTACGTGGATCTCAAGGGCATTATAGGTAAAATAAGCCAACCTCAAATGACAAAATTATAGCAGTTGAGAGCACATTAGTAGCTGCCAGGTGCTAGGTATGCTGAGGGACAAGAGGTATGACAATAATGGAGGCAGATCTTTGTGAAGATGGAATAGTTTTAGATCCTGATAGTGGTGGTGATTACACAAATCTATGTGGTAAAATGGCACAGAACTATGCACACACAGTCAAATTCCTGGTTTAATACTGTAATACAGTTATGCGAGGTATAACCACTGGGAGAATGTGGATGAAGCATAGAGAAGATTTTTCTGTGCTATTTTAGCAGTATACGGTGAATCTATATTATTTTAAAGTAAAAAGTTTTGTTTCAAAAATACGTGCTTATTAAGTTGAAGAAATCCAATACACATTCAGAGAAGGAAGAAGTTTAAGAAAGTAATAATCAAGAGGAATAGAAATCAAAGAAATACTGGCGTTTCTATTCTAAAAGAGCCAGTCAGGCAAAATCAATGTACTGTAATCTACATCTACAAATATTTTTGAAATTTATAGTTTTCAAGTATACAAAAATGTCTTACAGGCAGAAACTACATACAATATACAAAGAAAAATGCAAGCTGATGTTACATTTTCTTTTAATAATACTAAGTTTTAGTAGCAACTAGAACAATTTCTATGCAAATAGCTTTTAAAATTTGAAATTACATCAAAGCCTTATTTAAAATGCACATTGCTGGACATTATCTCCAAAGATTCTCAGGCAGGTGGCCCAAGAATCATTATTTGAGTAAGACAGTTCTATTGGATTATGAGGAAAAATGACTTATAATAAAAAAATCTGAATCTAGTAAAAATTTAAGTGAGAAGAAATCAGAAAGTTCCAGAACCCATTAATTCTTCCTGGAAAAAATTGTACTTGATACTTAAAAGATACTACAACTGACTAAAAGAATAAATATAAATTATAAAATCTCAGGCATGATATGGTATTTAAAAATTGGTAACATGTAATATCCTCATTAAAATTAGCATTAATACCTAATCAGTTTTTAACATTTGTTACATAATTAACCTATCAAAAATATTTATTGGAAAAGAAATGCAAGGTATAGTAATTATTAATGTCAAATAATTTGATTCAAATAAATTAATTAATGCACGTTGGGAAGGAGAAGGGGAGAGTAGAAGCATTATGAGTCTCACGTAAAACATGTAATGCATAAATGATGGTGATATTATATTCGTATCATTGGTTTAAAATTAAATATGTGTATATTAATCTATGTACATAAATATAAAAATTGCACATGTATTAATATGCATAAAATAAATGTGTAATATATGCATATATAACTATGTATATATTAAACACAGTGGAACAAAAAATGTACATTGTACAAATACTTGTATTAAAAAAACTAATAAAAAAAGATCATCTTCAATGACATATAATGTATAAGGGAGAAGGAAACAATAAATATAAAACATAAATTATAAAATAAAATGGCAAAATAAGACCATATATTGCTTGTCATAGTAAATATAAATGCACCATCAGATTGGATCAAAAGATATGATTGCAAGAAGCATATCTATAAATGAACTGACAAATAAATGTTGAAAATAAAAGGGTTCAGAAAATTTCTCCAGACAAAAGTAATTTTAAGAATAGGAACAGAGAAGTATTAGAATCCAAGTATCATGTTTTGTGACAAAAGGTGAAATGATATAAAACAGTTATTATATATATACAATAATAGCTTTACAAAGTTACAAAGTTTGCGTAACTTTGTAATGCACAATGAAAATATAACAATTGTAAACAATTCATATAGCATAGAAGTACATAAAATATAAACTACTTGGAAAGAAAGAAAAATTACTTAAAATTTTAACATAGTTCTTTAACAGATACATTAAAGAGATAAAACAAAATTTCAGGAAGAATTATAAGAATTATCAGATATTCATAAACATGATTAAATTTTATATTATACAGAAAAAAAATACACCTTTCTTCAATATCCACAGAACAAATATTAAAATTGACTCTAGCAGTTTTAATAAAGTACCATTTCTCTCATCTCTCTCGTGGGTATATTGTTCAACACCCCATGTGTGGCCCCCAATGTTAAGAAATAATCAGTCTTTTCCTGTCCTCAGCCTTGAAGGCAGCAGTTAGCCTTGATTTAGTCACTGTCTAATGAGACTGAGACCACATGCAAATAAAATCCACACCAGCCTCTCTACACACTTCACCGGACTGTCTCAGGCTAAGAAGTGTCTCCAACTATGTCCCCATCCTAATTCCTCAAACCTGTAAATGTTAGCTTATGGCAAAAGGGACCGTGCAGACATAATAAAATATTTTGAGATGAGAAGACTGTCCTGGATTATCCAGGTGGGCCCTGAATGCCATCACAAGTGTTCTTGTAAGGGGGGCAGAAAAAAATGTCCCTGCAGAAGAGAAGACATGGTGACCACGGAGGCAGAGATTGAAGTGGTGTGGCCACAAGCGAAAGAAAGGAAACAGCCACCAGAACCTACTAGAACAAGGAACAGGGTCTCCCCTGGGGGCTCTGGAGGGAGTGTGACACTGCTGACGTCGTGAGTCGGCCCAGTGATCGTTGATTTCAGGCTTCCAGCCTCCAGAACTGTGAGGGAATAAACGTGTGTTGTTTTAGGCCACTAAGCGTGTGTTGTAAGCCACTATCCCGCCTCTTTTCTTTCTTTTTTTTTTTTTTAAGATTTTATTTATTTATTTTTAGAGAGGGCAAAGGAGGGAGAAAAAGAGGGAGAGAAACATCAATGTGTGGTTGCCTCTCGCACGGCCCCTACGGGGGACCTGGCCTGCAATCCAGGCATGTGCCCCTACTGGGACTCGAACTGGGGACCCTTTGGTTTGCAGGCTGGCACTCAATCCACTGAGCCACACCAGCCAGGGATCCACCTCCTTTCTTAGTGAACAAATTCAATAAAAGAATATATCCAGAAAGGAAGTATACTACATATCATTTTAAAATAACATCACCTGAGTTTGTATTCTTGTCATCTCCTGGTGAAACTGCTAGAAATGAATTAAATATATTAGCAAACTAAAGGCAATGGAGATAAAAGAAATGTAAGAAAAGCACACTGCTAAATCAAGTCTTTATAAAAAACTTTCTTACATCTCTTTCTTTTACCAAAACTTTAGGTTTCCAATTCATTCATCACTACACTTTTATTTTTAATGAATACTGCTGGTGGAAGAGTGACAAATCTCACAGGTGGAGAGGCTATTGGAAAGCCACTGGTTCTAAGAACCAAGAACTGCTCAAATTAATGCAATTCTTCACCGAAGATTTCTCCCACCTTGATTTACATGAGCCTTAACTTTCAAAAAATTCAATCCAACACCTTCAATAAAAAAACTGTATCCTGTATTTCTTTCAATATTTGAAAAGGACATAAAACAAACATTTCTTTTGATGTCAGTATCCATTGTAAGAATTAGTTTGGATCAGCTCAGTGAATGTATCCACGGTTGTTTCTCTTCCTCAATTGCTCCAAGCACTTTTACCGGCTCCAGAGGAAAGAGGAGATAAGCACTGTGGATTAGTCATTCCCAACCAGACAAAAAGAGACAGTTGGCGTTCACAGTGGAAGGAATGGAAAGCATGGGTGTGTCTATGGAGAATTTAAAACGGGGAGTTAAATTGAGGGCTGTACAATAACCCTGGGCATTGACAATAACAGGGAATCTTATCCTTAAACTGGAGGGTCAATAGGAAAACATGCAATGACTGGAACCCAGAGGCCAGGATGACCCCGTGGAAACTGGAAACTGGTGGGGGAGGAGCAGGGGGCGGTCCGGATGCAGTGAGAGCTGGAGACACGGATGAGATAAAATCCCTAGAGAAGCCAACCTAAGCTGAAAGGGAAGGGGGTGTTATGGCTGGACCCTCCTACAAACCCACTCCTCACCCTGCCCTTCAATGTCCCACTGTTGACTTCACCCTGCCCCCCACTTGACTGAATCCTGCCAGAAGTCAACTAACACGAGCCTGGACAAGTCAGCCTGTAGGGGACCATCCGTGCCTTCACTTCGCAGAGAGGAGCAAGACAGCAGCCAAGACCAGAGCTGAGCACAGTCAGGCCCAGGTCTAGCATGCCCCCTAAATATATGATTATATAGTGTTAGATCATGTAAAACATCGTTTAATGCAATCCTCCCCTTTTGCAGAGAGGAAATGAGGTCCAGAGAGATTAAAATCATTTACCTAAATTCACAAACCCAGCAAGCTGTAGGCTCCAGCACTCGGTGTGCTTTTATTAAGATTCACTATTCGTTGTGAAACTGTTTTTGTTTAATTTAAAGCCACATTATGAAGTGCTAGGGCCATCTCATATTCACCCCCAGTATCTGATTCAGCATCTTGTGCCTAGAAAACATTCAGGAAAATATTTATTGAACTAATTGAAAGAGAAAACAGAGCCCATCAACTGATTTAAGGTAGCTTTAAACAATTTCCAATGAAATACAAGTTACTAAGCAAGTTAAACAAAGAAGAGTGCCAAAACTAAGCCCCTTCAATGCTTTAAAGGAGAGCACACATTTTCATTGGCCTGTGGTTTAAGCTCTCTACCATTCAAAACATGGGCAAAGGCCTAGTCCTCTTTCAACTATCATACTGACCTTTCAGTTGAAATAATAAACAAGGATGTTGGCAAGAAAAAATTGCATAGGTTGTATAGAACAGAGATATTCAAATGAAAAACTCATAAATATTTATGTCACCATGTGTGGGAGGCGTTGCCTAGAGTGTTTCCTCCACAGTCATGACTATGGAGCAGAAAAGGAAACTTGGGGAAAAAATATACCCAAAAAAGAGGGCTATTTAAATAGCACGGGGGCAGCTGGGGGAGTGATGACTAATGCTGCTGCTGGTAGTGGTTCAGAAACAAAAGAGATCTGCTAGAGATCTTCTGTTTTCTTCTGCTTCCATTCCTCTTTAAAGCAAATGCTGGAGCCCTGATGGGTGTGGCTCAGTGAGTTGGGCAGCATTCTGCAAAAAAAATAGGTCACTGGTTCAATTCCTGGTCAGGGTACACACCTGTGTTGCCCGTTCAGTTCCCAGGTCAGTACCAGAGAAAACTGATTGATGTTTCTCTCTCTCATTCCCCTCCTATCTCTCTAAAGAGGGAGGAAGGGAAGTATGGAGGGAGGGGAGAAACCAAGGAGGAGTAAACATTAGAGAGAATGCAAACTGAAAACTCATTTCCGACCAAACCGTAACATGCATGTTTAAAAATTCCTTTCTTGACAACCCAACTTAAGTGGAATTAAAGAAACTCCTACATCACTTAACATTTGAACATTAGTTCACTTTCTTTACCCATATTGATAAAGAAAGTGAACTAAATCAATATGCACTGAATTAATGTAATAACACTTGATAAAACTCAAAAAACTATAGTTTAAAATTCAGAGGAAAAAGTATCATTTAAGTTAAAGTGAAGAGAAAGTGAAAGGTAAACAGAAAATGGCTAAACAAATAGGAAGGGTTTCCTTTGAAATTACAATTATTGAAGGCTTCCCCGCCCCCAACCCCCAGGAGGCTCCCTAGGGATCAGGATGGAATCTCTGACCCTCCCATCAGTCATTAGTGACCCAGCCGCTGGCTGCTACTATTCGTTTGGAGGTGAGTGGAAAAGGTAGCAAATGGAAAAGAAACAGGAAGGAGAGAGGGAGGGTGGTGGGAAGAAGGAATGGAGGCATAGGAACTATTCTGTTTTAACAAAACCATGCAAGGTAGAATTCCATTAGAACTTTCTGAGAGAAGTTGCACTGGGGACAGAGGTCAGATATAATGATAGGTTTGAACCTTCTATGAAGAATCTAAGAAAAATAATACATTCTTTCGAAAGGTAGAATTACTTTTATAGGTGGCTAAAATAAAATTTTAAGCAATTTATATGTTAAATAAGTTTGTTTTTAATAATTTATGTTAGTGGATGTATGTCAAGAGAATATATATAATGAGATTAACATTAGAGTTCAAAGTAAATGTAGTAATAGGAGATGAGTAACAGGCAATTTCAGCTACATAAGGGTTTTCCCTCTCTTCTCTCATGAAGAATACAACTTTATTACCCTGTATACAGGTCAATAAACTAGGGGAAAAATTAGGAGAGGAAATTCAAAACTTGCATTAAATAGGATAAATTCAGATGAAAAAGGCATTTAATATTTCATTTGAGTGCTGGATAAAAGATAATTCCATTTCTTAGAAGAAAGGTAATATTGAAATTTTAAAAATTTAAAATCTGCATTAGAAAGACATATCACCTATGCAATATTCTGGCCAAAAATATTTTGTCTAAATATAACAAGAAGAAATTATCGGGAAAAAAAAATTAAAACAATCTGTAAAAGGAATAACCTGGGCTCTTATATTAATATGAAATACGTTAAGTTAAAAAGGCAGAGAAACTGTCTATCCAAATGGTAGAACTGCACTTCCTGGCCCTGTCATGATAGGTGGGGTGAGGTGACAAGCCCTAATGAGTGACAAGAAGAAATGACAAGACCTTCTACACCAGAATATTTAATTGAAAAATCCACCAGAGTTCTCCCCTGTGTCTCCAGCACACGAGAACAGCAATTTTGTAGCGTGGCTGCCCTATCAGATAAGTTCCTGATGACCAACCACAGGAGCGGAAGTCCCCTACCTACTACCCTTAAGGGGTGGTGTGAGCAAGAGTGAACCATTTAATATGAGAAAGAAAAAGACATTTGTTGTTTAAGCACTGGGATTTAGGCATGGTTTGCTACCAGAGAATAACCTGGCCTATCTTGGCTGATAAACTAATCAAATTTAGGTGTATACTTGTGAAAGGTATGTGGTTCCAATGGTTTGGCTTGGCATACAGGGCAGGAAGGGCTGCAGTAGAGTAGTACTTACATTGCTTAAAGATGTAACACGAAATTCCTGGTATAGATCAACTCCTGAGTTCATTGTTTACTAAAGACACTTTCAGATGCCTAATAATTGTGTATGTGGCTTTCTGTAAATAAAATATTCCCATTGTTCATTGTAGAGTTATCCTAAACATTAGATAGAACATCCTTCACTTATCTTCATGGGTTCTGAACAACTGGAAGAAAATTTACTAGAAGAACACATGAATAAAGTATCTTAAAAGAAAAAGAAAAAGTTCTATTTAAAGGCATTAGTTCATTTGTCAATCAAATGAGATTAACTATTCATTAGAACTTAATCTCAGGGAGTCCAAGAACTGAAGCTAATGGACAACATGTGACTAAAGAATAAATTAGTTTAGCTTTCTTCCAAGAGTTGCCACCATGAACTGTATGATTTTAACCAGGTCATGCAAATACTTTGAATTTTTTTCATGTGTGGAAAAGATTACTTCAAGCTAACCAGGCCTAAAAGACAGATCAAACCCTTATCAATTCTTTAGCTTAAGGGGCAGAATACCATGTTACTTGGATTATTTATACCCCCACCTCGTTTCAACGTGGATTTAAAGTAGATTCCATATTATTATTTGATTAACACATTAAAAATCCTCTAGTAAGCCCATTAGGATTATAGAGTTTTCCCCTTTCCTGTGTGTCAGAGTATTTTAAGTCTACTGTAGGATTTATTTACCTGTGAATTTTATACAAACCGAAGTGTAAATCTCTTCCCTAGAACCGCATAATGCTTAGCATAGAAAGAGGAAGACTGCATTTAAAGTGTCCTAATGCCCTGCTCCAGATACTGGAATTATTACATTTATTCAAATATGAAATACTAAATCTCTGTAAATTAAGGATGATGACTTGATTACACATATTTTAGATTTATAGAGTATGTATAAATTAATGTGATCTCTTTCACCAACCAATAGAAAATATTCCATATAATGTTATTCTTTTAGTCTTCCAATGTATATGTATATAATCTAAAACAATATCAAAACATCACTGACCTTATAGGACAATTAAATATAAAAGGTGATTCATTTAAGCCAAATACATTTTAACAGACTAATTTTAACAATTTGAAAACTAGGTAAATATTTGAAAATTGTTCCTTTTGTAAAACACAATTTTATAGGGTATTACTAATGAAAAATCATCTACACTACATGGATTTTCAGAGGTCTGCATACATATTAAATTATAAAGTCTTATGGATTTCCCAATTGTTAAATGTCTCCCTTCCTAAGATATTTTGTAAATTTTTGGACCTGTGCATTGGACAGACCATGAGCTTTGTGATTAGCCAAGCCTGAGTTGACCAGTGATGGCATTTAAGACATAGTACCCCAAAATATGGCACCTTGGCATACTGGATTATCTTAAACTGAAGAAGTCTGAGAAAACTGCAGAAGCAGACAAGTTACTCAGACCTCTCCTACCCCCTCATCCTTCTTCCCATAAAATTCCCCTGAGAACCCTGGCTGGTGTGGTTCAGTGGATTGAACTCTGGCCTGCGAACCAAAGGGTCACTGGTTTGATTCCCAGTCCAGGTCATATGCCTGGGTTGCAGGCTAGGTCCCCGGTTGGGGGTGTGCAAGAGGCAACCACACGTTAATGTTTCTCTCTTTCTCTTTCTCCCTCCCTTTCCCCTTTTCTAAAGATAAATAAATAAAATCTTAAAAAAATGAAGGTTAACAAGTCTTTAAAAAAAAACCCTCCCATGTGAAAAGTAACCTACCCGTACCTAGCAGAAGGAAGACATACTTATCACCAGAGATGGGTAATTCAGGGCAGAAACATCCATACAAACGTTGCTATATTAACCCTTATCTTCCTAGCTGCTTCTTCATCATTTACTACACTTCACTCAAACCCCTGTGTTTGTCAGTTCTTCACAAATGTATTGTTTCTTTGTCTAAAAGGAATAAAGTCTTCCTGCTGTGGTCACTTCTTCAGGTCTTCATTCTCCTGTGAAGGCTCCATGTACATGCAAAACCTCTGTAGAATCTGTATGTGTTTCCCCTGTTAATCTGTCTTTGACAATTTTATTTTCAGACCCAGCCAGAAACCCTAAGATTGTCGAGGAAAACTTTTTCCTCTCCTACACCACCTTAAACCAGCACATGTTGTATAATCTTGGATAGTTTATCTGCTTAAACTGAAGAGCTCCATCACCAACCTTTCCAAGTTGGGATTATTAGTAACTACCTTTTAGAAATATTATAAACCATAAGGAGACTAGTCGACCTCATTCAATAACTTAACAACCCACATTGTGAAAACTATCCATTATGAAATAGTAAAGTTATATAAGTAAAGTGTCTACCAGAAAGCAATATCTGTCAATTATCTGTACTTCCCCTTTTCCTCAACCCAAATTCATAATAAATGTAAGGAGAAACAGGAATATTTCAAGACTTTTTTTTAACTAATACAAAATGGGTTAGTTGAAGACTCACCCATTCATTTTAGTCTACACTTTGTATCACAACTATTTTTGTGACTAAGGATACCAAAATTAGACATTATTTTTATCTCTAAATTTCAAGTCAGTTGTTAAGAGCTATGATTAAACTACCAAAGAATCTTGGATGAATAATGAACATTGACTACAAATGAAACTGATTACTGAATATTCTGTCTGGTGTTTTGAGAGGCTATATCTCATTGTACACCATAATTCAATGAAAAATAGCACACACAAAACAAATACTTAAGAATAAGAAAAATTTTGACTTAAAAAAACTGTCAATGTAACATGCCATGGTAGGGATGAAGAGTAATTAAAATGTGTCTCCAGGGCTAAATAAGGCTTTTTGCTCCCTGTTTTTGTTTTTTTTTTTCTGTTAAAGAATAATACAAAGGAGGTGGGGTTTTTTGGTAAACAATTCCATCAAAATGGCCAAATCAATGATGGTTACAAAAGTTTCCTGTTCTTGATATATGAGCCTTATTATAATGTTCTATTTCCTGTATTTCTTTGCCTAAATAGAATCTTGCTTCAGGCAACTTTTTATCTGAATTTCTGTGCGTAGAAACCAGGGACTATTATTGAATTGTTCTCATTGGCAACCTGACATTAATAAAGCATTGAAATAGTCCCGATGCCTGGGCTGTGCAGTGGAGGGGCCCAGTCCCTCAGTCCACTGCGCACAGGACCTGTGTGTCAGAGCACTTCTTCTTTCAGTTGACTCACCTCTGAATTATTTATACAATAGCTGCTTAAAAATAATAAGTTAGAAAAATACATTAGAAAAAAAGATAATACCTGATAAGTAAGTCTCCCAAAATAAACACTGGTTTAAGGGTTCATTTTTTAAGTAAGGTATCTGAATTTTGGAATACATTTTCATGATGAGAAATACATTCTTAGGTTTTTGTCATAGCTAAAGTCTGCAGTGATGAACAGGAAGAAATAACTAAAAAAATAGTAATTGAATAAAAACATAAATTCAATACAATGGTATAAAAATCAATATTTTAAAATTGCCTGATTTAAATATAAAGAAAATTAAATTAAGAATAAAAACGTGATTACTCAAATGAACAAACAAAATGAACAGACTGAGATACAGAGAACAAACTGATGATTGCTACAGGGAAGGGAGGTTGGACACTGGGTGAAAAGGGCAAAGGGACTAAGAAGTACAAATTGGCAGTTTCAAAATTAGTTATGGGGATGTACAGTACAGCACAGGGAATATAGTCACTAATAGTGTTATAACTGTGTATGGTGCCAGGTGGAAACTGGAAATATCAGGGGGATCACTTTGAAAGTATATGATTGTCTAACCACTATGCTGTACATCTGAAACTAATATAAAATAATATGAAATGTCAACTGTAATTGAAAATTGAAATGAAAAAAAGAAAATGGGCTTTCTAGTCTCTATTCTGCCACTACCTACCTATGTGGCCTTGTACAATTTACCTAGAGACCACATTTGAAATATAGAAGAGACTGTACAATTTCTTTTATTTTTAAGTATATTTTATTGATTATGTTATTACAGTTGTCCCAATTTTTTTCTCTCCTTTATCTCCCCTCCACCCTGCACCCCTCACCCTCCAGCAATACCCCCTCACCCTTAGTTCATGTCCATGGGTTGTACATATAAGTTCTTTGGCTTCTTTATTTCCTATACTATTCTTAAACTCCCCCTATTTTTTATGCCTACCAACTAAACTTCTTATACCCTGTACCTTTCCCCCAATCCCCCCATCTCACTCCACACTGCTAACCCTCCATATGATCTCCCTATCTGTGGTTCTGTTCCTGTTCCAGTTGTTTGCTTATATTTTCTTTTTGTTTTTTAGGTTCAGTTGTTGAGTTGTTGATAGTTATGAGTTTGTTGTCATTTTATTGTTCATAGTTTTTGATCTTCTATTTCTTAGATAAGTCCCTTTAACATTTCATATAATAAAGGCTTGGTAGTGATGAACTCCTTTAACTTGACCTTATCTGGGAAGCACTTTATCTGCCCTTCCATTCTAAATGAAAGCTTTTCTGGATAGAACAATCTTGGATGTAGGCCCTTGCCTTTCATGACTTGGAATACTTCTTTCCAGCCCCTTCTTGCCTGGAAGGTCTCTTTTGAGAAATCATCTGACAGTCTGATGGGAACTCTTTTGTAGGTGACTGTCCCCTTATCTCTTGCTGCTTCTAGAATTCTCTCCTTCATTTTAATCTCGGCTAATGTAATTATGATGTGCCTTGGTGTGCCTTCCTCCTTGGGTCCAACTTCTTTGGGACTCTCTGAGCTTCCTGGACATCCTGGGAGTCTATTTCCTTTGTCAGATTGGGGAAATTTTCCTTCACTATTTGTGCAAATAGATTTTCAATTTCTTGCTCTTCCTTTTCTCCTTCTGGCAGCCTTATGATTTGGATGTTGGAGTGCTTAAAGTTTCCCTAGATGTTCCTAAGCATCTCCTCATTTTTTTGATTTCTTGTATCTTCTTTCTGTTCTGGTTGGATTTTTATTTCTTCTTTTTGTTCCAAATTGTTGGTTTGAGCTCTGGTTTCCTTCCCTTTACTTTTGGTTCCCTGTATATTTTGCTTTATTTCACTTTGTGTAGCCTTCATTTCTTCCTTCATTTTGTGACCTTAATTTCTTCCTTCAATCAGTTCTGTGAGTATCCTGATTATGAGTGTTTTGAATACTGCATCAGATTGGTGGTCTATCTCATCGCTTAGCTCTTTTTCTAGAGTTGTTTTTTTTCTAAGATTTTATTTATTTATTTTTAGACATAGGAGAAGGGAGGGAAAGAAACATCAGTGTGTGGTTGTTTCTCATGCACCCACTACTGGGGACCTGGCCTGCCACCTAGGCATGTGCCCTGACTGGGAAATGAACCGGGGACTCTTTGGTTCACAGGCCAGTGCTCAATTCACTGAGCCACACCAGCCAGAGCCTTTTTCTAGAGTTTTGATCTGTTCCTTCATTTGGGCCATATTCCTTTGTCTTGGCACACCTGTTATGTTGTAAGAGGTGGAGCCTTAGGTATTCACCAGGGTGAGGCAACCCTCTTTGCTGCATCGTGGTGCTATCTGTGGGGCAGAGGTCAGAGAGGGAACAATGCTACTTGCTCGTTCTGCTCTAGCTCCACTTTCCAATGAACTCTCCTGTGAGACTGGGAGTTTATCCTGTCTTCATGAACCCCACAGTATTTTACAGCTAGAGATTTTGAGTCTTTAGTTTCCTCGTCAGCCAGCCCAGTCTCACCTGTGTGATCTGACACCTTGTTGTGGGTCCTCTCTGCCCACCTGGCTGCCCGTCTCTGCCCCTCCTGCCACTCTGGGTGAATGTTTCTTTAACTTCATGGTTGTCAGAGTTCCCTGAAGTTTGATATTCTGGAAGTTCTGGATGTTTATTGCCTTTAAATTGGTTGTTAACCTTCTTTTGGTTGTGCGAGAAGCAAAGTGTTTCTACTTATGCCTCCATCTTGGCTGGAACTACTGTATAATTTCTTTTAAATTCTTGAGAATTAGCTTCAGCTCTCTCCTTTAGTAACTTGCTCAATAATCATAAATACCATAAACTGATTTAAACTTAACTCAAATCCTTTGATGAGCTGCATTTTCTGTATTCAATTTGTATAAGTACAACAAACATTTATTGTGCTTCTTTGTATTCTGGGTACTGTGTTTAGACAAAATATTTTAAAAGATACTTCATAGAAGAAGATATATGAAGCTCAAACCATAAGTCACCTGTAAAATGCAAATTAAAATCAAAATATCACTATGTATCCACTAGATTGTCCAATATTTTTAAGCTGTCAATGTTGTATACTAGAAAGAATGTAGAACAACTGGAACACTTAAATGTTAATGATGGAAAGGTAAACTGGTGCAGCACTATATGAAACTAAACATATATCTACCATGTTACCCCAAAATACCACTGACTGCTCACTACAAGAAAACAATTGTTCACACCAAGACTTGTACATGAATACTCACAGTTGCTTTATTCATAATGGCTGAAAACTGGAAATAACTTAAATGGACAAATAAAGTTATAAATAAATTGTGCTGTATCATTTATTTTAATCTTCACCAAGGATGTGTTTATGGATTTTTTTTAGAGAGAGAGGGAGAGAGAGAGGGATAGAGAGAAATATCAATGTGGGAGAGAAACATGGATCAGTTGCCTCCTGGATGTGCCCTGACCAGGAACTGAACCTGCTACTAAGGTATGTGTCCTGACCAGGAATGGAACTCACAATGATTGGCACATGGGATGATGCTCTAACCAACTGAGCCAACTGGCCAGGGCTGTATCAATTTTAATGGAATAGTATTCAACAGCAAAATTGAATGAAATGACATCGATAAATCTTAAAATCATTATCTTAAGTTAATGAAGTCAGACACAAATGAAAACATACTATTTGATTCCATGTTCATGATGTTGTATAGCAAGAATATCTAGTCTATAATGACAAAAATCAGATTAGTGTTTGCCTGGGCTCAGGGGTGGAGGAAGATTGACTGTGAAGGGAACTTGTTGGGGTGATAGGATATTCTTTGTCCCGCTTGGCAAGATGTATCTTTTTCAAAGTTATAGAGCATACACTTCAACTGTGGACTGCCAGATTCCCAGGAGCTCTTGAAGGAGTAAACAGCTTTTAGGGAACTTGAACTAATAGACTACCAGTAATGTCAGAGTGTTCAGAACCCATGACATCAACTCACAAGAGAAAAACAAAGCTTCATTTCTTAAGTCCAGAGCAGAAGCTTATTTACAATGACACCAGTCATATATGGTGAAGAATAAGCCTTCATAGAAGCCTTTCCCAGACTCTCAAATGCCAGAGCTACCAATTTCTGAGTTTGGCAAAATGAGGAGGAACATGGGTCAAGAAAGAGAGAAGCAGCCAACCAGTGCTCCCGCCACCTCCCAGACCACAGGTGCCCACCTGCTTCCCTGGAAAACTCTAATTACTAAATAAGACCCTCAGAGTCTTTTGCCTGTTGTGGAATATGTGGAAATCCCATTCAGTAACAAGGGAATATTTCCCCACTAAATAGATTTTGAGATGTGAAGTGGGAAACAAAAATTATAGTGTGTTTGCTATGCCAATGTAACTTTTAGATAAACAAGTTAACACCACCTACCAACCCCTGGTCCCCCAACCTCCTCATTGCTGGTTCCAGTCAGATTGCTCAGAAAATCTTGAAGGTTCTACCACATCAGTCATTTCATTAAAATATGGATGCTGGCGTTCCTTTATTTGAAATATGTAAAGGGATAAGGGTAGACATTAAAAATTAGAATGGCAAAGCATCATAAGAAAAGCAAATAGAAGCTATGCACAAGTTAGACTATAGGTAGCAGCTAATCCATGGTGTGAACAAGAGTTAGCCTTGTTCTGCTCTGCACAATGAAATGTGCTGCTCAGAAACAATAAAGACTTAACATCACTACATCCAGAATGGAATCTAGTCTCTGGGAAGAGAAAAAAGAAGAATAGATTGAGGAAACCAGTAGAGGCAAAATGTAATTAATTAATTAATTAATTAATTAATTAAATGTAATTAATTAATTTTTTAAAAGCAAGGGTGGGGTGGAAAGGAATTTTTAAAAAGGGGATTACCAGATCTGAGGTAGACTGTATTTGGTCTGCCTGGTGACATGATGAGAAAAGTTTTTAAATGTTCCACCACTTTCTGGACCTCAAATGCAACTTTTCAGAGATAATCATGTAGCAAAATTAACTGCACAGAAATCTAGATCTGAGTTCCCCATTGATCCCAGGACCTGAGCTTTTTATTTCTTTAAGGACTATATCACTAGCTCTAGCAAAATAAATTAGGAATCATTTTACTACTAAGCATCATGCTAGCATGACTGAATATTTTTATCATCACTGAAATCACTGAAAGAGGTAAGTTGCCTCCCTTGAATCTTATAGGCAGACACATCACACAAAAAGGATGTCAGTACCTTACCAGGAAAGTGACTGGAGATTATTTGAACCAACCCAGAAACCATTACAAATGAATGATGGGATAATGACAATTTCAGATTTTCTTGTATTTTCCATTTTATTTCTTGACATTATTTTTAGTCCTACCTTTTCCCATAAATATTTGGAGAATAGATTACAAAAGAGACTTATATCACCCAAGTATGTACAGTCATGTGATACTTAGAAAATTATTTCAGAAGAAATTTCTAAAAGGGAGATATTTCTTCTAACTAAGCTAAATGAAAACGTATTTAAAATGTAGTTGTTTTTTCCACTAGCTGAACGAGCAAAGAGTTAAAGTGCCCTGATTGCAACCAGGTATTTAAGTTAAAGGGGAAGACTACATACATGATTTATTTTCACTACAATCTCACCCCACCTTTTAGTTTGGGGGTGTGCGTGTGCATGTGTGTGTGCATTTGGGATAACGTATGCATTAAACTTATCACTCTTACTTTTCCCTCAGGGGAATTTTACAGGCTTTTTAGTAGGACATACTACACACCAACATGTTCCCTGATTTTTACAACTAAACTTGACAGCACATGCACATTCTACTTATGGTTTACTTACTCCAGTTGTTGCTGCTACTCCACACTCCAGGGTTCCTTCTCTTTAGATAATTTTCATTTCACTTGCAGTATGTTTCACATTATTTACTTACCTTTTTTTTCTGCCTTTGTAGTGGGGACATTTAAGGCCAGGCCAACATAAGGGCTTTGCTGTCCTGTGCTTCCCACCACAGCAGGCCAGGCCCCTGGGAAGCCAGGCCGTGGGAATGCAGCTGCGTGTCTGCCTTGCTCCTTCTCTAGCCCTCAGGGAGGTCCTTTTGGAAATTATGTTGAAGAAGGTAGTAACATTTAGAACTAACATACATGGATTCTGATTGTTCTGATTATTCATACTATCTTAAAACTTCCTTTTATAATCAGACTGAGTGCTTGGCTGTGAACGTGGCAAGAGGCTACTTTGTTGTTTACACTGACATTTTTCTAGAAAACATCTTGGTTATAGAATCTCATGTCGAGCAAATAGGTTGCAGGAGCTGTAAGAAAGCAACACAGCTGAGAAAGTTAAAGTAAAATGAACTGAAACTAAAAATAAATGTCTTTAAAAAAAGAAAAAGATCAAGTGAAAAAAATGCCTTGCTTAATTCTTGCTTTTATTTCATTTTCCCATATGGCATTCTATATGGAGAAATCAGACACTAATAAGAATAAAGCCACTAATTAAAATGTTATTTTTAACTTCATGAAATACAACTAGTGCTTCACATATATATATATGTATATATGTATATATATCAGTACAGAGGGTTTTTGTTTTTTTTATTTTTAAAGTCATGAAATACTAATAGTGATATATATAAATATATACATATATATATATCAGTACAGAGGGTTTTTTGTTTGTTTGTTTGTTTGCTTGTTCTTATACTTATCATGCCATACATTCACAGGGAATGGGCTCCAGCAGCTCAGGCTCCTATCCACTGGTTCTCACACAGTGTGTTTCTCTGTGTGGAATAGTCTGATGCTTCAGCTGAACCCACGTACCTTTCTCTTCGGCTTCCTACTTTTTCTGATCATACTCCTTCACACGTTTCAGGAAATCCTCTTGGCTCTTAAAGTGTTTATTGTTGTTCAGGAACAGTTGTCTTCATTTCCCCACCACCACCACTCTCCCCTGTCCCACTCACCTCCACCTCCCACCCTCAATTCTAAACCCCTTTGGCTTTGTCCATGGGTCCTTTACACATGGTCCTTGATGACCCTTCCCCTTCATTCCCCCATTATCCCTCTCCCCTATCCCCTCTGGTTACTGTCCCTTTGTTCTTTATTTCAATATCTCTGGTTATATTTTGCTTGCTTGTTTGTTTTATTGATTAGGTTCTACTTATAGGTGAGATCATATGGTATTTGTCTTTCACTACCTGGCTTATTTCACTTAGCATAATGTTCTCCAGATTCATCCATGCCGTTGCGAAAGGTAGGAGTTCTTTCTTTCTTTTTGCTGTGTAGTATTCTATTGTGTAAATGTACCATGGTTTTTTGATCCAGTCATTTACTGATGGGCACTTGGGTTGTTTCCAGCACTTGGCTACTGTGAATTGTGCTGCTATGAATATTGGGGTACATAGGTTCTTTTGAATTGGTGTTTCAGGATTTTTAGAGTATAATCTCAGCAGTGGAATCACTAGGTCAAAAGGCAGTTCCATTTTTTAGTTTTCTGAGGAAATTACACAGTTTTCCACAGTGGCTACACCAATCTGCTTTCCCACCCACAGTGCACTAGGGTTCCCTTTTCTCCACAAGCTTACCAGCACTTTTGTTTGTTGCTGTGTTTTGTTGAATGATGGCCATTCTGCCTGGTGTGAAGTGGTATCTCATTGAGCTTTTAATTTGCATCTCTCTGGTGGCTAGAGATGCTGAGCATCGTTTCACATGCCTCTCGACCCTCTGAATGTCCTCTTTGGAGAATGGTCTGTTCAGGTCCTTTGCCCATCTTTTAATTGGATTGTTTGTCTTCTTGGACTGCAGTCATATTAGTTCTTTTTATATTTTGGAGATAAAACTCTTGTCCAAGGTATCATTGGCAAATATATTTGCCCATACAGTTGGCTCCCTTTTCATTTGTCTGATGTTTTCTTATCCACACAGAAGCTTTTTATTTTGATGAGATCCCATTTGTTTACACTTTCCTTTATGTCCCTTGCTGTAGGGGGCATATTGGGGAAAATATTGCTGTGTGGGACATCTGAAATTTTCCTGCCTATGTTCTTCTCTAGGACTTTTATGTTGGCATGACCTATATTTAAGTCTTTATCCATCTTGAATTATTTTTGTGTATGGTGTAAGTTGGTGGTCAAATTTCATTTTTTTGCATATAGCTGTCGAGATCTCCCAACACCATTTGTTGAAGAGGCTATTTTTACTCCATTTTATGCTTCTGCCCCTTTTGTCAAATATTAATTGACCACAGAGACATGGGTTTATTTCTGGGCTCTCTATTCTGTTCCATTGGTCTGTGTGCCTGTTTTTATGCCAGTACCAGATTGTTTTGATTACAGTGGCCTTGTAATATAGTTTGATATCAGGTATTGTGATCCCTCCTACTTTGTTCTTCTTTCTCAAAATTGCCATGGCTATTCAGGGTTGTTTATAGTTCCATATAAATTTTTGAAATGTTTCTTCTATATCTGTGGAATATGTCATTGGTTTTTAATAAGGATTGCCTTGAATCTATAAATTGCTTTGGGTAGTATGGACATTTTGATGATGTTAATTCTTCCAATCTATGAACATGGTATATGCTTCCACTTATTTGTGTCTTCCTCAATTTCTGTCTTCAGTGTTGTGTAGTTTTCTGAGTACAGTTCTTTTACCTCCTTGGTTAGGTTTACTGCTAGGTCCTTTATTTTTCTTGTTGCTTAGCAAATGGGATTTTTTTCCTGATTTCTATTTCTGATATTTCATTGTTGGTGTACAAAAATGCCTTTGATTCCTGAATATTGACTCTGTATTCCACTGCTTTGCCAAATTTTACTTATTAGTTTGAGTAGTTTTTTGGTGGAGTCTATAGGGTTTTCTGTGTACACTATCATGTCATCTGCAAACAATGACAATTTTACTTCCTTCTTTTTAATTTGGATGCCTTTCATTTCTTTTTCTTTTCTTATCACTGTGACTAGGACTTCCCATACTATGTTGAATAGAAATGGTAAAAGCAGACATCCTCGTTTTGTTCCTGATCTAAGTGAGAAAACTTTTTAGTTTTTGCCCATTGAGTATGATGTTGGCTGTAGGTTTTTCAAATATGGCCTTTATTATGTTGAGGTATACTCCTTCTACTTTCCTGAGTGTTTTATCAAAAATAGGTGCTGTACCTTACTTATCAAATGCTTTTTCCACATCTATTGATATGATCATGTGATATTTGTCTTTCCTTTTGTTTATGTGATATATTATGTTTATTGATTTGTGGATATAGTACTATCCTTGCATCCCTGAGATGAATCCCACTTGGTCATGCTGTATGATCTTTTTAATGTATTGCTGGATGCAGTTTGCCAATATTTTGTTGAGGATTTTAGCATCTATGTTCATCAGCGATATTGGCCTGTAGTTTTCTTTCTTTGTTGTGTCTTTATCTGGTTGGGATTAGGATGATGCTAGCCTCATAAAACAAGTTTGGGATTCTTCCCTCTTCTTGGATTTTTTGGAATAGTCTGAGGTAGTAGTTAGCTCTTCCTTAAATGTTCTGTAAAATTCTGTGAAACCATTCCATCTAGGGCTTTTGTGTGTCAGGAGTTTTTTGATTATTGCTTCAATATCACCTTTCTTATAGATTCACATATATGTGGCCAAAGGAACAACTCCATGTTTTTTAAAAGGCCTTAGGAACATATAGCAGGTGCCTCTCTTCTTTCCCTTTGTTTAGTCACTTTGGTGAATTACTGAAAGATGGTAGTTCTGACTGAGAAGTGTGTTTCATATTTTTTAAAATCATTTTACATCTTTTCAAATTGAGCATATTTTCTATTTTTTTTGCCTGATATACCCATGACACCTCTCCAGTTAACAGGAGAAAAGTATGTAGTAAAAGGCAATATTACAAACTGAAAAATAATGAGAAATAATAAAACTAACTGGAATCTACCTTTATCAACTTCCAATACTCCTTTCTATTTCTTATTTTATTTACCCCAATAATATATGTGTCTGCCTTATTCTCCAGGTTATAAATTGCTATAATCTCCCCTTATCTTACTTTGAATGACCAAGGTCCAACTCTGATCCTACCTAGCACCATGGGATTGGGGAATTACAAATTCCAGAAGAAACTTTAAACTACTTATTGTTTCCATTTATACTGGTCATGGTTGAGGTCACTGCCCAAACCCACATTTACTTCAAACTGTTTTCCTCCATCCTATACCCAATGCTTGGCAGGTAAACCATAGAAGCTGGTCCAATGGCTTTGCCATTGACTGGATGAGAGGTTGGAGCCTGACCCAAGGAGAGCTCATTCCTAGGCTGACACCCACCCAAGAGGATGTGTGGTTCAAAAAGTTGTGCTCAATGGTGGTGATAATATTTAGCTGAGCATGCCAAACTCACTTCCTCTGGAATTTGCCTAGGAGAATTGAGTGACTATCTGGTTAGTTGAAAGAACAGATTAATCTACAGAGAGAAGCCAAAATTCCATGAAGCAAAGATAAACTAGCCATGATAGACAAACAGAGCAAACATCCAGAGCTATCTGGAACCCTGTCAAGTTTTCTAGTCCTAGAACCAGTATAGAAATACTTCTAACAACTCTCCCCCCCTTATTTCTAAGAAGCTCAAGGAAATTTACTAGCAAGCAAAGAACACCCAGCCCACTTTTTAGCTTTTATCTTCCCCAATAACACTATAAAACAACACCCCTGCCCAGTGGACATGCCTGTTAAAATATCTCCAGTAGGAATTTACCATTCAAGATATCCCAGTATATCGCTAGGTAATTCAATTATACAGACATTTCTTATATAGAGTAAACCCTAATCCCCTGAATCTTATATTCTTCAGCTAATTAAAGATTCATGAGACCTTTCATCATTCTGATTCATCTCTTCTGAAAATGTCCTAGGTTATCTGTAAATTTTCCAAATTGTGTCTTCCAAAACTGAAAAATAATAGTCTATGCATGTGTGGTGTGACCAACACAGATGGCCTGGACTGCCACTTTCCTTGTTCTGAGCAATATCTTGCAAGTACTGTTGCCTAAGGCTGCAGTAGGCTTTTTTCAATGGCATTATTGAATCATTTAAAACTTATTGTTAATTAAAAGCATTAATTTGTTTTGCAATGAGTTTAAGATAAACCACATGTTCCCACCTTGTCCCAATATAATTTGTTTTCTGGATCCAAGGTTGGGATGTTAAATTTACAAATTAAATTTCATCTTTAACAGGCTAAATTTGATCAGTTTCCAATCTTCCTTCAAATTTCCCTGACCACTCACCCCAGCCTTTTATGATCAGTTGATCCTCCTAGCATATGTCCATTTCACTCATTTGGTACATCACTTGTACTACCTAATCAAGTTATTCATCTTTTAATGAAGGTTGACTCCAAAGATAATATATTTATTTTCATAAACGATAGAGTGCTATATACAAAAACTACTTGTATCCAGCAATGTTCAAAGCATTTTTAAACAATGTGAGCATGTCCGGTGGATCATACACTGTTTTACTGGTCACTACCTATAAGCTTACAGATATGTGACTTGTGTGGGACTGTGCAATGGAGCCTACTATATTTTCCCCTTCCTTATAGAGGATGAGTGGATAATCCCCTGAAGCAGGAGTGGATAATTTTTACCTTCAATTGCTCATATTTTGGGTATTTTGAGCATCTACTAAACATTTGTAAGACAGACAGTGCCTGTCACAAATGGTTCACAGGATCATTTGGCTTGAGTCTTCAATGCTTGATGAGCCTCAGATTTAGACCTTAACTCTAAATGAAATTATACATACAACTACAGATATACATTAAAGAGATTAAATTTTGTCCCTCATAATCAACTTTAAATACTAAAACACCATCTCACTGTTATACATTATTAATAACTACATTTTAAGATACCATATAATTATCATATGAATAACAGAATTATATTATGCTATATTTTGGACTTAAAAGCAGAGCATTAATTTGTTAAATAAAAATATTTAAAGCTGTGTCACAGTTGTGTGTGATCCTTTCCTACAATCTTTATTTTTTTTCAATATTCTGGTTGCATTAACAAATAGAGATGGGCCAGGCCTTTCTCAGTTTCTCAGATGCCCTAGAGTCAAATGAGCATCATGTTCTCTTTACCGAAATGTTCTCCTGATGCTCCTTATTTCTGGCCACATTAAACTCATCCTCTATTAACAACAAGATTTTTTACTAGCTGATTTCTCTTGAGATTGTTTCTTCTATTTAGTATATTTTTAATGAGCAGCAGTAATTACATGAGTCTCATGCTAGGTTCAGTGAAGAAATAAAATCATCATCATTAATAAGAACAATATAAATGTGATCCTTTCCATGCTCACAGGCCGTCTACAAAGGAAAGGACTAGGTATTATATTTTAGCAATAAACAAAACTACCTGGACCAGAAACAAAGACACAGAATCAGATTAAGAGACTTAAAAGAAGTTCGCCAGCCCCATATGTCTACACTTTTGGTAATCCAAGCTCTAGTCACAAAGTTTCTTCTGGTCCCTTAACTCCCACTCTCTGATTTTAACCCTACTTGCAATTCTTTGTGACAAAGAGTATTTCTGTCACACATTATGCATGAGAAGACAATGTTCTGGCTAGGAGAGTACACACAGTCATAACTGTGACTTGCTGCAAGTTCTTGAGGTGACATAGTCTACAGTACTGTCAGGCTGAGCCTCTGATCTTCCAAGCCAGCTCAACTGAGAGGTACAAAATTTCCTTCTTCCCAGTTTAGTTCAACTGGTATAAGATAGAACTATTGCAAATGAAACTTTATTAAAACAACAAAAAGAGAAAGATCAGTATAGGTAAATCAGATCTTATTTATTCTAGTGTAACATTCAAAGATTCCCTTGACTAAATGGTATGAAAGGGCATATAGCATCCAATTGCATTCTTTTACACTGTCACTTTACATGTACTTGGGTATATTTACTGAGTGATGAAAACTGGTATCATTTGGAGACAAATATCAGCTTGCTCACCTAATATCTTGCATTATGTTATTTACATGAAGTGGCTAATGTATAAGAGTCACTCACCTCCAGCTACTGGAGCTTGGGAAATGGTTCTGATCTTACAAAGTGAACTGCAAACATGTAGATCAAATTGGGGTTTTGATTCTTGGTAGACACACTTCTTTGCATAGAGATTTAAAATTGCATTCTTTATTACAGGTGCAGAAAGTGTAGTCAGTAGAACAGAAAATGCTGAGAGTGAACTCAGGACAGGGTCAGAGCTACAGTTTGGCTGAGTCAGTACTCAGGTTAATGATCAAAGACTAATAGTGATTCTCTGGGATAAGCGATGCCGACTCTGAAGCAAGACATGGACAACCGGTGCTAACCAGACACCTAAGAATCTAAGAATGAGACCAACATGGGACACAGAGAAGGGGACCCATATCATATCAACAGAGAAAATATTGCCCTGGCCATATTAGCCAGAGTTTTTTTTTTTCACCAGTTCACTAATGGGGATACACTAAAAATATCAGAATCTAATGACTTATAGCTTATTATATATGCATTTAACAGTAAACTGTGTATATTTATTAATACAAAGTTTAATTAAGTACAATGAAACTTCTTATTACTTCCACAAGCATTCAGTTAAAGAACCTCTTTAGATGCTGTTATTTAAAAATATCTGGATTGGATGAATCCTTTTGACTACTAGAATCACAGTCTTGGTCCCCATAGGAAGTGTTAATAAGGGTTAGATTTGTCTATGAATGACAGAAAACTCCAAATAACAGTAGTTTAAATAAGATGAAAGTTTTTTTTTAATTTTTTTATTTTAATTGTTGATCTTGTATAGTTTTCCATCTTTTACTCCCACCCCAGCCACCACCCATTTATTTCCTTCTTACATTACCTGAATAATTCAGATGTAGCATATCCACCGGAAGCTCAGGCTCCTTCTATCATGTTACTCAGCCATCTTCAATACGAAGTTTCCAACAGGTGGTTGGTCCAGGATAAAGCTCCAGCTTCAGCCATCATATTTCTGCACTCCACTAGTAGGAAGGAGGAAAAGTGAGGTAAAGGTATTAGCCTTCTCTTTAAGGATATACATTCCACCTACATCCTCTTCGTCAGAACTTAACGATAACCATCAGCAAGTGAAGAAGTGAATTTTATTTCTCTTTTTTAGGTGTCTGTGGTCCAGACAAAAACCAGAGCCTCTGTCATAGTGGAAGAAAGGAGAACAGCTATTTAGAGCCAAATAGCACACAGTAGCCAAAACTTCCTCTACATTATACAGTTTTGGCTTAACAAAATATTTTTCTGTTTGGATATAGCAGCAGCAAACACTTATTGAGAACGTATTGTGTCCCAAGTGATTAATCAAATTCATTTAAAATAGTGTTATGGATTAAATTGTAGTCCTCAAATAAGATATGTTGAAGTTCTAACCTCAGTATTTTAGAATGTAACTTTATTTAGAAATAAATATCTTTGCAGGTGTTGTCAAGTTAAGATGAGGTCAGTAGGGGGCTTGATTCCAATAATGATTATGGTCCTTATAAAAAGGGGAAGTTGGACACAGACACAGACATGCATAGAGGGAAGAGTATGTGAAAAGACAGAGAAAATGGCATGTGGAGTTGGAATATTAGAGGGATGCATCTACAAGCCAGGAAACATCAAAGATTGCTGGCAAACCAACAGAAGCTAGGAAGAGGCAAGAAAAGATCTCCCCCTATACCTTTCAGGAAGAGCACGGCCTTAATGATACCTTCATTTCAGACTTCTGGCCTCCAGAACTGTAAAGATAAGCTTCTGCTGCTTTAAACCAGCCAGATTAACAAAGTTTGTTACAGCAGCTATAGGAAACTAATGCAAATAGGTTATCTCACTGAATTTCCACAACTATGGCTATTAATTTTCTTTCTATAAAGGAAGAAATTAGGTCCCATAAACTTAAGGCATTTGCCAAGAAGCCTTAAGCTTGAATCCAACCTGCAGGGGGACGTTGTTTAGTTTTTTTGTTTTTTAATTCTACAGCTTTCAGGATGGTGGCAGAGTAGGTGGATCTCCTCCTCCCAGAACCAAACTGAATTCAATGAAATTAGAGAAAAAAAAAACACCCTGAATGACCAACTGAAGATTGGCTAAAGAGGAGGTTTCTAACCAAAGAGCCACAAAAGAAGCCACCTTGAGACTGCACCCACACAGAGCTTGCATGCATGACCTCACAGTCAGCTAGTCTGAGGGTCAATCCCATGCACTAATGGGGCAACAGCAATCAAGACTCAATTATAATAGGAGGGCCCACAGAACCCAAACAAGGGATATTCCTAGAGCACCAACTCTGGAAATCAAGGAGACCGAACCACTGAGTCCCACAGGACACTTACTACATAAAGCCACCCATGAAGACTTGGAGTCATAGCAAATCTGTCTAATAAATAGAAACAATGGGGCAAAAATGGGGACAACTGTAACTGAACAGCAATAAAATTTTTAATAGAATAAAAAATAAATAAATAGAAGCAAGCATAAAGAGATTGCCAAAATGGGGAGACAAAGAAACAGGCCTCAAACAAAAGAACAGGAGGAATCTCCAGAAAAAAAGCTAAATGAAAGACAGGCAAGCAATTTATCAGATACAAAGTTCAAAGTAATGGTTATAAGGCTGCTCAAGAAACAGCAAGAAGTACAAAAGCACGATAAAAGACCCTGAATCCATGAATAAGGACCAATTGGAAATGAATAATAGCATATCTGATATCAAGAATACACTGGGAAGAATAAAAAGAAGGTTGGATAAAGCAGCAATTTGGAAGACAGGTAGGAGAAAACACCCAATAAAAGCAGCAAAAAGAAAAAAAGATTTTAAAAGAATAAGGATAATTTAAGGAAAGTCTGGAACAACATAAAACATAACATCTGCATCATAAGGGTACCAGAAGGAAAAGAACATGAGCAAGGGATAGAGAACTGGTTTGAAGAAATAATGGCATAAAATTTCCCTAACCTGGTGGAGGAAAAAGTCACAGAAGTTCAGGAAGCATAGTGTCCCAATTAAGATGAACCCAAAGAACCAAAGAGGACCACATGAAGATACATCATAAGTAAAATGTCAAAAGTTAAGGACAAAGAGAGAATCTTAAAGACAGCAAGAGAAAGACAGTTGATTACCTACAAGGGAATTCTCATAAGGCTGTCAGCTGATTTCTCAACAGAAACACTGCAGGCCAGAAGGGATTTGCATGAAGTATTCAAAGTAATGAAAAGCAGAGACCTGAAACCAAGACTACTTGATCAGCAAGACTATCATTTAAAATTTAATATGAAGTAAAGAGTTTCCCAGACCAAAAAAAAAGGAGGGGCTAAAGGGGCTCATTACCACCAAACCATTATTACAAGCAATGTTAAAGGAACTGCTTAAAATACACAGAGAGAAGAACAAAGGTATAATGAAAAATGGCAATAAATATGTACTTATCAATAATAGCCTTAAATGTAAATGAATTAAATAATCTAATCAAAACACATAGCTGAATGGATAAGAAAACATGACCCATATATATGCAGTCTATAGGAAACCCACCTCAGAACAAAAGAGTCACACAGGCTTGAAGGTGAAGGTATGAAAAAAATATTCCATGCAAAACAAAATAAACAAAAAAGCTGGGGTAGCAATACTTATATCTGACAAAATAGACATCAAAACAAGGGCCATAATGAGAGACAAAGAAGGTCACTACATAATACTAAAGGGATCAATCCAACAAGAAGATATAACCCTGGTGAACATATATGCACCCAATGTAGGAGCACCAAAATATATAAAGAAAATCTTGGTGGACTTTAAGGGAGAGATTGACAGCAATACAATCATAGTAGGGTATTTTAATACCCCACTGTCATCAATGAATAGATCATCCAGACAAAAAAATCAACATGGGAACAGTGAACGTACAAGACACACACGAGATAGGATGCATTTAATTGATATTTACAGAACATTTCATCCCAAAGCAACAGGATATACATTCTTCACAAGTGTATATGGAACAGTCTGAAAGGTAAAGCACATGTTAGGACACAAAATAATTTTAACAAATTCAAGAAGATTGAAATAACATCAATCATCCTCTCGAATCACAATGACGTAAAACTGGAAATCCACTCCGACAAAAAACTCAAAAACATTGAAACACATGGAGGTTAAATAGCATGTTATTAAACAATGAATGGTTTACCAATGATATCAAGGAAGAGATCAAAAATTACCTGGAAACAAATAAAAATCAACACACAGCAACCCAAGATCTATGGGACACTGAGAAAGCAGTCCTAAGAGGTAGTTCATAGCATTATAGGCCTGCCTCAAGAAGCAATAAAAATCTCAAATAAACAATCTAAGCCTACACCTAAACAAATCAGAAAAAGAACAACAAACAAAGCCATGAGTAAGTAAAAGGAAGGAAATAATAAAGATCAGAGTGGAAATAAATGACATACAGACTAAATATTTATGTATGTATGTATGTATGTATGTATGTACGTACATCAATGAAACCAAGAGCTGGTTCTTTGGAAAGATAAACAAAATTGATGAACATTTAACCAGACTCATTAAGAAAAAAAGAGAGAGGAGACAAATGAACAAAATTAGAAATGCAAGAGGAGAAGTAACAACTGATACCTAAATAATACAAAGGATAGAAAGAAAACACTATAAATGACCATATGCCAACAAATTGGACAACCTGGATGAAATGCTCAAATTCCTAGAAACAAACAATCTTCAAAAACCAAGTTAGAAAGAATCAGAAAACCTGAATAGACTGATAACAGCTAATGAAATTGAAGCAGTAATCAAAAAAACTCGAAGCAAACAAAGGCACTAGACTGGATGGCTTCACAGGTGAATTTAACCAGTCTTCAAAGAAGAACAAACACCTATCCTCAAATTAATTAAAAAAATTTAAGCGGAAGGAAAACTTCCAAGCTCTTTTTACGAGGCCAGTGTTATTCCAATTCTAAAAACCAGATAAAGACTCTACAAAGAAAAAAAAATTATATGCCAATATCCCCAATGAATAAAGATGCTAAAATCCTCAACAAAATATTAGCAAATCAGATCTGGCAGTGCATTAAAAGAACAGATACCAAGATCAACTTGGATTTATTCCAGGGATGCAAGGTTGGTACAATATTCACAAATCAGTAAATGTGATAAATTGCATAAACAAAATAAAAGATAAAAATCTGCCCTGGCTGGTATGGCTCAATGGATTGAGTGCTGGACTGCGAATGAAAGGGAAACCATTTGGACTCCCAGTCAGGGCACAATGCCTGGGTTGCAGGCCAGGTCCCCAAGTAGGGGCGTGTATGAGAGGCAACCACACATTGTTTCTCTCCCTCTCTTTTTCCCTCACTTCTGCACTCTTTATAAATAAATAAAATCTTTAAAAAAATTAAAAGATAAAAATCCTATGATCATGTGAAAAGATGCAGAAAAAGCATTTGATAAAATCCAGCACCCATTTATGATAAAAACTCTCAGCAAAGTGGGAAGAGAGGGATCATACCTCAACATAACCCCAATAACTATTATAACAACAACAACAAAAATAAGATACCAAAAAATAAATTTAACCAAGGAGGTAAAAGACCCATACTCAGAAAATTATAAGATGCTGAAGAAAGAAATGAAAGAAGATACAAATAAGTGGAAGATATACCAAGTTCATGGATTGGAATAATTAATATATTTAAAATGTCTATATTACTCAAACAATCTATAGACTCAAGGCAATTTTTTATTAAAATACCAATGACATATTTCATAAATCTAGAACAAATATTCCAAAAATATATCTGGAACCAAAAAAAGACTCCAGAGAGCCTCAGCAATCTTGAGAAAGAAGAGCAAAATTAGAGGAATCACACTACCTGATCAATGGAACAGAACAGAGAGCCTAGAAATCAACACGCATCTTATGATAAATTAATATTTGATAAAGTAGGCATCAGCATACAATGGAGTAAAGACAGTCTCTTCAATAAATGGTATTGGGAAAATTGAATGGGTACAAGCAAAAAAAATTTTAAAAATGAAACCGGACTGCCAACTAACACCATATACAAAATAAATTCACAATGAATACAAGACTTAAATGTAAGTCACAAAAACCATAAAAATCCTAAGAGGGAGACATAGACAGTAAAATCTCAGACATCTCTTGTATCAATATTTTTGCAGATACATCTCTTAGGGCAAGGGAAATAAAAAAAAAAAAAAACTAAACAAATGGAACTACATCAAACTAAAAAGCTTCTGCAGGCCAAAAGGAACCAACAATAAATGAAAAGGGAACCCATTGTATAAGAGAACATATTTGCCAATGATACATCTTGATAAGGGGTTAATTTCTAAAATATAAAGAATTTATACAACTCAACACCAGGAAGACAAACAAACCAATTAAAAAATGGGCAAAGGACCTGAATAGATATTTCTCTGAGGAGGACATATGGATGGCCCATAGACATATGAAAAAAAAACTCAATATCATCAGAGAGCTATTAATTAAAACCACAATAAGATATTATCTCACAGCTGCCAAAATGACTACCATCAATAAATCAACAAACAGCAAGCTGGTAAAAGGTATCCTCATGCACTATGGGTGGAAATGCAGAGTGGTACAGCCACTGTAAAAAACAGTATGGAACTTCCTCAAAAAATCAAAAATGGAAGCACCTTTTGACCCATCTGGGGGAATATATCCCAAGAATCCTGGAATACCTGTTCAAAGGATATATGCACCCCTATGCTCATAGTAACATTATTTACAATAGCCAAGGTCCAGAAATAGCCCAGGTGCCCTTCAGTAGATGAGTGGATAAAAAAATATGTGGTATATTTACACAATGGAATACTACACAGCCCTAAAAAAAGAAGGAAATCTGGACTTCTAGTCCAGATGGAGGCATAAGTAAATGCAGCTCACCTTCACCCACAACCATGTCAAAATTACAGCTAAACTGTAGAATAACCATCACTCAGAACCATCAGAAATCAAATAGTTGAACGGAAGTCTGACAGCTATAGAATTAAAGAAACATCCATCCAGACTGGTAAGAGGGGCAGAGATGCAGAATGGGCTGGTTCCACATCCATGTGTGGTGAATAAAAATTTGGGAGGGATATCTCAGGAACAAGGATTCTCAGGCCCATACCAAGCCCTCTAGCCAAGTGTCTCAGTGCCAGGGAGATAAGTCCCCATAACTTCTGGCTGCCAAAAGCAGCAGGGATTGAGTCAGTAGAAGGAACTTCTGGAGTCCCAAGCAATCCCTCTTGAAGAACCCACACATGGACTTACTCAGACTCACTCCCTCTGAACTCCAGCACCAGGGTTGCAGCTTGAAAGGTACGAGTGGCATAGAGGGAAGATGGAGTATCTGGCATCAAGGCAAGGGCTAGGGGACAGCTTTCTCCCAAACAAAAAGGTGGGCAGAGGCCATTGTCCCTTTTCTGAACCCTCCCTAAACAGAGCCACAGAGATGACAAGTGAGTGCCATATCTGAGACTCCATCAACCTGGTTAATACTGTTTTCCCTGCCCTGGAGATCCCCTAAGGTTCTGTCCCACCCAGTTTCCAGGCCTACCCAAGCTGTTAACAGTGGCTTTTCCATACGAATAGCTGGTCTTGGCTCTTGCTTCACAACTTTCTAAATCTTATGAAAGAAGCAAAGCTAGCCTCAGTGTGTCCCCAACCTCCATACCTCTTTCTAAATGACCTGACCCAGCACTAGGAGCAGCTAGTTTGGGATCACAGTTTGGCTTCTGCTGGGAATCTGCAAGCCCAGCACAAGTAGCATCCATCTGCAGACTGCTTTAAAGCTCATGCAGGGCGGTCCCAAGCAGAACACCTGTTGGGGCTGACCTTGGCCTGCACCACCTGGAAAACCCCAGAGCCTGTGCACCCAGTGGACAGCTACAGACCACACTGAAACACAACCACTCTGCCCCTGCACATCTGATCCTCCACAGACAGCAGAGGTTGGTGGTCAGTGGGCATAGCCAGACCTTGCAGCTAACTGGCATGAGTAAATCTCTCCCCATTGACTTGCCAATATCAATTAAGCTTCAACTACAAGAGGAGGGTGTACACAGCACACAAGAAGGGCACACCTCAAGTACCCAGTTTGGGTGATAGAGGAGGCTGTGCCACTGGACTCTACAGGATACCTAGTACATTAGGCCTTGCTACCAAGACAAGGAGTCATAGCAGCTCTACCTAATACATAGAAACAAACACAGGGAGGCTAAGAAAGGATAAAAACTCCAGCAAAAGAACTAAACAAAGTATAAATAAACTATCTATCAGTTGCAGAGTCCAAAACACTGGTTATAAGGACATTCAAGGAACTTAGTGATAACCTCAAAGGCATACAAAAGATCCAGTCAGAAACAAAGGATTCAAAAATTGAAATAAACAGCAATTTACAGGGAAACAGCAGTAGAGTGAAAGAAGCTGAGAATCAAATCCATGGTTTGGGACATAGGGAAGAAAAAACAACCAATCAGAACAATAAGAAGAAAAAAGAATCCAAAAAAAATAAGGACGGTATAAGGAGCTGCTAGGACAACTTCAAGCACTCCAACACTTGCATCATAGGAGTACCAGAAGGAGAAGAGAAAGAACAAGAAATTAGAAATATATTTTAAAAAATAATGAAAGAAAACTTTCCTAATTTGGTGAAAGAAAAAGACATGCAAGTCCAGGAAGCAGAGTCCCAAACAAGATGGATGCAAAGAGGCCCACTTCAAGACACATCATAATTAAAATGCTAAAGGTTATAGATAAACAGAGAATCTTAAAAGTAGCAAGAGAAAAGAAGTTAGTTACCTACAGGGGAGTTCCCATAAAACTGTCAGCTGATTTCATATTATCTATCAACAACTGAATCTAAAAAACAAACTAAGCAAACAAGAAGAACAGAGACAGAATCATGGATACCAAGAGGATTTTAACGGTTGCCAGATGGGATGGTAGATGTAGGGAAATGGGTAAAGAGGTGAGGGGATTAAGAATTACAAATTGGCAGTTACAGAATAGCCATGGGGATGTAAAGTACAGTATAGGAAATGGAGTAGCCAAGGAACTTATATGCATCACCCATGAACAATGGTGTGGAGATTGCCTGAGAGAGTTGGGGGTGCTGGGTGGAGGGAGAGCTAAGGGAGAAGACTTGGGTCAACTGTAATAGCATAATCAATAATATATAATTTTTTAAAAAGAGGGAAATCTTACCTTTTTCGACAACATAGATCTGGACATTATTATGCTAAGTGAAATAAGCCAGTTAGAGACAGACCAACTGCCATGTGATGTCACTTACATGTAGAATCTGATTAACTACATAATCCAAACAAACTGATGGCCAAATAGAAACAAAGACATGGACACATGATACAAACTGGCAGCCATCAGAGGAAAGGGGAAAGGGCCACAGGATGAAAGAAGGTGAAGGTATTAGCCAAAAAATATATGTGCAGAACCCATGGACACAGGCAACAATGTGGTGATGGCCAGAAGAAAGGGGGAGTGGGAGCTGGGTGGAGGTGGGCAAAGGGGGTGAATGGGGACGTCTGTAATAGTGTCAATAATAAAAATAAAGAAAAACAAATGAAATGCAGTGATTTAAAAAAAAACAACCAAAAATCCATATTTTTAGATCTCCATCCCTTCTCAGATTGGATACCACTAGAGAAAGCTGTGAAGTGTTGTGCAGATATTAGGTGGGACTATCACCCACATGAACCTCTCTTGCATAGTATTGTAACTTGTCATTCAAACTGGCACACTTTTAAGAATGAAAAAGATGCTGTTCATAATTACATTGACACAAGAAGCCTAACCAGGACAGTCTCGGACAAACCAGGGCTCCCTGTCACATCAATTTAAACCCAGTCCTCGGTGCCACACACTCCCTGACTTCCATCCAGAAGTGACATTATAATGGCTTTACATAATTCTAATATTTACAGTTAGAAAATAACAAAAATACCTGAACTATGAGGTAATAATAACATGCTATCACAAGAATAAGATATTCTTTGATAATGAGTAACATATTGATCAAAGAAGAGAGTTATAAGAATGATTTCATAAGATGATTAATGTAAAGAAAAAAGGAAAGAATACATTCTGATTAATTTGCCAAAATTATCTGAGTAGTCCTTCCGGACCTCTCAAGACTAAGGACACCTACATCTGGAAAGTTGAGGACGCAATTAAGGCTCTACTTGTTGTAGCAGCTCAGCCAATAGCCTAACACTGTAGAGAATTATCAGGCTTCCATTTTTACAAAAACAAGAGTATACCCTTCTTCAGATTCCTAAGGTTGAGGAAAAAGTAACTTTCCTAGGGATGTGGATTGAAATTTTTATCTCTATTCTCAAATTTGAACCTTAATAATGGCCAAATGGAGTCAGGTTAGCAATCAGAAGAGCTTTATAAATTCAGACTTCTGCCAACAGAGAGCCTTCTTGGGTTATTTCTAAGTGAGTTAGATGCTATTAGAGGTCAGGTAGCCTAGACGGCAACTAAATAATGAAGAGAAGTAATAATCACACATGAACATAATATACCATATTATACAGATTGTGTAATCTGTAAAAAATTCAAATTAAGGCTCTCTATGTTCCTGAAAGTCTGGCTTCTGTAGCGTTTATCTGAGGGTGAAGACAGGTTCAATAAAACCACTTATGTGCGTGTAATATGCACTTACCCTCGACCTTAAACACTGTGTAATTTGAGTAAACTATGGGATCCTAAAATGTTAGCTGTGTTTATCTCTGCATGGGTGAACTGCCAGTGATTCTATGTACCACTAGTCCTATTCTTTCTTCTTCATGTTTTCTCATTGAGACTTATAGTACTTTTGAAATTCTATTAAACAAATAACACTTTGGAAATTATAAAAAAGATCTTTAAGATAGATCATTATAATATGTATAACAAACTTCTAGTTTCTGGTCCAGCATACAAGAAGCTGGGACCAGAAGCTGGAATACTGCACTCCAACCCCAAAACAAGTGAAAAGCTGAACATTTATGGCTATAAATGATGAATTAAAATGTAAAGCATGGATGGAAAAGATACATACTACTTTCATGAATTGGATGACTCAGGATGAAGGGGAAAGAATGAGGACAAGCAAAGGGGTTTCTATTGTGATATTAAATGTTTATTTTTGCAATTGGAAGAAAATATGATAATATGTTAGCATTTGTTAATTTGATGGTGGAGAGTATATGGTGTTTTATAATTCTCTTTAGTTTTCTCATGTCCTTAAAATGTTTCATAATTTTAAATAGATGTCTATGAACCAGAAGCTCTGAAAGTACCCTATTTTGCAGTGTATAATGTACATTCCCATTTTTGTGTGCATTATGCATGGGATTTATTATACCGATTATTACACCCATGGTCTGTAATCATTAATCCTGTATATAATGTGCATCCTTATTTTTCCCTCAAAAATTTGAGCAAAAAGTGCTCATCATACATGGCAAAGTACGTGTTTGATAAGTACCAATGTTACATTACCACTCACACTGTCCCTGAAACTGTTCTCTATGTATTCTGTCTTTCTGTGATTGAATATTCTCCGGGTCTTTTCCTCATTCATAAGATAAAGGATGAATAAAAGGCCCTTTATGATTCTTTCTAGCTCAGATACACTAGGTGCCTTCCCTTTCCCATCACCTTACACCCCTAGGCTCCTCCTTTAAGGTCACTTATTGAATCTGCTATCAATCCATCTTCCTTTCCTCTTTTTAAGTCTCCTTTTCTGAAAAGTCACAGGTAATATTTGACCCAAGCATGCTGAGTAATCGAGTTTGCTAAAACTCTAGAAAAGTTGTTTTTTTTTTTCCATTTAAAATAAAAACCCTGCATTTTCATCTGCTCTCTTTACCACAGAGGAGGTTTAGGGAGGAGGACGTGATAGAAGAGATACTCCGTGGGGGTGGGGGTGCTACTGCATTCTTACCTGGACATCAATCTCCAGCCAAGGAGCAGCTAAATTGGAGATGGACTAAATTGAGGCCTCCGTAACTCTATGCAATCTGGGCAGGCGCCGTGGGCAGAACAAACTATACTTTGCAACTGGAGCTGGGGTAGGAGTGGGAGAGAGGTCTGTCCAGATCAGAAACATCTTGCGGCATCTTCGCAGGAGGAGGAAGGTGCATTTGGCTGGGCAAATCCCTGGGGGGAAAGTTCTCTGGCTGAAGCAGCCAAGAGAGCACCGGGCTGCAGTCCGCGCAGCCCGGGAGGTGCGGGGGTGGGGCCAAGGACGTAGGAGGGACGGCTGGGTCCAGCTTTCCCACTGCAGGCCGACCGGCTCTGCGAGGTTTCGGAGGACGAAGGTGTGGCTAGAGTAAGTTATCCAAGACCGTGAATGTTCCACCTGCTGAGAACCCAGGTGCAACCATGGGCTACCAGGGGCAGCAGCCCATCATCCCACCACAGGTAAAACTGGAGACTGGGGCAGGTTCTGAAGCCATGTTCCCTCAAAGCTTCATTTACCCTGCGACGGAGGTTGCCTTACCTTCATTTGGGGGTCCTGGTTAGCACCACTGAAAGTTCTCCGGAAGAAGCTTTGCTCTGACTTTTTTTTTTTTTCCCCCCCTTGCCAGGCACTTTTCAATGTAACCCTTTTACTTCCACAAAATCACATCATTGTCTCTCTAACGGATGCTATACTCTGGGGTTCCACGTAGCATCCATGTACTTAGTGCTGCTTTAATTAGGACATTTTAGGGTGGAGTTTGTTTGCAAAACTCTGTTGAGCTACTAGCTATAATTGTTACTCTTTATTATTATTCTCATCATTTTTTATTATTGTGATTGCCATTATATCATTATTGATACTGTTAGTCTACTATATTGCATATTTAACACTTTTCTGGTTTTAACTAGTAAATATTGGTTTAACTTTATTCATTATTGGACATTTTATATATTTAAATAGGGCGATCTAGATGACAAAGAACTCCTCGTTTCTGAACATAAGCACAAAGGGAAAACTTGTCGTCAGTCTGCTGCTGTTTTTAATGTTGTCAACTCTATTATAGGATCTGGTATAATAGGTAAGTATTGCTTTGTTGTTGTTTTTTAAATGTTAAGTGAAAAGGCCAGATTTAAGACTCTTATTGTTAATGTTCATTGATTTTTTTAGAGTAAAGATCTTAAATGATAGAATTGGTAATTGTCTTCCATAAGAGCCTTCCATTTCTCCCTCTGTAACAATGGGCAGTACATCAGTTCCCTTTTTGCTGAAGATGGAGTTGCAATCCACATTCTTTGCACAACTGAGAGCATCTTCCTCCTGCGTTAGGTTAGGTGGAGTTTCATATAGGACATACTGAAAGTTTTTTTTCACATGCTGCATGCACAATTGATAATGTTACCTAATTTACTTTTCCCTCTTCCTGAAGTGTGCATCATTACTTGAATCACCTTTCTATGACCATCTAGAGGTGTAAAACTCCAGATATATGGAAATATTGGAAGTACAAAATTTTAATGCAAAAACATACCAAACTTGTGAAAAATTAAATCCATGCAATAGTACTTTACCCATCTATATAGTGTTAAATTTAAAGTATGAACATAGTAATTTGTATTCATTTTAAATATAATTTAGTCAACAAATAGAAATTGGTTTTAAAAGGTGAATATGATTTTTTAAATAAAGGAGCCAAATCATAATTTAAAGAAATGAGCAGCTCATATTTTCCCAATTTGAAACAAAGACAAAATTAAGTACATTGCATTATAGTTATAAAGGTAGTGATTTTCCCATACTTTTTTTTGTTATTTGAAAACATCCAATTTAAGAAAAAATAGGGACAAAACAGAATCATGTAATACTCATTGAGAATATTATTTTTTGACATTTTAGTCACAGTCATCATCGAATATTTATCTGAACTGAGTGATGTGTATTTTTGTTTTACTTGTTTCCATATATAAATAATTTTTTTCAAATAGCACATCGAGTGGAAGTACCTGAAGCAAAGTGGTAAAAAATAGGGTCAAAGACTTGTTTGAAATTTGCCTCCATGAGCCACAGAGGTGTGGGCAGTTCTTCTTGGCAGAATTCCGGACAAAACTCCTGACTTAAATACTTTAAGCTCATCCATGTCAGCAACATCTAAAATACCTCTTAATTATGTTCAGCCAATTTTCTTCTTTATTTTTAGAGTAAGAGAAGAAGAAGAAGAGAGAGAAACATCGATTTGTCTTACCTCTTATCCATACATTCATTGGTTGCTTCTTGTATGTGCCCTGACCAGGGATCACACCCTCAACCTTAGCATATCAGGACAATGCTCTAACCAACTGAGCTACCTGGCTGGGGCCAATTTTTCAGAGTGTAAAATGCTGCATAGAAATATTTCTAAATATTGTATTGTCCATAATCTAAAATTATTCATTTCCCCACAAAAGTTATAAGAAAATATTTCATATTACCCCCTTCAGCTTTATAAAAATACTTTCACCTTCTCGTTTTTCTCCCCTTTTCCTACATGGTTGCCCACTCTGACTCCTCATGTTCTGTTACCCTTCTGTGCTCTTTTATCCTCTCTGCTTTCCCAGGCAGCACATGAAGAAAGCTTTGGGTCATTTCTCTCCATATTCTAGGTCATATGATCCCTTCACCCTGATGTGAACATGATTTGTATGAACTGGCATCTATTTTTTATTTTCTGCTGTCATTCATATTCCATCACCTCATAAACTTACTCTCTGTATATGTCCTTAACTTATAAGATTTTATTCTTAAATAAGTATTAATATGCTAACATTTAATTTTAGTAGTCATATGCACTGTTTATAATTATGTCATATACATATCTTAGTGTATTTAGCCTACTATGTACAGGAATTGCTAAAAAGTTTCTGTATTTCTAAATGTTTCATTAATGCGATGGGTGGGCATTTTATGTTTTTCCAGGATTGCCTTATTCAATGAAGCAAGCTGGCTTTCCTCTTGGAATATTGCTTTTATTCTGGGTTTCATATGTTACAGGTAAAATACTATGTAATCGCTAATCCTTGCAACGTAAATTGCACAAGGACTATTTTATGCACACACACACTCATACACACACACCCTGTAATAGAGTTTACTAATTGTATTGGATCAAAGAATCCTAAAGAATTTAGACATTTATGTCTGAGAAAACTTACTTTTCTTGCTAATCCTCTGAAGATTAGAAAAGCATTATATATTGTATTACCAAGCCTAAATCCTTTTCATGTGCCCTTTCATTTTATGAAGAACGTGGTAGGAGGGCAAGTCATTTTCAAGGCTGATTAAAGCCAAGACAGCTATGCTCTGAAAGTGCTTTTGTCAGGACTTCCTTTCCCACAGGGACCATGGGCAGGTGCACATGAATGACAAACCTTCTCCAGCTGTTTGTGCAGGTGTTCCCACCTTGCCTGTGTCTGCTCAGGTTTCCCACCTGCCACTGTCTTTAAGCGCAGCAACATGGTGTGTCTATACTACTTCTCTTCTGCCTCCCCCTCTCCATGTAATGTGTTTATTCACACCCAGTCTAAGTGCAGACTATATAACTCATAATCAGGTCCTCTTTCCTTTGTCCTTATCCCTGCTCTGTCATACCTCCCGCTCACCTCATGACAAATGCAGGATGACTGTGGGAGAAGCAGCAAGACACCACCTGCTGTGGTTGATGCTATGGTGGCTGCTATGTGTAGTCACCTAGATGCCTTTTTACCAGGTAATGCAAAACACCTTAACTGTCCCCTTTTCCAGAGTGTTGGCCTGGGCCTCAGTGGTACCACCTTCCTGTGTGGTTATGACCCCAAGCTGCCATTTTCCCACAGCCTTTAGCCAATACCTGACTGATACAGAAACCTTGCCTCCAGGAGGGACCAACACATGGTACAGTTGGAGCTCCGGAGTACCACCTCTGTAGGACTAAGCTGCAGCTGGTCTCCACCTGGGACCCATCCTTCCTGAGGTGCTTCCCCTGCCCCATCGTCTCACACCACTTCTCTGGGGAGATCTCCCTCTTAATCCCTTGCCTAAGAATCTGTCTAAACTCTGCTTCTGGAGACCCTACCCAGATGCTATTTCTCGCAAACTCTCAGGCTTCCAAGCCCAGCCTGTAACTATTGTTATTCCCAGGCTAAAGGAGAAAGAGAGTAAAGCATGTAGAAGATAAGAAAAGTCAGAGCCGCAAAAGCACTGGGCTCCCTTCCCTTTGCTTTCTTCTCTCCCCACCCAAAACCTAAACTGCTTTTAGCTTCTACAGCTCTTAATTTGTAATTTAGTAATGTGGGATCTATAACTTTGTGCTTATTTAGAGTTGCTGGTTTTGAAAATTGTGTTCTATTCCCAAAAGCATTTATCACGCTAAAAATCCCCATTCAAGGATTTAACCTTGTCCTTTCTAATTTCCTGCTTCCCGGTCAATCAGCACTGACTGGGAAAATAATTAACTTCCACCCAGGCATAATAACCATGGCTTATTTAAGTACATTGTAAATATGTATGCACATGGAAAAAAATAAAATGTGTATCACCTAAGAATTCAATACTTGAGGAGAATGTACTAAAGCCAAATCATATCAAACAAAAATAAATCATGCTATGAATAATGTTCTTGACTGATATTATATATAAACCTACAGTGATTATTGTGAGCAGTCCTTTGCAAGGTCATATATTGCAAAACTATTAATCAGTGGAAATTAGTCTTATTAATTTGGTTACATGATCAAAATCCTTAAATAACTTTGATAAATAAAGGTAACCACAGAAAAGAAAAAATACATAGACTATGATTCATTTGGTTTTTTAAATATGCTTTTAAGAGGAAAGTTTACAAGTAGGGTATGATACTAAATTTTTCTTTAAATTGACACTGTAATTACGCAATGATTTGTCTCTAGTGTTATTCTTTTGCCTTTCTAAGGCCTCTAATGAGGTATGACCAGTTCAATGGGTGTTTTTTCCAAGTTCTGTTTCCATGTTTGTGAAATGTTGAGAAGCAAAAATAGAATTATAAATATTTATAACAGAGTTTTATTTTTAATTGCTTTGAGATTTTTTATTTGTCAATTAGAGTAAAATAATTTTTAATATATTTTATTGATTGTCATTACAGTTGTCCCATTTTCCCGCCTTCATTCCCCTCCACGCTGCACACCCCCTCCCACCCACATTCCCCCACTTTACTTCATGTCCATGTGTCATAAGTTCTTTAGCTTCTACATTTCCCCTCTTTAACTTTTCCCCCTCTCTCCTCCTCCCACTCCCTTGTTGTTAACCTTCCATATGATCTCCATTTCTGTGGTTCTGCTCCTGTTTTAGTTGTTTGCTTAGCTTATTTTTATTTTTGTTTTTGTTTTAGGTGTGGTTGTTAATAATTGTGTTTGCTGTGATTTTACTGTACATGTTTCTATCTTCTTTTTCTTAGATAAGTCCCTTTAACATTTCATATAATAAGGGCTTGGTGATGATGAACTCCTTTAACTTGACCTTATCTGAGAAGCGCTTTGTCTTCCCTTCCATTCTAAATGAAAGCTTTGCTGGATAGAACAATCTGGGATGTAGGCTCTTGCCTTTCATGACTTGGAATACTTCTTTCCAGCCCCTTCTTGCCTATAAGGTCTCTTTTGAGAAATTAACTGACAGTCTGATGGGAACTCCTTTGTAGGTGACTGTCCCCTTATCCCTTGTTGCTTCTAGAATTCTCTCCTTCATTTGAATCTTGGCTAATGTAATTATGATGTGCCTTGGTGTGTTCCTCCTTGGGTCCAACTTCTTTGGGACTCTCTGAGCTTCCTGGACTTCCCGGAAGTCCATTTCCTTTGCCAGATTGGGGAAGTTCTCCTTTATTATTTGTTCAAATAAGTTTTCCACTTGTTGCTCTTCCTCTTCCCCTTCTGATACCCCTATAATTTGGATGTTGGAATGTTTAAAGATGTCCTGGAGGTCCCTAAGCCTCTCCTCATTTTTTTGAATCCTTGTTTCTTCCTTCTTTTCTGTTTGGTTGTTTGTTTCTTCCTTCTGGTCCACTCCATTGATTTCAGTCCTAGTTTTCCTCCCATCTCTATTGGTTCCCTGTGCGTTTTTTTTTTTTTTTTTTTCATTTCACTTCTTGTAGCCTTCATTTGTTCATCTAATTTGTGACCAAAATCAACCAGTTCTGTGAGCATCCTGATCACCAGTGCTTTGAACTGTGCATCTGATAGGTTGGCTATCTCTTGGTCACTTTGATGAATTGGCTCTGGGGCTTTCATCTGTTCTGCCATTTGAGCCATTTTTGGGTTTTTGTTTTTTTGTTTTTTTAGTCTGGTTGTACCTGTTATGTAGTGAGGGACAGAGCCTTAGGTGTTCCCTAGGGCAGCGCAGCCCAGTCACTGGGTAGTGACGCTGTATGTGGGGGTGGGGTCCAAGATGGAACTATGGCGCTTGCTCCACTTTCTCTTGTATTTCAGTCCCTTATGCCGCTTTCCACAAGCAAATTGGGCCCTTCTGGTGTTGATTTCCATGTGGGTGGGCTTGTGTACATTCTAGGACCCTGTGGGTCTCTCCAATGAACTCTCCTGCGAGGTTGAGAGTCTCTCCCAGCACCTCAACCCCCACAAGTGTTTTCAATTGGTGTTTTTAGGTTTTATTTCCTGGTGCTGGGGCCCTGGGTTGCGAGATCTGTCTCACTCCCCATTTTCTCCTGGTTTATCTGTGCGTGAATGTAGGACCGCCTGGTCAGCCAGCCACCTTGCACGGCCTCACTTGGTCTGCCCGCTGCCACTCCACACCCGGGGTCCGCTAGCCACCGCCTGCACACCTGGGGCTCCTGCACACCTGGGTCCGCCAACCTCTGCTTTTTCCTGCCGTGACTCCACCCCTCTTACCGGTCTAAAAGAATAGTTATTGGATTTCCATACAGTTCCATTTTCTGTTAGTTCTCATTGTTTTCTTGTTTCTAAATCTTTATTGTCCTTAATTTTGGTTGTGTGAAGAGGCACAGTGTGTCCACCTACACCTCCATCTTGGACAGGAGTAAAGAATAAAATAACTTTTATTGTTCAAAAATACAGAATGATTTTTAAAAAATTCATGTTGAACAACATAAACTCATTCATGGATTACCTAAAATTTGCATATAATATATTTAAAGTGATATCAAAATGTTATAGTGATTGATATTTGAGATTCCTAAAACTTTTAAGGTAACATATTTATAGCCTTTTTTTTTTACAAGCGGATGAAATCATTTACATTTATCATTGACTAAATTTTTAGCGAATTGTTACCTTCAAGCAATGCATTTTGAACTTTGTGAAGTTTGAACTTTATGAAACAGCATTTTCATTCCAAGCCTACAGTTCTTCACCAAAAAATTTATAGCAGCTGTGAAATTGGGTACTCCTCTCTGTTACTCAGGTTTTTATCGATTCTCCGTTTGGTGAATAAGTTGTTGTTTTGCTACATTTATCATCTGCCCACTTTCTGACCAGTCCTCTGTATTGTGGGAAGAGATATCTTTAGCAAATCTTGGCCTGATCACTATTACTCCCCCAATCAAAGCGTTCCAAGACTCCATAATAACAACAGAAAAAAATATTGCATTCAAATCCCTTCATAGTGTAGTCACAGTCTGAATTTTCAGTCTCATCCCCAACTACTCAAACCTCTCTTTCAGCCTGTCACCAGCAGTGCTATGTGTGAACTTTATGTTTTAGCTATTCTGGACCATGTCATCCCTCACATACAGAATATGCTTTCACACTGTCTTCCCACGGATAGTCCCCATGCTTGACGTTTTTTTTCTTTTTTCGCTACCTGGTGAAATCCTATTCATCCTTCAAGACACTACTCAACTTTTCTGTGAAGCTTTTCATAGTTTTAAACAAAGGAAGTAGAATTAATTGCTATGCCCTGTGTGCTTGCAGAATATTTTAAAATATATTTATTGGGTCATTTATCATATTAAATTTGAATCCTGCTCTGTATTGATCACTGATTGATTTCAACAATATTTACTGACACTGCTGCCATTGTAGCAATGAAGAACATTATTTCTGCCTGTATGCAGCTCACCGTGTAGTGTCAGGCAAACCAACGTAAATAGTTACAATACTTCATTAAAAATACCATAATAAAAATATGTACATGATCATAGGAACGTTGGCATTTAACACAACCTCAAAGGAGCAGACATGTTTTGGAAAGAAGGAGATACTTCCACTAAGTGTTTATGAAAATATGTGAGTGAGTGAAGAAAATGGAAGGTTACTTTAAGCAGGTGGAAATGTAGAAATACAAAAGGGAACTGTGTGATTACTCAGTCTGGTTAAAGTGTAGGGTTGATGTTTGTACGTAAGTAGAGGGAGATGCTGGCAGAGAGGTTTGTGGAGGCAGTTATGAAGGTTCCCATGAATGGCTCTATCATTACCATAATTCCCTGAGGACTGCCTAGATGCTGAATATAAAGCCACCACTATACTTAATCCTTCTGACTCCATGAAGTAGGTATGCACTTTCTACTTTTATGGAGGAGGAAACCAAAACTTTAATGGATTCAGATGACATGCCCAAGGTCTACAGTTGCTTCCAACAGAGTTGAGATTTTTATTAAGTGCATGTATTCTAGGGCCAGACTGCCAGGGTCCAAATCCTGACTGCTCCAATGCTAGCTATGGCTGGCACTGGCAATTTACTTAACCTTCTGTGCCTCACTTTTCTCATTTATTAAATGAAGGGTACCTAGGATTATTGTGAAGGATAAACAAGTTAATATATGTAAAGCATTTTTAAAGGGCCTGGCACACAGGAAGTACTGTGACAGTATTTGATAGTATTTTTTGTGTTTGTAATATAATAATCCAGAAAGGTCAAGTCCTCCACCCAAGGTCACAGAGCTAATAAATAATGTTTTCTGCCTCATGAAAAGGAGTTGATTTTTATTAGAAGGTATTAGAGGATCCCCTGGAGTATTTTAAGTGGACCACATGATCATATTTATTATATGGTCAGACCCATCCAAGGGGAAATGTTGAGAAAGTCTCAGCAGATGTCAAAAATGTTTTGGTAGAGGGTGAGATTGGTGGATGAGAAAACTATTTGAAGGTTATTGCCATAATCCAGATGGTATAGGATAAAGGCCTAAGCTCTAAAATAAAGCAAGCTAGGGATTAGAAATGAGGGGATACAGTAGAATAATTTGTGATGCAGTAATGGCCTTGGTGACCAAAAGAATATAGATGATGAATAATGAGAAGTCTAGGTGATTCTCAAATTTCTGTTGATACTATTCACTGATCAGAGAAATATGGATGAAGAAGCAGGTTCCAGAACAAATATATAAATTAGAATGTGGATATTTTAAAACTAAAATGTCTACGAGGTCTCCAACGTGAAATGCTTACTAGGCAGCTAGATGTAGACATCTGGAGTTTTGGAGTCTGGGCTAGAGATACAGATTTGGGGCTTACTAACATCTATGGGAAAACTGAAACCATGCACATGAATGAGATCACAGTAAGCCACCTTGAAGAGTGAGAAAAAGTCTAAGAAGCCATAATAAAAGAAAACTGGTATAAAACTGAGTATCAATGGCCAAAAAAGGTAGGAGGAAATCCAAGAGAAAGTGATGTAGCAAAGGCCACAGGAAGAAGGTTGAAAAAGAGGGGAATGGTGAACAGGAAAAAATTATCACTGAAAGAGCAAATAAGATTGACTGAGGACATGTCAACTGGATTTATCAACTTGGAGTTTATTGAAGAACCTTAAAGAAGTTTCGATGGTGTGGGAGGGATTCAGGGTGGAAATCATACTAGAATTATTTGTATTTTCATCGTTGTCTTTTAATGCATTTCCAAATTACTTAAAAGACAAAAAATAACAAAATCACCTGTGGTAAAAACATGAGCAAGAGAAAAGAGTGCAAGAATCACACCCTGTACATAGTTGTGTACCTAATAAAACCGCATTGTCATTCAGTAGGATAAATGTCATTCACTAGGTTCATTGAGTTAAATGAAGGGAAAAAAAGAAAGATCTTAACTTTTAATTATATAACATCTATATAATTATATCTTCAATTTCAACTTAAAATTGAAACTCAAATCTCTAAAATGTAAATTAAAAAAATTCTTAGAATGCTCTCTCAACCATAACAGTAAAATAGAGTTACTAGTTGTACTTTGTTATAAAATGAATGATCTGAGTCTCCTAAATCTGTTTTTGTGCATGTTTACAGCATTTTTCATTTTCATTCTTCACGTGTTGAATGCCTATGAAATATCTGATTACTTACAACATGTGACTTGGCCATTGAGCCACATCCTATTAATGGTGGTTGCCTTGGCTAGGTTGGGACGTAAAATGAAATACTGACGCTCCACTATAGTCTGCGTATCTTCTCTGTCCAGTTCATCTCATAGATACGTTAAGTATACTTGCATCTTGACTGAAAAATAAATAATTGGGAACAGTACCATTTCATGAAAAATAATGTTTAATGCGAAGTAAGCCTTACCATGCTGATTTACTGTCGCATTAAATTAACCTCTTTTCTAAAAAAAAATTGTCCCTTTTTATGTAAGTCAAAACATGAGAAACCTTTGTATTAAATGTAATTTAACATTTGTTTAATTGCTATTTTTGCCACAGACTTTTCCCTTGTTTTATTGATAAAAGGAGGGGCTCTCTCTGGAACGGACACTTACCAATCTTTGGTCAATAAAACCTTTGGCTTTCCAGGGTATCTTCTCCTCTCTGTTCTACAGTTTTTGTATCCATTTATAGGTAAGATGACTGTGAAGATGCAAATTATACTTATTTGCAAAAAAAATACTGCCATTTCTAAATATAATAGTTTTAATAGTCATTGCATAGTTGTTAAAGAGTGCTAGTAGTTGAGCTATATTCCAAATTAAGCGTTTCCTTCTTTAGTCATTTTTCTCTTATTCCCTGGTCCTTCTGGTTGGTCTTCTGAGTATTTTACCGAAATAAATTGAGAGTGATTTTCATTAGTCTAATGTTTGTTATTCCCTAGTTTGGTGAAAAATAGAGTGATCTGGGAATAAAAGTGAGTGAGAGAAACAGTAGATTTCTTCAAGGCTGAAATACATTTTTTGAAAATATTTTGAAATACATTTGTGGAAGCCATGTACAAAACCAACATGCTATTTAAAGTTTGTACTCTAATGATGAAAATGTTACCTAACACTTCTTAAATAAATGAAATGTTAAGATTCAACAATGGACAAATTGACTTCATTTTTTTAACCAGTAATACAGAAGTTATTGCTTAAATCACTAGTTTGTTATGTCTCTACCAAAGGCTAAGAATGTATTTCCCCCAAATCTCCCCTCATTTATTTTTTAAATGAGGAGATATTTTGGAGCCTTCATAATATTCTGTTGTTATTCCTCACATTGAACAATACATGTATTCCTGAAAAAGTATTTAGAAACTGAACTTTAATGACAAATAAATCACATTTTAAATGACTACCAAACCTCACTATTATTTAAATATACTTGGAAAGAATCAATTTGTAAAGTGAAAATCTTTTTAATACAAATTAATATTATTCCATAAATCTGTTGTCTAGTTATTTTTAAAGTTGTACATAGTGGTAACCAAAATATATATTTAAAAGTAGCAAGGTTATGCCAATATTTGGGAAGTAGTAACTGATTATTTTCAAAATATTCAAGATAAAAATCTTATTGGTGACTGTATGATTTTAATTATGTATTCAGCTATGATAAGTTACAACATAATAACTGGAGACACTTTGAGCAAAGTTTTCCAAAGAATCCCGGGAGGTAAGTAAATATATTTATTTTATATAGTTTCTCATAGTTAATGTGTTTTATAATAATTTATAAGTAAAATATTTGCAAGTTCAAGAGTCAAATATCTGGCAATATCTAGGATTCATTCTGATCCTAAAATATTAATCCTTTATATATAGTTTAAATCTTATTTAGCTGTTTAAAAATATGATTACTATTATTGCTGTACTTAGTAATATTATTATTATAGTATATTTAGTATAATAGTAAGTTATTAATATTATTATTATAAATATTATTACTCTACTTAGAGTGTATTTGAAATATCTTATGCTATGTATCACCAACTCTGTTAGTAACATTTTCTCATGTACTATTTTTACTACACCATTTCTTAGATAAGCAAGCTGATATTTTCCTCTGCTATTCTATTAATATGTAACTTTAACTCTTGCATAGTTTTGTGAGTTTTTAAATTTATTTTTTTAAGATTTTTATTTATTTATTTATTTATTTATTTACTTACTTACTTACTTACTTACTTATTTATAGAGGGGAAGGGAGGGAGGAAGAAAGGAGAGAAATATAAATGTGTGGTTGCCTCTCATGCACCCCCTACTGGGGACCTGGTCTGCAACCCAGGCGTGTGCCCTGAAAGGAAATAGAACTGACAACACTTTGGTTTGCAGCCCGTGCTCAATCCACTGAGCTATACAAACCAGAGTTGTCTTGTGAGTTTTGACAATGCACATGGTCATATAACCACAGCCACAGTAAAAATACAGAGTAATTCCATAATATCCTGATTGTCCCTATTTCGCTTTACGGGCAAACCCATCCCCATCTCTGGCCCCTGGCAACCATTGATCTAATTTCTCTGCCTAGTTTTGCTTTTCCCAGAATGTCAATCAATGACATTATATAGTATCTAGCCCTTCTAGTCTGGCTTCTTTCACCTAGCATAGTGCATTTGAATTTCAGCCATGACTTTGGGTATATAGTAGTTTGCTCTTAAAAAAAAAAGAAAAGAAAAGAAAAGAAACAATTGCTGGAGAATGTCCCATTGCATGGTTGGACTGGACAACAGTGTATCTGTCACACAGTTGAGGGACATTTGGGTTGTTCCCAGTTGAGGGTGATTATGAAAGAGAAGTATGAGTATTTTCAATCAGACCTTCTTATTAACATGTGCACAGCCCCCCTCCCCTTTCAACCTTTCCTCATATCATGGCCATTTGCATCATTCAGCCTTTGTGCTTCAAAGAGCTTCTCATCCAACCCACATAATCCCCATTTTATTGTGACCTGACTCTATAGTCATTATTGTAGTTGAAATTGATACAAACATGCCTTTCCTCTTAGTACTTGAATCACTCATTCTAAAAGACATACAAAACAAAGGAAAGCAAAACCTAGAACTAGAAATTGCACCCCTTCCTCTCACTGGGTTAGCTGAAATCAGGACCCCTTGACCATCAAGTCACAAAACCAATGCTTGCTTGCTATGTGACCGTGAGAAGGTTAACACCCTCTCTGAGTTCTAGTCCGTTCATCTCTAACTTATGAATTAGAGTATCAACTGCTTCCTATCATTTTTATGCAAAACAAGAGAGATAATATAGACAATGCCTAGCATTTAGTAGGTTTTCCTAACATTGTTAGCTATTATTATTGTTACCCTGACCTATTGCAGCTTCTGTTCTGGTCCTCAACCTTCAAATCTTAATTTCATAAACGTAGGTCATGTGAGTGAATAGAATGCTATGTAAAAAATGGGAAGAATATAATACCACATATACAATATGATCTAAATTATAAATTTTCTCTTTGCATAAATAAATAAGGAAGACATTTAAAAATACATTCAGTATAAATTGTGGTTATCTTTTAATTGTGGGACCCATGGGATTTTGTTTCCTTTGTTATTTGTTATTTTCCAAGGTTTTTCAAAGGAGCATGTATTAATATTTAGTTGTTATCACTTTATTTTCATATGTAAGAAGCAATACACATTTATTAGGAAAATATTAAAAAGCAGATAAGCAAAAAAAAGAATGTAGAACATACTCATAATCTTTCCCTCTCAAGAAAATCAAGTAGGAACAATCCTTCCAACATTCCCTACCTTTTTTCCTTCCTTCCTTCCTTCCTTCCTTTATAATGTATACTATGAGCGTTTTAAGAATGCATGTAACTTTAAATAGTCATATGAATAACATAACACTATACATCTTGTTCTGTAATATGCTTTTTTCTCTTAGCAATACATTAGAACACATACTCGTAGCAAAACATAGAGATCTATTGTAGTTGCTTAATTGGCAGTTTATTATTCTCCAGTGTCTATTGTGCAGTTACTTTAATTTTAATTTAATTAATTTAATTTTCCCTGATAGAAACACTTTATTACTTTTTGATTTTAATTTTATAAATATATATATATAAATTTATGCTCTTCATAAAAATAATTTATCATAGATAAGGCTATAGTTCCTTTTGAAACACCCTTCCTGGTTATTAATTTTATAATCATCAAAAATGACTTTTAAAATATAGATCACATACCAAAGAACTCACTTTTATTCTTATCACAGTTTCTTTACATTGTTGCATATCATATTTTATAAGGTGTGATTATTTGTATGTCTTGTATAGATTAATATGATGCCAAAGTATTTTTAGAAGTAGCTAAAATCCTTAGTAAACCTGCATTTGTTTTCCTGAAATGTATCACCAATGTCTTAGATTGACAAGTGGGCAATTGCTTATACTTCTCCCAGATAACTTCAGTCTTAGTTCATAATACAAGTCAAAGTAATGAGAAACATCAATATAAGAAATAGTATGTTTATGTGATTTTGGTATTTTTGAAATATTTCAATGTTCAGTTTTCCCTACTATTGTTTAAACATTTAGAATGCTTATTTGGGTGCATTTTTGTTAAAAGATTGGTAGGGGTGATAGATCTTATCATTGGATCATTAGTGAAAAATACCCTTTACATGGACGGGGATCCTCAGTTATCAGGCTCCTAGATGCTACTCACAGCAGTTTATTTTAGTGTTTTTCTAGGCCTTAGAATTTTCCCACTGAAGAAAATATATTTTCTACCAAATATATCACAAGGGGGGAGTTTGGAAGGGTAAACAGAAATAGATATAGAGATAATTTAATTCAAGTCATGTTTACCAGGAATATGTAAATAGTTGCATTCAGGATTTGGGAAACAAATTTCCTGTTTTATTGTTTTAATTCACAACTTTATGATGATTGTTTAGTTATGGTTGAGTTAAATACTCATGATTAATTATTCCATTCTTGTGTATACAAGTGTGTGTGTGTAAAATTTATGCCATTTTGAAATTCCTATCATAGAACTTTCTTTTCAGTTAGTTTATTGACCATATAAGAAAATTAATTTCACTTTTCAGAGCAATAGCTTCTTTTTTACTTTTTAAATCGCACTCAGTTATTTGAGACTTGGTTTCTACAGACTTTAAACTTCAAAGAATTAAATGCACAAAGACTGGGTACCACTAGAATATTTCAAATATATAGCTACATGATCTCTGAAGGAATTCAATATGGGCTAAAAAGTTTAAACAATAGTGTCTTCATTGGAATAGGTATAGATCTCTTAAAGCGAATACTGTGATTAGCACAGCTTTAAAATATATATAAATTTTTGTGTGTTCTAACTTATGTTTATTTTTTTTTGTACTTAATGATAGTCTCTCTCTGTCTCTCTCTCTGTTGTTTAGTGGTTATGAGAGCCAAGAGTCTAAGGTATTGTGTCCCAGATTTCAGCCGCTTCCCTGTGACTTCTCTGTTCAACAAGTTGCTTCTCTCTACTTTCCTTCAAGGGAAATATTTGTTCCTCAACAAAAAGATAGAAATATAGTGAATATTTTTACCTAAATATTTAGTTTTGAAGTTTTGTTAAAGTTTTACTGTTTAAATTTCTCTGAAATACAGAAATTTTTTTTTTAAACCTAAGAAAATGTTCACTCCCCATGTAGCTTACTTTCTCAATAAATGGTTTTGCTACTAGAGGGTTTTGGACAAGGAATGATATAATGTTTTGTCTTGGGGGATGTTTTTGCCTTTGGAAAGGATCTCCGTGGTTTTTAGGTTAAGAGTATACTATACTCTAAGGGCACAAAGGAAGGTAGAACAAGGAAACTGATTAGGAGGCCGTTAAAATCATTTAAATGTAAAATATTTTAACATTTGAACTATAGGTTTATCTATAAGTTATCTTGTATTTATTTTTTGTGTACTATTTCTAGTCATACATGGTTTTATGGAGCATATTTACTCTTAAAACTTTGTCCTTTATATATTATTTAATATTTTAGTTATTTTGATAATTCAATATTTATTGTGTCACTGGTGAGCTACTCATCTCTACTAACACTTCATAATATCGATTGTGTTTTAGTTGACCCTGAAAACTTGCTCATTGGTCGCCACTTCATTATTGTGTTTTCCACGGTTGTCTTTACTCTGCCTTTGTCCTTGTACCGAGACATAGCGAAGCTTGGAAAGGTAATTTTTACATTTAAGTAGGCGCAGAAATGTATTTTCCTACCTGCATTAACTTTGTCCAACTACTGTCTCTATGACCAACTTCTTAATTGCAACATTTATTTTTAGTTTCTTTTAGTTTAATTTTAATGGTGATAGAGTAAACTATGGTTGAATCTTTAGCTTATTGTTGGGAATGGAGATTTAAATGATGAGTGTGAACTAAATACATCCTTTTTCTTTTTCTTTTTAAGGTAGATACTCTGATGTCAGGCAGCCACTTTACATTTAGAAAATATAAAGAATTATACTTAAACTGAGTTTTATTTAATAAAAAAGGTTCTATTGTTTTTATAGAGAGTAAGTTAAACAATTTAAAAGCAAACTAACTTTAGAAATAAGGATGAATCATTTTATTGACTTAAAATTTTCTTTGTAAATTACAATATCTATTGTGCCTATTTTTCATCCATCACATTCAAATGTCAATGTTTTGACTAATTGTTGAGAATTTGGCCAGTGTTTATGATTTGTATTGCTAAAAACAAATGCTGATTTCTTTCTAATGAATTCGACCAGATAATTATTTAACTCACTACATATGCTCATCAACATAGAGTGGCCTCTACTTGGTTGTATTGTATTTCCTCACTATCAAGAAATGTTTGTATTTTACCCAAAATATTATTGGTGCCATATCTACATGATGCCAAGCATTCTCATGAGAAAATTATTTAAAGAATTGTACATATAATATTTTTATATTCCATTGAAAAATTATTTATATTCCATATAAAAATGTTGAAAAATCTAACAATCGATTGAATTTTACTTTCTGCTGTGATGTTTGATGTGGGGCCATAGTTAAGAAGTCCCTCTTTTCAGGCAGAGCTGAAAATACAGATTATATTCCACAGTATTCAGATTATTCTCCTTCCTTTTTTTAACAGTCATCCAGAAACAACCAAGAGTATATCAAAAGGGGCTTTTATAGTGAAATATCTGAAATGGTTGGACTGTCTTCCATTCACATGTTCAGTGTAGACATAAATGTTACTTTCACAGAGCAGAAGGCAAGGAATTCAGGAAAAGAAAGCTGCTAATATTCTATCATTATCTAAACATTTTCCCCTAAATGTCCCTTTTATGTGTCATATTGAAATGTCTAAATAAATCTCCTAATTAGCAAAGCACATAGTTAGGAGCCCTGATCTGGAGTCAGGATACTTGCATTTGAGTTCTTCCTTTGCCACTTTCTTGCTACGTAACCTTGAGAATATTACTTAATATTTCCATTCCTCAGTATTTCTGTTCCTCATTAGATCAGAGTACTCATAACAGAACTTTCTAGTTAAAAACTAACAACAGAAAACAAGATTAATGACCATTAAATGAAATAAAATTAATTCTGTATTTTATATTCTTACAAGAGAAAAAAATGTAAAATGTGTTTATCCATTAAAAATTAAGAGAAAAACATACATCTAGTGTAATGAGTGCATAGAACACATATACACATAGACCAGTTGATATTTTAACCAGTTGAAGTAAATATGGGAGAGAGAGGAAGAAACAGACTGAGAAACACAGATGAAACAGCAAGATCACAAAGGAAAAAAGACTACCAGAGCTAGAGAACAAAAAGAAAATAGCAGAGCACCCCCAAAATGTGGGGGTGTCGTTGCATTGGAAGGGTGAAGGTAAAATAAAGACAGAAGCAGATGGAGTAACTATAGATAGGATAAAACTACAGGTCAACACTAACATAGGGCCTGAAGAAAACTAAACATACTTTCATTTAAAAATCACCAGTTCTGCATTCTCCACAGGAAGCCACTAAAAACATGTAAAGCCATGATACAAGATTACAATAGTCATATATGATACTTGTTCTCCTATTTAAAGGGAAAAAACTAAGACTGTGGTCTGATAAAAAGTTACATACTTGAGATTATCACCCCAATCTGTAAGAATAATAAATTACTAAATAAATATTTGAAATTGTGCATATGTTTACTTAAGTAAAAAGAGAAACACCTAATATTTTCAATAAAATAATCTCTATAGCAGCAATTTTCATTCATCTTATTCATCTCATGGCATACATAAACTAGTTACTGAAATTCTGTGGCACACCAAAAAAATGTATTTTTTGCCAATTTGACAAAAATAGGTATAATTTTGATTCATTCCCACTGGGCGGCTATTGTTGTGTTGGCTGTTGTCATTTTTTTTATTTGACAATCTAAGGGAAAAAAGGTCAGTGACCCTGACTAAATAGTTGGTATTGCATGTTTTAAAAACTCTTTGCAGCACACCAGTGTGCCTGCCATGGAACACTGGTTGCAAATCCCCACTCTGTACTAAATTGAAAATATCTTTACATTTTCTTTTGCAGATATCTCTTATTTCTACAGTTTTAACAACTCTGATTCTTGGGATTGTAACAGCAAGGGTCATCTCATTGGGTCCATACATGTAAGTTTTGTTGCTGTATTGGTTGGTCTTTGATTTATAACTTTCACATAGATATTCATTTGACATAAATTCTAAAATGTAAGGTAATCATGGTATCAGACACATCATTTTTCTTTAGTGTTTGACAAAATGAAAGAAAGATTTACATTTCAGTAGACATGCACCTTGGACTCCGCCTGGCCAATGAGAACAGTGAGAAATAGAATCTAAGTAGAACACTCAGGAGAGAAAGTAGATGGCAGAAATTTCTATTTCTACCTCAGAGAAAGATCTGTTCTTGACACAGTTTCACCAATCTAGGATGAAATGAGGTGAATAAAGTATATTTTGGATGGTTTTTGCCATTGAATAAAATATAGTCACATTGAAAGCCACCCTTTATTCTCTCTTAAGATTATAGTCTTTAATTATTTTGTGTTAAAATGCTTCATCATTTGTGAACTTGTAGTGATAGATGATAGTGGTATTTATTTGTTTTTAATGTTATTAGTTGGCCAAATATAATGTTGGTAATTTGATATTGGTTTCCCAAATTTTACTTACCCATCCATGAAATTCAAAGTGTGTGTACTGCTGATCTAAAAACTGCACAGTTTTTATTATTTGATTAGAGAATAGATTCACCAGGTAAAGACTGAGTAGTTTATATCCATCATCCCAAGAGAATGCTGGAATGAAACTGAGTAAATTGGCTTTAAATGCAAAATTTGATTCCCATTCTGCACAATAAATATTTGTTGAATGAACGAATAAATAAATAAATAAAACATCATGGAGTTTCCAAGAGACTTTAAATATTTTCTCTATCCCAAATAAGACAAAATAAAACTAATTTAAGGCATAATGTCTAGGACAGTGCAAGAGACAGGCTGGGGGGTCTTCAAGGAATGTTATCTGTGAGAAAAAATATAAAAAGGAAGCCTTGTGAATAGCTATAATTAATAAGGTGGTACTTTACTTTTTTCTATTGATTGACTGCTGTTTGGCAAAATCACTTTATTTTTAACTGTGTTAGTGTTCTTAGTTTACCAGAAAATGACCAAAAATTTTGCCTCAAATTTATTTGGAAGAAAATATGAAATATCTAGTCTAACTGCATTTGATATGGCCTTTTCTTTGTAAAAACCAAGTTAACTTTTTTAAATGTAAATAAAAACTAAAGGTATAAGTACCTATAATGTTTCTATTAATGTTCTCTTCAAACAACTTAATCCCAGTTCATAGTTGTATCAGTCATCTTGGGTTGCTAGAACAAAATGCTATAGGGGGGTGGCTTAAACAACGGAAGTTTATCTTCTCATAGTTCCGGAAGCTGATGGCATGGTGGGATTCTGGTGAGAAATTTCTTTCTGGTATTCATTCAGTGTCTTCACGTGACAGAAAGTGAGAGAGATGGCAAGCTCTCTGGTGTCTCCTCTCATAAGGGCACTAATCCCATCAAGAGTGCCCAAACCCTATGACCTCATCTAAACCTAATTATCTCCCAAAGTTCCCATCTGCACATGCCATTTAATTGCGGGGGCGGGGGTGGGGGGAGGCGGGGAGGCTGGTGTGGGTTGTTAGGGTAGCACTTCAACTCATGGATTTTGCTGAGGGGCTCAGTTCAGTCCATTACAATAGCGTTTTTGAAATACACTAGTTCACTTCAATGTGACCACTTATTCTTTCACTTAGTAAACTCAGAATGCCTGTTGTTTCTGGCTATTTTTGTGTGTGCTGGGAGAAAAAAAGCAGACAGGCTTATGTAAGTCAGCACCTGCTGCAAGTTGTTCACAAGCAGGTATGGAGAAGGGACTTATTTAAAGAAAAAGAAAAAGAAATGACAGTATAGCATGAGGAGTGCAAAACTGAAGCATAAACTTGGAGCAGCGGCAGTGCCAAAGAAGAGAGTGCATAGCAGTCTGTCTGAATCAGAGAGGGCTTCCTGGAGAAAGAGAAACGTGATCTGCATGTGTCGAAAGATGAATCTGAACGTTTTCAGATAGATGAGCATGTAAAAGGGATTACAGGCTCAGGTAAGGCAAGCATAGAAACCCGAAGGCGTATATCAAATCTACTGACATTTACTTAGCATCTATTATGTTGATACTGTATTGAGTTGAGATTTTCAAAAGTTGAATGTACAGCCACAAAAAGCTAATAACTATATTAAACAGAATTCAATAAATAATTTTTGGGTAAAAAACTTAATTGCTCATGACAACCATTTTAATTGAAGCTTTTATTATGAAAAGTGATTCTAGAGAATAAATCATTAGGTTATAATAAAAGATCTTACAGATATAGTATAGCACTATGAGGCAATATTGAGAAAAAAACAAGGACTTAAATGTTGGAGGTAAATAAATTATTCATTAATTGAGCTCCCATAAACAGATGAAAGCAAGGATTTTTCAACTCTGGCTTCACATTAGAATTACCTGAGAAGCTTTAAAAAACACTGACGCCAAGTCCTCACCTGCAGATATTCTATAGCAATCTGTCTAGGGATAAGGCAATTAGATTCATTATTTAATAGTTACAAGTCTATGAACAAGGTTTCACAGTCCCTTGGTTTAAAGAGATTAAAATTGAGAAACATGAATAGAGCACTCAGGGGCACGGACAATGGGGAGGATTGACTGCGGGAGTGGGGGGGACAGGGGAGGGGAGAATATGGGGGAAAGGCAGAACAACTGTAACTGAAGAACAATTTTTTTAGAAAGCATACTTTTAACTGATGAATCATATCTAAAAACAGACCTGAGATTTGGTGTTTAGTTATTCTTTTGTCATTATTTTTCATGATTTATTCTCCACTTCTTTTTTTAAGTATCATTTATATATAAAATGTGATGTGAGATACTATTGTGAATACAGAGAAAAATAAAGTATCTCATAAATGATCATCCTGGAGGCAGTGTATCTCCACACAAAGGAAAGAGAAGGGAGAGGCCACTTCCTGGTGGAGCTAAGTGAATTGATTTTATGGCCAAAGAGCTATTTATTTCTGCCATAAACAAAATGAGGCCTGTATCTTTCTAACCTTCCTCTAGTGGTGATATCTTATTTTATCTGAGCTTTTGACATTTTTCTAATAGGGATTATTTACTTAACTCTTTCAATATTTAGTTGTTAAAGGAGTGTGCTTTTTTAATACTGTGCTGCCTTTTATTTCTGTTTGAATACTTCTGCAAACAACTTCTGTTTGTCCAGATTTACAATCAGGCTAATCAGATCCCATGTTCAGGGGTTGGCATAGTTGCTAGTCAGGCAGGCTTCTTTCTGAAAATGTGACAGCCATGAATGCTCATGATCCATAAAACATGAGAAATTCAATACTCCATGTGTGTTTTTCCTCATTCTTGGTTCAGATGAGTGGTCCAAAAAGGCATACTTTTTCAGAGGGTTTTTAAAGTGGTATTTGAAAAAGGTTTTCAAACCCACTATCAGAAAGAGGGAAGGTCTGTAATGGCTACTGGTATTGACCTTGTTACTATGGAAACACCTTTTTAGTGGTTGTGTTTTAAAAATAAAACACACAATTCAATTTCCTTTTCCATAACTCATGGGGCCATAAATTCTGCTTTCTGATATGATTTCAAATTTCTCACAGTCCAATGACTTTCAGTTCTTTTTGGAAATAATGGTCAGTTTTATTGTATTTTCTAACCTTTTGCTTTCTATAAACTGAGGTGGTAAAGCAATTTAATTGCTTTCCAGGAAGTGTGCTAGTACAAAAATGCAATACCACAGTTCTCCCATTCTTTTTTAAACTAGAATCAGAGACATTATTGCTATGAAAACCTTCATTTTGTGCTTTATTAATATTCAATTCTTTTCATTCAGGATAGAAATCATAGAATGCTGTCCAAATTTACAACTATTTTCTCTTCAGATAGCATCTCTTTTACAAAATTTAAAACAATAGTATGTGTGGTTGGTGTTTCAAACATAATTCCAAAAATAAAGATAGACTTTTCACAGGTAGTTATGTATATAATATGGACCATCCACAAGGACCTCAGTACATATTTTTTTTTACCCCTTAAAATTCTAATCCTGAAATTCTACCATATAATGCCATACATAAGGAGAAACTAGAAGGAATTAAAGACAGGATCAGAAAAAATGGGTAAAGACAGAGGAATAGTACATATTTGGGAAAAAAGAACAATTAGTTTTGTCAAATACTAGCCACTGAATTTTTGATAATGTATAAGGTATTGTTCTTTTTGTTGCCAATGACAGCAACCCAGGACCCTAAGTGAATGAAGCAAATAGAATTTATTGACTCACATTACTGTAAAGTTCAAGGGTAGTTCTTTTATTAGATTTCATTGGATTTAGGAGCTCAGTCAATAAAATCAGATGTAATTTTCTTTTTCTATCTCTTGGCTTCTAGTTCCTGAAGGGTTTTCCCTTTATTGTGACAGGATGGCAGCAGCAGCCTCGGCCTACATCCATTCAAGTCCAAGTCCATATAAAAAAGGGGAGCTTTGTCTTATAAATTACCTCCAGCTTTACTTCCAGTATTAGTTCTGATTGGCTACAGTGAGGACCCAAGACAATCCCAAACCCGATCATCATGGTCTGTGTTACTTATTTTTAGATTACATGCCTACCCTCCACGCTAAGAATAAGGGCAACCAAAGTAAATTACATGAACCAAAAGTAGGGGAAATGATGATCCCAAAGGAAATCAAGGCAACGATGCCAGGAACAGACATTACATGATGTAAAATTCAGAATTCCACTACAGGTGATAGGGAGTTACTGGTAAACTTCCAGGGAGTCAATCTAATAAGATAGGTAGAATCAAGGTTATAGAGAATTAAGATGAAAACAAATGATAGGAAAGTGAATTTTGCAGATCCTCTCTCTCCTTTTCCTGTCTTATTTGTGTGTGAAGAGCATCAATAAATGCAAATGCCATGACAAAACAGTGGCTTCAAGGAGTAAGAACTATAAATAACATGTTTTACCATAGAAGATGTTGAACATTTTATAGACCAAGCCAAAAGATGGAGCCAACAGTCACCCAGGAGATCTTGAAAAGTCAGAATTTATGATACAGAGTAACCCTTGGAGAGGAATTGAGATACTTCTTCCTCTTAAAACAGTAAGAGTATGGAGAGCAAAATATGAATTCATTCTAAAGACCAGTGAAAAGAATTTGAGTTTTCATGCCCAGTACCCTCTATTTTTTCAGAGATGAGATTATTATCTGAGAATGTGGTAGATAGGAGTAGGTTCAGAACTTGAATGCTTGCATTGGTTAAATTTGGAACTTTCACCCTAGGAAGTGAGAAGGGACTTATACATGGGGATAAAATAATGATGTTATTTGTTAAATTATCTTTATTCATTTTTATATGTTTTGTTGTATATGTTATGTATTTCTCACCATATTGTAAACTCCATGAGAACAGGGATCATATTTGATTTTTTTTTCACACCGAATCCCCATTACTCAGTACAGTGCCTAACACAGAATTAGAATTCAGCAACGAACTATTGACTGATCAGGTGAATAAATGAATCCATGTATTTTCTGATTTTAGTTGATTCAACTTGAGGATTAACCAACCAACATTTTGAAGTAATGATACAATAAAAATGATCTTGGAACAATAAAAATGCCACACAAAAACATTCTTCTCATAGAAAATTTTCCTTAGGCTACTTCTATGTTAGAAAAAAATTTGCTAACTCATAGCTAAAATATTGTTTTAGCACCAAGTTCTGTAGCACTGTTAGAGCAACTGGTAAACTTTACCAGACAGATTGCCTACATGAAACAACAAATAGAACCATTGTTTGACTTGAATCTACATAAGAATAGGAAAAACAGCTGCAAAACAACATATTCTGAGAGGTGAGTTCAGTCGCTGTAGTGTTAGTGGAGCCGGAGGAACAGCCTAGGCTGCTCAGTGTTAAAAACACTTTCTACCCATCATCAATATTTTCATAACTGGCTGCCTTAGTGAGGTTTCCCACCTGTTTGCTATTTCCAGTTAGAAGACAGAGTGGTCTCTGGCATAGATTCATAACCAAAGAGCAAAAATAGAATCACCTGTCCTTTCAGCCAATAAACATCTACAATGTCCACCTGATGGCAATCATTCTTCTAGGTATTGGGACTGTGAAGATGAAGGATGAGCCCCTGACCTCAGATACCTGTAGTGTGTGGATGGGGAGTATAGACATTGGAGAGATCATGTCAATATAATACTTAATAGAATTATGGGAAAGTGCAATAGAAACAGAGGAAAGGCTCTTAGCACAACCTGGACAGTGGTTATATTTCAAGATAAGACAATTTGTGATCTGCCGCTTGAAAAAATGTACTGGCATTAGTTGGGTGAAAAATGAAAGGTGGGCAAGATTGGAAGTTATTGTTAACAAAAGTGTGGAGGCCTACAAGCATGATGTTTCTAACATTAGGAGGGACTTGGAGAAGAGGAACACTATGCCATTGATTAGTGGAACCATCAGATAAAAATAAAGGTGCTTTTATAATTCTCCTCAAATATATTTTTATCATAGTTTTAACAATAGTCATGTCTTCATATTATCTCTTGAAAAACTGCTGGCCCTCACCAGGTAGCTTAGTCAGTTAGAGCATAGACCTGATATACCAAGGTTAAAGATTCGATCCCCAGTTAGGACATATACAAAAATCAACCAATGAATCCATAAATAAGTGGAACAATAAATCAATGTTCTCTCTCTCTTTCTTTCCCTCTCTCTCCCTACCTCTCTCTAAAAAAAATCAATAAACAAAGAAAACTGCTAAAGACAGTGCTTCACTAATCCACTGAATATATAGCTTCCATTTTTTGGAAGTAACTAGAGTTTTGGTGATTCTGAGCTGAAAGTTTGGCTAGAATGTGCTAAGAAATGATCGTAGAGAGGTTGGAAGAAACCAACATGAAAGGAAAGCATTATGTGTAGTGCATTGAAAGTTCTTAAGCAGGGGAGTGAGCAGAGCTAGTCTCCATTTCAACTGGGCTTCTCTTGCAGCCGGGGTGAGCAGAGATTGGGGGCAGAAAGGCCTGGCAGGAGGCTGTCTATAGCACCTAACAGGCAGCTGGAACAGTATAGGAACAAGGCTGGTACAAGGAAGAGGAGGATAAAGGGGGTGATGGCAAGGTTTCCAGTTTGGATGACCAGGTTGGTAGATGGTCCACAACTCACCACACAAATGAGAAAATCAAAGAGTCTATTCAGTCAGTTAGCGTTTACTTAAATGCTTACTGTTTTAGTCCCTTTTCTAGGTACTGGAGCTGGAAAGATCAATAAAGCACAATCCCTTTCTCCAGGTCTCTTAAATTTGCTGGGGGTGAGGTGGGGTGGACAAACACATAGAAGATAACCTCAACAGACTATTTAATAAAATTCTGAGCAAATGCTATGGAAACAGGAAAGGAAGAAGGTCTGGTGAAAAATGTTTTTAATATTTTAATATCTTGATTTTGAGTAACACTTGGGTTATAGAGAAAGGAAGAAAAAAGAGAAATCACCCAGAGCTGTAGAAATGCAAGTGTGGGGTTCAGGGAGTGTCTGCCATGGACAGGGTTGTTCTGGGACCGCAGGTGTGGTGAAGAGAGGTGAAATCTAAGGAGAACTCGAATGGAAAGTAATTATCTAGAGCTCACATCTGAAATTACACTATTTTAATGTAAATTCTCAAAATATTCGAATGTAATTCTGTTTTTTAAAAAACACAGTAGAGAACAAAAACAACATACGTAATTCTAACAGATTTTATTATATTAAAAAGTGATGTAATATCACTTTTTAATATAATATCCTGCCCCCTCCCACTCACTCTCTGCACTTTCAATCCAAACTGACAGAAACAGCTAACACCAAATTTTAGAGTTGACAGAGGAATTAGAGGTAATAGTGGAAAAAAGAAAGACAAACATAGGTGACAGAATAAAAATCAAAAGTGGTTGGTGTCTCAGCTGAGAAAAAGGAAGCATTTGTGATGTTTATGGTTCCAAGCTGTGCAAGCCTTTTATATGATTCATATAAAAATTATATTTTGGCAAAAAAACCAGCACAATGTCTTATATGAATTTTAACTGAAGATTAGCTTTATGTAAAATTTGCGTTTAAAAAGAAAAGGATCAGTTTTGATGTTTAGAGGGATTCCCAAGAATTTTCCTGAGCAGCTTTCCATGTTCACATAAATCACAATTTTCTAGAGAAAAGACTCAGAAGAGACGTGAGCCGGGAGCCAGGAAGTGGCAGAGGGCTGCCCAGACCGAGCTGAGGAAGTGGGCAGATCTGCCTGTGTCATTAATAGTTTGTGGTGCGACAGGAAGCGTGAGGCCTTTGTTTGCCTGCCAACCAGAGCCCTTAACTCTCGGATGTCTCTGGTTGAAGAGGTTAATGTGTAAGTCTCTCTTAACAAAGATGCAGGCTCTGCCGAGAGGGTCTTGGAAAAGTGCTTGTATTTAGTGGGCAAGTATTTAGGCAGGTACCACAGAGAGGTGTGATGTTTGATCTTCCTGATCGGAGGTCTTATGTTCTGAGGATCAGAAGCAATCCCCCTGAAGCTTGTTTTCATCGATCTGTGAAGACTGGAGATACATTTGCTAGGACTTGCTTCCTACTACTTTGCCTTATTACTACTACTCAGCTGTTGTAAAGATAAGGTGGAATTTCTCTTTCAAAATAGGATGAAATGCCTCAATCCAAGAATCCAAGCTGAGATGATACTGCAAAATGAATAAATCTCCAAAACCTCCCCACTCCCACTTCCACCCCACACAAAAAGTTTTCTAAAAACATGTAACTAAGCATATGGCTGAATAGGGAAGCAATTATTCTTTTGAAAGTATTTGCCATCCCAAGGCTGCAAACTGCTATATGCCAGCCTCTATTTTTGTTAGTATTAAAATATATTAAAACACTTGAAGCATTACTCCTTAAATGATCTGACCCTCATAGTAAGCTTCCATTACATTGCCATGATCTTTTTGAAACTTTGTAGGGCATTTTACATTAGAGTTTGCTTTTGATATCGTACCATCTGTGGGTTTGGACAAATGTATGATGACATGTATTCATCATTTATTATCATGCAGAGTACTTTCACTGCCCTAAAGTTCCTCTATGCTCTGCCTGTTCGTCCCAACCCCTAATCCCCAACCCCTGGCCACCGCCCATCTTTTTCCTATATTCATAGTTTTGCCTTTTTTGAAATGAAATACAGTTAGAATTACACCTTTCAAATTGGACTTGTGGTATATAGCCTTTCAAATTGGCTTTTTGGACTTAGTAATATATATTTAGGTCTCCTTCATGTATTTCCATGGCTTGATGGTCTATTTATTTGTAACACTAAAAAATGATATTTCATTAACTGGATGTACCAGAGTTTATTGTTCATTTACCTACTGTAGGACACCTTGGTTGCTTCTAAGTTCGGCAATTATAAATAAAGCTGCTATAAATATCATATGCAGGTTTTTGTGTACATATAAGTTTCAGATTTGGCAGGTAAATAATTTGAAATAATTTTCCATACTTGCTTGCAATCTTGATCAGCAATAGACTATCATATTTAAAAGTTTATTCATTTCTCTTTCTCTAGAGGTAACTATTATTCTTAAGTTGGATTTATTTCTTTTTACTCAGAGGTAACTGTTACATTTAAGCTGTTTTAAATCATTCCTGTTTATGTTTTTATACTTGTACTATGCCTTTTTGTATTGACAACAATATATAGTATTGATTACTATGCTTGTAAATATACATATTCCCTGTGGTAAAGATATCGTGGTACATAATCACTATTTTTCAGTCAATGTCGTATTCCATATATTTTCATTTTGATGCAGTTAGTACTGGGCAACTCTTTTTAATTGCTCTATAGCGCACAAATTTATGATTAGGTCACTTTTTTATAGACTTAGTTATCAATTCTTTTGCTGGACATTGAGGTCATTTCCAATGTTTGGTTAATATAAAGAATGCATCAGTGACATCCTTATCCATATCTGATCGTGCGCATGTGCACTCCCCTAGCCTGGGGAATGTACCTAAAGATGTAATTGTTCACTTACAAGCTTTGGTTAACTTCAGCTTCACCAGACATTGCCAAATTCTTCTCCAAAGTGTATTACAGCTTACACCTTCCTTTATAATAATTGCAAGTTTTTCTTTCCCAGCAATTTATCAGCATTGCTCTTGTTGAATTAGATGTAAAATACTCTTTTTTTTTGGAGTTAATTTTAATTTGTCTAATTATTAAGGAGGGTGAGGAACTTGTAGTATATTTATTGGCTATTCTCATTTCCGTATCTATCAGTTGCCTGCTGTCCATTGCTCACTGGGATGTCTTTTTCTTATTGATTTGCAGGACTCTACTGGATAATTACCCTTTCTTGGTTGTATGCATGACAAATTTCATCTCCCAGTTTTTAGTTTATACTTATTTTTAATTTTGTATTTTATCATGCAGACATTCGATATTTACTTACTTTCATCAATTTTAAGTCTATCAATCTTCAGCTTTATGGTTTTGCTTTTGAGTTTTTGAAAAGTCCTTTCCATGCTCATTATTATATTTTATTATTTAAATTTAAATACAAATTTGAGGAGAATGGACATCTGCATGACACTGAGTCCTCCCATTCATGTGTATGGATATGGTATATTTCTCTAGTCATTTATATTATTCAATAAAATTATATCGTTTCATTAGGATTATGCACATCTTTTTAAATATTTAGTATTTTTGTTGTCATTACCATTTAAAAAACATTTTATTGGTTGTTATTTGTGTATTTTGATGCCATTAATTTCCATGTATTGAACTTGTGTCCAGCAACCTTGCTGAACATGCCAACTAATGCTTCCAGTTTATCAGCAGAGTTCCCTGAATTGTCTTTGTACACAATTACATTGTGTGCAATTAATGTACTCCTTTGCAATTATTACATATATTACCACTTATTGTATTGCATTAATTAGGAATTTCAGTCATGTATTATGGAAACAGTGATGGTGAACATTCTTATCTGGTTTTCACCTTGTAATATTTCTAACTTTTCACTTCTAAATATGTCATATATCTGTCAGGTTAAGGAGGCTCTATTTTATTAATATTTTGCTTATCAAAATAAATACTGGATTGCAGGCTATTCAACATATTTTGCAATGCTTGCTAGCTTTTTTCCCCATTATCTGTTAATGTGATGAATTACATTAATAGATTCTTCTGTTGTTGAACTACCCTTGCATTTCTTAGAAAAAACTCTCTTCTTAGCCATGATTTTTTCTTACTCATTTTCTTGATTACTTTTGTTATTTCATTTGTTATTTTATTTTCTATTTCAGAATCTACACCTAAAGTCAGAACAATCTATATGTTCATTTTCTCGTTCACATTGGTATCAAGGCTTCAGCAAACTCATAAAATATACCAAGAAACTTCTTTTTCCCTCTTAAAATGGTTGTTTCTGGAACTTATTCACAGGCTATTCCATAAAAGATCTCAAAGTCACATTCAGTATTTTGTCTTCTCTTTACCTAGATTTCAACACACACTTTTTACTGATTTTAACGTAATTTTAGATACTTTATGCCTTACAAAATCAGCATCTTAAGCTGATCACAAAAAAAAAAAAAAAAATCCAAAATTATCTCTACTTACTTGTCATACTTCATCTTAGCTAGGAATATACTGGAGGAACCATATAGGCCAAGAAAATTTTTTAGAACTTAAATGAAGAAGAAAATTAAAAATCAAACTTCTATCTTTTCATTACTAATATAAGAGTTAAAAATTAAGACATCAAATCTGTACTGAAAGGAAAACTGAGTTTTATTCACATGCAAATACTGTAACAGGGAAAGTAGATCAATTAAAATGTATTAAATCTTCAAGTTTCCACAATTGTTAACCCTGCCTTTAAAAGAAAGTGTTAAGGACCATGAACAAAATATGTGTTTTCTCACATTAACATTGGAGTTTGACAGGCATGCTGCTACAGGTTAATGTTCACTGCAATTGTTGTGGAGGCAGCAGGTGGCAGCAGCTCCCACTCAAAAAGCTAAGGGAAGCACGGCCCTGTCACAGCCTGAGGCCTCCCTTGGAGGTTCGCTAGCTTGTGTCTGTATCTGCTCCTCCAGAAGTAGAAAGAAATGGTATAATGCATAAATCCCGTTAACTCTGACAAAACAAATGGGACTTTTTATATCTTCTTAACCTCTAGAATTAATAATAAACATAAAATAGATGGGTCTAGGCTTTCCCAGATGGGACCTTTGCTCCCCCTCTTCCTCTTCTAATTTCATGCATTCTTTGGGTCTTGCTAAAGCCTTTTCTTTTCAGGGAAGCTGGCCATACTTTTAGACTTCTGCTATCTTTTATTAAATCACAGTGAGTAATAATAACAATACCAACATGTAATCTGATAATACAAGTGATCATTCATTGAACACTTCATATGTGCTAGATTTTCTGTTAGGAGTTTTAACATTATTTAATTTACACAATAACTCAATGAATCAGGTACTATTATTATAATTATTCTCATTTTATAGATACAAAACTGAGACACAGAAAGGTTCAGTAACTTGCTTAAAATCATACAGCTAATGAGTGGAAGGGGCCAAAAGACCACCACAGGCTGTCCTCCCTGGAGCCTATGTTCTTCACTATTACTCAGGGATGTGGTAATCAGGGAAATCAACCCCTGCCAATAAATAGGCTGGCAAATATTTTAATTCCATTGAGAAACAGGCTTCTTCGAGCTATTTAAAATGTATATGTTTCCAAAACCTTTTTAAGAAGTATGTCCACAGGTGGGCATTTAAGGTCACTGAGAGTTCAGTGTTGAAGAGATACTGGGATGGACAGACCAAAGAGAAATCTCAATTTCTTCCCTTACTATCTGTGGAAGCTTGACAAGTTCTGTGACCACCCAGAGATTAACTTTTCCTAATGCATTAAGTGGTAATAATAACACTTCAGTTATAGTGAAGATTGAGATAACATTGGATAGTTTCCAGAACATAGCTGATTAATATTAGTACACCTGGTTAATCCTCGATGTATACCAGTACATCCTTGATTAATATTAGTTCACCTGGCTGATACAAGAATCAACTAATGAATACATAAATAAGTGGAACAACAAATCCATCCATGTTTCTCTCTCTTTCCTTCTCTCCCCTCCCTGCTTCTTCCCTCTTTATCCCTTCCTTCCTCTCTCCCTAAAAAAAAATGGATAAATAAGAAATACAGTTCTTTAAAGAATAATATTAGTTCATGTCCACCTTCCTCAATAAAGTAATGCCAACTATGAATTTCCCTTGGGTAGGATGAATCTGGAAGAATTAGTTGGAGGGGAGTAAAGAGCAGTATTGATCAATTGAGGAAGAACTTTGCATTATTAATTTTTATATCTTCCTCAGTAAGTATAACATTGTTATCAAATGATAAATGTCTGTTGCTAAACTGATGAGTAAATGAAGTCACAAAATTAAGTAGTCTGTGGATATTTTAAATATATAAAAATAGAGTTTTTCCAAGTATTTGACATTCGTTTTTAGAGGACTGGGGTCAACAGATAACATTGATATTTCTGGGAATTTTATTTACAATTAAATAAAATTAATAGAGGCCCCTTATTATTTCTGACTTAAAGATACTCAGTTTATACTGTGACAGTATTCATTGTTCTTAGATATGCTTATGCTTCTAGTTGTTTAATCATTCATTAAGTTAACTCTCTTCTAGACCAAAATCAGAAGATGCCTGGGTATTTGCAAAACCCAATGCCATTCAGGCTATTGGTGTCATGTCATTTGGTGAGTATATGGTTTCAAAGGCCCTTTCTCAATATGGAGTCTTCTGTACAGTGAGACAGTGCTAGGTTTCATAGTTGTGTCTGAGAACAGATGACCTAAGTTTTAGACATCATATTAACAGCATATGACCTAGTTTGTGCCACCATAAAATTAGGCTCAAACTTTTCTCACTCATCACTAAAATTTTCTTCCATTTGGACAAGTCTCTTTCTTATGCAGAACACTCATTAAAGTCATCTTTTTCTTAACTTGAAAATCTAGCAAATGTTATGGGCTTCTTGAAAACCTTGCACACAAATTATTAGGAACTAGACAGTTGTCTAAAGCTACTCTGTTACATCCCAGATTGGAAAAGAAATTGTGGACTGAAAAATACAGTGTCGTATATATTCCCTTTAAGATTGGAAAGGCCACTAGGAAATGGAAAATGAAATAGAAAATTGAAAAGGCCTGGTTTATATCAAGAGTAACATGAAGAAACTACACAAACCTAATGTGAATGAAATTTCTCATTCTCAAAGCTGTTAGAAAGATTATTTTTTGACATATCTCATAAATTAGTATATTTGAACTTCAGTTCATTAGCATTCCAAAGTAGCAGACATCTCTGAGTTTTCAGAAGTAAAAAAAAAACACTGGTGCTTGCTTCAATAATGCTTTTTATTTTTACTTTTTTGCAGCATTTATTTGCCACCATAACTGCTTCTTAGTTTATGGTTCTTTGGAAGAACCTACAGTGGCTAAGTGGTCCCGCATCATCCATTTGTCCACCTTGGTTTCTGTCTTTATATGTATCCTTTTTGCTACATGTGGATACTTGACATTTACTGGCTTCACCCAAGGTAAAAAGAGAGGGGAGTTCTTACCACAATTTGGTATTCACACAGAGTGGTGCTACCGTTTCTCACCTGGGTACAATTATAACCAATATTCTACTTCAGACTAACACTACCTCTTCTACCCATTTTCTCCTCTACCTTCTTGCCTTTCTGCTGTTTCTGTTTCCTTATTTTCTCCTGTTTAAACTGCTAAACTTCAACCCTGACTGATGTGGCTTAGTGGGTGGGGCATCATCCCACAAACAGAAAGGGTGCAGGTTTGATTCCTGGTTGGGGCACATACCTGGGTTGCGGGCCAAGTCCCAGGTTGGTGGCGTGCAAGTCGTTTCTCTTGCACATCGTTGTTTCTCTCCCTCTCTTTCTCCTTCTCTTCCCTCCTCTCTAAAAAATCAATAAACAAATAAAAATCTTTAAACTGCTAAACTTCTGCAGCCCATTCTCTCTCCTTCCATGCTGTCCTTTCAGAGCATGTGAATTTTGGCCGCCTTCTCTACTACTCCACTGCAACTTTATCTTCAAAAACAATAGTATACTTCCACTCTTCAAGCTAATAATTTTCTTGGTTCTGATTTTCACAGACCTCTCAATCATTTAACAATACTGAATATGCTTTTTTTTCTTCCTATGGAGAAAAGAGCACTGCCTTGCCATCATTCACTCTGCTTATATATTTTTTCTCTCTGAGTAATTCACCTACCTCCTTTCTCCCCTATACCACCCACCCCTCACTAACTGGTTCAGGCAAGTTGCCTTTTTTTGCCTCTTAACAAATTCTCTAGAGAATTTTATTATTTTAACTAGTCCAAACTTTTTTTTCATCTCCAGCCTCTTGCCTACATTTCTACTTTGTTGTCCCATTCTTCCCTTAAACACAAAACATTATTCCCACAAAACCAGCCCCTCCCCTCTCCCCAACCTCACCCCACTGTCCCACACCAAACTTCTCTTCTATTCGTGCAGGTCCAACAATGGAGCTGTCACCTCTTCTTTTCCTTTGACCCTCACACTCACTCGTCTGTGTAGTGTAATATACAGCGTACTCTTGACAGCCTGCTAACTGCTATGATTCATGCATCTCACAGCTTTTGCAGGTCTATTATCTCATTTGACCTTCAAACAACCCTATGAAGATAAGTGGAATAACTAGCTTTACCTCCTGCTTAAAACACAGAGAAAATTGACTTGCCCAAGCTGGTTGGCGACTGTAGAAAACAAGCATCCTGATTTCCAGTCTAATTTTAGTTTTACTTTTCTTATTGCTGCCGACCCCATTTTAGTAAAGCGTGACCCCTTGAAAACTGTCTTTTAGACTCCCTCTCCTCTTAGGTTAGTTTTCTGATGATGCTGAAAACTGGGTGGATGGTACATTGTTTCAAATAGAGGTTAGAGGTGTCTACGATTAAAGGCAGATATTTCTCAAGAAATAAAGATGGCTTCAAAAGAGAGTTATTAACATAATTTTAATGCAGTAAGAATATAATACAATACATGTATGCACCATTAGAGTGCAGTAATGAAGTACTTTGAAAGTCTTGATAAGAATCGTGTTTCAAAATATTGCCACATATCACTATTTTGCTAAGATGAATGTCCTTGTGGGCTCCAGCCAGTACAAAACCTTGGTTTGTAAATGCCTTCTCTGTAAAACAGAAACCCTTTTCTTAGTCACACTTTCCTGGAGTTTTTATCAGTGGTAATTGCTCAGATATAATTAAATCTTTATATAACAAAGCTGACAGGTTGGTCTGGGTTTGTTTTTGGTTGTTTCGTGCCCACCCCCCCCCCCCCCCCCGCCCCACCAGCTATAATTCCCTAAAATACACTTCGACTCAAACTAGAATAAGCTGACATTGTTTCTTCAGGCCATTTCACCTTAGGCAAATCTGGTCTTGTTTGTGCAAACTGTGTGCTCCTTTTCTTTTCCTTTCAGTAGTTTAATTTCAGCTTGTGAGGAGGCAGTAAGATCTCTAGATTGTTCTTGACATTCCCAGTGACTTTTGAATAGGTGTCAGGCCCATTTTTTAGTGAAGGTTAGTGAAGGGGAGCTTCTGTCCTTTTTCCTTAGAGTGCTGGAACCTTTTCAATCAACCTTGAAACAAGTCTCTGCCACTACTGCTTTGTGGTTTAATCCCCTTCTGCCCCAAAGGGACACAGAAAGTAATACACATTTGTTCTACAGTAGGAGGAGAGAAGAGTCACTCAAGTCTTAGGAAGAGGCAGGTCATTTAGCTTTTTAAAGAATAAAAGTACAAAGGATTTTTTTCCTTTTAAACAATGTCATAGTGTGTGACTCTGATCTAATTTTTTATTCAGTCTAATGAAAACTGTCACCAAAATTTTAAAATGTACACTGAGGAAACAGACAGAACTATTTTTTGTTTCAGTGTTTGGAAACTTTTTTTGCTGACATGTCTACTGTGCCTTCATTAGATCCAGTATTTCTTCATAGGTATCTGAGAAATTGTAGTTTCTAAATAAGAATTGGTTCGAGGTATATACACGCCATCATTTAGTTTGGAACTAATGAAATATAATGCTCTTCCATATTTTCACCGTGCATTTACACTTGGATTCATTGGATACCATGAAAGATAATGTATGTTTGGAATTCCTCGCTGTAGCCCTGAATTTGTGATTAAACCCTGCAGTGTGATGCACAGGAAATTCAGCTCCCCAGATGCAATGGTCCATTCTTCCTTTCAAGATTGTCCTTGATCTATGAATAGCATTTCAAAAGGAAATTTGTTTATTTTAACAGACCCTACTTTTAAAAAAAAAATAATGAAGTCATTTACTTACCAGAAACAAAGACCAGATGCAAGTTTATACAACCAAATGCACAAGAATTTAGGGAGTTGATTCTGGTGTAAGAAGACAATGGATAAAAGTACTTTTCAGAAATTGATATAAATTTAAGCAAATCTACCAAAACAAACAATGAGAATAAAAGAAAAACTATTAGTGATGAATTCATCTTCATGTAGTACATGTATTAGTTTTAATATCAGTCAATAATTATATAGTTATTGAATTCAAAATTATACTTAGATTTGGCAATCTATTCTATTAAATAAAATGAAGTTTATGTAGCATCATTGACATAATAAATATTCACTATGTCCTTTATTAGATATTTATATCAATATATAGTATCTATTAAAAAATCTACCTTATATCATTCTCTAGGAGACTTATTTGAAAATTATTGCAGAAATGATGACCTGGTAACATTTGGAAGGTTCTGTTATGGAGCCACTGTCATTTTGACATACCCCATCGAGTGCTTTGTGACTAGAGAGGTAAGCACAATTCCTCCCCAACACTTTATCTAGGGAGCTCTCTATTACATTTAATTTAGAAAGATTGAAAAATGGTTTGAGTTTGTAAATTCTCAAGTGCATGACTAGCAGTATATGAAATTTTCTTTTCAACCAGTTTAAACATAAATTTATATTCAAAGTTTACAAGACATTTTTTTCTAAAGTTAGGTTTCGTTTAGTTTATATTAGCATAAGTATAAATATTTATACAACTGCATTCCAAAATGAATGCTACCCTTTAATAGAGCCAAACTAAGGAGTTTTAAAAAATTCTTACAAAGAAATTAAGTACTAAGCTTTCAAATATGTTTTACAAAATTATCTTTTTGGTAAGATATTTTATGATACAACATGTATAGTATTAAAGGCACTATAGAACAGATTCTGATCAGTCTTGTTATATTTTTAAAACTAAAATATCTTATTTTCCATGGAAAATCAAAATTCCATTTAAACCATTTGTTTTATAGATATATTTCATTTATATGTTTGTATAAATATTTATTTTTATTTATATACCATATAAAGCAATATAAATAGTTTTGTACTTATATTTATTTATTTACTTTACTTTTAAGTCAACTGCCAGTTATGTTATATAGTCTGTCTGTATTTGTGGAGGACAATTAGATGAAAGAGAACTAATCCTTTTTGTGTAAAATTAGCTAACATTCACTGTACCAGTTAGCAGAAAGCATGATCTTGCTTCACAGTGGTTCTTTCAGGAATCATCCTGAAAAGGGACTGTTAGTCTTAAGATCTGTTCCTAGAGCCTGTTTACGCAGTGTGCCATGTGAATGGCTCTAATGTGTGAAGTGAAATGCCTACAGAGCATTGAATACACTAACTAATTAATGGGCAGGCTTCTAAAGGCAGATGCTTACCTTATGCCAGTTCTGGGATAAGGAACTGCGCAAGGAAATGGAGTAAGGACATGTTCGGCACTGTGAATGTCCTTGACAGCACTTGCCCTCACTTGCAAACATGTAACTCACCGATCAGTTCTCCACCTTGAACATAAGGGGACCTGGACTGAACTTTACCTTATGTATGTTTTTTAAATCTAAAATGTTGCTAGCTAATATTGGATGCCAGAAATGGGTGGGTTTTTTTTTTTTAGTTTCTGCTGGGTACCTGAGGTTCAAATCTGATCTGCAGATGAGCAATAACAGGTGGTGCCTCCTCACATGGTTTCTGGTGAACTGTTTGTGGACAGTCTGAGTCACGCCACCTGCATAGTTTATGTCTTTAGTACTTGGAACTTGCATTTCCTTTCTAGCTGCCACGACAGGAAGATGGAACTAAATCAAGATCTCTGCCATCATAGCAATTACTGGGCAGAGAAACTTGGTATATCCCTCACTCATTCACTTCCTTTCTCTTTTCCTTCTTTTTACACATACACTCACACACAAATATACAGCTGGCATAAGCACAATCAAAGCACATTTCTATTTATAGGTGAAATAGCCAGCCATGTACGAGGGTGCCCGAAAGCCTGTCTCACCAGCCTGACTCACTAGTGATCTTTCACCATCACAATTCTATCCTAAAGGTCCCTAAAAGAATGAATTTGAAACAAGATAGTATTTGGAAAGATACTACCAATTGTAAAACCGTAAATGAGTAACAGTTATTAATATCCCCATTAAACTATCAGCAGACTTATGGTTGCATTCATCTTTGGGAAATGTTACTTAGTCACCTCAGTTATTTATCGCGGCTTAGAGAGATGGCTTTGTTAAGGTCTCCCTGCCTCTGGCCATCTCCTACCATTTCTGACTCTTGCCTCATGGTTTTTCCACACATCCTTTTCAGGCTGTCTCCTCCTTGTCATTCGTAAGTATCATTTCTATTCTTACCTCTTTGCTTTTTTTCACAATGTTGCCCCATTTTATAATTCTGCTCTAAATCCTATCCATGTTTCAAGTTTCACCTCAAGCCAAGGTAGGACAAGCACATTTCAGGAATGCTGTTTCAGGGAGACAGAACTAGATAAATGAAGCTTCTTCTAGTTCAAAATTCTATTTGATTCTTTTATCCTGTCATAAATTGACTACTATTTGCTTCATTAGGTTGGTTGGATCTCTCCAGTTAGAATGTTAATGTCTAAGAATAGGAATCACCTAGACATTTTCTCTTTGCCAATCATATCACAGTGTAGGACATACTCAACAGGTGACTGTTGATTGATTTCCTAATCTGTGTATCAGTGAAAAATAATGATCAACTTTTCTCCATCTTTGTTGAGGAAAGGCAAGGTAAAATAGATTTAATGTGTATCAAATAGGATTTAGATTACATAACATTAATTTCCTGGTAGCAAAGGATATTACACATCCATTAATATTAAAGAAAATTATGGAAACTCCTTTTTTAGAGGCCATTCAAATAATCTGAACAGCATCTGTTGTTTGTCTTAATGGTAACATTGTTGGACTCAAGGAAGAAGGATAGGCAACTTCCAAAGGTCTCTCTTACACTTCAGAAATATATTTATCGCAATTAATACGCTAGGTACTGCCTTTCTAATATTCAACAAAGAATACTTGTTATTGATGTGTGTATGTCTATGTGTAAGTGCTTTGGAGAAGGTAGAACATTTATATGGCTTAAAATTTGATTGGTAGTATTTTATATACTCCTAAGTGTCAAAATATAAAACCCTCTCTTAATAAATCCTGCGTGTGTCTGATAAATCCTTTCTAAATATTCTACTTTTTACAGTTTTAAGTTGTATTCCCTATAATAGTAATTTTTCCTTTTAAATAATTTTTTGTTTATGTTTTACAGTTGTCCCAATTTTGTATCCCTCCACCCAGCCCACCCCCGCATTCCCACCATCAGTCCCCACACGGTTGTCCATGTCCATGGGCCATGCGTACATGTTCTTTGACTAGTTCCTTCACCTTCTTTCAACCCGTCTCCACCTCCTCCTCTCCCTCTTACAGCTGTCAATCTGTTCCGTGTTCCGTGTTGCCTCTAATTCTATTTTAGTCATTAGTTTGTTTCATTCATTAGATTCCACTTATAAGTGAGAGCATATGGTATTTGTCTTTCATTGACTTATTTCACTTAGCATAATAGACTCCATTAAATAATCTATTTATTTGACAGGTAGTTGCCAATGTGCTTTTTGGTGGGAACCTTTCGCCAGTTTTCCACATAATCATAACAGTGGCTATCATTACTACAGCCACGCTCGTGTCATTGCTGATTGATTGCCTTGGAATTGTTTTAGAACTCAATGTAAGTGCATTTAAAGTTTTACTTCTCCCATTCTAAACATCTCTTAAAAAATGGTGTTTGCATTTAACATAAGATGTATTTTCCTTTAAAAAGGTGTCACTTTCTGAAGATGATTTAAAATATGTTATGTTATAGTAACTATTTACAATGATGACATTATGCACTGTATGGGACTATATACTTTTAGAACAGTGGTTCTCCAGTGGGGAACTTTTTTCTCTCCTTTCCCATGGGACATTTAGCAATGTCTGGAGACATTTTTGATTGTCACAGCTAGTTAGGGAGTTGCTACTGGCATCTAGTGAGTAGAAGCAAGGGTTGCTGCTAAATATCCCACCATACTCAAGACAGCCCCCACAACAAAGAGTTATCCAATCCAAAATGTTAAAAGTGCTGGGATTGAGATACCCTGATTCGGAGCACTTTTTCATTTTTATTTTCTATAATACATAGATATTACTAAACATAACTATAAATTAATGCATCTGGAATTTCCTTGCCAAGTAAAAATAAGTCTAGAGAGATTCATTAAAATATGTGAATGAAGAGAGTGATATCCACACCCCACATTCGCTTAAAATGGCCCATGTTCTTTTCCTTTAAAGTCCTTTTTTCTCTCTCTAGAAATTACTCTTGTACTCTCTACCACTACCTTCCAAATCTACATTCTCATTATATCACATCTGAAGTAATGCTGGCTTTTTGCTTCCACTAACACATACTTAATTTTTCCTTCCAGTTTATCACTATCCTGCTTAAAAATTTCCACTTTCCTACCGGAGCGAGCATAAGCTCTGTTGCCTCTATAATCTGACTCCATGCCTTCTATGGGAAGTCATTTATCATTTACTCAAAACCTTCACTCATTTCTAGCCCATCTTAGTTTTGGCCTACAAGTAAGTCGTGTTAGTTATTTTGTTCTTTGGCTTGTGTTTATTATTTCCTATGATTATTTTTTTTTTCATTTCTGTCCAAATCTTACAAAGATTTAAGGTCCAGTGCAACTTCTAACTCATTTATTCACTGAACAGATATATACTGAATAATCACTATGTGCCACACGATAGAGATACAATAATGGGAGAGAATCAGAAAGGATTTATGCTTTCCTGAAGCTTACAGTTTCACAAATAAGCATGCAAGTTCAGCTGTTCTATAGGTGATAAAGAAGACAGAGGGATGTGGATGACCTCCCAAAAGACATTTTAGAAAAGATCAACAGGTCTTGGTGACAGATTCAATTGGGAAGAAAGAGAAACTCTTTGGTTCTACTTTGTAGAACTAGGATAATGATGTCATTTGGTGAGGCATGAATAATGTCTCAGAATCATAGCATATATTAATCAGGAACCATGGAGAGCTGACTTTTACAGGTGAAATCCCACATCATCATTTACTCACTCCATTGAGAAGCGATAGATGGGTGAAGATATTGTCAGTGCCCACGATACTATTCCTTCCATTTGGATTTGAAGTTCCAGACAAAAGCAGTGCAAGGTTCAGTCAGGAACACACTGTTAGCGATTTTCTTGTAGCAGAGTATATGAAAAGTAGGGCAGCTTCCCAAACTACATAGGGCTGGGCAACTATCTATTCTACCAACAATAGAATGAAAACTCATGGGAGATGGATAAAATCAAAGGTAACTTATACCTGCTTCCCAGTTTTGCATAGGCCAAAGCCTAGTAGCTTTGCTCAAAATCATTTCATGTTCCAGCCTTGATCTATGTAGATAGATGAATGTTACTTTAATGTACTGACTTGATTTATGTATTATCTTGTATTGTGTACTGTTTAGACTGTCCATAAGCTTTTCTTCCTTACCAAATTATAAGCTCTTTGAAGACAAGAATGAATTTAGCTGCTGTCTCAATCCTCCACAGTACTGGGCAGAGTGCTAAGAACACAGTGCTCGAATTAGTTCAGGGGTGATTGCCCCTGGGGACCATGTGCAGGAACTATTTCTACAAATGCTTCTGGACGTGAGACATTCTTTAGTGCAGTGCCAGGAAATAGGGTGTCACAAAAAATTGTTGATGTTGACAGTAATAGTAATCCTTGAAGTATGCTGAGAAGATGATCAATATAATAATTGACAGCTCTGTTATTTCTTTTTTTATTAAGTACTTTTGAATTTTATTATTGTTTAAGTACAGTTTTCTGCTCTCCCCCACCCCTCCCCTCCTCACAGCTCTGTTATTTCTTATTTTGTGAAATGTCTCCCTTGAGTTCACATGTCTTTTTAATATTGTAGGATTTTGATATGAAAGAAAATATGTTTATCAACTGCCTGACCGCTCACCACTTCTTGATAGGCTAACAATTTTTTATTTCCTTCAAGTTCACCAAACCATACACACATTGCTTATCCTTTGGGAATGCTCTATTTTTGTAAATGTAACCATTAGTTTCTGCTCATTGCTAACCTCCCTGACACTTGAACAACAAAATTGTAAGCATATAGTCTATTAAATATTCTCTACTGCACTTTTACAAATGAAATCCCAAGTCATTATTTACTCCATTGAGAGTTGAAAACTTTTTGTGGTGAAGACAGAATTCTGGTATTGTAATCAGAGAATAATATTTGGCAAATATCTGTTATAAAGTCAAAATCTGAGTCGGCTATAGAGGACTATTTTTAAAAATTTAATATGTGAACGTAGCTCCTTAGCTTTTTAAAAACTTGTGTATGTAGACATTCATAAAAAAAAGAGGAGTGCTAAATTGTCTGTTATGGTGTAATAACCCAAGATGATCACACTAGTTTTAAAGTACTTTGTAGCTTAATAAAATCTAGGATCTCCTTTGTCTTTCAGACTACCTGAGCACATGTTTTCCCAATCAAAAGTCCTTTGGTATGCACAATAACATATTCAGGTCTTTATTCAGCTCCCTTTGGTGTGGGCATTTGTCATGTCTCATAGAGCCACGTCAAGCCTCACTTGTCAGTAACTAATGCAAGCTGGATCACACAACACTTTAAAAGTAACTAAAGCATGCTGCGTTCCAGTTCAGAACAACTATACAACTATGTGAGGTAACATGTATTGAGTATTTACTCTATGCCAAGTGTTTTACATGCATTATCTTCCTTAATCTGCATTAATTTTACAGATGAAGAAACCAAGGCACAAAGTGATTAAATAGGGTCACACTAGTTGTAGATGGCAGAATCAAGATTTGAACACAGGCTTTCTAACCCTATAGCCCACATTTTTAATCCTTACGCTAGCCTGATGTTCCCTAGGTGTAGCCTTTACATTATGTAAAATAAGTATGTTCACTTCTCTATTGACTTTCAAGTTAAAAATCTATGCATTGTGTTCACCTGTAAAAGTAATTCATAATATATGTGGATAGACTTTAATAATAGATTAAAATAAATACCTTGAGATGAAATAAAATGAAACTAAAAGTTTTTTTATCTAAACAAATAATTTTAACTAATAGTTTTATCTTAGTTAATAATTATAGCACTTTAGGAATTTTTTTCCTATTGTGGCTCCTGAATCTTCACTAAGAATAACGATCTTCACAGATGAGATGCATAATAGAATCAGACCTTCAATTTGCAAAGTTAAGAAAACAGTGTTACCTAATAAAAAATGTAGGCTACATTACTCGGGGTTATGTTAGTTATTTAATAAGATGCAAAACCCCATTTAGAACTTAATTTCCCTCTTACTTCATCGTTTTCATGGCTGTAGACAACAATGATGTAGTTTTCCAAAGCAAATGCACCCTCGATGTTAAAGGATTCATTTTCAAAGCAAATAAAATAAATATGTCCCATTCTTGGTAGCATCTCACACCGATGTTGCTATTAGAGCAAAGAGACATCTGCATTAATTGGGCCCTGTGGGTTTCGACATGCAGCAATACAAAGAGAAAAGATGAAGCAGCTGCTGCCTGTGGCCAGAGTAACCAGCCCAACAAGCACTGCGTGCAGCTCACGATGGAAGGGAAAAAGCAAGCCAGTTACCCAGTGAGAGCCCAGAAGTAGACATGCAGTCATCAGACTGAGCGAGCCCTGGTCCAAGCTGCCAAAGCCCTCCAGAGGTCGAGTTTCTTTTTAAGGAACATAATACGTTTCATGAGTCCAGATTGACTACAAAGTAGAAATTTAAAAGTGGTATAAGCATTCTTTTATGTAGTTTTCAACCTCTTGCCTTATTGAGAGGTATCTATTCAGGTAGGAGAATTCAGATACTTTTCAAATCTGTATTGCCAATAAAAATCTTTAACACCTTCTGCTATTTCCCTGCAAAATACTCTGGCATCAATAGTGTTATTATCAAAAGAGAGTGCTCTCCTGGCTTTCTAAATAAGCCTATATTTTTTCTCTTTAATAAACTATTATGGTATTTCTGTCCTGTCAAGCCATTTCGCAAAGTATTCCAAGGCCAGTGGCATATTCTATAGCATGGCTGCATTAAACAGATCAAGTAAGCCGGTTTCTTTATATAAAATACAGTAGATGGAACTGTTCTATCATTTTACACTTGATCTTGGGTCCTAACAACAACCTCTAGCAAGACTAAGCTTTCAAATATTAAGAAATAACTGCTACCTAGACAAGATACCTAACTGGACTTCTTTCAATACAAACGTCAGCTATATAATTTTCCCACTAATTGCTACTTTCTCAGTTCTTAAGAACTATAACATAAACAGAACACCCATTGCTTTGCACTGCCCAGCAAGTTAGGTTTGGAACCATCCCAAAATACTTTGTAGCTGATGGCAGTTTGCACCCTCATCCCACTTTTGCATTCCACACTTCCAGATGAATTATAGTTCGTTCCTATAAAGAGAAAAGAGTTTCCCCGTACACACGTATTATACACACACATATATATTCATGTTTTAATTACCTTTTTAATGTTTTCAAAAATTATTTTCAGGACATTAAATAGTAATAATTACTATTAACACAGACTGAGTCATCCAGGATTTCTCCCAATTTAGAAAACAAGGTCAGTTTCAAGTGTCATGACAGAGTTCAAGGAATCCATAATGCATTTAATTCTGGTCACATGAAAACTAATCCTTTATACTTATGTACCTTTGTGGATATTCATTTTTATTCAGGTGCTATGAATGGCAAAATTATATTGTCTATATATTTTAAATTAGAATACAATTTGGTACCTCTTAGTAGCTTCTCATTCTTATATTTTTGACTATAGAAATATTTTCCATGAAATGTGGTCAGTCCTATTCTTCCCCAGATTTTTAGATACTGCCTGGCTAGTCTGACTTTATCATGTGTCCCACTTAATAACCATTTACTGTTCTGTACATTTGCTGTTTTTGTAAAAATTTTTAAAAATACATGTTGGAATCATAGTTGTAACAGTTCTGGTATGATGAGGATGGTACTTACTATAAAAGCCAGTAATTTTAGTAAATGTTGTCTTTAAAACTATTTTTAAGGCCTAAAATGTTCTTTTACATCATCCAACTTCAAAATCAGCTTTCTGTGATTTTACCAAATTACCAAAGTTGTGCCAAAAAGCTTTCAAAACTTTTTGAAAAAAATTTTTTTTAATTACCAACATAATGTGTCAAAAGGTTTTCAAACCATAGGTGATGGATGCATAAGGGTTTCATTATACTCTTCTTTCTATGTTTCCATATATTTACAAATTTCATAACTTTTTCAAATACAGCATAATGTACATTTTATGGAAAGCTTGCTTTTAGTTATAAACCGGTATCACATTTGCTATCAAGTGTATGTTATAGAAAAACCCTTGTGTTTCATGGCTTAAGAAAATATTGCTTGTCATACAATTATGCTTTATTAATGTCTGTTATGTTTTGTTTAATATATTGTATAATTAACATTTATTATAATTAGAAAAATCTAGTACCTAAAATGCTTTAAATTTTAACATTATTTTGTTTGCAAACATTCTGGTGCAAATTTGGCCTCTTCGAGGGAAAAGTTTCTTTTCCTTTGAAGTAAAAACCTCTTGGTATTTTTATGATAGATAACCTTACTCATAATTTTCAATCTGACATTTCCCCTCAGGTTGAATTTACCCATAAGCTACTGTGAGAGAGTGTGAATGAGTCACAACCATTTAGTTCTGTCAATTTTCTAGGATAATTAATGTGTTCAGTTTTATTTGAAAGATGATATAGAAATGTGATTTCATGTTGAGTGCCCTTGGGTTATAGTTTTCCTTCTCGTATAGACAGGCACCTACTTTCACACAAACTCAGGTGAAAATGAAAGACAATATGCCCTATATATCTCCAAATAGTTCCCTCTTGTGCACAATGACAAATAGGCCTCTTAGATCTGTACAGCATAGTGGAAAACACAGAAATTTGAAATGAAGAGTGTAAGGTAATATGATATAACTGAAAGTATGGAAAATTTCAAGAGTTTGCCAGAGGTCAGTCTTACCATCTTTTTTATTTTCTGTATTGTATTCTGATTATTCTTCCTAGTCTATTATATTATACTCTGTTATGTATCTTTTTACTCTTATTTTTCTTTTCTCATTTGTAAATATGCCATCGGTAAAGGAAAAAAATTATTCCTAAGGTTTCTTGGAATTTTTTTCCTTTGATTGAGTTAACCAATCCCATACAACTTTTAACATGGGCAATGACAAATACAGTTCGTAAATGTTTTTAAAAATTGTCCAAGGAATGTTCCAGCCGATAACATTATCTTGTTTCCCATTTCAATACGCAGGGCGTGCTCTGTGCAGCTCCACTGATTTTTATCATCCCGTCAGCATGTTATCTGAAACTGTCCGAGGAACCGAGGACTCACTCTGATAAGATTATGTCCTGTGTCATGCTTCCCCTTGGTGCCGTGGTGATGGTGGTCGGGTTTGTCATGGCTGTGACAAATCCTCAAGACTGCACACATGGGCAGGAAATGTTCTACTGCTTTCCTGACAACTTCTCTCTCACAAACATCTCAGCTTCTCATAGTCAACTGACAACTCAACTTTCAATTTTAAACATTAGTATCTTTTAATGAGTTGACTGATTTTTAAAGTGTGTACATTTGCATGGACTTCTAAACCGCACGATAACATTCACACACATGTTTTAGTGTCTTTATTATAAAATTATTACTTTGCATTTGTTAAGACTTGGCTTTCTTTGTTTTTTAGTTCATTACAAAAAATAAAGAGAAATAGAAAATTGAATTTATTTTATCTTAAACTGGGGCAAAATAAATATTTCATTTCACTGACTACTGCACTAATCTTAATTGCAGAAGGAAAGTGAAGCCTTGGACATTTGCTGTCATCCTCTTAAAGCATTATTCTTTTCTTTAATATGTGAGCCAACAAATTCCACTTTCAAATAAGTGGATGTTTGGGGGTTAGAATTTTGTATATGTGTCCTTCAGGAGAAAAAAAAATAACACGGTTTTTGTGCTTTAAAGTCTACAGAATCGAAGGGAAGAGAAGGGAAACTATTAAAGAATGTAAATATTCTGAAAGTGAACTGAAGCTCTCCTTTACAATTTCAGCTGCAGCCCTTGTATAGAAAAAAGTGAATCCCTGGAGAAATGAGTCAATTCTTTGCCATGTTGAGAGTATGAATAATAGACTGGATTTACAGAGCAAGATGTGTGAGGAATTGAAATCACCTCCCAACTTTTGATCCTTTGAGAAAATAATAGTAGTGCCATTAAATAAATTATAAAACAGTATGGGAAAACTCACAAGTTATTCTGAGGAAAGAGCCCAACAGATCATTTTGCATCAGCCTTGGACCTGTTGAATTCAAAATGCTGGCAGGAGTTTCCAACTGGAAGCTGAACGTTCAGACAAGAAGCGTGCAAGAACAATCAGAGCTGCAGAAGAGGCCTCCTCACTCCTTCAGGGGGTCCTCAGAGAAATTCATGGGAGCTTTTGTTGACTGGATTCTCCAGAAGCAGATAGTAATATAAGGTTGGCAGGCAAGTATTTCTTGGGGATCATAGCTCATAGGAGAGGAGGAAAGCAGTATTAAGAGGACAAAGTGGAACTGCAGTACAGGCCAAAAAAAGCCTTAGTCAAGTCCACAGGGCATCTGGAGCACACCTGGCTCATCAGAATTGTCCCTCCTCAGGACAAATAGCAAAGTATTAACATCACTGCCTGTATCAGTCCATTAAGGTGGGTTCCAGTGAAAGGAAGTGCCTTTGGGTTAAGCAGCTCTTTGCAGCTGAGCAAACCATAAAGGAACTGAGAGCTGAGGGCTCTCTGCTGGTCACTGGGGGACCACATGCTTCCTTGTAGGGGATCTGGTACACACAGCTGTGCCCACCACATCTGACCTCAGTTTTTAATTAGGACTTCTTAAATGAGATTGGTCTGGGAAAAGTCCAACCATTGTTAATATAATGAGAACAGTTTACATGACAATGACGTCGTAACCTGGCAGCCAAGGAAAGTGGACTGGAATGTGCATGTGTGAACAATGACAACTTCACTGTATTAGTCAGTGGGGGCAGTAGATGCCCTTAAGTGAGCATGTGTACTGTGTGACCATCGAATTCAAAATGACTGAGTAAGTAGAGCAATGAATTTGCATCAAATTTTGCCTTAAACTTGAACATTCCTCTGTGGAAATTATTCAAATGATTCAGAAGACCACAGCTATGGGCAACTGGTGATTGGCAGCTTCATCATTACCATGTGCTGGCTCATGCATCATGTCTGTCTTATGCAGATTTTTTTTGGTGAAACATCAAATAACCCTCAGGTGACTCAGCCCCCATACAGCCCAGATTTGGTGCCCTGTGACTTCTGGCTTTTCCCAAAACTAAAATCACCTTTGAAAGGGAAGAGAATCAGTGAGATTCAGGAAACTACAATGGGGCAGCTGATGGCAATTGGGAGAACTATGTGAGGTTCCCAGGTTCCTACTTTGAAGGGGACTGAAGCATTATTGTCCTTTGTACAATGTTTCTTGCATCTTATATCTTCTTCAATAAATGTCTCTGTTTCTCATATTACATGGCCAGATACCTTTTGGACAGACCTTGTATCTCATCATGAGTATTTCATGTCTTCATAGCTATGACAATCTTTTTTTTCAAGTTTTTTAAAATTAATTTTTTATCCTCACCCGTGGACATTTTTTCATTGCTTTTAGAGAGAGAGGAAGAAAGAGAGAGACACACACACAGAAAGAAAGACATCAGTGTGAGAGAGAAACATTGATTCATTGCCTTCTAGTACATGCCCCAACCAGTATCGAACCCGCAACCTGGGTATGTGCCCTGATGGGGAGTCAAACCTGTGACCTTTTGGACTATGGCAAGATGCTCCAGCCAACTGAGCCACTCTGGCCAGGGCTCTTTGATTTTCTTAAAATTTTTCTCTTTTTATTATAACTTACATTTGGTATCATTTTATATTACTTTCGGGTACACAGTATAGTGGTTAGACAATCATATGCTTAACAAAGATCCCTCAGTATTACCAGTACCTGCCTGGCACCATTTTATGACAATCCTTTACAAGTAACAAGAGAATTTGGTACCATCTGGGTAACTACCTTATAGGAATTATCGCCCAAGATTTTATTTCTCACCTTTTCATTTGTATTTCAATCACATTGACAATCCATAGCGCATTAATTACTACCAAATACTGAGACAGTATCACAAGCACAGTTTCTACACTCATGATGTGTTTGTACAAATCACAGGCCAAAAACATCCCACAGGAAGTAGATAAAGGATAGTTTCACAACAGTTTGAATAAGGTGGTGAGAGCTGAGTCATCCTGCATCTCATGGAGTAAGAAAGGCCTATTGAAAGCCAAGGAAGCTGCACCTTAGCAGGAAGAATCATGCTCAGGCTTTGACTGGTGAATTTGTTTTAATAAAACATCACCCTTCCACTAAATTAATGTAAGTTCTATTACTTATGTAGACTTTCTGTATTTGATTTGTAGATTTGTTTCTATAGTTGTTCAAGAATCATAAGGTTAAGTGATTTGTGCCTATTTTTAAATCAATACATATTTTGGTAAAATAACAATAAAAATTCATTCCATACTAAGGGAATGTAAGAAAATTTTTTTCAACCGCCTAGCTCTACATTACTCGAGATTGAGAAACACTGACCTACTTACTTATTAGATAAAATCATAAGAGATGAGATTTCCAAGAATGTACAAAGAGAAGCACGTCAAGGATAGCGTAATTTAGCACTTAGCCATCTATTATCTGGTACTTTCGGTATTGCTTCAGAGACATTAACCTTGACTCTTCAAGTAAGTCAAAAGCACTGGGTAGGAAGTGAGTGCTACGTTAATGCCTAACAAATATTTGTTCTGTTTTCATGTTTTGTTTTTGTTTTGAGTTTTTTTGCCCCAAATCATCTGGAGAACAAGAATACCTTGGATGCAGTTGTTAGCTACATGAATTGCCAAAATCTTTTAAATTACAATAGAATAAATCTTAGAAATTCACATCTATTTTGCAAGAATATTTGTTTCTTTGTTTTACTACTACTCAGAACTTAAAGAAAACCTGTCTATCTTCTGCTTCAGTTTAACAAGATTTCCAGTGCAACTCATTCCTTCCCTACTAATTCTTGCCCTTAACAAAGCAACTTAAAGTTTTTAACCCTTAAGTTTTTCAAGTTCTTACTACATTTAAAATTTATAAAGTGCTTCTTAATTTTAAAAAGAGAGGAAGGAATAATATCTTTACACACTAATGTAAACATCTAATAATACATTTCTTTTAAGGATATAGATTGAATTGCATCTGTATAATGTAAATTGGGTCCCTGCCCACACCACTTATAATGGGATCTTTAATCTCAACCTACTTGAATCATCTTCAAATATCAGAACAGGTTGACTGCCTTGCTTCTGACTTTTTACAACACTATAAAGCATTAATTGTTGCCTTTTGTCTTTCTTAAAAATCTCTGAGATCCAGGTTATCCAACTAAGAAAGTTCTGATTACTCCTCTCCTGCAGTTATTACTGCATGCAGCTACTCAGTTAAAGATTAATTTACAAGGCAGGACCTAAAAAAAGAAACAGAATAATCTTCTGGAGGGCAGACACCTTGTTGTACACATCCTCCCCCCCCCCCCCCGCCATAGATGAGTGTTCTAGGAACTCATCTGTGTCAGTGTACCAGCTGGCACTGTTGTGAGAGGCTGCATTTGGCTTCAGTCAATCTTTTTGAAGACTCCTTCAACACATTTGCCCATTTCACCATGGGTGATTTACGAGCACACCTGCCCACACCATACTGAGCATTCAGCAGTTTTTGACCAAAAACAGCATGACCCCCATGCCCCATCTTCCCTATCTAACCAATCTCACCCCAAGTAGCCTTTTTTTGTCTCCCGGGGTGAAAAAAAGTCCTCAAAGGGAAATGTTTTGCTGATGTGGAAGGGGTGAAACAAAAAACAGCAGAAGCACTAAAAGGCATCAAAATCTACAAGTTCAAAAACTGTTTTCGGCAGTGGAAAAATTCTCTCGATAGGAGAGTACTTTGAAGGTGGTTGAAGTTTAACATATAAACATAATAAATACACAAATTTTATGAGTAAATTTTGGTGTTTTGGGGTCCCTCCCATATCGGACAGGAGCAGGCCTCCTTTTGGTTTGTCTGCTGCACTCCTCTCAGGAAAGCAGCGTTAGTCTGTGTTTTAGGAGAGCTGGCCCCTGGCAGAGCCCGGCTGTCTGGTGTGCCGAGAGTGGCTCAAGCAGGGGCCAGCTAGTGACTGTGAGGTAGGGTGCTCGTAAGTGCTCCACTGACTATGGTGGGAAAATAGTTAACTACACCAATTACATAGGCCCTGTTAAGGATTTGTAATCCTCCCCACCCTGGCCAAGTAGCTCAGTTGATTAGAGCATTGTCCTGATACATGGAAGTTGTGTGTTCTATCCCAGTTGGGGCACATATAAGAAACATCCAACAGATACATAAGTGGAACAACAAAGTGATGTTTCTCTCTCTCTCCCTTCCCAAATCAATTGTAAAAAAGAATTTATAATTATTCTAAAAAGTATATAAAGTATTTGCCTGGAAAACAGAGCAAACATGCTGAGTGGATGAGAGACACCATAAGCTAGGGAACACAGACTAGGAATGAAGACAAGAATACATTCTCTAAGGCACAGGTGGCAAAGACAAGGCCCACGGGCTGAATCCGGCCCTCCACTTTGTTTTATCTGGCCTGGCACCTTGTTCCTACCTGGTGGCAGCACCTAGCTCCTTGCTCCTAGTTAAGGAGTAGTTATATTTATACAGTCCTAAAATTACATTCAGCCCTTTGAAGGCAACCATGAGGCTGATGTGGCCCCTGGTGAAAATGAGTTTGACACCCCTGCTCTAAAGCAGTAGTTCTCAAAATTCAACCTGTGTCTGGATCACCTGGAGGGCTCATTAAAACACAAACTGCTGGCCCCATCTCCAGAGTTTCTGGTGCAGTTCCTTGGGGTGAGGCCCAAGAATTAGCATTTCTGAAATGTTCCCATGTGCTGGTGCTGCTGTTGGTTCAAAGATCACATTTGAATAAGGTGGGAGGCTGGCCATGAGAGAGATGCTAGCTGGGGCCATCTGTTTAGAAGGTGGGCAAAATACAAGCAAGATGTAAAAACGCCATACTGGAGCTCAGGGAAGGCACAGGTGGGAGAAGGAGGGAGAGCTATTGGCACATAGCCAAATGTATTTATCCTTTGTATCTTTGAAAAATTATTTGTGAAGAGTAGGAGGGGTAAGGAGTTAACAAAGGAGAAAACAGAGGTTATAGTCTACAGTCAACACAGCTGCGGTGGTCAAACTGAAAGCCTGGTTGAGAACCTATATGCATTTGCCTGTGCTTCTTAGCTCTTAATTATGAGTAGAAAGAAAATACACCCAGTCCTCATAAGTACACCAAGTTTTCCTAGGAGTAAGTGGTCTAGGACGAAATGTCTTAATTGGAAAATTACAGCAGGGAACATGAGTAAAACTGGGTTATACTCATAGTAACATCATGCAGATAAAGAATTTATGTAGCTATCTTTTATAAGACATTTTAATAGTCATTGTGTAACAGGGGGGTAAGGTCGGATCCCTGGGGAGGCAGGTAAGGAATTCCAAATTAACGGAAGAACCTGCACTTCCCCAGAGGGACCTCCGAGGTAGGGGGATGCTGGGAAGTGCCAAGGTCTGTGGATCAAAGCATTGGCGTGCCAGAGACCCTGCCTTCCTGGAGAGGGGAGGGGCTGTGGGGGCAACAGTAAACAGTCTGCGTGCATGGCCCCAGCAGCCGAGCAGCTCATGACACAGCCCAGAGGGAGCTTGTACTGAGGTTTCGCAGAGCCAAAAACGTCAAAACACAGGTGGATGGTAGAGATCAGCAATCGGCAGCGGACAGCACAACATCCCATCCTGGGTGGAGACCTGGTGCTCCTGTGCAAGACTGGAGGTCTTGCCCCCTTGGGGAACATGGCACAGAAAAGGACAAAGCAGACAGAACTAGCATTGGCCCACATTGGTTGAAAGGCCAGACATTTGGCAAGCGGGGAGTTTTGGGTTCTGGATTTAAAAACAGAACCCACGCAGAATCTTGCTCTCTTGGTCTTTTGGCTTTCCGCTTACCCTGGTTGGAGTACAGCATGGGAGCCCGGCAGATGCTTGGCCTGCTCAGGGCTTAGGCCTCTCACTGCTGGGAACAAACTCGCAGAGGTGGAGTCCCATGCTGGAATGCATGCCTCACCTGGTGCCAGCCATTGGGACACTGCAACCCTGTGCAGCACGGTGCACGGGTCCTGGACTGCTTCTATTCTCTTGCCCTGAGAGCTGCACACAAAGGCATGGACTGGAAAAGAGCACCAGCCCCTGGGACACAAGTAGCCAGTGCCAGGGCCCTAGGGATGGAGCTTCCCCTGCATGACTGTCTGGAGTGATCTTGGGGCACGCCCCACCCCGAGAGGGAGAGAAAGCTGCTTCCAGGTAATAATGACTCTTGACTCTGGTACCCACAAACGTGCCCCCAGAGAAGGGGGGGAGAGCCTGAGGATGGAGACACCTTCATGTAGAACTCTCCAGCTCTAAAAGGACAGATAAGGAATGCTGTATTTAAAACACACACACACACACACACACACACACACACACACACACACAAGATACGGTCTGCCCTTCATTCCTAACTCCCACCTGATTCTGATTCCTCCCAACTCCCACCTAGACTAATGCCATGGTATCTTACCTGAGCATTCTGCCTCAGGCTGTTCTTTCTTCAAGATGATTTGTGCATCACTCCAAGAATTATCTTATTAAACTTATGCTTTGATAATGCCACTTGCTTGCTCCAAAGTTTTCCAAGAAACTCTTGTACTTACAGTATAAAGTACAAACTCCATAGCCTGTGTTCAAAGCTTTCACAACATGGCCTTCACATGTTGTTCTGGCCTTATCTCTCATGACTGCAAGAAGGAACCCCTTATTCTAACATAACTAAAGCATTACTTTATACTAAAATTGCTCTGTACCCCTTTGGCCTTTACCCCTAAGTTCCTGTCATTCTCTTATCTGAAATGTCCAACCCTCTGTGCCCCATCAAAATTCTGTCAGTCCTTTAATCTTCTCCCTGTACCATGGCTGACAACTCTAGCTGCTAGTTTGTTTTTTCTCCTCTGGAATTCTGTAATTCTTGTAGTTGTGTTATGTGGAGTAACCTTTTCTGGCCAACCAGATTAAAAGCTCCTCAAGTACAGACCATGTGTTTTAAAGCCTATTTTTATTCTTCATAGCTTATGCCATGGTGCCTTGAGTGTATTAAACACTTAAGTATCTGAAATGAGATTGATGATATGAAAGAGAAAATGGTTAACTACACCAATAGCCATATATATTATTTTATTGGATTTCTTCAGCTATAATGATGGTCATTCAGTAAAGTAGCAATTTAATGTGATGCATTCATCCAACAAGCTGGATTATATGATTAAACTGGGTTTCTTGTTTTGTTATCCATAGAACCTTCAGAGAAATATTTTGAATATTCTTAAAAAGACCCTTCAAGTACACACCAATCAGCACATATCTTTCCACTTCTTTAGACTGCTTAATAAGCATTTACTTTATCTTTCCTTATTATAAGCTCCTTGAACCTAAGCCTGTGTCATATTTAGTTTTATTTTTTGCCAGTGTATACTCATTTTCCTCATTCAAGATGATTGATAAATATTAAATGACCTGAACTTATCTAACTTAGATGTATTTAACTTAAATTTATAACTCACCAAGAAAACTTACATTAACTCTTTCATTTAGTATTATTTGTAAAGAAAAAACGAGTCAAAACTAGACTGAATGTGTTTATGGTTCAGGTGCAACTATCATTTTGCTTTATCTCAGCAGACAGCCCAGTATTTGATAGAACACTGAAAACAAGAGGAGATTTAGGAACATGCAGATGGCAATATAAGAAAACACCTCAGGCAACATATCAGTTTGCAGTTTAAAATTTGAAAGGCTTTGGAAATTTTTATTTCCAAGGCAGAGTGTGTGCTATGTATTCATCATTTTTAAGTTTTGTCTTCCTGAAGGGTAACAGGCCAGTTCTAGAATAATGAATCCAGTCCGAGCTTCTTATAGTCAGGCCCCATAGTATAACAACATTGGTGCTCAATTCTTTAGGTTCTAAGAGAAAAATAGCAAAGCATCCTCCAAGAAAAATATATTTTATCCCAAAATGGCAGCCTTTGGGTGACTTCTGACTTTTTGTATCCAGCTTTGTGTTTGGGTAAAGTCCTAAAAGTTATTTTTCTAAGTTACACCTTTAAAGTATTGTTCCTCTATCTGCAAGATGTAAACGGATAGGAAATTAAGTACTATGACCTTGGATTTTATGCATTCTAAGTCTCAAAACATTTCAAAGTGAATTTCAATTTGTTTAAAAGGCTATAAGAATAGATAAGGGCAGGTAATTAAACATTTAGAAAAATAGGGCTTAGAAGACACTCAGGTTTTGTAGAAGGGGCAATTCTATTGCACAAGCGCAGTGGGAGGTGCTTCCTATTCCAGAAGACAGTCTAACCTTTCAAAGCAGACATTTTAAACAAGAAAATAAGAAATTAAAACTATGAGCTTCATATTTGTATGTGTCCCTATGTTCATGGCAGTATTGTTCATGGCGGCCAAGACATGGAGACAACCAAAGTGTCTTTTGATAGAGCACTGGATAAACAAGATGTGGTACATACATACTATGGCATACTACTCAGCCATAAGAAAAGATGAAATACTGCCATTTGAGAGTTTTATGCTAAGCGAAATAAGTCAGACAGAAAATGTCCAAGAACCATATGATTTCACTCATACATGGGATCTAAAACTGAAACTCATAGTCACAAAGAGTATGATGGTTACCAGAGGAAAGGGGGTGGGGAGTAGTAAAGTACAAGGGGAGTCAAATACATGGTGACACAGATTTAACTTTGTGTGGTAGGCATGTTGTGGTAGGCATGATTTAACTTTGTGTGGTAGGCATGTTATGGGGAAACTCAGTTCTCCTTGCTGACGCAGTGAAGAATTAAGGATCAGCAAGTCTATTAGTAGGCAAGCAGGGCTTATTAGCAGTGTGTTCTCAGGAAAAGAAGGGGCCTTGCTGAGGTGGGTGTGAAAGCCATGGGCATAGGTAAAAGGCAAGGCAACAGATGCTCTGTCCTGAGGACTTACATAGTTTACAGGGTGGGGTGAGGGTGAGTTATATATTGATTGGCAGGTATAGGTGGTGCTTATTTTTCCCCAGAAAGATGTGACCACCTAAACACAGGCATGTGTGGGGGTCTGTTTTCCAGAGTTCTTATCTTTTCCCAGACCACATTTCGTCCTATGTTGTAAAACAGATACATGATCAGGAGGCAGTTAATCAAAGTTAGGACAGTTAACCAAAGTTATTTATGGGCTTTTTCTGCAAGCACTGTGGACCACCCCCTCCTCCTAAACGTTTTAACTTCTATCTAACAGGCACACAATGCAATGTACAGATCATGTATCATATAAATGGACACTTGAAACCTGTACGATCCTATTAACCAATGTCACACCAGTAAATTAAATTGGATTAAAAATATATATGAGCTTCAAGTGGAAAGTTTCCTTGGAACAAATGATTCTATATGTGTAACCTAAGTGCAAGCTGAGGGATTTTATCCCCTTGTGATCTGGTTAAACTTGATCATAAACTGCATTCCCATCAGGAGGCCGCTCCATAATTTTGTTAAATTCTCCTGGCTTACTTTCTTGTGCTTCTCTAGGCCATCATAAACTAGTGTTCTTTAGCTCTGTGTGTTAAAACTCCATGGTACTCCTAATGTAAACCCAATCCCTTTATCAGTTTCCATAAAAATCCACTCACATCATGCACTGTGTAAAATTTTTGTTGCATCTTTCAAAGATTTAGAGTGGTTACAAGGAAGGGTCAAATCCTATAATACAGTCTTCAACCAATCTTCAGGTTTCACCAGCTAAGCTTCTCCTTTACTTCTCTCCTTGTCCATCTTCTCCAGATTAGCAAGCAAATATTTCTCTCTGACTTCCTCAGTGAAGTCCCACCACCTCTAGGCCTTTATAAGACCCCTCTCCCACTTTACCTACACCTTGTCATTTTCTTTTTCCAACACAAATGCCATTTTCTCCCTAAGAAGAATTCGGATGAATGTTGTCAACACATTCACATTTACTGCATTTGATTACATATGTGTATCCTCTTATTTATATTCTGAATTGCATTTCTGATGACTTTGCTTTCCATAAAAAGAGAAGCCCAGAAGACTTCTGCCATGCATAAAATTAAAACTTCGGTTCGCTTCTTTAAATAGGAGCTGTTCTACCCAAAAGGGGAACAGAAGGTTGGGCAGCTTCGACTGTGGTTTCTCAACACAGCGAACCCACAGGGCTTGGATCTGAGCTCCCACAAGTCCCTATTGCATGTCGTCAGGCATTGTCAGGTTTCACCTCGACACCTGTCCTATTCTTCAAACAACAGCTGTGTAACTGCCTACTTCCTTTGCACTCTGGATAAATCTGGCCTTTCAGAATTAGATTAGATCAGACCCAGCAGTAGTGGGTGGATAATCATCTGCTTTATAAGTGAGGGGAATGTGAAAAGTCTCCCTACTTACTTTTTTTATACCCTCCATGGAACAATACCACGCCACCTGACACCGTTGACTGTTTTTTAGTATTTAAAACAGAGATACCCCTTAACACTGGGGCATAAATTAGAGGATCCAGGTTAAGAATTAAGAAGTATATCACTTAAGACAGGGGTCCCCAACCTCAGGGCCACAGACCATTACTGGTCCAGGCCTGTTAGGAACCAGGCTGCACAACAAGAGTTGAGCTTGTATGTAATGCTCTTGAATCATCCCCAAACCATCTCCCAACCCCAGATCTGTGGAAAAATTGTCTTCCGTGAAAATGTCCCTGGTGCCAGAAAGGTTGGAGAACCACTGACTTAAGAGGATGAGAATTCTACCCTCCCCACTTTTCTCAACTTTTCTAAATCCCAGCAGAACTTAAGATTTTGCTCAAATGCCTCCTCCTTTGTAAGGAGGCCTTCTCCAATTGACCGTAACTTTTCCTTTTCTGCAAAACTGTGGGTCTGATGATTAGTAGAAGGAACAATCCAAATGTAAATAACAGCTTTCTAACAATTGGAGCTGACTAAGGTTGGGATGGGCTGCTCTGCAATTCAGTGAGCCTCCCACGTTAACAACTCGAAGGCTGGGCCGACAAATACCCACAATGTGGTTGGAGAAGTTCATATGCTGCATAAAAATTTAACCTGGTGCTCTTTAAGGTCTCCCTTAATGCTGAGCTTCTAGATACTGCCTTGGGTGCTCTAATGAAATAAAATACAGAGCTGTGTGGAACACCTTCATTATTTATTTTTGCATGTTTTTAAAATTTTTCCTAAATAAATATTCAACACTGTAAGAGCAGTGATCATTTATTTCTTTTTGATGCTTAGACCACCTTGCACAAAATAAATGTTCAAAAAAGTTATGGATTGAACCATGACAGCATGTTTTGAAGGGAGGTTCAGAGAGGGAAGGGAGGACGACTGGAGACAGCAAAGCAGATATGGAGCGGCACCACGAAGCATCCGATTTCTAGGGATGAGGTCACACCACAGGATGGAAGCTCACAGGGCATCAGGGATCCTCTAACAACCACACGTATTCTCCTGTGAAACATAATATCAACAGAGCCACTTCATAATGAAGTCAGAGCTGTCATCCCAGAGGAACTGCCTACACGTCTCACTCCTCAAACCTTTGGAATGTTTAAACTGGGAAAAATAACCTTTGGACTGGGTCAACATTGTATTCCAAACCACTGTTTGCAAAGCTAACAGGAAAGCAGACGTTCTGACTAACAGACTGAAAATTAAAGACATTCTTTAGGGTTAGCGCCATCATGCACAGCTGAAGAATAACTTAGCTTATTTGCACCTATAGAAATTCCTTCCTCAACTTAACATCAACAGAAATTCCTTCCTTCTATTCACATGATATTCCCCCTTCCCTTTCTCATAAAAACTCCTTACCTTCACACCCCTAATATGAGCAACTATTTGGGTTTCTGCCTGAATCAGTGCTTTTCAAACAGCTCTTCTTCCATTATCTCAAACAAACGCTTTTTGCCTCTCACTTTAGCCTTTTATTTTTAGGTTAACACTACTTTTGGGTGTGTGCAGGAATTGTTGCTGGCACTGCTGACAAGAGGCAAGACCAGTTCTCATTCTCTTCCTTCTTATTCCCTTTGATTGGAGAAAATTCCCTGAAAGCAGCACAGAATCCAGTCACAGACAAGATGAAAACAAATGCATCAGACTCATATTTGAGTTCACAGATGTGCAGCATCTACTGATGATAATAAGCTGGGAGTTGGTTATATTGCCTTGACCCAAAAAGTATGATCTCTGGACCATCAGCACTGGCATCAGCTGGGAGCTCTTTAGAAATACAGAATCTCAGACCTCACCCCAAACCTACTGAACCAGAATCTGCATTATAGCAGGAGCCCCAGGGTGTTTTGTTCAAGTTTGAGATGCACTATCGCATAGGGAGCCTTGTCCTTTGAGAGGAAGGCTTAGGAATCAGCTAGGAAACATTTAAATAAGAAACTGTAATAGGGTGCATGCAAGTGGTGAGGGGTAAAATAGGGATTTGGAATGGGGCCCAGAACTCAGGATATCCAGGAAATATTAGAAAGACACATAAGATATCCTCACTCCTTCCCCCTCAGGTGTGAGTTGGGGGAAGGGACAAATGGAGCAGGGCCATTGAGAGCTGTTTTGCATAGCAAGGGCTTTGCAGCTAACCTCTGGCATTATCATTTAACATATCTATAACCTTTAACTGGTTTCATAGATATGTTAAATAGTTGTGGCCTTGCTTTGAGCCAGGGAGAAGGGAGTGACTTCCACTCAAGATCGAACTGGAAGGCAACTCCCCCTGTTTACAGTGCCTGTGTGAGAGCTTGGAGATGATTGGCTACACACCATGGGGCCACACCTGCCCATACTCATTATGGCAGCCCAGTAAAGCTGGAAGGATACGGGAGTGCTGGCAAGTATAGCCAATTGTAGGAGGAGTCAGAAGTGGGGCTGCAGAGGAAGATTGGCGCTGGGATTTAAAACCGGGACACGGCAGCCATTGAAGGGAGAGCCATGCTTAGCAGAGAACTGCCACTTGGCTTTGGCTGAGTGGTGACCTCCTCCCCACAACTTAGGTGAAGGGGGAGCCACACAGCTTTGGTGGAGTGGAGACCCCCTTGCAGCTTTGCCAGAGATGGTTTTGATCTCAACATGGTTTTGGCCAGAGTGCAGACCCCCGCTGCAGTTTTGGTAGAAGAGGACCACGTGGCTTTGGGGTGCTCCCTTTGGCTGTGTGATCTGGGAAGCAGGAGAGACTTTGCCTGGAAGAAGGGGGAAAGGACTCTTGCCGGTAGGCCATGAGAAGGTGCAACATGGCTTTGGATTAATTACAGATCCTGCCTGGACGACAACACAGCTGACAATGTCAGGAGCCTGGATTCTGGACATTTGCTTCTTTTCCTGAGTTACAGTACCCTGAATTAGGGAAGGGACAGAAGGAAGCACTTTGGGTTTCTGTGGGTACCCTAAAGGACTTTGATATTTTAATGAAGACATTAGATCACTACTTTAAGACTGTATAGCATTAAATAAACATTTCCTTTCCTTTTCACAAATCTCTGGCATTGAGAGGCGTCTTTCCATCTGGCAACTGAAGATCGAGCCCAGTAGGGGGTCCTTTCGGTAACAGTATATTGTGACCCCCTGGGCCCTCTGGCCCTGCGTTTGAGAGGCATATGCTTGTCTGTATGTCTGCTCTGTAACAAAACCACTTCCTGGAGAGTCTATTTGCCTGCACCTGGGCTTCTGTTACCAACGAGAACATGTGATAACACATTTCTGGGGAATTTGGGAGGGAAAACTATTGGAAATCATTGATTCACAGCTGTAACACTTAAGCCCATTTCTGTTTGTTGTGAGGTGTTTTCCCCAGAATGATCATGCATTTAAAAAAAATGATTTTTTCCAACACTGTCTAAAATTGAAACGCACTAGCACACTTAGCTACACCTTTTCTTTAGATCATAGTGGCAGTTTCTTTTTAACTGTGGTAGAAACAGTGCTACAAATGAAGAAACTTTTAAGACATCCTGCTGATTTCTTGTTTAAATGTAAAAAGTCCTAATGAGTACATTAGAAAGTTATTAGATGAGAATGTGCTTCAATGGGAGTAAAAGACAGAAAAATGTACAAGAATAGCAATTAAAATAAAATACATTTACAAAAAAATAATATGCTTCCATTTTTTTAATCATATCTGTCATCAAACAAATGGGGGTGAAGGGTGAAAAGGAGTATCACAGAAATAAATGTTTAAAGTCTGAACATAGTATCTATATTTGAATGCAGCAAGAAGACAACTTAATAGATAAATGTATGAAAGTTATCAAAAGTTTTCTTAATATTGCTTCTATATTAAGTGGTTGATTGAACAAAATATCCTCCATCATAAGACATGTTCTTTAATTAGACTGAAGAACAGCTTAAAATATGTTTTAGTTTAATAAAGAGCAAAATGTAATTATGATGTTAATATTAAAAGGTTAATAAAAGAAGTATGCTCTATTGAGAACCAATCAAACAATAAGTTAGTTATACAGTTTAATTTAAATTTTGTGACGGTCTAGTATTCACCAAAGGAAGAATATGGTTCATTCAAACTGCAAGAACTCTTAACCAAGAGGGTGAGCCACAAGAAGTCCTATCTACGGGAAGGCTGCTAGGATTTTCTTAGTCATTCGTGTGACCGGGCATGAGTCCAAAGCTGGAAGGGTGAATCTCAACCTCAATCTTATTTCTGTAAGCAAGTGATTGAACTCTTCTGATCTCATTTCCTTCAACTGTAAAATGGAGAAATCATTATAAGCTAGGTTACTGTGTTTTTCCAATGTTGTTGATAATTTGAATTATTATGCACTATATTACATTTACTTACTTTCCCCATTGGGATTTTTGCTTTTTTCTCAGTGAATTAATAATAAATATCATCCTTTTATAAATAATAATGTGTGAACTAACTTAAAAATTAAATTTGGTATTTACCTTTTAACTTTGTTAGTAATTATTTTACCTAAATGAAGTTTTTCATAGCCAAATATGTTGTTTTTAAGATTTTTCAATAACTTTTTTAAGATTACATTGTTTCTCATTTAATTAACCAGGAACTCAAAATCTTATTAGAAGCAAGATGGCTTGTCAATTCAAGTGATAATACTTTATATAGATTATCTTCTAGCTCTGAATTAACTACAACTCATGTCTTTTAAGCTATTTTTATTATAAAATTATAAAGTGTACATTGTAAATAAAAGTGGAATGATGTAGCATAAAGGGAAAATTAAAATCACCACACTGATAACATTTTGGTTTATTACTTTCTAGTCATTTTTATTTGGGAAAAATGCTGTTGTATGACATAATAAGAAATATATATTTGGTCTTTGCCTCCAGCTCCTGACCCAGAATTCCTAAAAGCCTTGGAATTTTCTAAGTGATAAGGATTCTAAGAGCATTGCTTGTTCTAATATTTAGTCTTTGATTGAAATTCTTGACATAAAAGCCTCTAAGACCCCTGGAATCTCTGGAGTGATTAAGAATGCCTTTTTGTATGCTAATTAGAGGTCTGGTGGCTAGAGGCACCTCCAGAGTTTTAAGTTGGGAGTTAGTCACCAGACAGACCAAGGCAGAATTTGAAGGTTGAACTTTTATTCTCATCTTCAACCTCTGGAGAGAGGGAGAGAGCTGGAGACTGAGTTAATCGTGAATGGCCAGTGATTTCATCAATTGCTCCCAAATAACAGGACCTCCGTAAAAACTTTAAACAGGATTTGGAGAGCTTCTTGCCTGGTGAACACATTAGGTGTGGGAGGGTAGCATGCAAGGAGAAGGCACGGAGTTCTGTGCCCCCCACCATGCATAGTACCTTGCTCTGGGCATCTCTTCCATTTGACTGTTTCTGAGTTGTATCCTCCATAATAAACCAGTAATAGTGTGTGAACTGTTTTCCTGAGTTCTGTGAGCTGACCTGAAGAGGGGATTGTGAGAACCCCTGATATTAGCTGGTCAGTCATAAATTCAGGGGGCTTGGACTTACAACTGGCATTGAAAGTGGGCATGATCTTGGGGGACTGAGCCCTTAGTTTGTGGGATCTAATACTAACTCCAGATAGATAGTGTCAGAATTGAATTTTAGGACACCCAGAGAATGAGTCAGTATGGGAACACACACACACACACACACACACACATTTGGAGACTTAAGAAATGTCATGACATCAGGGAAACAGGTTTCCTTTTAGCTATGTATAAAGTTGTGGTTATTTGCATTGACACCTGCCTGTGGTGCCGTCCATGGGAACACACCACTGCACATGCATTAACACACACAACTCGTTTAGGACTTTAGCATCATAGACTAAAACATTTGAAAAGGCTCAGATTCTCTAACACAATGTGAGAAAACTTCAGAATACAAATTATATAGCGTTGAGGTAATTTGCAAGTACACCGTCTCACATTTCTCAATAAACTTGGCACAAGTTTAAAGCTTTAATCAATCTGTTCTTGGATGGCTTCACTTTTATTACCTTGGAGGCAGCTGACCACTCCTTTGGTCTTGACCCAGGGTCACTGTTCCTTCTTGCTGGGCCTACCATATCTCAGGCGTCCTCTGAACTTTACTTCTACACGTTTCCTAACCCCTAAAGAGCCAGGATCCTTTCCAGCCTGGGGCCTGTCGCACTCACGTGGAAACTATTCAAGTGTGAGCTGAGAATTTCTGACCGAACTTCCTCTGGAGTTTAGGCAACAGCACAATCGACCTGAGCTAAGGCATGTTCCCATAATGAATATGTTTCAGGTCTCTCTCAATTATTTTACTGTTCTCCTCTCTTCTTCCTGCGCTTCAAATTTTTAAAGAAATTGTATTATCCCCTTCTTTTCACTCCTAATCACATACACCAAAGGATTCCCCCATCACCCTCGACTCCAAATCCCATCACAAGCCCATGCTGAAAATGCATCCTTGGACTAGGATATATGAACCCTTTTCAAAGACACAAAACATGGAGAATTACGTTTCCCAACTTAAATGTGGATTTGTGGCAGTTTTGTGACAACCATGTGTGACAAATATCCCTAAGGATCACCCAGATTCCTTTGGATCCTCCTTTCAGAGGACTGACCTTGAATTTGGGGAGCCCCCTTTGTCTTTATTCTTTATACAGAGAAACAGAAATGCGTGAGAGGCACTACATTCCTGGGAAAACCCATCTGCCAAGTACTGACTTGTGTGGGAGTTTGACAGCCCGGTCTTGGCCTCAAAGAGAAACAAATCTGAGATTTATGTTCCTAAGTACGTTGTAGAATCCGTCTGAGGCTGAGAAGTCACCTGAAATTTCTCTATTTGCTTGTTTTCTCCCTTTTCAGTCCTGCTTCCTCCATTCCCTCACCTGCTTCTCTCAGGAGCACATCCTTAATAAACCTCAAATGTTTGTTATGTGAATCCTCTTCTTGGGGTCACCTTCTGAAGAATTTAGCCAAAGAGTTCTTACCATACAATGCCAACATTAAATTGTCATCAATCCCCTGAATTCTGCAAATCCGATCATTCCAGATTTACCAAAATTTGGAAGGAGAAAGTTTGTACCTCCATTCTAGCCCCCCAAATTCTAGAGATAAAATTCTCCCTTGCTAATTTTTTAGATTGTATTATTCTCTTGGGTGATAACTTCTTTTAAAACTCATCTTCAATTACATATTTTTAAGAATCAAACTTACTTGTGTGAGTCTTATTTTTAGTATCGATTGCCAAGAAAAAGGAAGTATAAAATTTGTACATACATAATCCTTTGACCTGAGTCTTTGCTCTTAAATATTCTTGATAGTTTTTCTTGATACCACAAGGTTCAGAAATGTGATAAGTTCCAGAAGCCATTTCAGACAAATGGCTTTAGTTTAAGTCAAACTTTAACATGTTTCCAAGTTTATTATATAACATTTATATTTAACTATTAATATAATATTTCATGTTTTAATTTTCACTTAATATTATGTTCTTAAAGCTTTTTTATATTACAAACAGATTTTCAAGTACATCAAAATCATATTAACTGACACATGAATTTTATGTGTCATAAAATTTTATGAATTTTATTAAATTTTAATTAAATTTTATGAATTTTATTAACTGACACACACATTTTTATGAATTTTATTAAATTTTATTTTTCTGAGCTATGAATATAAACATTAGAAACATTTTAAAATCTACGTATAAAAAATCTGGAAAGAAATACTCCAAAACATTATATTTATGTTGGAATGTTTTTCCTCCGTGTGTGTGTGTGTATATATATATATATTTTTTTTTTTAAGATTTGATTTATCTATTTTTAGAGAGAGAGGAAGAGAGGGAGAAGGAGAGGACGAGAAACATCAGTCATCTGCCTCTTACACACACCTCAACTGGGGCCAAACCTGCAGCCTAGGCTGGTGTCCGACTGAGAATCAAACCGGCGAATTCTCACTTTGTGGGATGACGCCCAGCCAACTGAGCCACACTGGGCAGGGCTCTCCTTGTCTATATTTTTGAAATTATTATAAAAACATTTTACTTTCACAATGACAAATTTTAAACACAATATGGACAGTGAAATCAAAGAAAATAAAAATGCTTAAAAAGCAAACCTTCCTAAAATATGGAAGCTTGTGTAATTTTTATAGATTTTTCAAGATATCTTCTACACCAATCCACAAAGAAAAAATTCTAGGCTATGGTTGTTTATATTGAAAATCACAAGCTACATTTCTTCCACCTAGTTTATTGATTAATACTAGGGAATGATTCACATATACTAAACAAATAATATTTTATGGTAAAAAATATATAGCTTATATTTAGCTTTGTGTTCTTTAACTGATTAAGCAAGATATTTTACAATAAGCATTGCTGGGATATGGGGAAGGTTTTTTGGCATTTATATTACATACAGAAATTCACAATTCATATTCATGTGTAAAAACCCCAGTCAAAAAAGAAATACCTACTTACAAAGCAGATTGAACATTAAACAGGAGGAAGATATAAGAATTTAATATTTGTCTTCCCTAAATGCAAGCATTGATGTAGTAATGATTTATGTTTGAGATTTATACTTATCATAATTTGGCTATCATTTTACATATTTAGTCACTGCTTTTAATATCAAAGTTCTAAGGAAAGCTTTTAGTGTAGAAAGTGTTTTATATACTGCTGAGTACATTTGACTTCAATTCCAGACTCCTCATTCTTCAAATGCAAACATGACTTAATCCATTGGAAAGACTATAGAGACTTATGGAGCTAATTTAAGAAATAGAGCACTTCTACCAAGAAAAGGGTTGTGTTCTCATATCAACACTAGATAAATAATGACATAATGTTGATATAAGAATTTTAGTCAATTGTACGAAAGGTTCCACAATTATTCTTCCCTTAAATTTGTTTCAAATAAATTAAACATCTTACATGTCTGTATCAAAATGCAAAAAAGCACTAAAACATCTTAAATAGCAAAATATTACCAAATCTCATCTCTCAATTTTCACTCTCAATTTTCAGTAATTATTGTCATAGCATTTCTTTTGTCCAGCTGTTCTCTCATCCAAAAGCAAAAGCATAGCAAGAATGGGCATCATCCTTAGTAATAAATTAGACATCAGCTAAAGCTTCATACAAAAACAACAGCAACAAAAGGACGATTTAACATGAGACTGGCTCCCAGAGAAAGATGCTCCAGGTAGCCTGTCTCAGGGGTCTGAATGGTGGAATAACTGTCAGGGTGTTGTAGACTCTTCTGGATTCAAGCTGAACTGTGACTTTGCTTGAAGGTCCTAATCACATGAGCCCGTGATTATTCATGGAGGCAAGTCTTTCATATCATCTACAAAATTAGACCTCTACAACTTTAGCTTTATAGAAAAAGTGAGACAAATTTACTTTCCAGGAAATGACTTAAGAAGGAAAAATATTTATGAGGTACTGGACAGTGATGTCTTGCAATGCAAGGTACAATAAAACAAATGAGTTATTTTTCATCTATGAGGAATTTTCATTGATTAAAATTAAATATATATAAATAAACATGTACATTAATGAGGTATTTGAAGGGAGAGTTAACATTTTAATAACGTAATTAATGATGTCTTGCATGAAGTCAAAGCAAGAAAAATCAGTGTGAATGACCTTTGAATTGAAAAAAGACAGGCTGAAATGTCGCCAGTAATTATTTTGGCTGCATAAAGTCTAAGCAATGAAAAAGGTTTTAAAGTTCTTCCACAGAACCTGTAGGACTCAATATAATTCTTTTTTTTTTTTTAATCCTTATTTGAGGATATATTTTTATTGCTTTAGGAGAGAGAAGAAGGGAGGGAGGGAGAGAGAGAGAAACATGGATGTGAGAGAAACATTAATAGGCTGTCTCCTATATGTTACCTCACCAGGCCTCAAACCTGAAACCTAGGCCTGTACCCTGACCAGGAACCAAATTCACAACCTTTTGGTGTATGGGACAATGCTCCAACAAACTCAGCCACCCATCCAGGCCTCAATATAATTTCTAAGCAATGAAGTCTTGGGAAGAATTATAGCAATAACATTATTCTAGTTGTAGTCAGCATGCATATCCCACCTTTGCCTACTTTGTGAAGCAATTAAAAACAAAAACAAAAACTTTTTCTTCAGTTATTCTTGTAATTTTTATCAGCTATATCTAGTCTATTAAAACATATATTTTTTCTAAGAAATTTTTCATGCCTATTTTTTAATCAGCCAGTAAATATTTCCTATACAAGAGGTAACTGGGGGAAAAAAAAAGAGGAATTATCATCTGAAAGGCAGGCTCTTTAGTACAAACTTCCCCCACTAGATGAGTGGTCTAGGAACTCTCTGTGTCAGTGTACCAGCTGGCACTGTTGTGAGAAGCTGCATTTGGCTTCAGTGAATCTTTTTATGAAGACTGTTTCAACGTGTTTGCCCATTTCAGGATGGGTGATTTACAAGTCCACCTACCCACACCCTGTTATGAACAGCCCTGCCTGGTTTCAGAAGCTGTAGCCGCCACCCCCCGACCCTTATGGCTAAGACTGAGTGAGCGACCTTGGGACCATAAGCCACTAAGGAGACAAAGCTTATCCCCCTGGCAGGGGCACCATCTCTGCTCCTTTTACTTTACCCTGCCTGGCCCCCAGTGCTTGATCAGTTAGCCAATGACAGGTAAAATTCCTCAAGAGAGGGATGACCTAAGACAGGCATGATCACAGGGGGCTCCCAAGGAAGGACTTGGGGGGCTATAGAAAAAGGGGGTAATGAACCCTCAACCCTCAGCTTTGAAATAGCCTGAGTCCTCATTCTGTCTGCAAGAAGTCTACTAATCTCTTGGCTGCCTTACTTCCGCTGCCTGACTTAGCCTGAAACAATGCCTTAAGCCTGAAACAATGCTGGAGGTGGGTGTGGCCCTGTGATGGAAAGGGCTGGTTCCCTGGGGCAATCAGGCCTAAGAAAGAAAGCATAAAATCCTATGAAACCTACTTTGCTAACACCCTCAATTTAAATGATAAGGGTTCAAGTCTGAAATGAGTTTGTTTCCCCAAAGTTTTATGGTCCTTTAACTATCTGACCCTGACTCAAAATAGGCCCTAAGGGTTCTTTGAAGGTTATCTATTGTTTAATCATTTCTGCCTGACAATGATTGATGAGCTTTATTCCTGTGCAAATTGGACCCAATAAAAGCCTGTCAAGGCAAGGGTGGGGCACTCTCCCCTTGAGAGAGTGGCCACACCATCCCTTTTCCTCCACAGGACTCGGTAGTCTGTGTGAATTTGTCTCATAAGTCATCCATAATGCTGCGGACACTGCGGGCTAGTGTCTGAGTCAACACCCCACTAAGTGCCCAGTAGTTTTTGACCAAAAACAGCATGATCCCATGCCCTACCTTCCCTATTCACCCACCTCACCCTAAGCAACATTTTTTTGTTGTTTCCCTGGATGAATAAAGTCCTCATAGGGAAATGTTTGGCTGATGTGGAAGAGGTGAAACAAAAAACAGCAGAAGCACTGAAAGGCATCAAAGGAGCAGTGAACAAAATGTCTAAATAAGAACATTGCATTGAATGGAGAGTACTTTGAAGGCGACTGAAGTTTAAACAAGTAAAAATAAATACACAATTTTTATAAATAAATTCTGTTTTGGGGGTCCCCCCTAATACTTACACACTTATTAATCTTTCTTATTTCTAGAAATATGAATGCAATCAGATGGGCCAAAGACAGTGCCAAGCCTTCAGCCTGTCGCTTATTTATTAATCACATATATGAAACATCTAAGATATTTTGCTAGTTAAGAGCAGCACTTATGTTAAAACCTTGTTGGGGACCATTGCCGTGGAGATGAAACGTAAAGCACCCCATGGACCGTGCATTTCTCTCAGCCTGTTAAGACCCACTGTAGCATTCTCTTTGCTTCTGCTCTTTGTTCAAATACAAGCACCGAAGTTCTGACTTTTAGCTCATAAATGTCCTTTGCCAATTTCCTTTGCCTCACACCTCTCTCTACTACTTAGAGATTCACCTCAGATGCCTTTCTCCGCTTTCATCTGAGGAGGGCCCTTTGTTGCCCTGGCTGCCCACCAAACCTGCCCAGGAGAAGCCAAAACAAACAGCACCATTGACAGACATTACAAAATAGCTGTCACTTTGCCAGAAGCTTCAGCAGGGGGTCTCTAGGGGTAAGTTGAGTCTAACATACGAGACTTTGTGGAGATCTCCACTGGAGGATTAATGCTCACAAACAGGAAGTGAGGATAATTTCAGGATGACTTTTCTGCCTCACTTACGAGCTTGCCAATGGCCTTGAATATAAAAGAAGTAAAGACAATGTTCCTTAAAGAGGAGACTGTTAGGTAAATAAATGGCTGGCCAGTTATACCAGGAAAGCAATAGTACTCCAAACGCACTGGGTTCTGCCTGTCCACTGAAAACCCATGGGACAATATTTTTCAGGAATGAAGGACTTTACTAACAATGGAAAACCACTGGAGGGCTTTGAGAATTGAAGCTGAGTCATTAAAAGGTTATTCTGACAGCTCTGCAGAATGCAGACTGAAGAGGACAAGCATGGGAGGGAGGAGATGAGTCCAGAGTCCATTCTATCCATACAGGTAAGAGAAGATGGCAGCTGGGTTTAAAGTGCTGGCATGTGGGTGAAGGATCTAAGAAAACAGTGTTTCCTTTTAGAAGAGTTTATCTGAAGACCTCATTATAGCAGAGCTAATTGTAAAGGCCACTTCTAATACCCCAAAACACAACTGTGTCATCTATATGTAACAGTGTACCTAGTAGCTCCCCTCCCTGTGCTTCAACTTTGTCTTCCATAAAATGGGCTAACAGTTGTACTTACCTCATGAGGTTGTTTCAAGAATTAAAAGTATTAATGCATGTAAAGCTCTTAGAGTTTTGTACATAGAAAGTATAAGTACGGGTATTATTATTAACTTTCTATTATCTTTGCTAGAGTGACAAGTGGGAGGGCATAAATCAGTCTTTCAGAATTTACATTAATCATTACATTTCACATTATAATGCAAAAAGAAGGTAAAAAGACCATTTTACTTTATTCCATTGGCAAATATTAACTGATCTCTGATGAGCCGGTCCTACTTACTGACTCTGGTTTTGCAGCACTATGAAAGTCCCTAGCAAACAAAATTCAGTTCAGTTCATGGCTGATTCCTGCCCTCCGAGTCAAAACACAGGAGTCTATGATAGACACAAGCAAGATTTTATTATCCTAACAGAGTTTTTCCTGCAGAGAGAAGTTAGCATATTTCTTCCCTCCTCTCCTTGCATTCTAGGGAATCTCTGACAGTACCTGTCTCTCCTGCAGGGCTCCAGCTCTTGCTAGATAGCATGGCCCACACTGGTCCTTACCTCCAGCAACCACATGTGCACCTCTCATCGTGGAGTTAGCTCCAACCTGTGTCCAGCTTCTGGTTTCTGGTCCCCATATATTCATCTGCTGCCCTTCCAGTATGAGTAACCTTCAACTGGTGAGGAGACTCAAGAGTTCAATTTTTTTTTTGGCTTTAATTTATACAAAATAAATTAATAGGCTTCGTAATTAATGTATGTAGACAACTATTGTTCCAGGAACTAGAATTTATAACCGGACCTACACTGACTTCAGGAGACCCAAAAGCAATTCCACCTTTGTGTCCTAGGAGGACTGCAAGCAATCAAGAAGGTATCTGAGCCACTGTGCGCAAGGGAGGGAACATCCACAGACCAGGACACAGATAAAGAATCACCAGTCAGCAGCTAAAAGGATGTTAGGAAATCACTGTACTGTAGGTCTTATCTGATTAACCTTTTCCCTGAATTCCAAACCCCTTACCTATACTTGTCTTCTTATGAAAAAAGGTTGGCCTGAGATGTCATGTAAGATGGTCTTTAGGGTACATAACCCTCCATTATATTCTGGCAACTCCTTCTGGGACAGCTTCAGGACTCTCCAGTAAGTCTGGTATTTAGTGGGGAGTCCCATTGGCTGCCCAGTCCCATTGGACTGGGGCGGGGAGGGGCCTGGATGTGGACTTGGAGACTCCCTACCAGCTGCCAAGTGATTTAACTTTCGAACTCTCCTTCGCCAACTCTCAACACTACCCATCACCTTCACTTTGAATTGAATCACTGTGCTTTCTGGTTAAGGATTACAGTCCCAAGTTACAACTTAGATTGCTTGTCAGGAATTAAGGTGCCTTCTGGTTTGGTTTGTGAGATGTTGCAGAGCTTTGTCTGGTAGAATTGGGGTAGGGGGAGAGCCCTTTGGGATGAATTTTGGCTGATTGATCAACCTATGCTTATAAACCTATGCCTAAAATTAAATTGATTTTTTATTGTAATACTGCTTGACTTATGTACAGTCTGGATGCAAGAGAGCACTGGCCACTGAACAGGTCTTTAAAGCACTCTACCATACTGCAATTAGAGTTGTTTTGTCAAAGATCAGGGAAATGGGACAAAACACCTTATGTATAAGCTTTTATGACTTTACATAATAAAGATTCAAGATTAAAAGGAAATAGATTAGGGGTCCAGAGAAAAGGGACTTTTCCTGTGTCAGATAGCAGAATTCCAGAAGAGAGGGACTAGGAAAATCTAGATGTTTTTGCTGCTGCAAGCATGGCTAGGGTTTCCACAGGCCTTCCAGCCCTGGAGGATCTCCCTCCTTACTTGGCTAATGGAGCCAAAGCAGATGAGCCTGAACAGGTCTCTCCATACTGAACCCGTAAGGGAACAAAATTCTGTGGAGAACTAGTCCCTACTGGTGCAGAGCAATGTCCAAAGATTTCCAGTGGGAGTAGGGCCAGAGGGCTATCCCGCTGGATATTATTGGGCATATATTCCATTTTCCACATCAGATCAACTGGAAAATCTCAGATCCTTCTCATAGGATGATCTTACTAAAATGACTGACTTAGTTACATCAATTATTACCACCTACTATCCCAATTGAACAAACACACAAACCTTGCTAAATAGCTTGCTTACAAATTGTTGGTATTGGATGAGGAAAATGAGAGACTTGGAGACTGAACCAAAAACTCAGATGGGGCTTCTGACCCTACGAAGGCAATACCTTTAACTGAGCCCAAATTGGACTCAATGAGAATAGCCTTCCTCCCTTAGAACACTAGAAAAGATGCATCCTTGAGGGACTGAAGAAAGAAGTTGTAAGCAGAAAAGTCTGAATATGCTACAGGCAGTACAACAAAAGCCCCCAGAGGACAACTCTTGCTTTCTTGAAAGAACCTACCAGGCCTACAGAGAATACACTAATTGGGATCCATTGGCCGTTGAAATATTAGAATGGTGATATGACCTTTATCTCTCGAAGTGCACCTGACATGAGAAAGAAATTTCAGAAGTTAGAGAAAAGAATAGGTATGAATCCTTCCCAATTAGTGGACATTGCCTTCAAAATTTATAATGAGAACAACAACAACAACAACAACAAAAGGCCCAAGCAGCCATTATTTGCTGGAAACAGGCTTCAGGGCAATTCCATTGGCAGGCAAGAGGCTCCCAACCCCTATCTAAAATGCTTGCCACTGATCAATGTACATATTTCAAAGGAAAGGGGCACTGGAAAAATGAGTGCCCCAAGTGAGGGAAAAGGAGGCATCAGTGCCAAAGAACTTGAGAATTATTCTGGGAAAAGGAAATAGCTCCAGTGATGAGTGTCAGGGCCCAGAGGTTCTATTATTACAACAACCTATTAAAGTCACAACCCCAGGAACTTCGGGGAAAGCTAACAGCAGGGGGACTAATTGTATACTACTTGATTGATACCAGAGTGACATGTTCTGACGTCAGTATACCTCTGTCTGAGTCCTTGTGGAAGGCTGTAACTATAACTGGAATTTCTGAAGGCCCTGAAAGCCAATTTTTCTTGAAGCCATTAGAATGTGCTATGGGAGATAAGTTTTCAGCTCATAAATTTTTATATATTGTTTAGTGTCCAATTCTTCTTCTGGAAAGGGACCTGCTGTCTAAACTTCGTGTTCAGATCACTTTCTCTTCAGGTCCCTCCATAGCATGCTTGGCAGTTCCTTATGAAACCATGGGAGAAGAGAAAAAATGACTCTGACCTGAAGAAATCGAGAAACAGGGAAAACCCATTGTTTGGGCTACTGGAAGGCCAGGGAAGGCTAAGCAAGCATCCTTTTTTAAAGTTATCCTCAGATGAGGGGTGGAGACTCCCAATAAAAGGCAATAGCCCTTGCAGAAAGAGACCCTAGAAAGAATATGTCCAAAAATTCAGAAGTTTCTGGAATACATACTTACTCAGCTTTGCCATTTCCCATACAATACCCCCATATTGCCTGTTAAGAAACCCCATTCAAATGAGTATCAATTTGTATAGGATATAAGGGCCATAAATGACATTGTACAAGACATTCACCCCACTGTCCCAAATCCTTATACTTTGGTGAACAACATACCGAGAGATAGCCTCTGTTATTCAGTATTGGACTTAAAGGATGACTTCTTTTGCATTCTGGTTGATCAAGGCTCCCAGCTGCTTTTGAAATCACTTGCGTTTGGCCCTGGCTGCTATGGCTCAGTGGATTGAGCACCAGCCTGCAAACCAAAGGGTTGCTGGTTTGATCCCTAATCAGGGCACATGGCTGGGTTGTGGGCCAGGTCCCCATTTTGGTGTAAGATAGAAGCAACTGATTGGTGTTTCTCTCCCTTTCTATTTCCCTCCTTTCCCCCTCTCTAAAAATAAATAAATAAGGAAAATATTTTTTTAAAACAGAAATCGCCTGCTTTTGAATGGCAGGACCTAGTATCTTGGGAAGACTCAGTACCGCTGGACAGTCTTACCACAAAGGTTCAAGAACTGCCCCCACAATTTGGGGGGAGCCCCTGAGCCAGGACTTAAAGGATATAAAACTACAAGGAAGAACTCTGTTACAATATAAAGAAGACTTCTTGATTATAGGGACATCATCCAACAATGTTTAACTAACACTATAGCTATCTTGAACCATCTGACATCTTGTGGCTATAAAACATCAGCACAGAAGGCCCAGATTTGCCAAGAAGCCGTTAGGTTTCTTGGGTTCCTGCTTGATCCTGGCAAAAGGAGTTTTACTGGAAACAGAAAAGAAACCATAATTAAAGTGAGAGCTCCCAATACCAGGAAAGAGTTAAGAGGATACCTGGGAATGGCTGGCTATTGCTGCATTTAGATTCCAAACTTTGGGCTCATTGCTAAACCATTACATGAACTTCTTAAAGGGCCAGAATATAGCCCTTTAGAATGAACAAAGGAATGCACTCAGGCTTTTCAGTCCCTGAAGGTGCACCTGGCTTCTGCACCAGCTTTGGAACTTTCAACCTACTAATTCCTTTTAATTATATGTTCATGAAAGGCAGGGTGTTGCCCTAGGAGTCTTCACCCAAATGCTTAGTGACATTCTGCAACCCATCTCATACTTGTGAACTTAACTAGATTACACTGTCCAGCAGTGGCCAGCCTGCTTGAGAGCTGTGGCAGCCACTTGTGAGCTTTTATAGGAAGCTGAAAAGTTTTCTTTGGGACAGCCTATCACCAGATATGCACCCCACCAAGTGTTGAGCCTACTGAAACAAAAAGGAAATTTGTGGTTCACTGCTGGAGGAATGGGCAGGTGCCAAGCAATTCTTCCCGAGACTCCCTACATCTCCCTCAAAAGTGTAAGTTAAATTCTGCTTCCTTTCTCCTGAAGCATGACTCCGTCACACTAATGCATGACTGTGCTGAAGTAATTGATGACATTTATTCTAGCAGAATTGATTTACAGGACCATCTTCTAAAAGAAGCAGACTAGACTCTATATGCAGAGGGAAGAAGTTACATGGAACAGAAAGGCTGGGTATGTGGTTGTGACTCTTCAAGAAATAGTAGAGGCCAAGGCATTGTTGCCAGGAACCTCTGCTCAGAAAGCTGAACTGATTGCATTGACAAGGGCACTGGAATTGTCTCATGTAACGAGATTAAATGTGTATACTGACTTGAGGTACAATTTCCCTAATCTTGCATGCACATAGATCCATCTGGAAGGAAAGAGGATTATTATCCTCCAATAAAAAGGAGGTTAAACATGCAGCAGAAATTTTAAAATTATTAGAAGCCATTCAGGTACCTTTACAGGTGGCAGTTACACACTGCCCGGGGCATCAGAAAGAGGACACTGAAGTGCCTAGAGGAAACAATCTGGCTGATTGAGCAGCAAAAGAGACTGCTAAAGGAACATTTATAATGCCTTTAGTACCTGTTCTAGCCTTGTGACAATTCAACCCAGAATATGTGACTGCAAACTTGGAGAAAACTGAGAGCTTGGATTTTAATGAAGAACATTCTGATAATAGATGGAGAAAATATAAGAAAAAAGCCATCCTGCACCCTGAACATTTAGCAGAGCCAGAATGAAGCATTTACATGAGGCTACTTACTTTGGAAGGAACTCATTAACCATGTAAATTAAACTGTGTTTCGCAGGTCCTGGAATTTCTAAAGCCATATGAAAAATAATTGCTAGATGTGTTGTGTGCCAGAAAAACTACCCCAAGACAGATCCACTTCAAATGAAAGGAGGATAAGAATACCAAAGACAGTGCCTGTTTGAGGACTGGCAAAAAGACTTTACCCAGATGGCAAGGGTCTGAAGGTGGAAATATTTGTTAGTCTTTGTTGACATATTTTTAGTATAGGTAGAAGCCTATCCCACTAGAATGGAGAAATCATCGGTGGTAGCAAAATCCTTACTGAAAGAAATAATTCTTTGCTTTGGTCTCCCTGGCAGTGATAGTGAACCTGTTTTGCACAGAGAAAGTTAGTAAATTTTTAGGAATCAAGTGGAGACTACACACAGCATGGAGACCTCTAATTTCTGGGAAGGCAGAAAAGATAAATCACACCTTGAAGAAAAATATAGCCAAGTTGTGTCAAAAAACTAATCTCCATTGGGATCAAGTTTTAACTGCTGAGAATAAGGGTGGCTTTGTGAAGTGGGCTTCAATTCAGTCCTTATTAAATTGTACAATATTTAAGTCAGAACTTAGCTATAATTAACAACCTTGCTTGATTAGAAACCTCTCCCCCACAGTCTGCAACATTCCTTTGAGCCCGGAGATAAGGTGTTACCAAAGAATTGGAAGACAGGATTTCCAGAAAGCCAGAAAGAAGAAAAGTGGGCTGGACCTTGGGATGTGCTTCTTGCCATCTCATCCACAGTGAAATCAGCAGGAATAAAACCTTGGATTCATCATAGTGGAAGAGTAAAGAAAGCAACAGAAGAACAATGTACCACTGAACCACAAGAGGACCTGAAAGTCCTGTTTGGAAAACAATGACATATTTTTTTCATTACTTTTTGTTTAACCCCATGTTGTGAAGAACATATTCCTTCAAATGAGATAAAAATATTTAGGTATATTTAGCAAAAATTATTCTAAACATTTCTCACTTGTCTTGCAGGAAGAACCTATGTTGAACAAACTCTTTCATTTCATATTTTGTAGATGATTGTACTCCCCTGGAAAGCCTTCAAAATTATACTTTGTTTCAGCATATCAATAATACCATAATCTACTCCAATATTTATGATTGGGGACCTGTGGTAACTCTAAAGGACAAGGGAATGTTTTCCTTAAAATTCACTAATATAACCCCAGCAGGAGAGTGTGCTACTTTTATCAACTGTACTAAAAACTGTTTTATGTGTTCAGCAGATGTGGAGATGAATCGCAACACTCCCACTAATGTATCTTATACCTTTGGTCATGTCACATTGCCTGCAGCATGGTGTCTAATATGTGGAACGACTGTTTATTTCTATGTTCTAGCACACAGTTCTGGGGAACTATGTTGTCTGGGAAGACTGATGGTGCTTATGCCTCAGAAGACTCACACCACCCGGGCTCCATGGTAACTGTCACTTGTACCTGATCATAACAGTGATTTGTACTTTTGAGCTCTGCTGAATATACATCTGTGACTATATTTATAGTGCCAGTCATGGTAACCTCTTTGAATATACAAATAAGTAGATTAGCCTGCACTATCATAAAAGCTTTGAGTGCTACCTCTCAAGCCATTAGTGCCATCAGTCAAGAACTAGGACAAGTTAGAGAAGTGGCATTAGGAAATCACACAGCTACAGACTACCTCCTTTTAAGACATAATCATAGATGTGAAGAATTTAAAGGACTTTGATGTTTCAACCTGACATAATTCACAGCTCAAAGAGCATAAAGTAAAGCAAGTAAATGAAGTAGTGTCCAAGATAAAACAAAAAGAGAGATTCTTCGGTATTGATTTGTCTTTGCTGCCTAGTATTGCTGGTCTTAGGAAGGCATTTGTTTTCTTATCTTTTATCTTTTTTCAGTATCACAGCTTGTTATTGTATACAATGTGCCCCCTTATGTGGATCTGCAATTAAGGGTATTCCCAAAGCTGCCTTTGACATTTTCTAACACTAAGATACATGCTCAACAGCAAAATAATTACTTCCATATGAAACTAATCTCATAGAAATAGAAATAAGATAGTTTATGCTAACGGTGGAGAATGATGGGGGAACTCAAGAGTTGAAAAATTTTTAGCTTTCAGTTACAGATAATAGTCTAGGTATTGTAATTAATGCATATAGAAAACTGTTGTTCCAGGAACTGGAATGTGACACCTACTCTTTGTGCCCCAGGAGGACTGCAAGTGATTAAGATGGTGTCTGAGCCATTGTGCTCTGCGGCAGGAACGTCTGCCACCATGACTCAGATAAAAAAATGCTGGTCAACAGGTGAAGGGATGCTAGGAAAATAACTGGACTGCAGCTTTTATCTGATTTACTTTTCCCCCTGAATTCCAAACCCCTTATCTACACTTTTCTTCTCTTTATAAAAAAGGACAGCTTCATATGAGAGGTAAGATGGTCTTTCTGTGTTTTTTTGAACAGAATATTTTATTTTGAATCCCTTCAGCCAAGACTGTTTTTAGGGTACATAACCCACCATCTTCTTAGATCATCAGCCATCTGAATAAAGAGCCCATTAAGGTTCAATCCTTGTCTCTGCTTATTGGTTCTGGTAGTGACAGGCAGTACGAATGCTTTTCTGGTTTCACAGCCACCCTTGTTTAGCTTCTTTGTTTTCCATCACCTGGGTGATCAACATCCTGTATTAATTCACTGTATTTAAAGACTGAGGATAGTTTCTGTTTTCCTGACTAGGTGCTGAACGATAAAATACTCACGCAGCTGATAAAATAGAACACTTCATATTTGCAAAGTTCAGAGCCCACTATTTACTAAATTACATAAACATTTGAAGGCAAGAAATTTTATCTATCATGAGCTTTCAAAATAATTTTAAATAATGGTTAAACTTTGGTTATAAAGATAATAGCTGCTTATTCTAGAAAAATAAACAGAGAAGTGCCAAAAATAAAACACTTTTTTTTGGTTACTATTGATGTGCCTCTGCTAAATTGTACTTGTACTTCACAGTAATATTTTGGATGGGGGACAGGATTTGAGCTATTTAATGTAGTATAGATACCAAGTTAACATTAATTATATTATAGCACAGCTATAGAGAGACAAGAAGAAAAGGAATAAGGATCTATTAATCAAGACTCATTTGATCCCTTTCATGCTAAAAATGAAGAACCAGCAGAAAGCAGTGACAGTTACTAAGGAGGAACAAACAAGCTTTGTAGTGCAGGGCTTTCTGCAAGCATGAAACAAGAAAGCACAGAGGGACAGAGACAAGGTTATTCCTTCCAGAGGGAGAATGGATATATTCCTTTCATAATACACTGAATCCCACTTCATATTCACCTTAATTCCCCAATAATTTCTCTTCAAAGACTCATCTCTTGCTTGAGCTTTCTCTTTTTATTCATGAACACAGAGTACAGTTTACATACTGCATTTAAGAATACCAGGATGCGCTCGCATAACTTTAATTAAATGTTACAAATCAATTATATTCTTCATGGGAATTGATGCATTCCAAAGACCTCAAAAATGTAAATTAAATATTTAAGAATCACTCGATATGAAACAACTTACCTCTAAAAATATAAAATATTCTAGAATTTCAAAGAATATAAAGAGTTTACTGTATCTATCATTTAGCCAGCCAAGAAAGTCTACATGCAAACCAACAACCACTGTAAATTCATCTATACAAATCACCATTAAAATGTATTATTCAATTTCTCTTTATTATTTGCTTTCTTGTTAGTCAGTGTCTATTCTATCATCTTAAATTTTCAGGAAGTGATCAAATATCAAATGGTGACCTTGTTCTCAAGGGAAGAACTACCTTAAGTTTCCCAGAGGCTACGGACAGCCCATCTTCTGTGCTGGAGGCCAGAAAAGAGGGAAGTAAACTCGCTGTTGCTAAGGCAGAGTTGGCAGCTCTCTATGAATGACTGAATTACAAGGCCAAATAGCTGTGCAGTTTCTTTTTTTTTTTTTTTTTCTTTTTTAGATTTTATTTATTTATCTTTAGAGGGGAAGGGAAGGAGAGAGGGAGAGAAACATCAATGTGCGGTTGCCTCTTGTATGTCCCCTGACGGGAACTGGCCTGGCAACCCAGGAATGTGCCCTGACTGGGAATCGAACCGCGATCTTTCGGTTCGCAGGCCCGCGCTCAATCCACTGAGCTACACCAGCCAGGTTGTGCAGTTTCTTACCACATCAACTTTAGTCTTGTAGAGTACATTTGAAGTGTCCTATTTTCTAAAATATTTAAAATAATCATGTTTTACAGCTTTCTACTACAGTACTTTAAAATCAGAATATGTTATCAAAGGTTATCTCAGTTTGATAATAAAGCATCATATAGCATTACAAAGTTATAAATAAACTGGACAACAGATTATTGAGAAAATATAAATATGGTATTGAGTGTTGGCCATATTTAAAAGAAAGTACCTAGTTTAATTACATTGCTCTTGTGCCTGAAAACACACTTGATTTTGAATGTTTTCCATTTTAACTCCTAAATAAGTTATCTTCGGTAACTGATCTCTTGAACCTTCTCTTCCTATTCTTGAGCGGAGAGCACTGTCTGTACACTGCATATGAGAATACCAGGATACTACATACATGACTTTTACTAAATCTTGACAAAAATCAGTTGTAATGATTAATATTTTCTACTGGAAAGATCTTTCTCTTTACACTGTTTTCTTCTTTCCTTCTTTTTCTCTTCCTCTTTTCCATTCTCCCTTTCATCCCACTTTTCTTCCTTTCCATACTCCTCTTCCTTCTTCATGTTTATTTAGTGTAAACTTGGTTCCTAATTGTCCCTCAGGTTCCATCTCTATTCCTCATACCCATTCTTTTCCTTCCCTGCAAACTACATTAACAATGCTCTACACTGATTTTTATCTACTTAAACTACCTGAAATCAAGACTTCATCACCACAATTTAAAACTTCAATTATTTGTGGAAATTAATAATTTCCAATAAATATTCCACTGGGATATTTAGCGACAATATCCCAGTGTTACCAGCCACTGAAAAAATTAATAATAACAATGTTAGAGTATTATTAAGAAAATTCAGCAGCTATTAGAAACAAATTACAATGAACTATATCCAGAATGTAATGTATTCATTATACAATTACTATGATAATATTTGTATTCACGTAACAGAGTTTCTGAAGATGATCAAAATAACTCAAGTTAAATAAAATTTGAATTATTTTATGATAGACTAGTCTAAGCCACAGGCTCACTATGGGTCAAGTTTGGGTGCCCCTTAAAGAAAATTCATGATTTTACTGTCAACTATGAGAAATAGGAAATGAAGCCTAGGAGAAGGTGGCTTTATGATGCAGTGAAGAAAAAGAATTTGGTCTTTCTTTCAGACAATGGTCTGTTTGAACTCTTAGCCTTAGAAAGCAATGGAAATTTGGGAGTGGAGGGAGTGAACTGTCCTTATCATGTGGAGGCCAGGAAAGCAAAAACTGAAAGCCAGTGGGTCTGGACCTAGAACAATTGTAAATATTCTGTGTTATCCTTCTATTGCATCATTCTCTACTCTTTTGCACTTTCTTTTAAAATTATAACCTGGTCTCAGTCGTGCATGGGTAATTAGAAAAAGACTTGTGCTTCAGCTTAAATAAAGGGGTAGCGAGAACAGCATTTCCTGCCCCAGGTCTGGAATGGGCAGAGAGGCAGTCTCAACAGCTTCACAGGCAGCAGCTCAGGGGAGAACGAGGAAGCTGAACAGAAGAACCAACTAGAGGAGCTTGCTTTTCAGCACAATGAAGCAATAACTGGGAATCTTTCAGAAAGAGCTGAGGGAGGGAGTTTCAGGCAGACTCAATGGGAACTCAAACCAGTGTAGTTTGGGTTACATTTATGCCCATAACAAATTTAAACAACATTAAAAATAATTCATAGAAGACTCAGACAATAGCAAATTATACAGTGAAATTAATAAATGTAATACACCACATAAACAAAATAAAAGACAAAAATCACATGATCATATCAATGCATTTGACAAAGTAACACCCATTTATGATAAAAATACTCAGCAAAGTGTAAACAGAGGAAGCATACCTCAACATAATAAAGGCCATATGTGAAAAATCTATGGCCAATATTGTACTCAATGGGCAAAAACTAGAAACTTTCCTCTTAAGATCAGGAACAGGACAAGGATGTCTGCTTTTACCACTTTTATTCAATATAGTATTGGAAGTTCTAGCCACAGCAAACAGACAAGAAAAAGAAATAACAGGCATCTAAATTGGAAAGTAGGAAGTAAAACTATCATTATTTCCACACAACATGATAGTGTATACATAGAAAACCCTATAGGGTCCACCAAAAAACTATTCGACCTAATAAGTGAATTTGGCAAAATAGCAGGATACAAAGTCAATATTCAGAAATCAAAGACATTTTTGTATACCAACAATGAAACACCAGAAACAGAAACTGGGGAAAATATCCCATTTACTATAGCAATAAGAAAAATAAAGTACCTGGTAATAAACTTAACCAAAGAGGTAGAAGATCTGTACTTGGAAAACTACACAATACTGAGGAAAAAAAGTAAGGAAGATACAAACAAATGCAAGCATATATCATGGTCATGGATTGGAATAATCAACATCATTAAAATGTCCATACTACCCAAAGCAATCTATAGATTCAATGCAATCCCTATTAAAATACCAATGACATATTTCACAGATTTAGAACAAGTATTTCAAAAATTTATACGGAACCAAAAGTCACCCCAAATAGCCACAACAATTTTGAGAAAGAAGAACAAAGTAGGAGGGATCACCATACTTGATATCAAACTATATTACAAAGCCATGGTAGTCAAAACAGTCTGTTACTGGCACAGGAAGTGACACATAGATCAGTGGAACAGAATGAAGATCCTAGAAATAAACCCAAGTCTCATTCTGCAATGAAATACCACCTCACACCAGTCAGAATGGCCACCATCAACATATCAACGAACAATAAGTGCTGGTGAGGATGTGGAGGAAAGGAACTCTAGTACATTGGTGGGAATGCAGATTGGTACAGCCACTGTGGGGAATAACGTGGAATTTCCTCAAAAAACTAAAAATGGAACTGCCTTTTTACCCAGCAATTCCACTGCTGAGATTGGTTCTGAAACACCAATTCCAAAGAACCTATGCACCCCAATGTTCATAGCAGCGCTATTTACAATAGCCAAGTGCTGGGAACAGCCTAAGTACCCATCAGTAAATTCATGGATCAAAAAACTGCGGTACATTTACACAATGGAATACTACACAGAAGAAAGAAGGAACTCCTAACCTTTGGGACAGCTTGGACAGAACTGGAGAGTTTTATGCTAAGTGAAACGAGCCAGGTGGCAAAGGACAAATACCATATGATATCACCTATAAGTGGAACCTAATGAACAAAAAAAATTAAATGAGCAAAAAAGAACCAGCAGCATGGAAACAAGAAAAAAAACTGACAGGGACCAGAGGGGAGGAGAAAGGGAACACGGGAGGAAAGATGAAGAAAGGCCTAGTTAAAGAACAAGTATAAATGACCGACCCATGGACATGGACAACAGGGTGGGGATTGACTGTGGGAGCTGGGGGAGGGAGGAAGAGGAAGCACGGGCGGGGCAGGAGAGAGCAATGGGGGAAAATTGGGACAACTGTAATAGAACAACTATAAAAATAAAAAATAAAACACACACTAAAGAAAATTATACAGTGGATTTTATGGATTTTAATTCAACACAGTATATAGTCATTCAATATTTTTATGTATAGGGAAATAAAAAGTTTATAGATTGTGTTCTTGAGGAATTTACAATCTACAATAAAAATATAAATAGGAAATCATAAGGGCCCTAAAAGTATCCCAGAATTTTATGGGAGTACAGAAGAAAAAAAATTTCTCAGGTGGTGATTCAGTAAAGTTTAATTTACTCCTGGAAGTAGCAGTGATGACATAGCCAAAAGAAGAATCCAGGTGATACAGATCTAGGTCTAAAACTCATTTCTGTCATGCGCCAGTTAGGATTTGTGTCCAGCTCTGAGCAACAGAAAGCCCAGTGTATAAGTTAACAAAATTAAGTCTCTTTCCCCAACAAGAATCTCTGGCTGGGTGACAGTGCAGCAGCTCCTAGTACCATCAATACCCTAGATTCTTTATCTTTCTGTTCTGCCTTCCTTCGTGTTCGTCTCTCAACTGGACAGTCCCAAGATAGCTCCTGATTCACCAGCTAGCTCAGCCATGCTTCCTAAAGAATAAGGAGGAAGAAAGAGATGTGGAAGATGCACATTAATATGTTGTTAATAACCTCAGCAGACAGTCACTTAAGTCTTTTTGACTAAAATTATATCAAAAGGCTCACTCCTTGCTATAAGGGAGGTTGGGATATGCAGTTGTTTTTTTGTTGTTGTTGTGTTGTTTTGTTTTGTTTTAACTAGTCACAGCACTAAACCCATTTGCCCCGACCTTAACTCCAGAATAATGGTCTGTTAAAGGAAAAAAAAAAAATAGATGAAAGAATATCGGGTTGTTAAATACCAGAATGTGCTACATACCACTTATTAGCTGTGCACTGACATTCCAAAATGTCATTTTTTTCACCTGTGAAATAGTTATACTAATATCTTCCTAGTAGTTATTTCAGTAGTGATTAGAGATTATGTGTTTCTGTTTAGGATGTTTAGTACAGACCTGACATGTTCGGAGCACACGGTAAAGTGGTGCTACTGTTATTGCTTGTTTGTTTGGCTGGTTGGTTATTTAGTTGGTTGATTAGGAGTTAAAGAAGGAGTCAGATTTCGATAGGTAAATACTAGAAGAAGAAAAATTTAGATAAAGGAAACAGGATTGCAAAGACATGGAAATAGAAAATATATGTAAGAAAATTTATAGTATATTCAGGAAATTCTGTACAGTTTACGAAGACTGTCATCCATGTGAAAAAGAAAAAGAAGGTGGTAAAGCTAAACGTTAGGTTGGAAAAAGTTAGGTTGGAGCTGGGTGGTAAGATGAGTGTTGGTGTCAGGAGTGCAGAGAGGTGTAAGAGTTAAGTGGAGGAGTATGAACGCCCTAGCAGAGAGTGTGGAACCACTGAAGTTTTCGATGTGGGATTAAGTCCGAGCTGTGCTTTACAATAACCACTTTGGCAGCAGTGAGTAAAATATACATACTTGAACGCTGGAGAGAAACCAAAGCAAGGAGAAGCATAGGAGGACTAATTTATATTTAAGCAAAAAATAATAAAAAACAGAAATAAGATAGTAGTAACAAAATAGGAAAAAAAGTGACTGATTCCGGAGTCGTTTTTTTAAGCATTAATTACAGAATTTGGCAGCCAGTAGAATATCAAAGGTCAGGGGAAGACAGCGCCAAGGTGGTGAGCTAAACTTTGAGTTTAGCTGGGGAGAAAGAGGACTGCACAGAAAAGAGAAAGGAGAGAATAGAAAGGGAAATTGAAGGTTGGGGAGGGCATGGAAAAATACTGAGACTAGAAATATTTATTCACATGAAATAAGATGTATAAAAATGGTTACATTCTATGGGGCTGTTTAAATCCATAAAAAGAATTTCCTCAGTCAAATTAATTAATCTGTAACAGCTGGCTGAATAATCCTAGTCAGGCGCTACTCTGGCTATGCTGGGCTGGAGGGTGGGGGCACCCTTGCACACTAACTGTATTAGCATAGAAATAGTCCAAAAATATACAAATAAGTTTGTGGATGAAATTCCCACTCCTTAGTTTTTCTCCCTCATTAGGATGCAAAATTATTACTTTGGAAATATGTGGGCAGAGTTCGCCCTTCCTAGAGGCAGAGGGATGAGTTAACTTACCTCTTAGGTATCTCTTTCAATGTTAGGTCATGTGATCGTGGGTTCTGGGCTCAGTTTCAGCAGTTAACGGTCACAAAGGAAACCCAATGCCAAAGCAGACAAGAATCGCTGCTGGAATCACGGCACTTTGTCGCTTCGAGAACAGAGTAAGGAACATAAGCAGTCTATTCACAGAATTGTTGCTTATCATTTTTATCACCAGACATTTTAAACTGGCAGGAAACACCTTTGAAAGATGATAATACCAAGCAGTTTAGAAGAGAGTACTTTCATCTCCATTTCTGAGATTTTTTGTCATTTAGATGCTAACATTGTATATGGCATCAAATTATCTAAATACATTCCTTAGCTGACAGGAAGGAATAATTTGATTTTAGAAACACATTTTGGAAGAATTATTCTGAAAATAATTTTAGTGAAATATTTTATATAGATACAATTCTTTTCATGATTATTAGTATTATTTCAAGTAAAATATTTCAATAAAAATTAGATCATTTCAAGCTTCAGAAGCCCCTTTTTAAAATGTCATATGTGCTCTGGCTGGAGTAGCTCAGTGGATTGAACTCGGGCTGCAAACCTAAGGGTTGCCAGTTTGATTCCCAGTCAGGGCACATGCCTGGGTTGTAAGCCAGGTCCCCAATGGGAATGAAATGAGAGGCAACCACACACTGATGTTTCTCTCCCTCTCTTTCTCCCTCCCTTCCTCTCTCTAGAAATAAATAAATAAAATCCTTAAAAAAAAAGGAAAATGCCATATGTGTTTCCTTCCAGTATTTTGGTTTACCTTAGAGATAATCATTTCACCCTAAATGAATTCCAGGAATTTACTATAGTATTTAATTTGGTACCTGCTCCGCCTCAGGCACTTAATTAGCACAGATGTAAAAAACCACAATTTTATTATGCTAAATTATCTCACTTGATTAGAACTAAATGGTTTCGGGAGTCAAAGTGATTATAAATAAATTCATATTAGAGGGCTGAATCATTGGAAATTACATTTTTCTCACCTTTGTTGAATTTTATTATATGTGAGGTTACAGATCTCTTATGGTACTTAACCTAGAAGCAGTACAAGTGCTAGGCTGGATGTATAATAATATCCATGAATCATCTTATAATAGCAAAAGACTATTTGTGACACATTCTTAAGTTGGCAGCTGTCTGGAATAAAACTAACCAGTCCTCTTGCCTCCTCTGTATGTATGGAAGTACTCTATTAGTCTATGAATCTCACTCTGTGGTTCCCAGGTGCTAAAGTAATAATGTCTTAAATGTATGTACGATGTTTCTTGTAGAGTTTTTTGACATAAATGCCAATAAGGAAATAGGAGATATCTGTTATAATGTTTTTCTACATTCTCATAACTACATATATTATAGACTTAAAAAATGAGTGTTAAGTCATGGTCATCCAGTTAGAGATTAATTTTTTTAATACAGAGTCTAGTGTTTCATTCATTAGCTTTTCTTTATTACCTTAAAATCACACTCAATGTGTATCATAAGTTTAAATTTTGTAAAACACAAGGTAGTGTTAGTCTTGGGATCTCAAACTATCATGCCTTACAAGCAGTTTGCTTAAGAAACCCACTTGCTCAGCACATAGCTCCAAGTTAAAAGAATTCAAAGAACTCGGATTAGGTTGCTTTTAGTAATTCAGATTATGACCTACTAAATTAAATTAAAAATTGAAATGCAGCTGAAATAACTCTGTAGCAGGTGCTTTTATGGCTAATAAAAATGTCTCAATCTCTAACATTCATCTCTGGAACATTTACTTACATGAAAGTGAGTTCTATTTGTTAAATAATAACAAGACATTTGTAGGGCTAAAATTTTGTTTGAATACTTTTTAAGAAAATCATAGCATCAAGCTCAGAGGGGTGTAGGATATGGATGGGATTCCAATTAGTGCAAGTCCAGTTAGCACCAATTAGAGTTAATGCTATTGATTTTCAGCTAGATGCCAGAGCCTGAGCAAGGCTCCTTCATGATCAATATGACATTCAAGTCCCCCTCAAACATGGTGGGGAAGGCATGGCAACACCCACCTCACAAGTGATGAAATTTCAGGATTGTGAGACCTCATTTGGTGTTTCGTCCACAAACTTAAGAGCAGCAAAGTAAGTCGATGGTGTCTGCACCTTGCATTGAAGCCCAAGGTTAAGCTAGTGTATGATAAAATTTTAATGTTGATCATAAGTTGGGTGATGCATTTATAAATCAGGCTGACATTATTTGCAAACAAATTAACTTATATTTGAATAAAATAAAACCTCAGCTGGGTTGGGGCAATGGAGCAGATTGTGGAATGCTCTTTCCATATTATTTAATTATCTATTAGACTAAAAATTATTTGTAACTAAAAACAGTTAAAATATAAAAGAATTGTGGCAAATTTTGGTTCAATTTCTTTAAAATCTGGCAGTGTCCACTTATTTTAATTTGACACTGGGTTTCCATAATATATGTGGTGGAAATCAATAATAGTAGTAATAATGGCAGCAAACATGTATATTGTACTAACTACATGCCATCTATGTCTTCTCTATATATTAACTCATTTAGTCCTCATAACAACTTTTTGAGCTAGAGATTATAATTATGCCCATTTTAGAGATGAGGAAATTGCAGCACAAAAAGCCTAAAGAATTTATCAAATTTACACAGCTAGCAATTAACACACACCCTAACCAGCAAGCCTCCTGCATATAAGCCTTTAACCCCTACTCCCTATTGCCATACATGTTTGAACTGCCCTGTGGTCTAGTTCAATGGCCTCTGGGGTAATATATCATTTTACAGTTGCACTTTGGTATTGAAGTACCAAAGTCCTAATCCTTACCTAATTTAGTAATTGGAACACCAAGTATATTCAATTCAGTTAAACACATATTAATTGAGAGTTTGTCCTATACCAGATAACTTGCTGGATGCTTAGGATATATTAGCTACCTTTGTTACAGAACAAAAACCATGGTTTAGCTGCCTGCTGCCACAAAAAGTCAAAGTTATGAGGCAGGTGTTGGTGCAAAAAGGAAAGAGGTTTATTCAGGTGATCCACAAGCTGGGAGAATGGTGGAGTCCTGTCTCAAAGACCATCTCAATCCTCCAACTCAAGCCCACAGTTATTATAGATAGGGAGGGTAGGACCTGTTTCCTAATCCAATTATATTTCTAGCTTTTGTCACTCTGGGAGCCCTATCCATTCATCTTTCTAGCTTTTGGTGCACTCTTCGGCACTATCTGTTTATCTTTTTAGCTTTCCTTGTGTGCTTAAGCCCTATCCATTCATTATCTCTAGCTTTGGGGTTGGGGAGAGCCCAGGGTACAACCTCCCCACTGCCACCATCTTGGCCAAAGAGCAGACTCCTCTGGCCTCCACTGACTTTTTTTGTGGTAACACTTTTGGGCAGCTGAAGTAACAGAAAAAAAGAAATTCTTCACCTGAATTCTCCATAAAGCAGAGCCTGCCTGTGACCAGGGCTTAATTAAGTATAAATTGTTAATTTAGGAATATGATCTCAGTGGATAGGAGTTAGGAACGGGGGAATGAAAGAAGAATGGTGGAAATATTAATTAATGGAAGCAATAAATTGGTCACCGTTCTGGTGGACTAGGTATTCTATCCCGTGGGATGTTTTTAAAAAGCATCCAGGAATATCGGCCTGAGGGAAGAAAATGCTCATCTCCCATTGGCCAGAGGTAGCCCTGAAGGATTAACTCCTCCACTTTCTGGTTACACTACTTTTGTGTCCAGCAGGTTCCCAAAGGCAATCTGCAATACCAGAGAAGTGCTCAGGCAGGAATTTAAGATGTGGGTCGAAGGGGAGGCGCTGTCAGTTTGCAATTTCATGAAGTTGGTCAAAGCTCTCAGAGAGCTGGTGACCGCTGACAGCGCTTGAATCACAGGTGATAACCGCAGCGTTGAAAGTTGCGCCCCACATCTGATCAATGCAACAATGAACAAACATAAGTAAGTCACGTATTTAAGAAAACGATCATTGTATTGGAAAAGAACAAATAAAATAAAGCAGTTTAGGGCGATTTCGTGTGGGGAGGATGGAAGAGTAGGCTGAAGTTTAACTACATTGGGCAGGGTGGCCCTCGTTAAGATGGAAATATTTGAGCAATGACTTGAAGGAGGTGAAAGAACAAGCCATGCAGATAACTGAAACTTAAAAATAGCCTGAATACTGTCAATTATTAAGGACTATGGAGTAATTTCCTTCTGTAATCTTTTCACTTCAACATCTGTGGTTGGGGAGGGATTTTAAGTGCTCATTAAGATCTATAAACTAGATTTTAGGGTTGGTTTTCAGGCATTCTATTAACTTATTTTGGCTTATTCCATTTTTATTTCTTTCTTGTCAAATAAGGCAGCCTTTACTAGGCTTAGGTAAGAAATTAAGACTAGTATGGCAATAATGTACAAACTGTATGTTTCCAACCTAGACCTCACCCTTAGTCTCCAAACCTGCAGATCTAATTGCTGGTTTAACATCTCCACTTGGGTGTCTAATAACACATGTCCTGATACCTCTCCCACCCCAAACGTGCTCACTTTAATTTTCGGTTCAGTACAAGTCCATCTTTCAAGCGTTCAGTACCAAAATCTTGGTGCCTTCTTTGATTTTTTTCTCTCTCTCTTACTTCCCACTTCTGGTTTGTTATCAAATCCTGATGTCTATCTTCAAAATACATCCAGAACTTAGCCCCTTTCTCACAGCCAGAGGCTGGGTTTAAGTTGCAATTATCTCTCATCTTTATTACTATAATATCTTCCAATGTTCTTATTCCCCCCTTTCTCTCCTCCTTCAGACTGTTAAAACTGACTTCGATTTATGTCATTCCTCTCATAAAAGCTTCCAATGGCTTCCTGACCCACCCACAGTGAAAACCAAAGTCCACCTCACTTGTAGAGCCCTGCATGTTCTGATACCTTACTACCTGTCTGACCTCATCTCCTATACTTGCCTTTCCTGTTCCAAGCAGATCCACTTCCTGGGTATAGGTTACCATGAAACCAGACTCATACAAATATTGAGAGGAGAGTTATATCAGCATTGGGGTAGTGGAGGGAAGTGGTTAAGCTGGTGGTTATAATGAGGAAACCAAAGTACTCCTATAACAAAGAATTTTGAGGTGGTCACCCGGACCACGGAGCAAGTGGGAGATATACACAGAACAAATGGGGGATCTGCAGTGCCATCTAGGATCAACAAAGGATATAGTTAAAGGAAAACCACTAGGTCCTCACTTATTCAAGATAAACAAACCATAATTTCCTAGCTGTAGACTGCATTGATAAATACCAACCAGCAAGATACTCATGGACTGCACCAGACTGACCACAAGTTCAAGGTTATCAACTGTTGCAAACGTAAGACCAGCACAAAAACCATCATGAGGTACTCCACCACCTCCAGGGAGGATCCTAAACGTTCCCCTTTTTAAACAAGGCAGGCACAGGACAAACAGTTCTGATAAATAGCTGATCTTTGAATTGACTAAATGTTTACCTAAACCAAAAAAATTTTTAACTAGGAAGAAACTATACTAGAAGAAAAGATCTACCTTGACTTGGCAAATTAAAGTTTTGATCTCTACCTCAAGTACCCCCACTGAGTGAACCAAGAGCTCAGGAAATTTTTAATCAGTTATAAATAAATAAAAAGCCACATATTCTTTGCATATCTGTATAATAATCAATTTTCTACCCTATGACCATAACAGATACATCGCCTTTTACCTCCCTAACAGTTCTGAATTAAAATACTATGACCCATCCAAAAACAACCTGTTAACCAGACAGGCACAAGCTCAGAGCGAACTGCCTCAGGTTGGCCTGTAGTGTGTGGTCTCTTGACTTCCTGTAAGAAAGATTTCATAACACGAGTCCCGGTGATTTGAAGGCTTATTAAGACTGGGAGAGTGAAACAAAGGAAGTACTTAGGGTAGAAGAAGTAACAGGAGAGAGTTTAGGCAATGCTCTGCTTTGGCTTCCTAGGAAAGTTACAGGAAGGAGTGAGCTAAGGTGGGGCTGCTTTTAGCTCCCTGGGAAGTCAGAGAAAAGGTGATCCTGGAGACAGGGTCAGGGGTAAGCCTGATCCAGCTGCTGCTGCCCACTGCTCCCCTGGCTGCGAATCTCCTTGGGACCTTTAGAATTTTGGAGGAAATTAAAAGTTCATGCCCAGCAAGGGGCATGGCATGACCACACTGAGTCTTTGTCCTGTGGGATTTTTCTCTTTTTTCTGCGGGTAAGAATCTTTGAGGAGTGTTTCAGCAGAATACTCATCCATTTTCCAGGTACACTTTTAATATGCTGATGTGGACAATGAGCTCACAGGAGGGTTTTAGGAATATTCTTTGGTCTGCTATACTGCTTTATCTTGAGTCTGTCTGGCTTTTAATGGAGTGTTTGTTATTTGTTCCTGACTTCATCTGTGTTTGATTTTAGATGGCACAAATTACATTAATTGGGTTTCTGTTCTCTAGCTCCCAGAGAAGGGAGATTTAAGCTATGTATTCTTTGGTTAGGAAGGAGAGGTACGAACCATTCCCTCTCAAGTGTCCTTGGTTAGGCAAGACAAGTCTTGCAATTCATCTGCTGGCTGTAGGTTGCTCAAACTGTTTGGCCGTGTTTAATTTTATTGTCTCAGTTTCCCCATTCCACTTCCCTAGGAATTTTCCTAACTTCTTATTACCCTGTTTCATAACCCAACCTACTTAATTCTTCATGTGTTAGTTCACACTGATTATTTTAGGGACAGGGTAAAATTTTAGCACTGTCCAGGGTGTCAGAGTCTAGACTTCTGAGAAAAGATATGTAGACAACAAAAAAATGAGCTTTTATAATGATGGAAATGTTGGCTCCAACAAAATCAGCAGTGTATTAAATATAAAATAATGTGTAGAAAAAGGATATACACATAATTCAGTCCATTTTCTTCCACGGTTTCCTGGAAATTCAGGACATAAGCCCTGGTTGGTTAGCTTAGTTGGTGAGTTCATCATCCCTATACACCAAGGTTTCGGGTTTGATCCTTGGTCAGGGCACATAAGAGAATCAATGAATGTATAAATAAGTGTTCTCTCTCTCCCTTCCTCTTTCACTCCAAACAGAAAAATGAAAAGAAAAAATTCAGGACACACTTTCCTCTATATTAATTATGCAGTCAACCAATATCCAAAGCAGAAACTGACACGCTAAAGTGTTTTCAAAAAGACCACCAACCAGCCTTGGCTGGTGTAGCTCAGTGGATTGAGTTTGGGCTGGGAACCAAAGGGTCACCAGTTTGATTCCCAGTCAGGGCACATGCCTGGGTTGCCGGCCAGGTCCCCAGTGGGGGGCTGTGTGAGAGGCGACTGCATATTGATGTTTCTCACCCTCTGTATCTCCCTCCCTTCCACTTTCTCTAAATGAATAAATAAAATCTTTAAAAAAAAAAAAAAAAAAAAAAAAGAACACCAACCAGATATATCAGATATACGGTTGTGTGACTTCAGGTAAAAAGAATAAATCAAAATATCCCTTAAAAATGTAATGTTTATAAATAAAAATATTTTCTTTTAAAATGATATAAAATATCTTGTTTTTATTTAATAGCAGTTTCTTCCATTACCTCAATGTTTATTTGGGCAAGATTAGTTCAACGTCATCTATAACTGGATCTCCATTCTTGCATTGGTCATGTAATAAAGTATTTTAACCTGTCATTTTCTTAAGCTAATTGCTATTTTTAAAATAAAAATAAAGAGTTACATCCTGTTGTTGTTTTTGTTTGTTAGTAACAGATTGAGAAGAGTTTTCTGGGTAAGCAATTAAGCTAATGCCATAGTAATTACTTAAATTATAGATTGGTGCCTAAGACTCACTGGAGAAAATTGATGGTCATGAAGACTTACTGACGAGCCAAGAAGAACCATTTTCTCTAGCTAATAAAATCACAGATTAAGACAGGCAAGAAGAACCGAAATATCATTTGACAAAATAAAACTTGATCCAGGTATTTAAGTAATTTAAAGTACTGTAACCAGTTTTAATGCATACATCAAAATAAAAAACATTTTATAAGAAATCCAAAGATAAAGTGATAAATATATATAATTGTTTCCCCATGTGCTATTTACTAAAAATTAATTAGCTCATTTCCCCATAGAAAAATGTTTTTTAAAAAATTTTGTTTTCACGGCTAATAGTACTATCTACTTATTGTTCCTACTGATGTATTCTACATTTAATTATTGATAATTTTCTCACTCATCTCTAGTACCAGCCTTCACTTACCCAATTACAGTTGCTCCTGAATAGTAGCATGTCATACTCAAAAAACATCCTCCCTTGGGTTTATTTAATGTAAAAATAATTAGAAGTGGATGCAGATATTAGAGTTAGCAATGAATTTACATATTGGAAAATGCCTTTGCAAATTTAAGACAAGTAAAGAAATGATAGATTACCAAGAAATAGATTTGGTGTTTTAATGTTCAAACTGACTAATAATCTAAATTAACGAGTGGATTTAAAGAAATATAATATGTTACTATCATTTACCATTACAAAAGTTTCCAAGACTAAGAACAAGGTAATTATCAAATTAGAATGTTTCTTTTAAGCTTTTAAAAGGTGGTGATTTAAGAAGAAAAGTTAAACAATATATTGGAGTAAAATTCCAAACTTAAAAATTATCAATTACAATAAAATTATGAAAAGTTAGTGAAGCATAAAGTTGATTTAATTATATTTTTGATAGTGTATCATTTTCAAAAGTTGAAAACAAAACTGTAATATATATATAAAATAGACGTAGGTCAATAATTTCTTTGGCTCATTACTGAAGGAAATATGTACTGAATCTGACTCCAGAGTAGAAATACCAAAAATTACTAATGTTAGATCTGAAAAATGTGTTCTTTTCCATGGGAATAAAATACTTTCCAGTTCAGTTAAACTCACAAATATACAAACAAATACCAAACAAATAATCCCAAAGACTATTCTTGGAAACAAAAGAAGAATGGTTGTAGCATAAACTGTATTTTTCGGACCCTAAGACGTACCTCGGTTTTAAAGGAGGAAAATAGCAAGAAAAATTTTGAAGCAAAAAGTGTAATAAAATATTTAATAACATAAATAACATAATATTTCACCAACATAAATGTAAACAGAACTCAACAGCAGCATTAACAACCATTATTCCTCCCTAATTTGTGGGGCGGGGTGGGGGTACATCTTATAGTCCAAAAACTACGGTATGTCAACAACCATGTAAGCCTTCTGCTGTGGTCAGCTAATTGAGAGCCAAATGGTACAGACCAATTACCCAGGCCATTTGTGAAAATTTTATAAAGAATCTCTGATTGCATTGTCCAGAGCCTCTATAATTTCAGATACATTTTTAATTGCTCTTATTGACTGTTTTATTCTGAGACTAAGAAACCCAACTCCCAAAATCATCTCAACAAAGTTCACCTGTAAGATCTATAAATTTGGGCAAATTCTTCTCTCTTTAAGATACCTGAGACATAATGAGCTATTTGGCTTACCAAGGAGTGACATTATTTACAGCCTGTGAGCTTTAGAATGCACGCACATCAGACCAATTTTCTGGGACTGTTTTATGGGCTTTTGGTTTCACCTATGAAGTACGACCTTTGTTCCTTCATGGTGGACTCGTTAAAACTAATGAAATGGGATTTATTCTCGTATAAGATACTTCCAGGTATGGTCTTGGCTGCACAATCAATTTATCCAACTTTGTCCTCGTAAAAAGGAGGACCAATTCTTATTGAACAGGTACAATTAATTAGATTGCCATAAGAAAGCTAAAAGGCTTGGGAAAATATTTGTTCTTGAATTCTGAAGCCTCAGGGAGAATAAATTACCATTTAAAGAATGGTTCATTACAATTTACAAAAGCGTAGTATCCTAAATGGAGGGCTAGGGAGAGATCAGGAAAAAAGAAAAAGGTTTTTTTCACCCTCAATCAGAAAAAAGAACACTAAAAATATCAACAATTAGGTTTCCCTTCTATTTCAATCTTAGATCTCAGGTCAGCCGTCTGCTTTCATGCAGTTGTCCCCATCAAACTCAAACAACATTGAAAATCCTCACTTGTCTTTCGGCACCATCTGACAGCTGTCCACGCGGCAACACTGTACGATCCATGTCTTAACCCATAAGTGTATATGTTGAAATATCAATAATTAAGAGTACATGGTTCAGTCTGTATTTGTTTTCTATTGCTGCATAATAAACCACCACAAATCTAGCAGCTGAAAACAACATCTACTTATTATTTTACAGTTCTATAGGTGAGACCTACAGTTCTGTAGGTCAACAGTCCTGGCGGTCTCAGTTGGGTTCCATGCTCTCGGATTCAATGCTGACATAATTCAAGGTTTTGGCTGCATAGGGCTCTCTGGCATCTCTGTGGGAGAATTCTGCTTCCAAGCTCGTCTAAGTTGTTAGGCCTGAGTTCTTGCTGTCTTTCAGCCAGAGCCCACGCTACACCTTGAGGCTGCCTGAACTCCTTCTTACCTAGCCTCTCCTTCACAGCAGCAACAGTGAGCTGAATCTTTCATGCATCAACTATCCCCACTTTGCCTTCTTCGGCCAGCTAGAGAAAACTTTCTGCTTTTAAAGAGAGCTTGTGATTTAATTAGAACCAACTACATATTCTCCCTACTTTAGTTTAACTGATTAGTAACTTTTATTACCTTTGCAAAATCCCATTTGTCGTGTTAACACAACATAATCATGGACCTGATAGCTCATCACATTCATATAGTCCTGAAGATTAAGAGGGAAATCTTGGCGGTTGAGGGAGAGTAGCATTTTAGGATTCTGTCTGTCGCATAACCCTTTTTACAAGGTCTGAGATGGTCTTTCTTTTCAGCCTGTGGTTTAATGCAGACTAGAGAAGAAAGAGAGGAAAGGAGAAGCTGCATGTTAATGATATGACTGAATGTTTGAGGTTATTTTATCATAATAACTAGCAATAATCAAATGGAAAAAAGTAAAATCCTACATTGGGTTGTGAAATATAACTATTTCACATGGATTTGTTCAACACTTCTCTTAAGAAAGAGAAAATATGGACAACATCGTGATTAACAATTCTACCCGGAAATATTCTGCATGTTATGAATAAATTAGTTTCATAATTTCACACTCAATACTTTTTATCTATAAATGACATTTTCAGAGCAGTTAGAGGCATCAAAAATATTAGTGTGGAAGATTTTTACATTTCATACTATTCTTAAACCTCTCTTAATCACATAGAAGATGCTGGACTTGAACACCAACCTCGATCCCAATTCGAAGCTTTCCTCATGCCTTTTTTCAGCCACCTCCACAAAAGATTTTAAAGGAGAAAAAGCATTTTTTTCATTGAATTCTTGCTACTGTAGTCTCATCAAATCATTATTTTCTTTTGAAAAAATCCACCAGGTAATAACAGTTTCTCTTGTGGAATAGTTTCTTTGTTCAAAGGTAGAACTGTTGTCCCTCAAAACTCCTATATATTTGGCCCTTTGTTCTGTTCTGTTCTTGTCTGTGTCTCTCATTTTTAATTCACAATAGTATTTTCCCTCCACATCATCCGCAGATCACAAAATGCCCTACATTAGAATAAAACAGATACTGTTGTATTATCCTTACTGCTTTTAAAAATCTTTTAAATGCTCATATTTATCAAGAGCCCAAAGGTAAGAGGTGTTTGAAATATGTGTCATATTTCTTTTCAAAGATGATGCTATTAATTACTTTCAGGAGGGTAGTGAACAGTAAATTATTACTTAGACCATGCTGATGAAATTACGTAAATCCACTGCCAGTTTTGCCCCCTTTATTTTTATGACAGCTGTTCCAGAATTCACTGTGATGTTAGAGATGATGACACTGAATCATGCAAGGCAGAAACTGTAGCCTCGTAAAAGAATAAGTAGCACTGGACTTGTTCATTGTCTTTCCCCAGTAATGTAGATTTGAATTCATTGTAAAAATAAATAAGCAAATACGTACATACATGTATACATACATACATACATACCATTTTGCCAACAAGCTTTTTATTTATCAGCTTTATACAATATAAATGTTAAAAGAGAAAATTTGATATGGCATATTGACATGACATATTCACTGTATCGAAATTGGCAAACTTTTCTGTAAAAACTGGAGAGTGAACATTTTAGGCTTTAGGAGTCATTCTGTGTTCACAGCAGCAGCTGCTTGATTCTGCTGTCCCATAAACACAGACATAGACAGTATGGAAATAGATGAGTGAGGGTATTTGTTCCAAAACCTCTTTTGGTATTGATGTGAAAACTTTAATTTCATATAATTGTCACATACTATTATCTTTCTTTTGCTATTTTTCAACCATTAAAAAATGTAAAAACCTTTCTTAGTTTCCACCTTGTCAACCTTCCACCATACCGTACGTTAGGCAAACTCTAAGAGGGCTTTCAAGTTTGCTTCTCAGAGTTGTGGGGGCAGGGCATGGTCTCCTGAAACTCTGCTGCCACAGAACTCAGCCTATGTTAGGGTTGATAGGAATAAGCGACAGGAAGTCTGTCATCTCCATTTCTTGAGTTCTTTTCTTATAAGAAAAAGTCAGTAATGTTAGTGATTGTCATTATATTTGTTTGTCACTCATTTCCAAATGTTGTTAGCACTTACTGTGGGCAAGTCACCATGATACGTATTTTGTACATCTGACATCAAGGCTTATATATCAAAAAGGAATAAGGGAAGCCCTGGCTGGCGTAGCTCAGTGGATTGAGCGCGGGCTGTGAACCAAAGTGTCGCAAGTTCGATTCCCAGTCAGGGCACATGCCTGGGTTGTGGGCCAGGTCCCCAGTGGGGGCCATGCAAGAGGCAACCACACATTGATGTTTCTCTCTTTCTCCCTCCCTTCCCCTCTCTAAAAATAAATAAATAAAATCTTAAAAAAAAAAAGTACACTTTAAAAAAAAAAAAAAAGGAATAAGGGAAATACAAATAGAGACAGGGAAAGACATACTGAACTAAGAGATTATGCAGCTAACAGGAAGGAAAAGAGTGTATCTGGGGAAAGGGAAGTGGATTTTAAGAAAGGCTACCAGAGGGGGTGAAATTTGACCTGAGCTTATAGGAGAGGTACAATATCAATATTGAATATTGAAAGAGGGCATTCTAGTTATAATTTAGCTACTGAATTTACATAAAAACCTCTGCATACCTGTCCAAATCTTTTCTTAACCAATGATACTTATGCACTAATAATATGTTAAATCAAATAGTAGGAAGCACAAAGAGAAATACTTTAGGCACCCTACTTTTAGGCACCCTTTCAGCCTTTTCAGCCTCCACATATTCACAAAAATTACCAGTATTTACTAATTATTAAACTCAAAAAAAATCCATCCACCTCCCATTCAATTCAATTCAGTGTCTAAACCAATGAATTTCATTTTGTGTCTATCTGCATAATATTTCCACTATGTTTTGATTTATACTGTGAATTTAGTACATAAATAACACTTGCTAAATGGAGATGTTTATATCAAACAATAACAATAAACTTGGTGGTATGTAAGTAGCTAAGTTCTTTGTTTATTGTTTTATGCAAGAAGGAAAGAAAGACAAAGGAACAAAGACAAGAAAGCAGTAGCTTTAGAAGAAGTTTAGAATAAAAGGGAAAAAGGAATGATTCATACACTTGTTGAAAAATGGTATTTTGGTTTTGTGGTTTTGTTTTTGGTAAGAAGCAGGCAGCTGCTGGAGTGTTTCTTAAAAACAACAACAAAAATTCAACAGTCAAAGAGATCAAGAAGAGCCACCCTTGCATTCTCAGCCAAACTCCTCTCAGTTTATAGCCAGCCAGCCATTGTCAAGTTGAAAGCGGACAGATTTAAAAAGCAGGGTTAGGCCCTGACTGGTGTGGCTTAGTTGGTTGGGTATCGTACTGCAAACCCAAATGTTGCTGGTAAGATTCCCAGTTAGGACACATGCCTGCGTTGTGGCCCTGGTCCTTGGTTGGGGCTCGAGCAGGCACGTACAAGAGGCAACTTGTTCATGTTTCTCTCCCTTTCTCCCTCCATTCCCCTCTCTCTAGAAATATATAAACAAAACCTTAAAAAAAAGGAGGTAAGGATGGAAATAGATCCACAGAATCAAAAGATTGAGAACTAACTTCCTTGTTCTTTTTTCTCTCTGCAGACTGACGCAAGCAGTGGTTGCTCACCCCTTTCTCTGCCTTGTCAAGAATCAGCACACTCTGCTTGATGCCTCTGCTTAACGGAAGGATATCTGAATCATTCTGATCCTCAAGCGGTCTGGCCTGTGAATGACGTGGCAGGGGCTAGGGTTGTGGAGGTGGGGGTGAGAAGTAATCATATTGCTCCTTGTACCACTTTTAAATGATTCAGTCTTTTTTTTTTTTTTAAAGTTCAGTGTTTTAGGTTTTTACCTCCACATTGTGGCCTCTGGGCATATCGGAGCTCAGGTGAACTGAAAAAGGAAAGGGATAATTGTGCAGAGATGCACGTAGTGCTGTTCTGTGGAGCCTCTGGGCTAGGCTGATGCCTGTACTTGTCAGCACTATGATGCAACAGGATGTCTATTGCATTTGAGGCATCCTCATACACTAGTGCTCTTTGCCCTGACTCCAGGCTGCCTATGTTAGCCCTTGGGTTCTCTCAACACCTTCAAAGAGCTTCAGGCCAAGGAAGACTATAAAGACAGAAACATTGTGTTGAGCTCACTTATCTCAACAATCCCTTACACAAGGCAATGCTATTGCTCCTCATTGGTATGTCACCAAGCTGGCTCCTCCCAGAGATCTCAGAACACAGGCCACATGCTTTAGTGTTCTTAGGCTATCTTAAACTTATCTGGGTGTTTCTAGTACACTTCCCTTTCTGGAATGTCCATCTTTGAAGAGGGGAGATGAGAATACGCAGATCTGATCATCTCCCTCTACCTCTATCAGTTACCATGCTCCCCTAGGCTGGAAAAGCCAAGTTTTCTACTTCTTCCTCTCTGGAAAGTCATCCAATTTAGTAATAGCTTCTTTCTTCTAGGAACGCTTGGTGTGTTAGCTTAGCCTTCCTGGTAGGTGTTGTGTTTCTCTACTCAGTGGAAGAAACCCTACAATCTGGGCATATCAGGAACGTGCTTAAAACACAAGCTGCTGTATCACCAGGATCAGGAATGACTAAGCATGAAGATACATTGCTGCATTGTGCCAAATATAGTATTTCTATTACAGATATTGAAAAGTTTCCAGCATTTGGGGACACAGCTGTTTTTTAAAACACAGTGAAAATATTTGTGGGGGATACCATACAATTGATTCTTTCTTTTCCTCTTAAAACATGAATGAGGTTATAGATTGTGTGAGAATGGGAACTATTTAGTAAATATGTATTGATATGCCACAAATAATTAAATTATGTGTAATGGAAAACAATAGTCGAAGTTAATCATTCATTTATCAAATCCTTACTGAACACCTATGAATTCTAAGAAAATTTACATTTCTTTAATTTTTATGAAATAAATTGAATCTCTGCTAACTATCTCCAGCCCACTTGGAGGTAAACCCATCATCAACTAATTGTTGGGCTCCTCTTGTGCCATATCTCATTAGTTAGAGCAGAACACATGGACTTAAGCAGCTCAAGAATTGAGGAAAGGGCCCGACCTTGGTTTGTTTTGGTCAATGGTGCTTCTGTAACTTCTTTCTGCTCAGCTCCTTCTGCTTCAGAGGACGGTGGTTCCCCAGTGTGAGCCAGGGGACAGACCCACAGGTTCTCTCCAGGCACTGTGTGGAGTGCTATAGATAGAGGGGTGTTGAAAGCAATTAGAACGGCCACTCTTATGGAGCTTTCATGTGAGCCAGAAAGTTACACATTGAAGAAGCATGGAAGTATAAAATAGAATAATCTTGGAACTTTATTATACTACTATGGGAAACATGTAGAGGTAATTTCCAAGGCAACATTAATACATTCCTTATAGAACACACAGTGATCCTTTTAGTGGAGTTAAGTTGCTATCAAAAAATTCTCGTTGATCTTCTGCCTTATTGGGAATGAAAATGCTAAAATGTGTTACCTGACCACTGTAATAACTAAAATTTATTTCCTGGCCCCAGGTGGAGAGGTTGGCAACATATTTTCTTAATTCTTTAGTTTTGGTGTAGCATACCCTGCTACTACAATAATAAATGCTTGTTAAATATTAGCTTTAATTATTTGTGCATGGCCATTATATGCAAGGTGATGTGAACCAAATAGCAATAGATTTGAGGACTGAAAGCTTGAAGTATTTCTTAGAATTGAAAGGAGTCAGCATAAGTTGATAAGAGATTGGAAGGAGAAATGAAGACATAAATTTCAAAGGCTGGATATCTATGCTATTCAAAAGATGATGATTTATTGGTAATAGAAAAAATGTGAAAACGGTGATGAACTCAGATTTCAACTTGTGAACTGTCATAATTAAAATATCTAATATATCAAATAATTTAAATTATTATAGATGGAGGTGTAACCATCTATAAAATTGTATAACCATTAAAAACAGAGGCTAGTTGAATTCATGGAAGTGGATGAGTTTACTCAAAAGGCATGTACAAAACCCCAAATATGAATCTAGTATTAAGATTGAGCCCATAGATGAGAAAAATAAAGTTAGCAAAGATATTTTCACTCATTTAGCAGCAATGCTTTAACTGTCTGCCAAACAATGGTGAAAGTGCTTAAAATAAAATAGGGTAGATATTAATAAATTTATGTCTTTTGTCTTAAAAAATGCTCATTAACAAAAACAATACATTTATTTTCACCTTCTCTCTTATAATAAGTGTTCCTAGGTTCTTCATGATCTTACCGAGGTAGGTGGGGAGAAGATGCTGTTACTTTGTTCTGGAAGGTTATGCCCTTTGGAGATTTAAAAGGGGTTGTTCAAGAAAGGGAAGGGCATGTACGCTGCATTGAAGTAGGTGAGTAACCCACACCCATTGTTACCTAAACTAAGAGAAGGGCTGGGATTTCTTTCAGGTGGCAGGATTGTAGAAGTCACTCATGAATATGATGAAATAATATGTGAAGGTTTTCCAGAGGAAGCCTTTGGGAACTGATAGTGCATCAGACTTGCTAGCAATGGAAAGAACCTGTGAGTCTGTCTCCTGGATCACACTGAGGAACCACTGCCCTCATAAAAGAAGAAAGAAGCTTGAGCAGAAAGGAGCTATAGAAACGTCACAGACCAAGGGAAGCCAGGGATGGGCTCTTCTCTCACTTTCTTGGGTTGCTTAAATCCATGCATTGTGCTTCAACTAATGGGAGAAGGCATGGGGGTAACCCAGCATTTGGCTGGTAATGGGTTTCCCTCCAGGTGGGCTGGGGAAGGTTGGCAGAGATTCAATTCAGTTCATAAAAATATTTGAAATGTAAACATTCCTTAGGTTTATATAGGCTACACAAAGTGAATTAAGATATAATCTCTGTCTTCAGACAAGTATGGTGTCTGGAAAAGTATGATGTAATAAATGTCATATACAGGGTACAAGAGGAGAAGAATGCCATTGCTTAAGAAAAGCACAGTGAAAAATATCAAACACCAAAAATAGTGTCTGTTAACATTTTGATACATTTGAATTTTAAAGAGTAGTCTTCTTTTTCTGGACTATTCATCCTAGTCTTCTTGACCTCAATAGTAGTGGGAGCCAAGGAGAAAGGAAATTGTATTTTAACTGTACTTGCTCTTCATCATTTAGAAATATGTGGTACCTCAGAGTACAAAAACAGGAAAAGAACTCACCTTTTCTCAGTCATGACATGTTATTTAAGGGGATACAAATTTCAGTTTTAAAGATAAGATTCTAGCGCTGGCTGGTGTGGCTCAGTGGACTGAGTGCTGGCCTGTGAACTGAAAGCTTGCCAGTTCTATTCTCAGTCAAGGCACATGCTTGAATTGTGAGCCAGGTCCCCAGCTGGGGGCATGCGGGAGAAAACAAGATGGATGTATCTCTCGCACATTGATGTTTCTCACCTCCTCTTTCTCCCTCCCTACCCCTCTCTCTAAAAAATAAATAAATAAATAAATAAATAAATAAATAAATAAATAAATAAATAAATCCATTAAAAATAAAATAAAAATAAAAATAAGATTCTGAAGTCTGACCAGCATTTTATTTGTAACTTGCACAGTGAAGAAACATAAATCTTTTAGATTTCACTTATGAGTGCAAGCCTTAATTAAGGGATAAATATAAGAGAAAAAGTCTGGGGGGAAAAAAACTCAACAAAGGTTCTTGTGTAGGCTCTGGCCAGGTTTCTCAGTTAGTTAGAGTGTCGTCCCGATATGCCAAGGTTGAGGGTTCTATCCCTGATCAGGGTACATACAAGAATCAACCAATGAATGCATGAATAAGTAGATTAACAAACAGGTGTTTCTCTTTCTCCCTTCCCCCTACCCAAAATAATAAAATTAAAAAAATAAAAAGACTCTTATGTAATGCCATGAAAAGAAAATATGCAAAGGTTATCTTTGCATTGAGAAATTTCATAAGTTGCACAGAGCACATTTTGACTCCTTTCTAGTCTAAAAGGGATTAAATAGCAGGCTCCCATAGCTGAAGGAAATTGGAATGGAACTGATAGAGGGACACTAAAGAGAAGAAAGTTGAGAAGGAGTGAATTCTTAGGAATACAGAATCTCTATCTCTTTTGCATCCTAGTATATGAAGACCTCTACCCCATCAAGGGCCAGGTCTGGGATCATAGAGAAGGGGCAGAGCACTTCAGGGGACATTATACTTATGAGAGAGTGATTAACTCCTATTGCTATCAGGCTTATTTTATACCTATTTTTACATAAATGTGCAATTAATTAACTTAAAAAAAAAGCCTGAGATGCATGATGAACTTTAAGCCATCTGATATGAAAGACAATTCTGCATTACCCTTGGCTATTTTTGTTTCAGTGAATTATTGATGATTATATCTTTCTATGCAATAGCACAATTATAGTCAACTAGTCTTAAGAGAGAAGTTATTTAAACTGTAAGTCACCTCCTCATGCTGTTTGTTGTTCTTGATGTTTCAAGATAGGATAAAAAAATGGAGCTTAAACAAGGGTAAAGTATCTAAAAAGTTGTAGGTATGCTTATGTCATTTATATTCTATGTGTGTATAAGCTAGGTACCTGGTTTTGGCTGAATAGAATCTCCAGTTCTATTCCTGCATGAAGTTAATAACTAAACATAGATAATTGTTACAATGTAGTTTTTGGTTGTAGGAGAGTCATTTATCGAGTAAGCATTTTTGTAACTGGTAGACAAACAAAAGACTAGTTGTCTTGGTTACACATGATACATATCAGAATTGGCCTGTTTTACTTGTGTGGCTTTTCACATTCCAAATCACAATTATTCATAATTATGTTAAGTACCAGTAATCATAAATGGCAGGTACAAATAGTAGTGGTTTAACTATGACTCATTTTCACATGTACCTTGCATAAGCAAGACACTTTAAAAAAACTTTAGAATTAAAAACACCTACCTGAATTTATGACTAACTTGACTTTATTTTTAATTTAATAATAAATTTTGGGAGTTAGGTTTACATAGTTATTTGGTAAATAAATAACTAAATTTAAAACAATATTTGCGCAAATTTGTTTTCTCAAGTAAATACCTCATGTGCTGCAGTACTACACCAAGAAAAGTTATCACAATCTCTCTCAAAAAAGGAAAACTCTTGTCTCATTTCTATATAACATACTTATACAAGTATAGTCACTTATGTACTTTTTGTCGAATGAATGTTACTTTTTTAATAAAAAGAATGATTAACATTATACATTTCCTTATTGAGAAAAATAAAAATTAGAAAGCAATCTTTAAACATAGCTACAAAATAAAGTAACACAATTTCCTGTATTTGGACAGATCCAATATCGAGATTGGTGGATGGAATTTAGAATTCTTGATAACAGAAACCAAGCAAAGCCCTATTTTACAGGGTACTTGAAAAGGACTAGTCCTTTCTCCAGTGAAGATCAGTAATTTTGGTAATAACTTAATGCAAATAGAGACCTCTCTGAAATTGTTTTGAATAATCTTAGAACTTAACCCACAATAAAGGTGTGGAGCATATCCTGTAAAAAAAAAAAAAAAAAAAAAAAAAAAAAAAAGACAACTATAGAACTCATCTGAGGTACTGTGTCCAGAATTACACAATAAAAATTCAATTACATATTTCATAGGAAGTTGGAAAAGAATAAATCTCATTTGTTTCTATTTTGTCTGACCAAAGCTTCCTTTATTTAAATATCTTACATAAAAGCAACCATGGATATTTGATAAAAATATGTTTGAACAAGAGTAAAACAGAAAGAGTAATGAGAAAGAGTAATGAAGGGTCTATACTTTATTCATCAGTCATAGGCCTTGGCCTTCTTTCCTTAGATATGAAATACAATGAGTCAATATTACTATTTATATAGAAAATCAACAGCATCTTTTAATAAGAGCCTATGATAGTGCTGTACTACCCACCTTGCATTTGTGAAAGAGATACTGCTGGCTAATTTTTATCACACTATAATATTCTGAAGTAATTTTTATAACAGAGATTATGAGTTTCCTCGTCATTCAAACAATGGTATTATCTTACAATATTAACCATACTCTTTTTTAATATTAAATAACGTGTACAAAGTGCTTTATATAGTGCCAAGAACCTAGTAAATCTAACTAATGGTATGTTAGTTAATTGCTGTTGTGAAAATGAATAAAAGAAACCTCATTTAAAATGAAGTCAGGAATCTGCGAAGGGGGAGCTTTCATGCAGTATATATACTGCACCTTGCAGACTCCAAACAGATAAAAGCTGTAGCGAGAGAAAGGAAGATTGTTTCCTTACCTCGAAACAGACCCAACCAAGGAGAAGCCATGACTCAGCCAATAGGAAGCCACTATACTTTGAATTCCCAGTTTATTCCAAAAGACGTTTTGTTTACAACAGCCCTTCCCAACTTGCCCATTTTATGAATAAAAGAAAGCTCCTTTCTTTTGTTCTCTAGCCTTGCCTATGGTTTTGCTATAGCTTGTTTGTCCTAAATTACAATTCTCTTCTGTTACTGAATAAAGTCATTTTTCTGGTAAACAACTGGCTATTTCATTTTTTAAGGATGACGCTATTATTTTCTTGGCTTTTTTTGCAGAAGATAGATGACTTGAAATTGTTTGAAGAAATACAAAGGACTGCTTAAAAAGTGACTGCAAAGAAGCCAACTTGGAAGATTTAAATAATGTTTTTTGGAGTCTTGTCTTCCCCAGTGCCGGCCGACACTCTCTACTACAATTCATTATGCATTGTATTGTTCATGGTGACATCAGAACTGTTTCTAGATGCAGCTTTTTTAAGCACTCTGTATTTCTCCCCTGGCTGAGTTCTCTGAGTGTAGCCCTAATCTTCAAGCACAGAGCTGGCCAGGGAGGATGAGTCTGAGTTGTTTAATAGAGTCACAGCTTGCAAAATTATTTGAACTTAAATGGAAATGTCATAACCAAAAATTCTCCATTATTTTTTTCAGATTTTTCCAATATGATAAGGTGTTGTGAAAATGGGCTTGCTCTCTTTCCTAAATGTTTTCCCCATAGGAATCATAAATAATAGAAACTTGAGTCAGATACTAATACATACAGGTTACTGCCTGTATTAACCTCAAGTTCATTTCAATTTCAAAAGAGAAAACCTTTGCAGAGTCTACATGCCAAGTTTTTAATATCCCATGGTAAAGCATATATGACTTTGTGCCTTCTGAGGGTCATCTTAGTAGTGTGCTTAGGCAGCAGTCAGCGGTGATCCAGAGATGAGAGGTAAATGGATGCCAGCACTGGAAGAGACATTGAGATGAAGAAAAACCCTGAGTGTGAGATTCAAAAACATTGCAGAGCACATCAACTTCTATTTTAAGGCACTTTAAAGAATGCTTTTTTTTTTTTTCATTTCAACAAGTCATACATAGCAATAAAAAGTCATTAGAAATGACATTATTCTGAACTTTATCACACCACTTCTAAACATTAGTGTACACAGGTTAAAAAAAAACCAGCATTATTTCACTCTCTCTCCAAAAGCCTGCTTTGGGAAGCTAGCAATATCTATTTGCCCTCTGTTGGGTATATGTGAAATTGTCATGGTTGTCTGAGTATTCACTGTCATAGATTGTAAAAATTATCACGTATAAAATAAACTTGGCTGTTTATATGATATACACATCCCATCCTTGACTTGAAAGTTCTCTCTCATTTTTGACAATATTTCATTCTTTGGTTATCTAACAGCAAAAGCCTTCTAACAAAAAGTGTCTCGTCCCTTTATATTGGGTCCATGTTGTCTCTCAAATCGAGAGCTCATTTCCATCTTCACTCATTAGGCTAAGATGCTTCCACAGTTAGGTATGCTTTTGCATCTGCCTTTATCTCAACTCAGAACTTCTAGAACTTTTGCTCTCTGAGCCACTGGTTGCACTTTCGGATGTATCTGTGTCCTGCTATAATTTCATGTGTGTGTCTCACCGTGCCCAGGAAAGAAAGAAAGTTACTAAAAGGCAGGGATCTTGTTTTAACTTTTTTTTTCACTTTGTCAATTCAGTAACTGTATAATGGGGTTTACGTATACTAAAATCTGTGTTAAGCAATGGGAATATTGACATCCTCAAGTAGTTGTATCTACAGCTAGGAATCTCACAGTCATTTGGTATAATCCCTCAATTACTATATCAGCAGACACAAATGAGGGGCAATAAAAGATTGTGGTTTTTTTTTTTTTAAATTATGGCTTATCTATAAAGTTCTCATATTTTAAGTTGTACTTTATGGTTAGGCTGGAAGGGCAAAGTGGGAGATGACTGGAAGACTAAGAATCAATATTTTTGACACGAACACCAAGTGATTACACTGCTGAGCCAGCTATGAAATCCTCAGCCATCCATAAAGAGCAAATTCTGGAAATGTCACAGAATTATTAATTTCCATAACTGTGAGCTTATTTAGATACTTCTTTAACCTCTGCTTTAAGCAAGATTTTATTAACATAATTAGTGGCCAATCACAGATTAGACATTTTGATTTATATTTAAATATTCTCTCTGCCGCTCTGTTTAGGCATGGTATCGTACTTCTCCGAGAGTCCAAATGGAGATTAGAATAGTGACCTTTCAGAACTTTTGTCAAGATCGTATTTGAATCTTGACATATTTATTGGTCAAGATGATTTTTCATTATAGCAGGCATTTATCAAATACCAAATAGTATATTTTATTTAGTCTGGATAATAATTTTATTAATGTATTTTTAAACAAATGCCTAAATAGTCAATGTAAATACATAATAATTATACATAAATAGAAAATGTATAGTACTAAATACAAATAGGCAATATAATACTAAAATGTATACATACAATGAAATGTTAAACAAAACAAAATGTATAATGTTAATGACAGAAAAGTTACCAGACCCTGTAAATGTTCCCATTCACCACCCAGCCACTGTTTTAGCAGCTTCTGTATCACATTTAGTAACCAACCCTCCGCAAAAGTACTTAATATCATCACCTATGAGCTTTTACACAATAAAGATAGCTTTAGTAAACTTCAGTTAAAATAATTATAGAAAAATACCGTTCCTTTAAATGTGCCATTTACTTTTGAAGACAAATAATATGACAAACATAAACAGCATTTTGATATATTGGTAGTCTTTAAAAATGATTTATCCAGTTATCCTTTCTTAAAGGATTTCAAAATATATAATTAGTTTTGAACCTATTTTAAGAATTAAGTTTTTAAGTTATTTGCACATTATACTTTTCTTATAAAATAGTACTTTTGGATAATGCCATCCTGGTATAATTGATTATTTTTATGAGAGAAATTTGAAAAATACTTCCATTTTTATAGTCATCAACTATTAACTATAATAACCTTCATCCAATATTAAAATAACTGAAAATAATGCTATACTCTTTAAGAATTTAAAAATAATGTTCGATTAAGGTAAGCTAATGTGCTGTTGTGTTCTTTACCAAGAATGTGGAGACCGCCCCGACTGGTGTGGCTCAGTGGGTGATGTCCGGGAAGGTGAAAAGTTGCTGGTTTGATTCTAGGTGTCTTCTGGCAAGCCATAAAGAGAGAGAATCTCTTACTAATGTTGCAGTAATAACATGTTTGATATTTGTTATGTATTTTCTTGTAAGGGGATAAAGAGCTCTCTATATATTAAAGATGTAATTAATTCTTGAAACAGGCTTATAAGTCAAAGTGAAGGCATAATTATTCTTTTAAAGATAAATAAAATGCACCTCAAATTTATTATCAGATTACCCCAAGGACACATAAATCAGTGGGAGAGTAGTGCTGAAGTCTTCACATTTCTTTCCTTTCCTTTCCTTTCCTTTCCTTTCCTTTCCTTTCCTTTCCTTTCCTTTCCTTTCCTTTCCTTTCCTTTCTTTCCCTTCCTTCCTTCCTTCCTTCCTTCCTTCCTTCCTTCCTTCCTTCCTTCCTTCCTTCCTTCCTTCCTTCCTTCCTTCCTTCCTTCCTTCCTTCCTTCCTTCCTTGGAGAAGGGAGGAAGCAAGAGAGGAAGGAAAATATCCATGTGAGAGAGAAACAACAGTCTGTTGCCTCTCATAAACTCCCTGACTGGGGGGCAGAATCCACAAGCTAGGCATTAGCCCTGACTGGGTTTCAAACTGGCAACTTTTTGCTTTGCAGGATGCCCAACCGACTGAGCACATTGGACAGGGCTTATTATAACTTTCTTAGAGACTACACAAATAGGATATTATTAGCAACTTTATGTTGATAATTTTGAAAGTTTACATAAAATAATTAAATTAGAAATGGAGAAGCTGAAGAGCTGAGGTGACCTCACTAGGTAAGTTCAATTCAAGAGCCCTGCCTCAGTTTCCAGGAAGCCCCCTAAGTGACACCACTCTCTCCCTCTCTGCAACTGAGATTGGTTAATATACTAACACTTCAGTGTTCAAGTGTTGGATTTGTTTAAGTAACGAACAAAAATGAATAAAGGTAGCTGTGGTGCTGCAAATATAAAGTTAGGACAACAATCTAAAACATCCAGTTTAGATCAAGTTAAAGCTATAAGGTGATTCTAAAGGACTCTAATTCTTATTTTTTCTTAGGTAAGATTTAAAAATGACTTTAATTATTCACTGAAAATATTTGGAAAATATGCCTTGAGGAATAGCTGCTACTCAGTTCTGGCTAACAGTGATGACCTGGCTACTCATGGTTTAGCAAAAATAAAAAAAAAGAGAAACTGATTTTTTTAAAAGATTTAACTTATTTATTTTTAGAGAGAGAGGAAGGGAGGGAGAAAGGGAGAGAAACATTGATGTGTGGTTGCCTCTCATGAGCCCTCTACTGGGGACCTGGCCTGCAACCTGGGCACATGCACTGGTTGGGAATCGAACCAGTGACCCTTTGGTTCACAGGCCAGCACTCAATTGGCTGAACCACATCAGCCTGGGCAAGAAGCTAATTTTTAAATGTGAGTACTTTTCAAATTCTGAGAGAATAAAATAATTCAGAGATTGGTAACTAGAGTCAATAAATTCAAAGGTTTCCATTTTAAGTGATTAGACTGTTTTCAGTTTTTTATGAAATTATGATTATGAAACATGGCTATTTTGTTTTTCTAAAGCATGATACTATAGAACTTAATCTCTCATAGGAGTAATCAGTAAACTCTCAATTGTTCAGATTCTATTTCTAAATCAGCATATAGTTAGCAGCATGCCCTTTAAAAAGAATTATGATACCTCTATGTGTGGGGTTGCCAGATAAAATACAGGATGCCCAGTTAAATTTGAATTGCATATAGACAACAAATAATATTTAGCATAATTAAATATTACATGCACATACTTAAGTCAAAAAAGTATTCATTGTTTATCTGAAATTCAAATTTGAGTGGGTATGCTGTATTTTTATTTATGAAACTTGGCAATCCTATTTATACTTCTTAGTTTTCTAATAAAGGTAATGGATGTTTTCTGCAAACAACCTCCCAGTGTTTCTCAGACTTAACATTGTGTGATATATATTTGTTACAGTAAGACTTTTCTATATAGAGTACAGTCAAACCTTGCAACATAGAGTATCACACTAATTTCTCACTAGATTACTGATGAGGAAACTAAAAATTACAAAATCACAAATTTTTCCCCAAATTTTCCTTCAAATATGGGATTAGGAATTCCCATAAATAAAACCATGGTAACTGTAAAATGGCTAACTTCATTGAATTGATTTGACTTTGAAGTTTAAAGACTTGTTAATGCTGAAATAACTAGGTAATTTATTGTTTTTTGCTAGACTCCCATAGCAAATTTCAACTGAAACACAGAAGTCACAAATGGAAGAATTGGATTCCAAAACTACCATTAGCATGTTCCACCAACTTGTTAAATTCTTCAACTTCCTCTAACAATGTTTTTTTTTAAAAGTGAGATATTTGAGAAAGAATTGGAAGGAAACTCTTGGGTGTTAAAATAGTGTTAGCAATAGATAAGGCTGTTCTATAGCATTGACAGATTGCAAATTTTATAATCTGCTTAAGAGTCATGCCTGAAGCTATGAGGAAATTCTTAAACCAAGTCAAAATATGTAAAGAGGAAAATAGCCTTATGCTTATGAAATGTAAAACCTTGTTTCAGTAATATTGCAAATAAAAGGTCACCAATTGTTGCAAACAGTTCTTATGCTGTGAGGGAATTCAGAAGTTAAAGCTGATATGGTTGTGCTATAGTTGTCCTTATACACAGAAGATACATTCCATGACCCTGAGTGAATGCCTGAAACCAAAGATAGAACAAAACTCTACATAGAAGGTCTGTCCCAAAAGTATCCAGCCGCATATTATTAAAAAATAGAGACATTTATTGAAGAAGATACAAGAAACATTGTACATAGGATAATGACACCTCAGTCCCCTCACAGTAGGCATCTTGGGACCTCACATGGTTCTCCCAGTCACCATCAGCTGCCCCATCATCATATTTTCCTGAATCTCGTTGATGGTATGAAATCTCTTCCCTTTCAAAGAGATTTTAGCTTTGGGAAAAGCCAGAAATTGCAGGGGGCCAAATATGGGCTGTAGGGGTGCTGAATTACCTGGATGATTTGATGTTTTGCCATAAAACTGCACGAGATATGATTCATGAGCCGGCACATTGTCATGATGAAGCTGCCAGTCATCAGTTGCCCATAGCTGTGGACTGCTGAATCATCTGAATCGTTTCCATGGAGGAATGTTCAATCTTAATACAAAATTGGATGCAGATTCGTTGCTCTACTCACTCAGTCATTTTGAATGCCATGGCCACACAGTACACATGCTCATAACAGTGTCTACCACCCCCACTGACCAGTATAGTGAAACTGTCATTGTTCACGCATGTGCATTCAGTCCACTCGTCTTGGCTGCCAGGTTACATCGATGTCATGCAAACCGTTCTCTTATATTAACAATGGGTGGGCTTTTTCAGGACAGACCTCATATAATGTTTTTTCCTATATGCACATGCCTTCTCATTTAAAGAAAGCACTCTACGACTTTCCTTTGGTGTATCAGAATTTCCAGCATCATTGTTCTTTTATAGAACTTTAAGACATTTTACTCTTATGCTTTGCGGACACTATTAAATAAAATAAGGGTTACCTGAACACAAGCACTGCCATACAGTGACAATCTGATAACCCTAGATGGCTACTATGTGGCTAACGGGTGGGAAGCGTATACAGCCTGAAAATGCTGGACAAAGGGATGATTCATGCCAGGGGTGGGTTGAAGCTGGATTCCCAAGATTTCATCATGCTACTCATAATGTTGTTTAATTTAAAACTTATGAATTGTTTATTTCGGAAATTTTTCCATTTAACATTTTCTGGCCGCAGTTGGCCATGGGTAAGCGGATCTGCAGAAGCAAAACCATTGATAAGTGTGGGGACTACTGTGCCCCTAAGGTAGGTTAAGTTATGCTGAGCAACAAGCTATTCCAATATTTCAGTGGCTTAATCCAACACAAGTTTATTTCTTGCTTATGCAGATTCTGTTTTATGGCAGCTGTGCAGGGTAATAATTTAGCATTCCAGGATTCTTCAGTTCTATGCCACTTTCTTCCTAATAGACATTTCCATGATTGTAGCAGTAAAGGAAGAGAACATAGTTGCGTACTGGGCCCTTAAGTAGTTCCACCAGGAAATGAAACATTTCATGTCTGCTCACATTTATCTACAAAAACAAGTTATGTCACTTTACCTAATTTCATGGGGGTGGAGAATGTAATCCTACCCTATGCCTAAAACCAGAAAAATAAGAAAATTGATGAGCACTGAAAATGCCTTCAGTAGTATGAAATGTTATGAAAGTGTATTGTGTTTCGGATTATACTAATGGAGTCACTAATATTACTAGCATGTCATAAATTAAGGTTGAAACTAATTAAAGTTTGATCTTGATCTTGTGATTCAAAGTTACAGACTTTTAAGTAGTTTCATTGTTACTCAATATTTGCATTACTGTCTGTGCAAGCACCTAGTCATTGAGAGTCATAACTGGTTCACACAATTGTTTAACCTGTTTAAAGACGAAAAGCCAGACACATTTAAATGAATTGATTTAATATTAGTATTAGGTAAAATATTAAAACACAACTTTTTCATATGGTTGCAATATCGTAATCCAAATAAGTCACATTTTTTTCATATGTAAAGATATTCTGAAAGGAATATATTACGCATGGGAAGGAATGATTACTAATGACTGCAATAATGGACAAATGGTATATTGCTAGGTATTTAATATGTTACTTAGTCTCAGCATTTTTTTGGTTTCTACAATATGAATAAGTAACTACAGGAGCATTTTAAATTAAATATTAATTTAATTTTTACCACCCATCAAATGCTATCATATCAGTGGGATGAAGTGGTTAACACAGATTTGTTTCTTGATGCTAATACCACATTAGAGGTCTCCTATAGAATACTCTTTCACCTAACATCTTTACAACTTGTTGAAATTTTTTTTATTTTTAAACTGTAGTTTAAAGTCAATTTCTTAATTAATTTCACGCTATTTTTTTTAAAGCAAGCTTTTGGACCCATCAAAACTGGCTTGGACCTTACAACAATTGACACATGATAATATAGAGATATGCAAATATACCTGTTTGTCAGGTGTGAAGAATGATCTAAAGAGGATGCACGTGGGAACTAAAACTTGTAAACAAGCATTCAGCTGTGTCTACGTGATCCCTTATTCCTCACTTCCAAGAGGTAAATAGGATCTATCATTTGCTTAATTTATAGGTTTTTCTTAGACATACTGTACAGTCCTCATGTCACAGATGTTACTGGCGAAAAGAAAGTGAGAAAGAAAGCAAGAAAGATGCCTCTGACGACAGGGCAAGCTTAAACCTGCCACCGATTACACAGATCACAGTGTCACAGGCACACTTTTAACAGAATGCAATCTTAGAGGTCAGGTTGAGAAAAAAAAAAAAACCAACCCCACCCTGGAAAGGGAAGATCGGAGCGTAGGGAGGGCAAGCTGTGGGCCCCTTTCCGCCAGTTTGTCTCCGCCGTGCCGCAGCCGCCCGTCCTCCGGTAGGGTCTTCGCAGGGCCCTCGAAGGGCAGGTGCCCTGACTTCCTCCCTACCTGTCCCGCTAGGGCGTGCGGAGCATTCGGAGGCGACGCCCTAGCGGTGGGAATGGGAACACTCCGGCTGGAAGCTTCCTTTCCGTTTGGCTTTCCCAGCCGGACCCCAAAGACCCAAAAGCCCAGGGAGAAGGAAGTTCCAACTCCGTCCCGGTCCGCCCCCGCCCCGTTTCTTTCTCCGGCTCGCTGCCTCTGCCTCTCTCGCTCCGATGCCACCGAGCCTCGTCGCCACTTCTGGGTGGCCGTCGGGCGGAGGAGGCTGCGAGCTCCCGAACTCTGGGCAGGGAAATGGGGCAGGGTGAGTGAGCCGGGTTGGGGAGAGGCCCCGCAGCGCCCTGCGAGCGCCCGGCACACCGCCCGCGGAGCTGGGGGAGGCGCTGCCTCGGCCCGGCCCGCTCTGGGCTGAGCCTCCGCGAGGCTGCGGCTTTCTCCTCCCTTCAAGTCCTGGCTTGAGAGCCGAACTGCGAGCGCTCAGCCCGGGGGAGGGAAGAGTGGGGCAGAAAGCTGCGGGAGAGAACAGGCGATCCTCTGTCTCCCACTGGGAAGAAAGTAGGAGCCCTGGGTAGGAAAAGAGAAACGAGCCCTCCCAACTTTTATTCAAGTTTTTCCTGGGCGTTTTGTTTGTGCGCCCGGGGGTGCGCTGCAGGCTACAGGCGTGGCGGCCCAGCCTACCCGCCTAGTCCCTAGTCCCGCTCCTCCTCCTTGCAGCCGGGGCAGCGCCTCTCCCTCCCTGAGAGGCGCCAAATGGCTACCTAATCAACCCCACGGGGCCGGTGCTGCAGCGCCTGCAACTGCCGCCGCAGCTCCCGGCGCCCAGGGGCTGAGAGCGGGGTCCGCAGGTGGAAGCGCACTCCGGAGGCGGGCCCGCCCGGGGTTTGGGTGGCTCGGGCGGTCTCCTGACGCTCGGCCAGCCCTGCTCAGGCCGGGGGAAGGCGCGCGTCCCGCCCTGACCGGCTGGCCTCTCCCACTCCAGCAGTGACGCGCCGCCTGGGAGCTGGAGCCCGCGCAGCGATCCACAGGAGGATGGACGGCGGAGCCCGGAGCATGCAGGACGCACAGGCAATGCAGACACCGCCCGCCGCCCCAGCTGGGTAAGCCGCGAGTGCCGCGCCGCCACTCACCGGGGAGGACCGGAGCAGTGGGGTCTCTGCGCGTTCACCTGGCTGGCGACTTGCTGCTCTGCCATCGCGGCCTTAGCTGGCTAACCCACACGCGGCCAAGGAGGTTGCTTCCTCCGGCTTCCCTGGAGGCCGCCCAGGGTTGGGGATCTGGTAGTTTTTCATTGCTTTCCTACTGGGGCTGCTCTGAGTTGCAGACGAGCAGCTGAATGCCAGGAATTGGGTGAGGAGTGCGGGAGCAAAAATTGTAACAAAGGGCCCCTTGTTGGGGTTCTGGGAGAGCGGCGGACGATACCTGTAAGTGAGCTCCTGGGAAGGGGGAAAAAGTTTCCTTGGACGCGAGCGGAAGCCCAGGCAGGTGAGCAATGTCAAGGTGACTCAGGAAGGGGCTTTCTGCGAGTGGATGGAGGGCGAAGGGAGGGTGTGCTAGCTGTCAGCCCGCTTGACAGTTCCGGGACCGGGCGGGGTGCGAGCCTCTGATTGGGGGTGTGTGTGCCTGTGACCAATTGCTGGTGCCAAAGACTAGCGCGAAGTCAGACTGCAAACAACCATACTTTTCTTTGTATCCACGTGTTTGAGGAGAGATTGGAGGTGAAGGGGCTGTCACATGGTGAGTTAATATTAAATGAAGCATGTCTTCCTGCCAGATATGCTAATATCACCTTGCTAAGCGTTTGGATAAACAGTGTTGAGAACAGGTAGTTCTGCAAGAGCTGGGGAGAACCTGAAAATATCCTTCGCCTTGGTAAACAGTGAAGGCTTAACATGCGTGCTCATTGAGTTTCTGAAGTGGGAAACCCCTTTGATACTGTATAACTTTTTCCTACATTGTTCCCCCGCCTCTGTTTCTTTTCTGATAATCTGAGCGCAGAAATGCCCTAAAGGGAATAGAAACATTCCAGAAAAGACGCCTTAAGGAAAAATAGACTTTGTAACCTATGAATGAGAGTTGTACAGTTTTCCTGATTGAGGAGCAGGGAAGTCATTTTTCCCTGGACCATGACAGGCCTTTCCTTAGAAGCAAGTCACAGCATGTTTATTCATCAGAGACCATGCGAACACTGGCAGTTGTCTAGAGGAAACATGGAAAAGTCTCAAAGCAACATGACTAATATAAAATATATTTAGTATAATGCTTACGTAGTGTATGAATTAATTCTTTCATTTTGTTCCAAATAGCTTCTCCCCTTTGCAAGGAGCTGTGCTACTGTTGCCTTCCATTCTTATTCTTTCCCCGGGTTTTTTTATTGTTTAGGTATTATCATATTCTTCCATGTAGTGTCATATTAGGATGCATGAGTAAAGAAATACATGGGTAGAAAGATGTTAATAATGATAGCACGAGCTTCTTAAGGGAGCCACAGAGTGACGTAAGTCGAAGATTAGCCAGCTTTCAGGAATACTGGGTTCTATTAAGGTATCACAAAATAAGATAGGATTAAATGGGTGGATTTGAAAATGGATTAGGTTAAAGTACTTTAAAAAAGAACCTAGCATGTGCACATACACTAAATATGCTTATGGGTATTTAGAAATCTGTTAATATTTTTGAGTAAAACACATGAGATCAGATGGCTCTCAGATGAAGGAATGGTAAGAGTTTGCTAGTGAGAAGCGTGACTATAGGTAAGATACTTCAGAGTTTTGATAATTTAAAGGTTTAATAAGTTCTTTATTAAATGAATTTACAAAACTGTTTTATCTAATTTCTCAATTATGAGGAAAATACTTTTAAGGAACTTTGCTCTCCTCTCTCCAAATTTGAGTGACATCTAGAATAATGCTTCCACATCACATCTACAAGCACCCCAGTGTGTCATTTTACCTACATTATTTAGAGAAGTTATCGGTATGTGAAAGTATAAACAAAAAATTATTTCTCTACTTTCTCTGTCTTCTTTCACTTATCTGTTTCGTCTCTAGGCCTATCCCAAGTGCCTATTACATAATATTTTTTGAATATTCAATATTGCTTTTGTCATCTTCCTAAAAACCCAAGATATTTAAAAGGTTTTAATTGTGAAAAATTTTATCCTAGGAATAGGTATTTAGGAGGTGGCAGGGAGCAAGCTCAGTCAATGTGTTACAATAAATTGTTAGGTTTGGGAAGTAAATTCCTTATTATAAAACTACTTAAGTCATGACTCATTACTCTAATAGCTTACGAGGCCTAGTTTAACCCTTAATCTTGTATATTACTGTTCCATAGGACTTCTGTATCATTTTCCAGGTCTTGCGTTGTTGTAACAGGTCGTTTTAAAAAAATTTAGTGCAACTCCGTATTTTATAAATGAGAGACTGAGTGACTTTGCTGAAGTTCAATAGCAAATTAGTAGCAAAACCTGAAGGAAAATTTGGGACTAGTTGCATTAATTGTTTTTAATCTTTTTCTAACCACTATATGATACATTTAAATTTCAAATAGTCATCTCGGGTATCTTAGCTATAGAGCTACTTGTGCTTGTGTTTTTACTTGCCCATATAGATATACTTAAAAAAAAAAAAAGACTCGTTGAAATTTAAATGTCAACAGTGTAGTTGACCACAGTGTAGTTGACCTTGCTTTGAGGTCAACCTTAAAGTTTTGATTCTGAAACAATTTTCAGGAATGGTTAGGGGTGGGTTGGGGATGGGGGAAGCCTATTACTTTAAACTTTTGGAGCTTTGGACCTAGGGACTTAATTGAAGATGGCATAAAAATTAATGAATGATTTAGCAGCTGCTTTCTTAAGCTTTTATGTGGATATATTACAGGTTCTGAAATTCACTGACTATATAAACTGAGTTCTTGGTAACTAACATTTATTTACTACTTAGAATTTGAATGCCTTAGCTAAAGTTTCAACACGAGCATTACCTGGAGATCTTAATACAGGTACCCATCCTCTCACAACCCTACCTATCCTGATTTTACCTGGTCTTGGACAAGGGTATGGAGTTTTTATTATATTTTATTTTTTAGTTTATCGATTATGCTATTACAATTTATCCCAATTTCCCGCCCCCCGCCCCGCCCCTTTTCTCCCTCCACTCCCTCATGCAGTCCCCACACCAAAGTCTATGTCCTTGATCATGCATATACATTCTTTGGCTACTCTATTTCTAATGCTGTACTTTGTATCCTCATGGCCATTTTGTTACTACCAGTTTGTACTTCTCAATCCCTTCACCCCTTTATCCCATTCCCCAATCCCCCTCCCATCTGGTAACCTTCAAAATGCTCTCTGTATCTATGATTCAGTTTCTGTTCTTCTTTATTTTGTTTTTTAGATTCAGTTGTTTATAGATACGTATTTGTTGCCATTTTATTGTTCATATTTTACACCTTCCTAAAGAAGACCCTTTAACATTTCATAACACTGGTTTGATGGTGATGAGAAGCCTTTTATTTGTCCTTTGATTTTAAACGATACCATTGCTGAGTCTAGCAATCTTGGCTGCAGGTCCTTGCTTTACATCACTTTGAATGTTTTTTTTTTTTTTTTTTTTTTTTTTTGCCAGTCACTTCTAGCTCCAAAGTTTCTTTTGAGAAATCAGCTGACATTATTATGGTGGCTCCATTGTAGGTAACTAACTGTTTTTTCCTTGCTGCTTTTAAGATTCTTTGTCTTTAAACTTTGTCATATTAGTTATGATGTGTCTTGGTATAAGCCTCTTTGAGTTCATCTTGTTTGGGACTCTCTGTGCTTCCTGGACTTGTATATCTATTTCCTTCACCAAATTAGGGAAGTTTTCTTTCATTATTTTTTCAAGTAGATTTCCAGTTTCTTGCTCTCTTCTCCTTCTGGCATCCCAATGATGTGAATGTTGGTATGCTTGAAGTTGTCCCAGGGGCTCCTTACACTGTCCTCATTTTTATGGATTCTTTTTTCTTCTTGCTGTTATGATTCATTGCTTTTGCTTCCTTATATTCCAAATCACTGATTTGATTATTGGCTTCATCCACTTTATAGTTGATTCCCTTGAAGTTGTTCTTTATTTCAATTAGTGAATCATATATTTCTAACTGGATCTTTTTTTATGCTTTTGAGCTCCTCACTAGGTTATTCAAGCATGCTTATAACCAGTGTTTTGAACTCTGCATCTGATAGATTGCTTATCTCCATTTTGTTTAGTTCGTTTTTTGGAGATTTGTTCTGTTCTTTCATGTGGGCCATGTTTCTTTATCTCCTCATTTTGGCAGACATATTAGGTAGAGCTGCTGTGCTTCCCAGGCTTGGTGGAGTGGCCTAATATAGTTGGTGTTCTGTGGGGTCCAATGGCACAGCCTCCCCTATTACCCAAGCTGGTACTTGAGGTATGCCCAACGTGTGGGCTCTGTACACCCTCCTCTTGTAGTTGAGCCTTGACTACTGTTGGCACATCCAAGGTCAGCTACCACCTGTGTTCTGTCTGAGGTCCCACAGCATAAGCTACAAAGTATTCTGCAGATGGCTGCTACTTGTGCTGGGCTTGGAGGTGGCCAGGTGAAGCCAGACTGTGAAGCAAGGCTGGTTGCTGCTAGATAGTGCCATGCCTGGGGCAACTTAGCAAGAGGTATGGGGCTTGCTGAAGCCAGATGCTGCTTGTTTGAGAGAATTTAGGAAAATCTGAAGCATGAACCAAGATAACCCATTTGTGTGGAAAATCTGCTGGGAACAGCTTGGGTAGACCTGAAAGTTGAGTGGGTCAGGGCTCAGGGAGTCACCAGGGTGGGGCAAACAGCGTGAGCCAAGATGATGGAGTCTTAGATATGGCACCTGTCTGCCGGCTCTGTGGCTCTGTTGGAAGAGGGCTCAGGAAGGGAACAGCGACAGCAGTTCTATCTGGGAGAAAGCTGCCCCTAAGATCTCACCCTGATGCCAGACAACTCAGTTCCTCCAAGTGTGTTTCCAGTGCCTTTCAATCTGCTGGAGCTCAGAGGGAGTGAATTTGAGTAAGTCTGTGTGTGGACTCTTTAAGTGGAACTCTCTGGGATTCCAGCAGTTTCTGTCTGCCACAGCCTTAATCTCTGCTAGTTTTTACGGCCAAAAGTTACGGCAACTTCACATTCTGACCCTGGAACCTTGGGCTGGGGAACCTGTTGTGGGGCTGGGAACCTTTACTCCTAAGATATTCCTGCTGATTTTTACCTGCCACCCTTGGGTGTGGGACCAGTCCGTTTACATCTCCTCCCCTCCTGCCAGTCTTGATGTAGTTTCCTCTTTAATTCCGTAATTGTAGAACTTATAGCTGCTCAGTTTTTGATTGTTCTGAATGATGGTTGTTCTATAGTGTTGTTGTCATTTTGATGTGGTTATGTGAGGTGAACCATGTTTACTGATGCTGTCATCTTGGGCATGGAATTTTAAAATGCGGCTCAGGTGATTCTTATATGCACCCACACCTGAGGACCTTTGATTGAGTAGATATCAGCAGGTGAGATGGACATGAAGCCACAAAGGGAATGGAGGGTGATGTTAATTATTTTTCGGGCACTCAATATCCTAACTTTCAGCTTTATTTTTTTTAATTAAAGATCCATTTAGATGCTTTACAGTATTAGTGTTTTGCAAAAAAAAAAAAAAAATGTTACTCCTTTTTGAGGAAGTATATTAACTGTTACAACTGTGGAAACTGAGGCTCAAAGGGCTTAACATAGCAAGGCTACCCAACTCTAAGGGATGAAAGAGTAAGGAAACGGTCTGGTCCCCAAACCTGTGCTCCTCCTCCTCACTAGGCCTGTTGTCAGCAGTACATTTGCAGTCATGGATTTTACTCAGTGGCTAAAGAATATCTTTGTTTAAGGTGGTTTTATAAATGCCTTCTTTTGATTTTTTATTTAAAAATAATTTTATGTTTTAAAAACTCCTACAAATTCTAATGCATAAGAAACTCAATGCTTAGCATTGAAAGGGAACTTAAATATTTGGTTTATGTCTTCAGAATCATATTTAACATTTTCGTGTTTGGGATGATATAATTTAACTCAGGAAACTGACAGTCTTCTTTTGTCACATGACAATCTGTATGTATTTTTGCTATGAGGCATCTATTAAAGTTATTTGCCAAATAAGAAAAGTGAAATTGTTTATTAAGATGATGCTAGACTTTTTGTTCAAAGTCTAATTTCCTCTGAATTTGTTAGAGGGTAATTGAATAACATTATGGCCTTACTTTATTATTGAAATGCCAAGTTTATTTATGTAATAATAAATACCAAGCGTCAGGTTACTGAAACAGCTGCTTTCATTTAATTAATTAGTCATTACTTGTGAGCCCTTATTTTATGTAAAACATGTTTTTCTAGGTACTGGGAGATTGACTTCTGATATTAACAGCTTTACTAAAATTATCTGTAACTATGCAGGAAAAAATAAAGGAACATGATGTTTCTGTAGAAGTGGTACTTTTTTAAAAAAATAAAAATGAAACTTTTAATTTACTACAAAAAACTATAGATCACAGTCTGGTCAATGAGTGCTATCAATTCAAAGATTATTTACAAACTAGACGCTTCGTAAGAAAAATTTAAATATCCTACAGTGTTACAATTTAAACATAAAAAAAGCAAATTTGACAGCAGTCCTAAAAATTCACATGGCATTACTAAACATAGGTTGTAAAGCTAAAAGAAACTTTATCAAAATGTCATTAATTATATATAATAAATTTCAATTGACATGCCTGAAGAAAAAATTTTTATTATTTTTTAATATATTTCATTGATCATGCTATTACAGTTGTCCCATTTTTCTCTCCTTTATTCCCTTCCACCCTGCACTCCCCCCCACCAGCAATCCCCACCCCCCACCTTAGTTCATGTCCATGGGTCATACATATAAGTTCTTTGGCTTCTACATAGAAATGGTACTTTCATGCTAACTTGAAAACATTATACTTAGAACTTAAAATGCAATAGCGTAACTCACTGATCAGCAAACTATGGCTTAGCAAATTGTCTCATAATGGGCCTTGTACATGTATTTGTTTTTCTTCAATTTTTTTTATTTTGGTAAGCTATACATGATATAAAATTTACTACTTAATCATTTTAAGTTACAGTACAGTGGTTATAAGTACATTCGTATTTATGTGCAACCATCACCAACATCCACCTCCAGAATGCTTTTCATTTTGCAAAACTGAAACTCTGTAGCATTAAACAAAACTCCCATTCTCCTCTCTCTCCAGCCCTGGTAATCCCCATTCCACTTTCTTTCTCTATGATTTTGATGACTCCAGATACTTCATATAAATGGGATCAAATATTCTTTGTCTTTTTGTGACTGGTTTATTTCATGTAGCATAATATCCTCAAGACTCATCCATGTTGTATCATATCATATGTCCTTCCTTTTTAAGGCTGAGTAATAATATTCCATTGTATGCATATATAACATTTTTGCTTATCCATTCATCTGTCATTGGGCACTTGGGTTGCTTCCATATTTTGGCTATTATAAATAATGCTGCTAGGTAAATGGGTATACAAATACCTCTTTGAAACCTTGCTTTTACTTTTTTGGGATATATAGCCAGAGGTGGAATTGCTGGATCCTATGGTCATTCCATTTTTAGTTTTTTTGAGGCCCACCATGTTTTCCATAGTAGCTGTACCATTTTACAGTCCCAACAACAGTGCATAAGGTTTTCAATTTTTCTACATCCTCGCCAACCCTCATCATTTTCTGTTTTTTCATAGTGGCCATTCTAATGAGTGTGGTATCTCAGTGAAGTTTTGATTTGCATTTCCCAAATGATTAGTGATATTGAGCATCATGTCATGCTTTCGTCTATTCATAGATTTTCTTGTGAGTAATGTCTATTTAAGACCTTTGCTTATTTTTTAATTGATTGTTTGGTTTTTTGGTTGTTGATTTCAGGGTTGTTTTTGATTTTTTTTGAATATTTTATTTATTTTTAGAGAGAGGGGAAGGAAGGGAGAAAGAGGGAGAGAAACATCAGTGTGTGAGAGACACATTGGTAGGTTGCTTTACCCACACCCCAACCGGGGCTTAGCTGTCACAACCCAGGCGTGTGCCCTGACCAGGAATCAAATCTGCAACCTTTTACTGTGGATGACACTCAACCAACTGAGCCACACTGGTCAGGGCAAGTGTTAGAAGTTGTTACATATTCTGAATATTAATTTCTAATCTTCTACCTGTTTTTGCAGAGAGTTCTATTGGCTTTGGGACGTACCTACGTATTTGCAATATTGTATATGAGTGCTTTCATGTTATATTTGAGTAGTCTAGACAGAGAATATGTGGCCTGCAAAGCTAAAAAATTTGTACTCTGCCCGTACACAGAAAAAGTTCGTTGACGCCCCCAGCCTAACTAATAAAATGGGCAAATGAAATAGTGATTATCTAATTTAAAATTTATTACTGGGGAGTCCTCTAAGAATTGAACTTAAAAATAAATTGGATCAAAATTATTTATATTCTGTTTGTATAAAATAATATATATCTTATAGCAAAAGGTTTTGCAGCATTGTGGTTGCTAATTGATACTTTTTTTTTTTCTCAAGTGAAGCCTTAAGCTTGGCCTCTTGGTAAGCATTGTAGAATTTTAACATTTATAAAAGATTGGAATATATTTTATAGAAAACATCTGAATTTCTGTGCTAGAGAAACTATCTCAAAAAATGACTGATATGTAGTGAAGATATTTAGAAACAGATGTGCCTGGGAGCTGGACTAAAGGTAGAAGGAGTTTCTATTAGATTTTTGAGTCTGTACTTATTTTACGAATTAAATAAAATATTTAATAATATTTTATAATTTATAATTTTATAATTTTTTATAATTTTCAGCAACCATTTTTATTGTTATAGATACTTCATATCTCTAAGCTTTTAGTGTTCTAACATTAGTATGATAGTTGTTTTAAGACTTTTTTTAATGACTTTGCTTCGCCTAATTTTTTCCCATCTGTTACAGTAAAAACAAACTAAAAGTATGGGAGAAAGAAGTTTCCCATGACTATTTATAAAGGGCCAAAGTGTCTTCGGCTTTGCAATACAAACTTCGCAGCTGAGGAATGAATTCTTTGGAAAAGGCTCTCAAAGACTGACTAATTTTAGAAAATGCTAGAGTGAACTTGGGTTATATTATTAATATAGTTTAAGTTCACAGTAGTGTTTATAGATTGAAATAAGTTAAAACTATTAACTTTAGATGAGAATTGAATTGTGCAGTAGTTTGACAAATAAAGGATTTAATTGGATGGTCATAGGTCACTGTTAAGACAGGAAAGAATGCAAAGGCAAAAAAAATAGTGTAAATTCAACTCAGAAATCTGAAAACTTATTACTGTTTATAACTTTTACACTTGATCTTAGCCAAAACACTGAGAAGTGATTACTATTGTAACTTTTAACACATTTTAAATAGTTACAAATATTTACATAGATCAGAATTTCCAAGTTTCCTTGGCAATAAATGAAGGTATTTGAGTTTCCAACATGTGTTGTGGGCTGTATCATGATTACATCTGTGTTTTTTCATGGTATATAGCTCAGGGATATAACTCAGAGGTGGGCCTTCAGGAATTTAGTGGGAAGAGCATAGCACACTGCAAAAATGGGTCACTTTCTTAACTGCCTACTCTCTAGGAAAAAAAAAATGTGGCCTTGTTAAGGCTTTGAGGTTTTCAGTTGTGGGATAAGAATGGATGTGCTAGTGAGCAGGGAGCATCCCTTACTTGAATTTTCTCTAATTATTCTTGTTCTACCCCATTGGGACCTCCTGTCCCATTGATATTAGAGTATTAGAAATAATATACATAATTGGTTAAAAAAAGTGGGAAGTATGTGTTAATAGAACAGAATTTTTTTTTTTGTAATTGCCTCAGGCTCATAGAAAATTACTTAGGGCAGAATTAAGAGCAAAATGCCAAAATTTGTGGGATTTGATGTTTGAAAATAAAGCGATTTGGAGGCAAGCCTCTGAAATGGAATTAAAAAAGAACCTGAGTTTTGGTAGTTTGTGTTCAAAATGTGGTTGTGTCTATAAATTAATGATTCTGACTTCTTGTATTTATTAAAATTAAATATACCATTTCAAACTAATACCTATCTCTCTTAAACTATCCCAAAACATGTAAGAAGAGAGAAGACTCCCAACCTTATGTTATGAGGCCAGCATTATCCTAATTCCAAAACCAGATAAAGACTCCAGAGGGGAGAGGGGAGGGAATTTCAGGGGAAAAGGGGAAGGGTTTACAGGAACTAGTATAAAGGACACATGGACAAAAACTGGGGGGGGGGGGGTAGAAATAGGAGGGAGGTGGTGAGGGCTGGGGGGTGGGCTGGGATGGGAGTAAAAGACAGAAAACTATATATGAACAACAATTAAAATAAAATTTAATAAGAAAAAGAATATAAAGAAAATTATAAGCCAGTGTCCCTGATGAAAATAGTTGCTAAAATCCCCAACAAAACATTAGCAAAGTGGATCCAGCAACATATTAAAAAGATTATACACCATGATCAAGTGGGATATATTCATGATGCTATCAATACATGCAGAAAAAGCATTTAGTTAAATCTAGCACCCATTTATGATAAAACTCTCAGGAAAGTGGGAACAGAGGGAACATACCTCAACATAATAAAGGCCATATATGACTGAACAACTGCCAGCATCATACCCAATGGGTCAAAACTATAAGTGTTCCCCTTAAGATTGGGAACAAGACAGGGATATCCTCTTTCACCTCTCTTATTCAACAGAGTACTGAAGTTCTAGCCACAGCAAACAGACAAGAAGAAGAAATAAAAGACATTCAAATTGTAAAAGAAAAAGTAAAACTGTTGTCATTTGCAGATGACTTTATATTGTATATAGAGAATCCTAAAAATTCCACCTAAAAAAACCTACTAGAAGTGATAAATGGGTTCAGTGAAGTAGCAGGATACAAAATAAATATCCAGAAATCAGTTGCATTTACACAAACCAATAATGAACTGTCAGAAAGGAAAACTAAGAAAATACTCCTATTTAAAATTGCATCAAAAAATAAAATACCTAGGAATAAGTTTAACCAAGAATGTAAAAAGCCTGTACTCAGAAAATTTTAAGACACTGAAGAAAGAAATTAAAGAAGATACAAATAAGTAGAAGCATATATTGTTTTCATGGATAGGAAGAATCAATATCATTAAAATGTCTATACTACCTAAAAAGGCTATATAGATTCACCACAATTCCCATCAAGATACCAATAGTGTATTTCACAGAAATAGAATATTGCAAAAACCTATATGGAACCACAGAAGACCATGAATAGCCACAGCAATCTTGAGAAAGAAGAACAAAGTTGGAGGAATCATGCTACCCGACATCAAACTACACTACAAGACCATAGTAATCAAAACAGCATTGTACTGGCATAAAAACAGACATATAGATCAATAAAATGGAATTGAGAGACTAGAAATAAACTTATGCCTTTATAGTCAATTAATATTTGACAAAGGAGGCAAGAACATACAATGGTTTAGATAGTCTATTGAAGAAATGCTGTTGGAAAACTGGACAGATATGTTCAAAAATATTAGACCACCTTCTAACATCATACACAAGGGTAAACTCAAAATGGATTAAAGACTTAAGTGGTAGACTTGAAACCATAACAATCCTAGGAGAAAACATAGGCAGTAAAATCTTGCACATTTATTGTAGCAAAGGAAACAAACAAAAAAATAAGCAAATGAGACTACATCAAACCAAAAAGTTTTTGCACAGAAAAGGAAACCTCAGCAAAATGAAAAGACAATCCACTGAATGAAAGAACATATTCACCAATGATACATCTGATAAGGGGTTGATATCCAAAATTTATAAAGAACTTAAAAAACTCAACACCCCAAAAATCCAGTTAAAAAATGGGCAAAAGAACTGAATGGATACTTCTCCAAAGAGACATAAGATGGTCAATAGACATGTGAAAAGATGCTCAACATGACTAATCATCACAATGAGATATCATCTCACACCTGTTAGAATGGCTATCATCAATAAATCAACAAACAACAAGTGCTGGTGCGGATGTGGTGAAAAGGGAACCCTCATGCATTGTTGGTGGGAATGCAGATTGGTGTAGCCACTGTGGAAAACAGTATGGCATTACCTCGGAAAATTAAAAATGAACTGCCTTAAGACCCAGTGATTCCACTTCTGGGAATATATCTGGAGAAACCTGAAACAGTTGTTTGAAAGAATATATGCACCTCTAATTCATTGCAGCATTATTTATAATAGCCAAGATTTGTAATCAGCCCAAGTGCCCATTAGTAGATGAGTAGATAAAAAAGCTGTGTGATATTTTACACAATGCAATACTACTCGGCCATTTAAAAGAAGGAAATCTCTTACTTTTTGCAACAGCATAGGTGCACCTCGAGAGCGTTAGGCTAAGTGAAGTAAGCCAGTCAGAGAAAGCCAAGTACCGTGTGATTTCAATTATGTGTGGAGTCTAATGAACAAAATCATGTAAAACAAAATAGAAACAGACTCATAGAGAACAGATTGACAGCTATCAGAGGGAAGGTGAGTCAGGGGACTGGGTGAAAAAGGTGAAGGGATTCAGCAAAACAAAAACAAAACAAAAAAAAACAAACAAAAACAAGCAAGCAAAACTCATAGACACAGACAACAGAGAGATTAATAGAGGGAAAGGCCGATGGAGAGAGGTAGAAGAGGGAACGGGGGCATAAATGGTGATGGAAGGAGACTTGACTTGGGGTGGCAAACACAGAATATAGTACACAGATGTACACCTGAAATATATATGATTTTATTAACCAATGTCACCCTGATACATTTTTTTACTTTATTGTTGTTCAGTTACAGTTATCTGCATTTTCTCCTCACCCCTGCCCTCCACCCCAGTCAAAGTCCCCTCCTTCCCTTGCTTCTACCCTCCCCCTTGGATTGTCCATGTGTCCTTTATAGTAGTTCCTGAAAACCCTTCTCCCCACTGTCCTCTCCCCTCTCCCCTCTGGCTGTTGATAGGTTCTTCTTAATTTCAATGTCTCTGGTTATATTTTGTTTGCTTTTTTCTTTTGTTGATTATGTTCTAGTTAAAGGTGAGATCATATGGTATTGTCCTTCACCGCCTGGCTTATTTCACTTAGCATAATGCTCTCCAGATCCATCCATGCTATTGCAAAGGGTATAAGCTCCTTCTTTCTCTCTGCTGCATAGAATTCCATTCTGTAAATGTACCATAGTTTTATGATCCACTCATTTGCTGATGGGCACTTAGGTTGCTTCCAGCACTTGGCTATTGTAAATTATGCTGCTATGAACAATAATACATTTAATAAAAGTAAATAAATTAAAAAATAAATATACCATTTCACTTTCTCACCTAACATTACAGCTTCTATATTATACCAAGATATATTTGTAAGGAAGTAGAGTTAAGGTAGTCAAACCTAGGTGGGTCATTTGTCACTAGTCCTTGAGAATTTTCATCTCTCTAACCTGCACACGTGCTATTTTATTTCTGGAGAAATGGAATAAGGAAGTATTAGTCAATTCCAAGGGGAGTTGTGTCACAGGACCATAGTTTTAACAGCTGCTACAGCCGTGTATCAGTTCAGTTATGCTGGAAAAACAGGAAATTGAGTTGCTGAATCTGAAAATGGCTACCACCCTGCTGTTTGCAGGTCTGATGATGTGCCCTAGTTTCTCAACCAATTAAGTCAACAGTAGTCGGGATAACTATAAGAGCCATTGAATATATTTTCTCCTTTGTGCTATAGTGGATTCAAGGTATGCACTCAATGGGAGTGTCAGAGAGATAAGCAATCCTTCGTTTCTCTTTTCTTTTATATCTGATAGTCACATAGCACTGGTTTAATAGAAAGAGGAAAGAAGTGGAGTCACTGTCTTAAGGGATGCATCTATATTTTACAGTCTGAAGCAGTTACCATTACTCTCAGGCATTTATGATTCAGTTATTAGTTGGCAGTAAAACTCCTACACAGTGTCGAAGGGTCATTTATTTTTCACATGAGTGCTGTACCAGATGATGGGAATGGTTTCTTCCCATCGTTTGTTCAAACAGAAGCTGGATGCTTTAACTTAAAATGTTGGGTATATAATACCCATTTACTCCCTTTTATCGCACCTTTAGTGATCTGCTTATGTTTTTACACTATTACTTCATGGAAAAATTTAATTTCATAAGTTGCGAAAGTGAGAATTTTCCTGGCATTTTTCTTTTTTTAGTTAGCCAGGTAGATGCATGCTGAGCTAAATGGAAATATAGAGATAATTAAATTTTTACTTGGGGACGTAGATGAAGAAAGGAACAAGAAAATGGGCAAAATGTATTCAATGAATAGACAGTCAAAAATAGAACAGTCTCTGATGGTGGCAAAGGCAATGGTGCTACATGCTAGACTGGGCTGGCGTAGACGAGCAGTTTGAGCTTTGAAGGCTTTCATCTCTTATGGTCACTTGGTAACTCTAGCACCTTCAGTTTGTGAAATACTTCTGTGATCTTAGGTTATAAGAAACCATTTTCTGCCAAAGACCATGTATATATAATCTCTACAAAAGTACCATGTTGCTTTTTGGGGGAGAGATTTCATCCAAAATTAAAATGAAGATTAATGCTAAGGACAATCTTTACAGTGGTGTTTATAGGTCACATCACTGATTCATTGTTTTTAAATAGCCAATACATTCAGATGACACAAAATTCAAAGGGAAAAAATGACAAAATAGAGTTATACCCTCAGCCCCTCGGTTTCTGTCAGCCAGGTTTTCTCCGCGGTGGCAATTGGCTTTACCAGTTCTAGCAAATTCTAATAGGATGCTTTATACCTGTGCTGTCCAATGGTACGATAACATAACATGAACCACAAATGCAATTGAAAATTTTGTAGGTCCCACATTAAAAAATTCAATCTAAATGGTGCAATTGTTAACCTGATTCAAGTTCTACAAAACAAGTTGTCTTTAATAGAAAATATTTTACATTGAGTCATACTTGAAATTTAAATTAATTACATGAAAGTTAAATTTAAATTCTTAGTCACACTAGCCATATCTCTGTGCCGAAGAGCCTTTAGATGGCTGTTGACTCCCCTTATTGGACAGTGCATCTCCTTAAACTCAGGAGTAAATGACTACATGTGTATTGTTTGTTTCTCTTTTATATATACACAGTTACTTCTGCTTTGTACCTTGCATTTTCACTTAATAAAACTCGATAAATTATTCCATTCCGTTGCTTAAAGGGCTGTATGTTTCCCCGAGCTATGTATTATGTCTTCGTAGGGATGAACCATGATTTATATAAGCAGTACCCAATTGGTGGATACTTGGATTGACTTTTCTCCCCTACCCGCATGCTAATTAAGTGGTCATTTTAGCATACTTTATGCAGTCTACAATCTAACATGCGAACAATCTTTCCTGGCATGTTTGATTAAAGTAACTAGATGGTGAAGCCCTAAAAAGCAGAGGCCATATTCTTGACTACTTTTGTGCATACTGTGGGTTTAATTTAATTTACTGCACATACCTTGACATGTAGTGATCAGTTTTTAAATAGATATTATTTGAATTTGTGTAAGACCTCTTTTTTTGTTTGTTTGTTTGTTTTTTTTTGTTTTGTTCTATTTTTATTTATTTATTTTTGGAGAGAAGGGAAGGGAGGGAGAAAGAGAGGGAGAGAAATGTCAATGTGTGGTTGCCTCTCATCTGGCCCCCACTAGGGACCTGGCCTGCAACCCAGGCATGTGCCCTGACTGGGAATCTGTGTAAGACCTCTTATACAACCTCTTGAGCAAGAGGTCAGTGTTGGAAATAGAGACCAGCAAAATACTTGTCCACTGGAGTGGTTGAAGCTCACTTATGCATAGTATCAAACTGAATATCATATTTTGCTGTGTATAATGCACATTTTTTTTTGCCCAAAAATTTGAGGGAAAAATAAGGACATGCATTATACGTGAGTATAATGATTACACACCATGGGTGTAGTAATCTCGTGCATAATGTGCACAAAAAAGTGGTGTGCGTTGCACACTGGAGCGCATTATATACAGCAAACCATGGCATTTAACATTTATTTTTGCAGCCATTACTCAATGAATTGTTAAGTCATCAAATGCATCATTAAAAGGGTTGTAGTAGATTTCTCAGCACTCTATTTATAAAATTCAATTCTTGATTTGAGATTCTCTTTTAGAATTATTCCCTGCAGTGTTGTTTATAAAAGAAGTATGCATTTCATTAGTAGTGTACCTGTAAATTCTGTGTAATGTCCTTTCCATCTCAAACTTTAGAGAAAACAAAATATTTGGCCATCATGGGCAGGGTTTTTAACAGTATGTAAGTGCTATATTACTTATTCCTATTTTTTAAATAATGACAGCAGAGTAGCATATAATTTATAGACTAAGGTTTTGAGAATTAAGCAATTATTCATTAACTTGTGTATAAAAATTCTCATTTCTGTCAATTCCCTGAAGTCTAAATTTTTAAAGAGTCTTGCATTTTGATTCTTCTATTGGTATAAGAAATTAGCCTTTTGGTGTGAACATAATGGCTAAAGAATAAGACCAACTAATAAAGTGTATTTTCTCCCAGTTTTTGAAAGAAGAGACTGAGAATTTAGAGATAACATTAATAGAAGAGATTAAACTGTCCCACAGATACCTAGGAAAGAAGAATCAGTGTGCATGCTTCTTCTCCCCAGTTTTTTGGGGAGTTACACTTCAAAATGGGGACAAAACTGAAAAGTAGAAAACAAGTTTGTCCATTTTTTTCCTAAGAATGTTTTTTGGCAACAAGTTGGGATTTTACATTGTCCTAAAATAAGTTGAAATTTTAAGCTAGAATTCATCAGAAACAAACAAAGATTATTTAATGTATGGGCAGATGATACAGCATTCCAGAAAGCATGTTAAGTGAGTCCAACACCCTTCATTTAACTCTGCTGTCTACCTTGTGTGAACTGGTACACTTGGCTCTTGGGCATTTAACAGCATTGGTTTTGGTTTCAAATAAAACTGGTCCAGTCGGAAGTCAGAATAGCACTCAACAGGCAGCTGTTGCAGAATGGCTTTGGAGACAGAAAAGCTGGAACTGAATCTCTGCTCTGTCATTCTCTGACTTAGTCACTTTCTTTTTCCTCATTGATTCCGAGTTTCCTCTGTGGTTGAAGAAGGTGATTATACAGAATGAAAGTGTAGAAGTAACACCACCATGCACCAGGCATTCAGTTTATGTTTGTTAAATTTTAAATATTATCTACTTTGTTAGAAAACAGCCTTTTGTAATGCTGGCATCATTATACTAATTGGAAAACAAAGAGTGAGGGAACACGCCCTGTTCTCATTTCTTTCGTAGGAAGTGGAGGATGGGGTTGGTTTTCTTCATTAGTCCATTGTGAAGGTCCCTTTGCCAGATCCAGAGAAGCTGTTCTTGGAACACTGAATACAAAATGGGTACTAATCTTAATGGAAATCACATTTCTTTTTAGAGGAGAAAAAAATGCCCCCTCTGACATTAGGAATGTGCTACCAAGGTAATTGTAATTTTGATTACTTCCTCACTTCACTATTGTGGGAATTGCCTTATCTTTTAATATTTCACTTTTCTTCTGTGTATAATGAGAGTAACTGTATTTTTAAAATTTTGTTAGGACTGATATTCATTGATTGAAAATGTTCAGTTGTAACATCATATATAAGAGCATCATTATTCAAAAGAGGGAGTGAAATTTGAGACACTATTCTTATTATAGGCTATTGTATATTGAAGAGAACTTCTTTTACACATATAGATTAAAATCAGATCTACCTCCTATAAATTAGATGTTGAGGTATTGTATTTTACCATAAATGGCTGTAGAATTAGGTGGCAATTTAGAACCTAATTTTTGTTATTGATAAGAGGAAGAGGAATCTGTGACTCCCACCTCCTTCAGCCTTAAGTACGGGGCAAGTGAAGAGGCAGCCTTTGTCCCAGATTGTGTAAAGTTGTGTGTAACCTTTGTCTGGTGGCAGCATGATGGACTAGTCTGAAAATTAACCTTACACACCGTTGACTAAATGCCTTTATTAGAGCAAATACAGGTAAATTTTTTTTTAAATTTATGTTTTCCTGGATTCAACATTTTTTGTGATATAGGAATACTTTCCATATTTTTGCAGGTATGTTTTGATGTCAAAATGGAAAAACTAATTAAAAAATATTTTAACATAATTAAGGTCCACTTTTTCTTAGTAGTATAATGAAAAATTTCAAACAGAATAAAACACCTGTGCACAGACACTGCACTTGGAAATTTTTTTGAACATTAAGATGTTCTTGGTAAATTTACCTTTAAATGGTGTATTTTATGAGATAGTGTGTGAAATGATATGGAGTCTTAATTGCTTCATAGGTTGAATGAATATTTGTAAATTCATTAAAATAGCCATTAATTAACAGGATCTGGGTCACAGTAATTGAAGAGCAATGGGTGGTATCTTGTATGGCTGGTCATACAAGCAGTGAGCGTTCATTGAACCCTCACTGTTCACCAGGTGCTGCGGTAAATGTGGGACACACCCACTGCATCTCCTAGTCAACAACCACTCTGTAACTTAGATGTGGCTGTTATCCAGATTGTTCAGAAAGGGAAGCTGAGGCTTACAATATAACTTGAGCAGGGTCACAGGGCCAGGCAGGGACAGATCTGAGAATGGGACCTAGATGTCATTTGAAATCCCTTTGCTTTGACCACTTTGCATTCTATTCACCTTTCCCCCACTCTCCCAGAACCGCCAGGTGTGGCAAAGCCAGTATAACAATAAATAGTACGAGTATGAGTGACATTAAATGGGACTGAACATGTTTTTGCTGTTTTTATTTATTTTTTTCTGGTTGCAAAATTGATATGTTTATCACAGAATATTTGAAAGTCATAGGAATTATAAGGAGAAATAACCATTGTCTCTGTTCCCTGGGATGACAACTGTTGTCCTGATTTGCAGTGTACTTTGAGTAAGATACAGTTAACATGTTTTGTGTAAAAACAACTTCCATCATCAAATAGTTTGGGGGAACATCCAGGTTAAATAACTACTCTTAATGTCTTGTCAGGGATTTTAATATGCTGATGTGCATAATGGACTTCCAAAATGGACCTGGAAAGTAATATTTTCCAAATTTATTTATCAGAACACTGATTTGTATCTAAAACCAATATTCTTTCAGACATGGTTTAGGTAATGCTGTGGATAAAATGTATCCTTTTAGATGTTAGATGTTTAAATAAGCATTTATATTTTTAACTGCATATACTATTTTTATATTCCTTTTTTTTCAGGATTATATTATAGATTATTTCAGTTGTTTAAAGCTTATTTGAAAATGCTTTTTGAAATAGTTGTAATAAATCATATGTGTATTTGGTGTGTTTTTGTATTTTTTTAACTTTGCATTTGGTTATTGACTATTTGGATTGTTTCCAATTAAATCTAACAGTGGTAGAGTATGAGTTTTAGGTTTGGGTGAATGTGATTCCAGAACTGAAAGGCTTGCAAAGTCTGCAGCAGTGAGGAAACCAGCCCAGGGTTTGTTACAGCTAGAAACCGTGGAAACCATCACGAGTTTCAGAGAGACCTGTGGGGGATAGCTCTGTGACGCCGTCAGGAAGAAACCGCCAAGGAAGGGACTTTCTTAGGGGGAAATAGTAGTCAGCTATTAGAATGAGCTGAGAAGTTACGTGTCCATGTATGTAATTATCTACTGTTTGGAGGTACTCATTTCCTCAAATGCAGCCTGTATGGTCCCCAGGCTGGGCTTGGTCTCCTCCCAGAAGCACTGGGAAAGCCTGGATCCAAGGGGAGTTCTGGTTATTAATCTTTGCTGTGGTCAAGGAGAGTAAGAGGGCTGAGGGCTTCAGGCTCTGTTGATGGGTAAAGGAGCTGGGCTTGTGGACAGGTATGGATTGGAGAAAGAGTTTTAAACTTGGATTAGTTGCAGAGGAGTAAGTTTGAAGTTACTTAATAGATAACCCTTTGTAACAACAAAGAATAAGAAACCTTCTGGAAAGAATCAATGGTTCATTGATTTTTTTCTTTCAGCAGATACTGAAAGCTAACTATGTATCAGGTACTGGGCTAGACACTGGCAACTAATTGCACTGAAAATATTACTATACAATACATGGAAATTATATTTGTGGAATAAAATCACTTTGGAATGAAAACATTCAATCTTATTAAAAATGCGTATCTTTGAACAACATCCAAGGCAGTATAAACAGTACTCTCTGTGTTTTAAAATAAGGACAGTGCAACTCTCCAAAATGCCAATTAATATGCAGTTTCAAATCCTTTCTTTTTGTCTTGGTTAGCATTATGTCTGGTTTCTCAGCTGTCTTTATGAACCTTCTCAGAATGTTTATGTAAATACAGAACTTTTAAATGTGTATGTGCTCTCCCTACCCCCATAAAACTTTTCCCTGAGATTTGTTCTCATTGAACTATGGGAAGTTGTTAGCATGGGCTCTTCTTAGCCAGAACTGAGTATCAAAACTGTCTTTCTCATCCTGGGGTTATTTATGGCAAGACTGGAGAACGCTGCTCTCATTGGGGCAGTGGATTGCAAGGTCTGGTGAGTTGCCAAAGGGAAAATCCTCAAGGGAATACCCAGCAGCCCAGGAGCCTTGAGGCTCATAGCTATGGCAGCAAGAGGTGGTTGGCCATGGGCTCTTCCTTCCCTGCCCAGGGCTCCCAGTACTCCCAGGATCCCCAGCTCAGCAGGCACAGGGGCAGAACTGCCAGTTCGACATCAGGCAACAGTGGTGGTTATTCTCCATCTGACCAGACTCCAGCAGTCACCTCTATTGCCATAAACTTGTGACTGTCTATGGGAGGTGACAGTCAAGAAGCACTGGAAGTAGTCTAAGGGACATAGGCTTGTCGTTTCAGGGAGACTTAGTGTTGAATTTTGGCTCAGCCATTAAATGGTTAGAAAATTTTAAACAAATTAGTCAACCTCTTTGCATCTTTTTTTCCCCCTTTCCCTGCTGCCCCCCGAACATAAAGATACCTATGTCATAGGCTTATGGATAGAATTCATTGGAAGTATTTGTATGTAAGACCATGAAATATCGATAAAGTAATAAAACTCATTGACTGTGACAAGATTGCTGCCCACTGTTTGTATTTAGTATATTAGTAGTTGATATTTGGTTAAGGATCATTGTTTCCCAAATCTTAATAATACTATTTTGTAACTCATTAGTTCATAGAATGTGATTCACTATGAACAGGTTTTTCTGGCCCTTTACAATCATTAGAAGAGGCTCTACCTGGTAAGATGTGGAGATAATGACCACACAATGTGTATATTGCCAACCTTTATTCCTTTTTCCTCTAAGAAAGAAAATAACCAGCTAACCAAACGTGTTCTTTCACTGATTTTATTGTTGGCAGTGTTTTTAATGAAAGCCTTATCTTTGAGACTATAAGACAGTCCCCCCGTATATAAGAAAACTAGATTTTTATTTTGTGCCTGTCCTATCCATGGCTCAGGTACATCCCATTTTCAGGAAATTGCAGTAGCAGAATCCAGACTGCGAACCTCTCACTATGTGGTCTCATACGTTCCACATCTGTAAACTTTAAATAGCCCCTTTACATTAAGAATGATGTGTCAGGTAAGAACCACTTACAAATCATTTGTTGATAATACATGTCTTGAAAGCAATTCGGTTTAGTCGATTATGCCTTACCTTTCTAAATGCCGGATGAGGCTAGTTCTCTTGGGTATGGAGCATGAGGTGACATCTGCTTGAAGGTGTTTTTTCTCATTGAGCATGTTGGTGCCACTTCTTGTCGTGCCAGAATTATTTCCACATGAATACTCATCCAGTTAAAAATTGTCAGTGCCATTTCCGAAAGGAAGGCAAATTACTACTTTGGTTGTAAGGCAGCAAACAGCTGGATTTTTTTTTCCTCATTGAGATATCCCAAATAGGGTTCCATTGGTCGTATATTATTGAAAATTGGTGAGACCCCTCAAAGTCACGGATAAAGAGGTATGATCATGAGAAGGCAGCCACTGTAGTGTGTTCACATTTTAAACTGGTATGCTTTCTAACATGTGCACGTGTTCTCACTGAAACCAGCTGTTACTTGAATGGTATGAACACATCACAAACTACTATTTTGTGATTTCAGAGAAACTTTGAAGTTTCAGTAAGAAACTTTAAAGATTTGTCAAGCATCATTGAATTTCCTGAAAGTACTTGTATATTTTGTAAAAATGGCATCATCTTGCTCTTTGCATTAAACCGTTCTGAATATCAGTTTATGGATTTGAAAAAAATAAAGGACAAAACAAGCTGTTCCTCCCTGCTCCTGCACCCCACCTCTGAAATAACTGAACAAAAACCTTTAAAAATCTGCCGTCTTTTAAAGACAAAGATGCACTTTAACTGAGAGTCATCGAAAACCTGGCCTCTGGATAACAAACAGTAGAAACATATAAAGTTTCTAAAACAACTTTTTCCTTCTCTAGTTAATACTCACTTTGTGTTTGACACTTTGGCACATTTCCTGGCATTGCTGAGCCTTCATTGCATTTTTAGCTTTCAGTTTGATTAGAAAAATGACTCTCTACATTGTCAAACCTGGATGGCTTTCAGTCGATAAGGGAAAATGATGATGATCATTTTAAATTTGTATCTTAGATCATTAATGGTGCTTGAGAAACTCTTAAAGTGGTTAGTTTTCATTCTCTTTTCTCTTAAAAATTCACTTCATATTCTTATTTATCTTTCTCTTATTGGTTTTGCAAAATACTCCTAATATGTACTTTGCCCTTAATATGTAAAACCTGTGTTTTTATGTCTTTTATTCTAAATACTTCCCCAGTTTTGTCATTTTTAGCATTTATTTTAACAATATTTTAGAGACAATTTCATGTTTTCCTTTGTGTTGCTTAGAAATGTGTGTATATTTTAAATCTTTAAAATATCCCTTTAAATTTGTGATAGATTAAATATTTGATAGAAACAGACTGAAGTTTTTTCTTTTGTAGTATGAAATAAGGTCTAAATTTTAAAAAACATAATTGTCTCACGTTATCTATTGAACAATTAAATTTTTTTACCTGCTGTTTTGGAATGTCACCTTTATTCAGAATACGTTTATTTGTATTCATGTGTGTTAGTGCACTTTCCATTCAGCTCCAGTAATTCCTCCACTTTTCTGTCAATCCAAAACTGTTACTTGCAGTGTCGCTATCGTGTGTTTTATTGATCTGTTGGAGTCATAATAGTCAGTGTTTTGTTGTTGTTTGTTTGCTTGAAGAAAATCTCCCAGCTGTTTTAAGGCATTTGTGCATTGTTTTTCCATGTTGAATTTAGAATTGGGAATGAGAATTGATTCCTTTGGTTCAGTTTCCACGTAAATATTTAGGGAGCTGGTATTGCTCCTACGTCAAATTTTCTCATTCAGGCACGTGTCCCCAGCGCTGTTCTCCTCCCCTGATGTCTCACCTCTCTGTCACAGAACACCAGATCTTACCAGTAGGAAAGGATGCCTTCATAGGTGTCAAGAGAAAATTATCTTGAGGGCTACTGAATTACCAGATGTCTTCAATTAACTTTAGCATTACGGTACAATACAGTGGTTTTCGAAGTGTGGTCTTTTAGTAGCAGTATCAGTATCAACTGGGGTTTTAATAGACATGCAGATTCTCAGATTCACTCCAGACCTATGTAATCATAAAGTCTATTTTAATGAGCTCTCCAGGTGATTTTGATACATGGGAAATGCTGAGAACTACTGGTGTAGTGGTTGGAGACAGATTAGGAGTCATACAGCATAAAATCCCACTTTACCCTTTACTCCAGTGTAATTTTGATTGTTACTTATGTAAATCGAGACATCCTTGTCTGTGGTGTGGGCTGTTGTGAGGATTATCTGTATCATCAGAAAGGGTGTGGATATTGAGTAGCTGTTATGTTTCAGATTGCTTTCTAATAAGCAAGGGCTGAAGTGGTAGTGCACAACGTGATTGCTAGATAGTGGTGGTGTCCAGGGCAGGGGTGTCAAACTCCTTTTCACCAGGGGCCACATCGCCCTCGGCGCTGCCACCAGGTAGAAATGAGGTGCCGGGACGATAGCACTTGTTTTTAGTGCTGACCTTGTATTTTACTTTCTGTTATTTAAAAATTTTTCAATTACAGTTTATATTCAACATTATTCTGTATTAGTTTCAGATGTATAGTATAGTGGTTAGAAACTCACATACTTACAGAGCAATCGCCCTGAGGTTTCAAGTACCTACTTGACACCATACATGGTCATTACAGCATTATTGACTATGTTCTTAGTGCTGTAATTTATATCTCTGTGACTACTACTCTGTACTTCTTAATCCCTTCACCTTTTCACCCAGCTCCTCCCCTCTGGCAACTGTCAGTCTGTTCTCTGTACCTATGAGCCTGTATCTATTTTGTTTGCTCATTTTGTTCTTTAGATTACATATATAAGTGAAATTATATGGTATTTTTCTTTCTCCATCTGACTTATTTCACTTAGAGTAATACCCTCTAGGTCAATCCATGCTGTCAGAAAAGGTAAGATTTCATTCCTTTTTATGGCTGTGTAGTATCCTATTGTGTATATATGTACCAAAGCTTTTTCATCCACTCATATATTGAGGGGCATTTGGGTTGCTTCTGCCCTGAATTCCATCTTAACAATATGCGTAGGATTAAATTTGTATAGTTCCATTGCATATTGAATGAAATAAAAATTTCTGTCGTATTTCTCCAGTTTAAAAAATCTATCATAGCAAATTTCTAAGAAATTGAGAGAATAAAAACTAGAATACACAAGTGAAGTAAGGATTAACATCTTCATTCAAATGGTAAGGGTTAATATGATACACAACTAAATAAACAAATAACACCTTTTCAGTTATTGGGAAACTGGAAAACTGTTAAGTTACTCAACATATTGATAAATTACTTTGTGCGGGACCTGGGCTAAGCAGTGGGCATGAAATAATGAATAAGATGTAGATACGGCTCAGGAGCACTTCACAGTTGGGTGGTAGAAGCAGTCAAGTGATGTGATAGCATCACTGGCAAGCCCAGGGATAAAGGCAGAAGTGCATGGCTATGAGAGTCCCAAGGCCTCCTGGAAGAGAGAACTCTCGAGCTGATCTTCAAGGACAAGTATCCTACCCCAGGAGTGGAATGTAGAAAATGCTATAAAAACTCAGTCAGTGATTAGTTCTGCTTTGAAGGCACCAGATAATCTTAAGGTGAAGGTGACTTGAAGGATTAATTGGAGTTGCTAAGCCAGAAAAGGAAGACAGACTATAAATGGAGAGGCATAAACACTCCAGAGTGCCCTGAATACCGGAGAGCATGGAGTAGTTCAGTGTGAGTGTAGCATATGGGGCAGGTGAAGCTACAGGTGAAGCTGGGCCCAACTGTGCGAGTTCTCCAAAAATTACAGTTGACTTGAAAGATTTTAAAAAATGTATTTTGTCTTGATTTTGGATGCAAGTATTTTATGTCAATTGGTGCCAGGTCTTTAGGTCTTTATCTCTATTTTTGTTTTGTAGTGATGTCATTACACTAATATTAGATAAGGAATTTAGGTTAGGAGTTCCAAAAAAAATTCGTGCTATAAGTTTATGTTCAGACAACACAGTTTTAGTCTTGTTCAGCCTTTCTCAGTATTAAAGACTTTCAACCTTTGGGTTCAAAAGTTGGTTAATCCCAACAGAGCCTCTTCCACCAATGGGTGTGGCCTGGAATTATTCTGGATAATCTTGCTACCTGAAGCTCTCTTGTTAAGTGTCTCTCATTATATACCCAGGTCTTCCCCACCGAGCCCATGGATTTTTCTTGTTCCTCACTGGAGTCCTGCCCTCAACTTTGGGTGATTTGGCTGGGCCCTGACCCCCTGGCTAGCTAGTCTTTCCCTCCTGAAGCTGGGATCTCTGTACCATCAGTAACCAGCTGTGAGCCTGCTATGGATCAGAGAGACCTACTGGGAACCTTGATCACATCCCCAACCTGAGACCTTGGCAATTGCATTTCATTCACCTGATGATATCCCTTTGTTGTAGCATAGATGCCCCTTATAACCAATATTAAATCTATACTTAGCAACTTTGCAGGGGGCGGGTTATTTACTTGCGGTCACACATGCTGGTCATCTCTTCTTATCACAGCCCCATAAAGTGCACTGTTGACTTTTACCCTGAGAAGAATATTTATATATTATAAGGATTATAACTTGTTAAATCCAAAGTGATCTGACAATATAATGTCTTTTTAAAAAATTTCCATTTCTTGATTTTCTAGTTTAGTCCTGGGCTAAAAAGCTCCTTCTTGACCCTGTGTTTCATTTTTTTTTTTTTTTTTTTTTTTTTTTAGTTTTGATATACTGCAGGGATATTTCCAAACCATGAGTCAATTCCTATCAAGCTCGCTTGCTGTCCCCAAAACGTCTTTGCTGCCTGTGTCATAAAGGGCAGACTCTAAATGGCATTGGGAATGCGTGGATGCCTGTTCCTAACTTTCCTTTCTAGCCTCATCTCCAACCATCTCTTTCTACATACTTTCCCCACCCAAGTCCTGGCAGACAGACTGTGGCATCTCCTGAATACCGGAAAATTTCAACCTCCTTGCTTTTGACTAGTGTTTCTTCAGTGTGGAATTCTACTGACCCAACTCACTGCCCAGAGGAATCCACACATTTTTCAAGGCTCAGTGCCAAATTCCACTTTCTCCTTGAACCTTTTCTAAATCCTTGAGCCAGATATATTTCTTTCCTTTTGCTTTCCTGGTACTTTGCCTCTAACTCTGTCGAAGCATGCATTTACTGTCTTCTATTTTTTTTTTGTTTTTAATAAGCCTGTTATCTCACTAAGTTGTTAGCTTCTTAAGAGTGAGATTTATTCATCACTTTATCCACAGTAGCCCTTGCTGATGTAATTTGTCCAACAGGTTTTCAATATTTACTTTGTCCATGTTAGGATTTCAATGGTGTAAAAAAACTGTTTTTTTCAGAAAGACGCAGAGGAGGAATTTGTGTTTTTCAAATAGTTGCCTATTTCTTCAAGCTCTTTCTTTCTCTTTTTTTCTTCATGCACATGTGAGAGTCATCAGGGTGAATCCTCGTGAATGCTTGAGGCTGGGTGAAAAGGAATGCTTTGGGAGTGGGAACACCCCCCACAGACCTATAACTGATTAGGCTGGTTAGTAAGTCTTTGTTTGAAAATTACTTAAAAGTAGATCATAATTCTTATCGTTTCTTAATATTATTAATACCAAGTCCTGTGACAGTCCATTCTCATACATTTTGTCACCTAATCCTCTCAAGAGCCCCCTGGGGTCCATGTTTTACTCCTTTTTATACAGGAGGCTCATGCATTTTTCTTTCTTTCTTTCTTTTTTTTTAACTGAGATTAAGAGATAGAACCAGGTTTTCAGGTCGGGTCCGTCTGATTCCAAAGCCCACATTCCTTTTCATGGTGTTTTCTGCTTTGTGTGAGCATTTGGAAAGTATGCATTTTTGACCCCACCTTCCTGCTACAGAGAGGAAATCAAGTTCATCTTCAAAATCAGCTCACAACAGAGAAAGCGAAATCAGTATGTGCCTTTCTCCAAACTAGTGTTTATCGGCTTGTAGACGCTTAAGATGTCAACAAGGTAAGTTAACTTGTCAAATTTTATTATAAATAAGAGAAAGAAGTGAAAATGTAAATATTGGTTTAAAGACATGTGTGTCATGTATGGTCAGTCAGTGGATGGACACACAATTAATTGATTCTGGCTCTTCCTCTCTGTTGTGTGATTAGAGGACTGGTAGTGCAGAGAGCCGGTTGGAGGGTAGGAGAAGATTTCAAGGACAGTGAGAGTTTATACAGTGTTTGAGACGTGCAGGTGATTTACTGTCAAGTGAAGGAAAAGCTGTGAACCGAGATAATTTTTGTGTGCCTGTCTGCCTAGTTTTTCTTTATATAGGGTATGGAAGTTTTGAGATTTTTTTCTTTCTGTTTAACTAAATAAGACTTCCCGTGAAGGCTCTTCTGTGCTCTGAGAACTTTTGATTTGAGGCATCTTTATGGGAAAAACAAAGGTCAGCAGAAGGGATACCCTTTTTTACTGTCCATCAATAGTCATACATAGAGATAAATTATTAGATGTCATATAATCAGTGAGCATTTGTGGAGCATTTACTATATTCCAGAATCTCTATTAGGACAGAGGATGAAACGGACCAGTGACTCCTTCAAAGAGACCTTTTAATGTTACATGTGACAACAGGGTAATACAAATATGACCAACATTTATTAAGACCTTATTAGATGCTAGGTTTTAAGCTAAGCATATTAAACATATTAGAGCATTTTGTCTTTATAACAACCTTGTGTGAGAATTACTTCTTGTCCTTATTTATCAGATAGGAAAAAAAAAAAAACCTCACAAAACCTAAGACAATGAAACAACTTCTCCAAGATCATACCTTTCTACTGTGATCCATTCATTTGAAATATATATGATTTCAGTATATATCATGTGAAAGACTTTCTTTAGAGATTAGTTTTCTAAAACTTCCTTAAAAATAGCAATTTGTCTGCCTGTTCTGACTTTGCCACACAGACTTGGGTCTGAATCAAAATGTTCCAATTGTTTATTGGGTAACCTTGGACAAGTTACTTAACCTCTGGGAGCCTCTGTTTTTTTCCTCATAAAATGGGGATTAAGGCACATTCTGCACGGATGTGTAAAGTCCACTCTAGCAGAACCTTAAAATCTTAGTGCCCTTTCCTCTTCCTCTTTGACTTTTCCATAAAGTATCTCAAAACAATCATATGATCATATAAGAAAGGCAGCACTGGATTTGTCAGGATGACCACTATTAAAAGTTCTCTTTTAAAAAACGTAAGGAGTTCCAGTAGCCCCGTAAGTTCAGTTGTGACGTTGCTGAGTAAACATTGGACTTGATATTGGAAGTTCTGTTTTGTTTGCTACTTTATTACCCATTTCTTATTTTAAGAGGGTTGGAAATACCTGTATTTAATAATTAGCTCATGATGTTTTACAACTTGATGCTTGAAAGGGCCACCAGCTCTGTCGTCAGAGAGAAACAACATCCTGGATGTTCCATTTGGATGATGAGAGTCAGTTACATAATAGGAATAATACTGTTCTACCTCTTTAGCTGAACTAAACAACCATGATTGTAGATAAAATCTTTCCTCACTGGTAAGCTTGAGTGCCCAGTTTGACTATATAATTTCGTAACATTTGGTTACCTCCATGAGGTCTTTTGAAGGTACATGATTGTTTATCCAGTTTTTGAAGAAGTGCATGACTGCAACATCTTTATTGTTGATCAGATGATGTCATATGGCAGTATGGAATTTCTTAAGGATAGTGCTGTGTTTAGTTATGCTGAAAAACTGGATCTATAGTAGCAACTGGCTGCAGTGAATATGTGTAACACTATTAATTTAATATTTCCATGTTCATCAGTCCATTTGATGATCATTATTAGAAGTATTGAATTATAATTAGAAACATATTACTTTCTAAAATGTAATTCTGTAAAAGTTGTTTAAAAGTCAGTTTTTTAATTTGAAAATTAATTTTTGTCTTAATGTGTACTGAAAGAATTTGCTAGTTAAAGGAATCAATGGAGAAATCTTTGGTGAGGTGAATAATCAAGCTCTAATTAATTTGAGTTTATGTAAATGAACTTTATTTGGTTCATTTGCCATTTTTGCCATTATGCCATATTTGCCATTATGCCATATTTATGGGGAACATACAAAAAAATTGAGTCTACCTTGATATACAGTGGTTTGCACCTGCATGATAATACTTAAGCAATGACTTTCTTTTTATAAGTTTCATTCTACGTTAGAATAAATCAAGACCCTGCTTTTTAATATAAAAATCAACTAACAATTATCAAGTGCTTAGTCTGAGACCAGCATTGCACTGAGAAATTAACGTGTACTTTAATTTTGTAACAACTCAGAGATGGGCACTGAGACACCCGTTTTAAACCAGAGAAATCCCTGCAGAGAGAGGGGTTTGGAAGGCGGTGCCAGCAGCAGGGCGGACCTGTTCACATTTACTTGACCACTTGTCTACCATTGCCGCTATAGTATTATCACATGTTTGTTCACCTTTACTCTTTCTGTTTAAATGAAATTTATCTCATATTTTATTCTAGAATATAAATAGGTAATTAATAGACATAAGCTAAGTAGTTTATAAAACTTGACAAAGATAGGGATGAAGTATACCTTACCTACTTCTCTACATAGATGGCAAATGCTAGCACATAGTAGGCCAGTTAATTTATTTTTTTAAAGAAATGAAATTACTTAAGCCCTGGCTAGTGTAGCTCAGTGGATTGAGCACCGGCCCGTGAACCAAAGGGTCACCGGTTCTATTCCCAGTCAGGGCACATGCCTGGGTTGCAGCCAGGGACCCAGTGGGGGGCATGTGAGAGGCAACCACACAGTGATATTTCTCTCCCTCTCTTTCTCCCTCCCTTTCTCTCTCTCCAAAAATAAATAAATAACATATTTTTTTAAAAGGTGAGATTTAAAAAAAATGGAATTACTTAAGATGTGTTTTGGTAGAATAGTGACATGAAGAAAGTCATATATACAATGATTTAAATTTTGTCCGTAAAATATGCATTCATGAGTGAAAGGCATTCAAATGTTCTGCACCTGACTAATTTAGTTTCTTATATAATACGAGTGTCAGAAATTACAATTTTTTAATGTTATTTGTAACGCTGGATATTGGTGAAAGTAAGCCTCAAAATGCCCCTATCTAGTTGTGATACCTGGCAAAAATGCTACAATAGAAGATTATGAATTTAGATTGAATCTGGAGTTCAACTTGGAAGATATAAATGAAATTTTTTTCCCCTGAACTTTTGCAGACTGTTGTTCAGGTTCTCAATTTATTCTTATTTTTAACTTGTTGATAGAAACCTGGATGTCCTTTTTGGGTGTGCTGTTTTTAAAACTTATCTTGTTGATTGTGTCCTAAATGTCATTCCGATAGGAATTTTTAAAAATGTAGCTTTGATTCTGGAAGTCAGAATACCTTTTTAAAATCTGTAGTCATAGAGCCAAGAACTGAGAGAAACTGGTGTGTTTCTTGCACTTGGTTATGGAAAGTCTAACCCAGTGTAGAGCACTGGTCACACGTGGTGTGTTACAGCTTCTGACAGAGTAAGTCTGTAGAGACATTGTATATCCTTGAATCTAAGATGCTATCAGATATTAGAGTTCCCATTATTTTATGTATTATTAAAAGTAAAAAAAAAAGCTGCCAATTAAATTGGTACAGTTCTTAACATTTTTTAAAATTAAGACATAATTTATATATGGTTAAATTTACCTAGTTTAATGTTTAGTTCTGCAAGTTTTGACAAACATATACAAACACCTTGGAAACTGAAATATAGAATAATTCCATGCACAATGTTTTAACCCTTATATTAATTACCTTTAATGAAATTGAAAGAGACTTTAATTTGAAACATTTTCATTGTATCATTCTTGTGCAGTCACAGAAAGGAACATACAAAGAAAATAATTTAAAAAAATTTTTACTCTTATATTCAGAGTTTCATTCTCCTTTCAGACTAGAGCTATCAGAGACTGTTATTTCATTCAGTGTTGTCCTCTGCAATCAGGAGTGTGGGAAATGATACTGCATTTCTGGGAATATGCTCTACTATTGCTCCAGGGATTTTCTTTCAAGTTTTTGTGTTTGTTACACAACTTTTAGCCCCCATTTTCTTATTTGGCTAACTCTATGCTTTGTTTTTTCCTCAATTGAGTAACATGCCACTAAAAGTTAAGCAGATTCTGGTCAAAGTCAGCAGACACTTTCTGACAAATTGGTGCTTGCAGCCTTAACGTTAGTCTTGCTGGATACATGTAGCCATTAATCTTATTGACTGTCTGTTGCTTTGAAATACCTTCATCTTCTTGTGGCTGAAAACAGGGTGGGAGCCAAGCAAGCACCATTGGCCCCTCTCTGACCCCTCCCCCACATACAGCGCCACAATGCAGCGAAGCAGGTTGCCCTGCTCTGGCAAATCCTTAAGGCTCTGCCCCTTGCAATGTAACAGGCACACCGAGACAAAGAAACATGGCCCAAATGAAAAAAATAGTTCAAACTCCAGAAAAAGAACTAAGTGATGAAGAGATAGCCAACCTATAAGGTACAGAATTCAAAACATTGGTAATCAATAGGCTCACAGAAATTATTGAGTATGGTTGCAAAATAAAGGAAGAAGTGAAGATTATACAAAGTGAAATAAAGAAAAATATACAGGGAACCAAAAGTGAAGGGAAGGAAACCAGGACTCAAACTGACAATTTGGAACAGAAGGAAGAAACAAGAATTTAAAAAAAAAATGAGGAAAAGCTTAGGAACCTCTGGGACAACTTTAAATGTTCCAACATCCAAATCATAGGGTGCCAGAAGGAGAAGAGGAAGAGCAAGAAATGGAAACTTATTTGAACAAATAATGCAGGAAAACTTCCCCAGTCTGGCAAAGGAACTAGACAGGCAAGTCCAGGAAGCTCAGAGAGTCTCAAAGAAATTGGGATCAAGGAGGAACATACCAAGGGACATCATAATTACATTACCCAAAATTAAAGAGAAGGAGAGAATCCTAAAAGAAGTAAGAGAAAAGGAGAGAGTTACCTACAAAGGAGTGCCCATAATCAGCTGATTTCTTGAAAGAAAGCTTGGAGGTAAGAAGGGGTTGGAAAGAAGTATTCCAAGTCATGAAAGGCAAGGGCCTACTTCCAACATTGCTCTATCCAGCTAAGCTATCATTTAGATTGGAAGGGCAGATAAAATGCTTCTCAGATAGGATCAAGTTAAAGGAGTTCATCATCACCAAACCCTTACTATGTGAAATGTTAAAGGGACTTACCAAAGAAAAAGAAGATAAAAAACAGCAAACTCACAGTTATGAACAACTGAACCTAAAAAATAAACAAACAAAACAACTAGAACAGGAAGAGAATCACAGAAATGAAGATTACATGGAGGGTTATCACAGGGGAGTAGGAAGGGGAGAATGGGGGAAAAGGTACAGGGAATGAAAAGCATAATTGGTAGGTACAGGAGGAGGTTAAGAATAGTATGGGAAATGGGGAAGCCAAAGAACTTATATGCCAACCTGTGGACTTGAACTAAGGTGGCGGGGGGGATTTCAGGAGGGTAGGGTGGTGTAGGGCGGAGGAGGAAAAAATGGGACAACTGTAATAATATAATCAATAAAATGTATTTAAAAAAAAAAAAAAGAAGTATCTTCATCTTCTCCACGAGATTGGGCTGTTTCTTTGCCTCCGGGGGTTTTGCTTGTTTGGCAGCAGTGGCATGTGCCATGTGCAGCACGGACACCTGGGACCACAAGTGGGCACGCTGGCCTCATGACTGTCGCCTGGCTGACAGCAACTGGAAGATGCTATTGAGAGTGAGACACACTGGTTTCACACTTGTAAAAAAGTGAAAAAGTGTGCATTTAAATTGGCAAAATATGGTATTATGTTCTCCACTGCACATTCTTTTGAGCAAGTAGATTAAGGTATATGGTGATTAGTTTACAGACTTAAAGGTCTTTGGGAGCAAAGCTAGGGCCAGACACTGGCTTTTTGTCTGCTTGTTTGAAGTTCTTTTTAAGTACTTTTCAAGAGATGTTTTGATTTAACAGGAGGTTGGTGTGGTAGCAAAAGTATTGGCCTGGTGCTCAGACAGGTATGGATTCTGGTTCTGTGCTTACAAACTTGTGGCTCTGGACATTACTTATATTCCCTGCACCTCATTTTTTTCACCTGAGAAATGGGATGACAGTGATACCTATTTCAGAGGAATAGCATGAAAGTACTTAAATTTAACTTTTATGTGGCATATGCTTCATTATATAATTAATATTAGATTACTTTCTAATAAATTGCAATTTTAAAAATAAAGCTTTTTTTAAAAAGTAGGTTCCTGACAAATATTTGATCTTGATCTATGACATGTGCGACATACCTGTAATTTTAGAACATACCTCCTACCCCCCAATCTAATGTTAAAATCTCTTCCTAAGGAAAAAATCTTGAGTATATCTCAGATTCTAGAAGGGAAATATTCTACAGGCAACTATCCTGAGATATGTTTCTTTTCATTAAAAGTATAGGTAATGAAAATCTTAAGATTATAAAATGAGCCCTGGCTGGTGTAGCTGAGCAGATTGAGCACAGGCCTGCAAACCTAGGGGTTGCCGGTTCAATTCCCAGTCAGGGCACATGCCTGGGTTGCATGTGGCCAGGTCCCCAGTTGGGGGCACATGAGGGGCAACTGCACATTGATGTTTCTCTCCCTTTCTCCTTCCCCTCTCTGTAAAAAAAAGAAATAAAATCTTAAAAAAAAAAAGATTATAAAATGACAAAGATTCAGGTGAAGATCAGTAAGAGTGAATAATTTATTTTTTTCTTACCCAGCTATATTTTTCTCCTTCATACGTACAAAAATATTCTCTATAGCAATATGAATTTAATATTTTACTTTTTTAAAACATCTAAAAGTAAAATAAGGTAGAGGACAATGAGCTATTTGGTATTTATTTTAAAGGTGACTTTTTGTTAAAATTGTTTACTAGAGAGTCTAATTTAATATTACTAGATTTGTATGAAGCTTTAAAAACAAAATCTAGTTATATGATGTGAATGTTATGTGTATATATTTGTTGTATGAAATTTTCAGCTGAAGTGTATATAAATGTACTTCCATTTAAAAGATTATATATCGTGATCAGAGCAACTCAACCCAAAAGATGCTTACTCTGGGTGTAATGAAAATGACTGAATATTATAGTCTGTAATTGGATTTTTTTTTCAGATACTTTACAAAATGATATTTGTGTATAATGGTGAAGTTCAATTATATAATAGTACAAGAATATGCTGTGTCCTCTTCTGTTACAGGTTCATTAATACACTTCTGACTAAAATTGATAATAAATGACAGATCTCTAAATGAAAGAACTGCAAGTTTGTTTTGTCACTAATTATGTTCTTTAGAGCCAAAAAATCTGAAATTTACTAATTGATAAAAACTGTTACTTAGAGATTAAATGTCATCTTGTCATTGTTGCCTTTGGGTTTTGTAATACTCTGAAACTTGACTATTAATTTTTGAAAGTCCATTTCATTAATTTTGAGCTGTTTTACATTTAGTGTAGGGAATTAATTCTGTAGAATTCTAGACCACACAATGCTTTTGATATTAATCTTCTGATCTGACAAAGAGCAGGGACTCCAGCATGACCTTCTCAGAAACAAGGATTTTGCTGGGTAGGAAAAGTTTATTATATAATGTAGAACTAACTCATCATCAGATTTGTTATTTAATAGTACATATTTTAATAGTACTTATTTTCTTTGTACTTGATTTTTATTCCCAAAATGGCTTATATGAATGAAACTAAACATACTTACCAGAATATTAAAATGCATAAGCCGCATATATCTTTTAGCTTTGTGACTTCTATAGAAATGTGGGAATGGATTGCTGAAGGCTAATTGTTTTCTTAAAATTCATCAAGTATAAATTTTATTTATATCCTATTGAAATGATAGAATTTATCCTCCAAGTCAACAAAATAGTTTTACAAGAATGGAAATAATGAAGCTCTTTAATGTACTGGTATTTTTAGATGATGGCATAGTCTGATGATTATAGAATTATGAGTATGGTCTAATGCTGTTCCCTAAATTACATTGAGACTATTTAGTGAATGTTGTAGAAAGTACCACATTGTTTAGCTGTAAAAAGAAACATTGTTCTTACATTTTAAGGCTGTGAGTGAGACAACAAACCAGTTATTTCTGGTTGAAACATTTTCACTTTACTTAGTGATGGTCTGTTTCAAATGCAGTGATATTGAAAACACTGTCAAGTACTGTGTACTTTTGTGCTCTATATTTAACACAAAATTTCAAACTTTAAAAAATTCTAGTGCTGTAGTATTTTTATTATAAAAGATTGTTAAAATACTTAAGTATTCACTAATCTTTACTAGTTAAAGTTACACTGTATCTTAGAAAACTGAACTGAGAACAAGAAGTAAGTAAATAATGTAAAGTCAGAGAAGCTAAAGCAGATGTCACAAAGTTCAGGCATTTTTCTCTGAAGGGCAGGAACATATTCCTTACACTAACCATATCAGATTTCACTTACATTTAATCATACCAGGTAACAGCAAAGTGGACAGTTACAATCCTAGTATAAGCTTTTTGTCAGCCATGTTATAAAAAAATAGCTTTGATAAGAATTGGCACCTAAAAAGTAGTTATCAGACTACATGAAATAAAGATTTACATTCACTTTTACTAATACACCATTAACAAGTAAAACATAAAACATTTGTTTCATTTTATCATACTTTTCAATTTCACTTGTAAAAAGTGAAAACCTGTGAACAGATGTTGCAGGAAGTGTTTTCTTTTTCACTGATAGAGAGTTCTGTGATGAAGTAAGTTTGGAGATCGCTGATTTGTTTCACTCCACCTGGTTTTCCTGCCTCTGGTCTAGCTTTCCTCCCACCAATTCTCCCTATCAGCCACGGAAAGCAACACTTAAATGCAACTATGATTCTGTCACTTTCTTGCTTAAAACACTTCCTTTCTATTTTTTTTCCCCTTTAATGCCAAGGGCCAACTTCCACCTGTAAGACAGCTGGGAGGGACCCTGCATCCTCTCTAGCTTTCATTCCTCCCATCCCTGACTCTGCTTTACCTGTGCCTAGAGGACTTCCATCTCTTTCTTCACAAGGCTGTGTCTTTTCATTATGTGGGTATGTGGCACTGTCATTTTCCCAAAAGACCTTTCTATCTCTGACCCAGGCAGGGGGTGCCCTTATGTAGCCAGTTGTCCCGCCAGCTTGGCCTGGACTGTTGCCATTTGCTTGTCTCTATTGTGATAAATTTAAGTGTCTCTAGGACTTACCACTGTGATTGTCCTAATGTGTGCATTGCAAACTAATGATTAGATAAATTGATTAAAACCATGTTTTAGAAGGAAAATTATATGGAAAAAGGGCCCTTTACAATGTTAATTGATAGAAGATATATAATTAGAAGTCTGTGTATCCCAAAATATATTAGATGAAGGATTATAAATAGTGCCAGTTTTGTTTACAAAACTTTGTACTTAATTTTTTTATGATTGCTTTATCTCTTTTTAAAGACAACAACATATATTGACTAATATGTACTAATAATACATATATTGAAAGGCAGGGAAATGTGCAATAACCAACTTAATGTTAAGTAGTTAAAATAAATGTCACTTTCTAATTTCTTCCAACAGTTTTGGTCATTATTCTATGACCAAGTTAATAATCCATGATAAGATCACTAAGGCATCAGATAGTGAAAAAATATTTTTCTTGTATTTAAGGAAATATATGTTATAAAAATTGAATTAAAACTCTTTATTGTAACTTTTACCCCTGGTTGAAGTGGCAAATGCTGTTCTTCAGAAATGAAAGGACCATTTAGTACTTCTATATGGCCGGATTATTTGATTTTGGACAACTTGAGTCATGTCTTCCCTTAATTATTCATTTCTGCTTGCCTCCCTCGTTCCTTTCCCTTCCTTCCTCCCACCCCCATTTTAAGTTTGACTGTGATTGAAAAATGTTATTTACAGCTCATTGGTAGTAAATCTAATTGAATGTTTCTCAGATAATTGTTAAGCCTTTGAAAAGTTATGTTATCAAATTGCTGGAATTTGAAGAATAAAATCTGTTGGAATTAAAGTAAACTTATTTCGGAATTCTACCTTAATGTGTTGCGAATTTCTTAGAGCCTGCATCCCTCAGCATAATTCATGCTCTGACTTCCTCCATCACACCGTCCAGTGAGCCTTACTGGGAAAGTAAGTCAACACTGTCTGGGGAATGATGCAATGGAAGCTGGGTTCACAGCCTCCCCCTGACTTCAGTCACGCCCTCCCCCCGCCTCCCCCCCTCCCCCGCCACCATCCCTTGCTTTTTCCTGCTGTACTGGGCCAAGTGAACTCAGTTTTTCCACATTAGGACCATCCTCTGCCACAAATTTTGTTGCTGGCAGGTGCATGCATGTGTTTGCATGTATGAATCGTTATGCCTAGTCTTTAATATAGAGGTGCATATTTGATCTGTGGGCCTTATGTTGGAGTATTCCTATTTAACGCTATTATATGATACCTTATGGGTTTATGACGAGTGCTTCCCAGGTGCCAGGTACTATGCCAAATGCTGTGAAGTCTGCAAAAATACAAGTCTTTTATGTCGTTTTGCAGATTTTTAACTTTAATTTCCCCACAGATACACTTTTTTGTTTTGTTATTAGCGTTTATTGATGAATGTTAATCTGCTGTGTAGATCATTGAGATTTGACTGTAAATGACAAATATGAAAGATGATATTTTACATCTTTTTGTTTAGCAAATTTGTTATTTAGTTACCAAACTATGTTTTCCTAGGTACTAAGCTAAAATAAACTCTCACATTTACTTCATATGTAACTATAAAGAATCAGGAAAATACATTATTACTTTTTTTTCTTTTGAATGCTCAAGAAATAAAACATATTACTCAAATGACTAGTTGTGTCTCTGGGAGTTTGACTGTAACCCCATCTCCCATCAGCCTTTGGTGCTCATCATTCTGCTAGAAAGAGGCAGCATGTTCACAGAGAATGGAAATAAATGTGTTATTTAGTGTGCAGTTGTCTTCGTCTGTCATGGATATTTTCACTTTAAAGTGGAATGGAGGCAGAAGCAAACAGAATTGTCACTGACTGGTTACCAGTAAGAGCATTCTATTAAAAATGTTGATTAACATATATGACACGGACTTTTTTGGGTATATAGTTCCAGCAATTTTGCCCCTTGCACAGGTTATGAAAACTACACCATAATCAGGATATAGAGCAGTTAACTTCATCTCTCTAAAAAGTTCCCTTTTGCTATTTCATAGTAGTTACTCCCTCCCTCATTACTAACACCTTGTGACTACTGATCTATTTTCTGTCACTATAGTTTGGCTTTTTAAGAATGTCATAAAAATGGAATCATTCTCTTGAGACCACCTTCTTTCACTTAGCATAATGCCTTTGAGTTTCAGCCAACTTTGATACGGCCTGGAAGTTCCTTTGTATTGATTAGTGTAGTCCATAGTGTGGATGTACTACAGTTTGTCTATTCACTCACTGAATGCTATTTGGCTTGTTTCCCATTTTGAGTTGTTATGAATAGAACATTCACATACAGGTTTTTGTGTAAACATGAAGCTTTCATTTCTCTTGTGTGTAGGAAAGTGATTGCTGAGTCATATGATAAGTATATGCTTAATATTATAAGAAGTTTCCAAATGATTTTCCAGAGTGGCCATACCATTTCCCATCCCACCAGTGTCTGGGAGTTTTATTTGCTCTTCATTCTTACTTCCACTTAGTATTGTTTATATTTATTTTAGCCATTCTAAGGGCATCTAGTGATACCTCATTTTGTTTTTAATCTACATTTGTCTTATGTTGCTAGATGTTAAGGAGCTTACCATGTAATTTGTCATGTGTAGGTCCTGTCTAGTGAACTAAGTTCTTTGCTGATATTTAAATTGGATTGTTTGTTTTCTTGTTGAATAGTCATAGTTATTGATATATTCTATTTATAAGTTCTTTGTCTAATGTAATTTGCAGATATTTTTCTCCCAGAGTATGACTTATCCTTTTATTCTTTTAACTGTATTTTATAGAGTAAAAGTTTTTAATTTTAATAAGCTGTAAGTTAGAAAATTTTTCTTTTATGGATTGTTCTTTGGTATCTTATCAAAGAGGCAATTACCCCAGATCATATGATTAACCCCAGATCATAAAGATATTAGCCTATGGGTTTTTTTTTTAAGGTTTTAAGCTTTTCATTTGTATTTAGTTCTATTATTAATTTTGATTTGATTTTTGTTAAAGGTATAAAGTTTAGGTCTAGGTTTCTTTTCTTTTTCTTTTTTCAGCATATAGATGTTCAATTATTACAACATCATTTGTTGAAAAGACTATCATTTCTCTGTTCATTTTGAGCCTTTGTTAAAAAATAAGTTTTTTTATATCTGTGCAGCTGTATTTCTGGACTCTCTCTATTCCATTGATCTAAATATCTATCCATTGGTCAATACCATGCTCTCTTCATTACAGTAGCTTTATAGTAAGTCTTAAGATCAAAGAGCAGGCTCTCTAGCTTGTTCTTGCTCAAAATTGTTTTCTATTCTCATTCCTTTGCCTTATTATATATTTTAGAATCAGCCTATCAATATCTACACAATCCCACTGGGTTTTGACTGGAATTTTGTTAAGTGTATAGATCAATTTGAGACTTGACCTCTTTACTGTGTTAAGTCCTTTAATCCATTAACATTGTGTAAGCCTCTCTATTTAGTTCGAGCTACTTTCATTTCTTTTCTCGGTGTCATATAGGTTCCAGAATACAAATCCTACATACATTTTGTATTTTTTAGTTCTTTTTGTGTTATTTTGAAACTGCTCATTACTATATATAACAATACTCTTGGTTTTTGCAAAAGGAAATATAAAAAGGCATTTTCTTCCTCTTTCTGTGGACTAAGAGACTCCTTCCTGCTCCTTGACCCTGAGCTGCAGGGCTTCTTCTCCTTACACTCTCTCTTACATCCATTGTCTGCTTCCAGGTTTTGGGCTGCCTTCAGTTCTGGCTGTATAGTGGAGGGGGAAATGGCATTTTGAATTCTGGTCTTCTCCAATCCACCTGCTCCAATTTAATTTGAGTCCTCAAATTATTGCTTCATGCATTCTGAGTTTTATAGCTGTAGTCTATTGGAGAGACAGAGTACAGTGTGCTTACTTCATCTTTCCTAAAACTAGACCCAATACCAATGTGCTTGCAGTGACTGAAATTAACTCTTTTAAATCACATCTCAAGTTCTGTTTGCTATTAGCAGGCAAGCCACCTATGTGTTGAGATCTCATAGCATTTTTCCCTGGTCTGCTGTTAGGAAAATTATATTGTAACTCTTTTCCCAACTCTAAGTACCAGGCTCTTATTTATAATCTTAAAGCATTTATTAGGGGAAAATATAACATTTTGGACCTTGAGTTATTGTAATTGAAGATTTGATGTCTGAAGAACATATTTGTGACAATTTTCCTTAAAGAAAAATTATGATTGTATGTGAATTATGTTGGAATGAAGACCACTTTTGCTGGCCGCATTGACAAATTAGAGAGGATTGAAGGATCTGTATTTTAAAAACAAATGTTTGTGTAAAATAAATTGTGTGAAATTTGATGTTATGCACTTAAAATTTTTATATAAATGATAGGTGGAGGCAGATATTTAAAACAAATAATAAACTTTCTTAATTTGGATAGGAGTCTCAGATTTTATCTTTTATTCACTACTTTACAAACTGCTGATTTATCCGGTTAGAAATCCTGCAGTGAGAGCATTAACATTTCTTTTTGTGTTGAAATTAGGGTAAATACATTTTCTTTTAAATTTGTTGGTCACTTTTGCATTTAAACTTTGTTTTAGGTGTGCGAAGCACAATCCAGTATAACCAACCACAGAATTCGGACTTCATTTCCAGTAATGTGTTTTTTTAAGTGTAAATTTTAATTAATTCTGCCGTCCAGCATAAGTTAGAGTTATAGTTATACAGTTTTTCATTTTATTCTGGTTTCCCCTGAACGTGAATATATTTAGTAGCCTTTATATCTGTCATAACATGTTCTTGCATGGGGAAAAAGTAAACAAAGTAGTTCTGGAGTAGGGGAAAAAGTTCTCGCCTGCTTCAAGAGTGTTCTAGGTGCCCTCTTGTTCTTCTTGGAAGGAAGGACTATGTGCCATAGTCCAAAAAACATATGTAATCAGGTCTTCTTGAAATGACTAGTTGAGAAAATATCTCAGTGATGTTGCATTTTGATGAAGGCTAGAAGTCTGAAGGGAGGAATGGGTTCATTTTGGAATCTGCAAGATCTGGGTTTAAATCTAAGTTTTGTCTCTAAAATGGTGAATATGTTGCTTACTGACTGAGTTTCTTTTTTTAGATACAAGTAATTTACCTACTTAATTTATAGACCTGTTCAATGAATTCTAAGAACATTTGTAAAGGAACCCCAAACTGTGCCTGCCATGTAGTAGTATACTCATTAGGAAATAGTGCCTGTATTGTACAATTGCTGCAGCAAAACAGTACGTTGTTTAGAATTTCTGAGCTTTGTGAAAGGTGACTTACTAATGTTCAACCTTGATGGATAGCAAGGATACTGATTAGCTAATTTAACAGAGTGCCCAGTATTTGGCCGGAGCACCCTGGTTTGCGGTTTGCATACATTCCTTGAGGCTGAGACACAGTAGTAACAGGTTTACAATAAGGTTTGGGTGGGACAGTAGCCTTGCATCTGTGGGTTATCAGGCTATTTATTATCATGTTTTTAATATTTTTCAATTACATTTTACATTCAGTATTATTTGGTGTTAGTTTCAGGGGTACAGCATAGTGGTTAGATAATCATGTGCTTCACGAAGTATTCAAGTTTTTCTTCTTTTAACTATTTTGTGAATAGAGAAATGCCATCTCACAAACACAAATGTTCTTATACCATCTGTAGCACGTGATGGAGTGATTAGACACCTACAGAGGATTAAATTAGACATTTTAGTCTTTGAGGTGAGTTTTGAAGATGTTAGAGTGCATGCGCCTGAGAAAACTGACCATTTTATTTGGTATCTCTAGCTGTACACAGGGTTCAGTGAGGGGATAGAAACCCTACAGTTGGTTAAATGGGAAATTTAGTATAAGAAATTATTAACTATGATACAAGAGTAACTGTAATATATAAGGAAACAATATATGGTTCCATATTGCTGAGGGAGAGTCACCAAGGAAGGGCAAACTGGTTAAGTGTTCAGACCTGCATGGAGAAGGTGTGGTTCAGCCCCTGAAGCAGGACGCTTACTGGTTTTGACAGACTGGAGCTGGTCTGGAGTTGCTGAGTGAAGAGTCCACCCTCTGTGGTGCAGGTGGGGAGCAGGCATGGACGCACAGTGGGAGTCTGAGTGCTGGAAGGTGGCAGGAGTCCTTCCAAATGAATGTGATGGCAGGGATGGGAAGGGTGGGATGGTAAATGGTTGGAGGGTGGCAGAAACAGCTCCTGCTTGGAGTGTGACCTTCTGGGTCACAGGTGATTGCGTGTAGGTGGAGACAGGCCCTGCTGAGAGAGTATACACACCTGCATGGGCGAGAGGTCTTCAGAACCTTCAGTCTGTGTGGGAACTCTGGTTTCTATGTTAAAAGGTCTTTGGAAAGGTTATTTCTGGGAGGAGGCTGCAAGATCATAGGGGGTTGGTGTTCTGTGTGCATGTCTTCACCACCACCCACCCATGCCCCAGCCCAGGTCTGGCATTCCAGGAAGCCCCTTCCACAGCAGTGTCCCTCTAGTACCCTCTGTAGAAAAGCTTAACATTATGTGTGCTTTAAAGAGGAGCTGCATAAGGGAATTTCATTGTTTATTACGGGGCCTGCCTTGAAGGGTCCACTTGGGACTGAGAGGCAGTAAATTGATAATTCACACAGCATCTTTCATTTTTGAAAAGAGAAGTTATGCCAGTTTATTAAATCTATAAACTGTGCAAAATGGAAACTTGATACTCATTTTGCCTTGCGTATGACTTCCTATCTTCTAAAAGAATGGTTGATTTGTAAAACAAACGAGAACTTAAATGATACCAATGGTGCATGGAAGACCCATTGCACTTTGATCACAGCATCTTTCAAATCTACTGGAAGCTGTTTAGGTTTGCAGCAGCGGATCTCAAGGCATTTAATGGTCATCTTGGTGGCAGCGGGTGTTTGGGGAGAAGCTGCAGGTCCCTCTTTCCCTCTCTATTACCCTTTATCACCACCCCTCCCCCGTATCTTCCTCATTGCCTGGCAGATTTCAGCCCGCAGGGACCCAACATAGCCTAGTTAGGAATGTCTGCACAGGAAAGGGCTTCCAGTTACGTATTGACATTTTACCTGTAACTGGTATCAATAACAGTCCTAAAAGTAATGCCTTATTTTACTTTTAGCCTTGTGAGTAGCATTGACTTTTGGAAGCTTACTGTGAAATGTCAGTTAATTTTTTTTTTCCATTAGACAATTTTATTACTATATTGCTTCCCCTTCTTTTTGGCAGACCGACAACTTCCATCTGTCATCACATACCATAAAATTTTATAACAAGTTAGTGGCCTGCACAGAAACCCAACCTATTCTTAATTATTAATCATAGTTAAAAATTGTAATTAACTATAACAATTAAATCATTTTAATAATAAAATATTGTTTTTATTAATTATAATTAATTTATATTAATATTACTTTATTATTAATAGCACATACTCACTGTAAAATGTTAAAAGATATTAATGTTCAAAAATAAAGGAATATTTTCTTATCTAGACATTATCCTATTTATACTTCGATGTGTAGAATTCTGGATTCATTTCCACATACATTTGTTTTTACTAAACTGAAATGCTATTTTAGCCGTATTGGTTTTTCTGCTGATCCTCTTCACCGTTCCATGTCAATACATTTTTATTTTATGTAATACCCAGTTCATTCTAGCATTGGCTCAATTTCCTCCAAAGCATTTACAGGTATCAAAGTAGTTTATCCTAATTATGATTTAACCTGGGACTTTGCCGAACATTGGGTTATGACCTGTAAACTTCTTCCTCCAGTGACAATGACTTTTTGAAGAGACAGAGCCAATTGCCTTATAAAATATCAGACTTTCGAGAGTTTTTCATTGCTTCCTTTTGTTGTTGTCAGCTTGTTCTTAAATCCCTGTATATGGAAAAGTTAGAGCTAGGCCACATGGATTCAAGTTCAGTGGTTTTTGACTAGGATACATTTGAGGTGGCCTCGTCTGTCTCACAGCATGTCACGTCAGGAAGCACGGCACCCAGGGACCCCCGCTCACGTGGCCCACTGTGTAGACCGCTGCACGAGGGCTTCTTCCGGAGGCTGCCAAGCCTGCGTGGCTTGTATCTGGTGTTCTACTTACTCTTGATTTAAAAAAAAAAATTAAAAAGAACTTTGTACATTTCCTGTAAAGTTGTTTTAGCATCTCTTGGGTGAAACTTTGAAACGATTTTTAAAGAAAATGTATATTTTAAGGTTGTCAGTACACAATTTGTTCATCAGAGCTTTCTCAAAGATTAAGGATGCATTATATTTGGCTTAATGTAGAGATCTTTGACCTCAAGAAAATAATAAAGTATCTTAAATATTTTAGATGTACATTCTATATGATTTTATTTACAAAAGCATAGTATGGTAATTTAAACCCTGCAAGAGGTGTGAGGAAGTCGTTGTGTACAATTCTGGAGAGACTCAATTTAACTGGGATGGTTATTGATCATCCTATTTACTCCATGGGCAAGAAAGGTTTAGAAGATATTAGCAGTGATAAATTTAATAAAACAAAATGAGTAAGTGAAAATTATTAGTAGTAATTCTATGAAAAAAAATAAGTGTCACTTAATTAATTTTTTAAACCTTGAGGAAATTGTCTATTTTTATCAAAAGTAAGTTATCATGTTCCCACTGCAGTTTCTTTTCTGTGTCTGTTTCTCTCTCATATATATATATATATACTCGTTATCATACTTGTATATGATAACATTCCTCTTGAAGAATTTTCAGTTTCTATCTTTTTAGCTGTGCGAGTGCTTCAAAATTCTGTATTGCTTTTAAAATTTTTTAAAGGCCTTCCCTTTAGAATGTTATAAAGGAGTAACTTTGAAAGAAACATCTAGGGTAGTTTCCCTTTCAAAATAAACATATTTGATTACTCGATATGTGGAAGCAACTTTTCCCTAGAGATGAAGATGAGAAGAGTCCTAGAAGGAAGTGGGGTGAGTGAAGACTGGTAACTGTGATAAGTATTTCTCACAATTCACTTTTGTTTGTGTTGGCTCTTGCAGTTGGCATTGATTTAGAAGGCTTAAAAATTCATATTCATTGCTTTTCTTAACAATACTAGGTCTTAAACACTAGGACTTGTTGGGTGGGGAAAGGATTTGTGAGTTTGACAATGTCTTTTGCTCCGTTTTTTTTTTTTTTAATCGTGTTGACTTAATAAGAAAACACAGAACGGCTAAGGGTAGGGGCTGGGGGTGTCTATGTCTTTGCACCATCACCCTTTGTTGCGGGGGATGAAATTGCCTTGTGGTTCCTGGGGTGTTCAGGTACTTGTGCTGTATGCATACTAAGCCCCAGTTAGTCCTGTTCTGTCTCCTTCCTTCTGCAGTCACTGCATTATTTTTACAAGTGTGCGCCTGACTGAACAGTGGAATTTGCCAAATGATAGGAAATTTGCTGGGCCATTATATGCTTAGTAAAGAGTCACTGAAATGTCAGAATTTTAAATATGGCATTGTGTAATTATTCATAATATTTGGCATTTTCTCTCACCTGACTTTTGTCTTCCCTATTTGCCTCACCCCAACCCCTCCCCCAAATCACCTGAAATGAACTTTTATTTGTATACTTCTGAAACTTCCTACCAGGACCACCCCCAGGTATAAGATGTCTCTCACATTCAAAGACATTCTTTTTACTCTTCCGAGGTAGCATTTAGACGAGTTCAGTGTTCTTTGATCTTACATCTGTGGAATGATTTACGGTATGCATAATTTAAGACTTACAATAACCCTGTAAGAATAGGTAGTGCTATCACCAGGATGCAGAGGAGAAGGCTGTGGCTCAGCTTCCACCCTTTCAGTTTTGAGGTTTGCATTTTTCCTTCCAAAGAGATTGCCTAAAAGGCAGGCGATTTTTTTTTCCTCTTAACACAGAGGGCTCTGCTGTTCCCCGTCAGATTCATTCTTCCTCTTGTAAGTATGAATGCCCTTGTGCTTATAAATAGACAACCATATCATTTGTGGACAGGGGTCCTAATTATGATTAAATAATTAAGTAACTTACCTAAAGGCTGTTTTAATCATCTGGCAAAACTTTGCACAATGTGAAAAGACACACAAACACAAATCTCAAATCTGTAATCGAAAATTGCTTTTCTAATAAATGACCCCAGTGATTTTCATATTTTATGCTTAGTTTTAAATTGTTGAATGGTTCCTCATAAAAATATCTTTCTTATCCTTTTACACACTAGAATGATTTTTTTATATTTTAACTATATCATTTGTCATATAAGCACACACCAATTTATTTTCTTTTTTCTCAAATTCCATTAATATGATAGTACTCAATTATTTCATTACTCACCCTCTTACAGCAGAGGCCAAGCTCAAAATACATTCTGAATCAAAAATATGAAATATGCAGTTACTAGAATACAAACACATTATATTCTAACAAGTTACTTGTGCCCTTTGAGTTTTTTTTTTTTTTTTTTTTTTTTTTTGATAGCTGATGCACAATAGTTTATTTTCTAGCTATTTTTTTCTTGTGGAAAGTTTATGATAAAAACTTTACAGATAAAAACTTTAGAATGATTTTTTTTTTGCATTTTCTTTTTTCATGAAGACTCATTACTGTTGGAAAGGCATTTCATGTAGAACTTAATATGGAAACTATAAAAACAAAAGTCTCTCAAAGTATGTTTTTGAGTCACTGTGATTTTAGTCATAAGAATCTGTGCAAGAACATACCATATTTTTCAGACTGTATGGCATACCTTTTTTTTTTCCTTCTTTTCTCCCCTCTGCCCCAAATTTGGGAGGAATAAGCATTGCTAATGCTGTTGTTGAGTTCTGTTTACATTTACATGTAAATATAAATGGTATAATAGTATGTTATGTTATTAAATATTTTACTACATTTTTTCTTCAAAAATTTTTTCCCTATTTTCCTCTAAAACCTAGGTGCGTCTTATGGTCCAAAAATATGGTAGATACCTTCTACCATAGTACAATCTCATTTGTTTTTCCTCCAGTATTTTCCATCATAATAAAATGTATGTCAAAATTACATGTGAAAGTATTGTACTTAAAATTAAATTTTGTTAAGTGAAATATATCACATTTGTAAAAGGGTCAGTTGTGGTATTACTGGAAATCTCAGATGGGATGATGTCCCTTTTTTAAAATTTATTTTTTAAAGAAAAGACTGAAACTTTATTTAAAAGGTTTTATTAATTCACTGTCATATAGCAGAGTTTGGTCCAGCTGAAAAAAAAAAACTCCATGTATTTCTATAATGTAAATAGTGTGTAAATCACTGCAGAAGGAATAAATTGTGTTTCAGAGGTCTGACCCATATTCTACTGAGGGGGTGGGTTTGGCCCATAAGGGTAAATTTAAGAGTTTCTACCTGTCTCTATGGGATTATTATTGCAGTATTGAATATTGGAAGTAGGAGCAGATGTTTTTCCCAGGCTAAGTAGTGGCCCCAACTGGAAATTTAGTGGAGTTTCATAGTAAGAATGTTTATGTGTGGAAACTGCAGGGTGTATCCTGCAATGGAATGTCTGCTCCAACTAGAAATTCCAGGGTGTAGTAGGACTAGAAAGGAATTAACTGTGGGGTGAAGCGGCAAAGGTCACTTAGTCTGCCTAAATGTTGTTTTTTTTTTTTTTTTAAAGATTTTATTTATTTACTTTTAGAAAAAGGGGATGGGAGGGAGAAAGAGAGGGATAGAAACATTGATGTGTGAGAGAGAGACATCGATCAAGTTGCCTCTTGCACACCCTCAACCAGGGACCTGGTTTGCAACGCAGGCATTGCCCTGACTGGGAATCGAACTAGTAACCTTTCGGACCACAGGCCAGCACTCAGTCTACCCAGCCACAACAGTCAGGGCCTAAATTTTTATTTTCAGGGCAGTATTTTCTGATGGGCAAGATTGCCACAGAATGTATACACTCAAATGGGTTCTCTCTATATATAAAGCATCAATAAAAAATTGATGATTCGCCGAATTAAAAAATGGGCAAAGGACTTGAACAGACACTTCTCCAAGGAGGGCATACAGAGGATCCAGAGACACATGAAAAGATGCTTAGTATCACTAGCTATCAGAGAGAAGCAAATTAAAACCACAATGAGATCCCACTTCACACCGGTCAGAAATGCCATCATAAACAAAGCAACAAGTAACAAGTTTTGGAGAGGATGTGGAGAAAAGGGGAGCCTAGTGCACTGTTGGTGGGATTGCAGACTGGTGCAGCCACTGTGGAAAACAGTATGGAATTTTCTCAGAAAACTAAAAATGGATCCACCTTTTGACCCAGCAATTCCACTGCTAGGATTATATCCTAAGAACCCTGAAACACCAATCCAAAACAACCTGTGTACCCCAGTGTTCATAGCAGCACAATTTACAATGGCCAAGTGCTGGAAGCAACCTAGGTGCCCATCAGTAAATGAATGGATCAAAAAACGATGGTACATTCACACAGTGGAATTCTATGTAGCAGAAAGAAAGAAGGAGCTCCTAAACTTCACAACAGCATGGATGGAACTGGAGAGCATTATGCTAAGGGAAACAAGCTAGGCGGTGAAAGACAAATACCATATGATCTCACCTTTCACAGGAACCTAAACAACAAAACAAACAAACAAGCATAATATAACCAAAGACACTGAAATTGAGAACAGGCTGACAGTCACCAGAGGGGGGAGGGGAGGGAATTTCAGGGGAAAAGGGGAAGGGTTTAGAGCAACAAGTATAAAAGACACGTGGACAAAAACTAGGGGGGTGGAAATGAGAGGGAGGTGGGGAGGGCTGAGGTGGTGGGCCGGGATGGGAGTGAAAGACAGAAAACTGTAAAAGAATAACAATTAAAATTAAAAACAAAAAAGAAATTGCATTTAATCTTTAAAAAAAGAATAAACATGATTATTTTTTTACTAGAAAAAAATGATGTTTCAAAAATTTAAATATTTCTAGAAGTATTATTGAGCCAAAAACTTTGAAGTGACTTGAATGGGATTTTTTCCCCTCATATCTAATGGTTATTAAGGCACTTGTATAATTTTAATAAAAAGACTATGTGATTGATACTGCTTAATTTGAAAGTTGATGAAATTGAGACTTACAGAGGTTAAATAATTTGCCTAAGGTCATATAATGAGTAATGGAATTAGAATTTGACCTTAGGCGTTTTGAGCATAGGTTAAATGTTTTTTAAATCTTGATCCTATTGTGAAAAGCTAACCATTTCCAACTCTGAGATAACCAAGATCCTAACTCTGTTCTTTCAGGAGCCAATGGGAATTAGTTCTGGAAGTATATTTATAGCTTACTTAAAATATCATCTCTGAGGTGTCTATCAAAGGAGTGTTTGGATTAAAAACAAAATAATTGAGCACATATCTGAGCCTTTCTGATACTTTAATGTAAATGCATACTCCCAGTTTTTAGTTGCAGAACATAAAAGAAAAATTAGCTGTTTTGAACAGAAGAAAATCTAATACAGGGAATGATGATTAGGAAAGTGTTGGCAGTTTGGAGCGCCAGGGCCCCAGCCAGGCCTGCAGGGGCACGGTGCCCTTTCCTTGGCCTACCTGACACACAGCTGCCTTTGCTGTCATCAGGAAGGTGGAACACAGCTGTGATCCAGGAATCACGAAGACATCTCCTCAGATGGTGGGTCTGATGCTACCCTGTGAATGTTGGATTCATTCCAGGAGAAAAATGATTGTCCCATGCTTCGTTAAAACCCATGAAATCAGTGACTGGATGGTGGAGTGCTGCTGTAATAAAACCCAGTCATGACACTGCTTAGCTCACTTGTTCCTTCCTAATCTTATGCCCACTTATCTATATAGCAGACTCCTAGTTGAAAGGAAATCTACAATAAGAAGTATTTAGGGCTTGGCCTCTGTTATACAGAAAGGCACACAAGAAGGAAGTTGATATGGAGATTGAGCACCAGTCCACTATATCCACCTTACCAAACTGAACTAACAAGCAACACAGAGACAGACTCATAGATGGAGAACAGATGACAGCTTAGTGGGAGAAGGTGGGGAGGGTTGGGGGTGGTAGTTAGTGGGTGGAGGGATTGAGCAAAAAGGAAAAAGGAATCATGGACATGGATAATAGTGTGGTGATTGCTGGCGGGGAGGGTGGTATAAGGGAACTAAATGGTAATGGAAAAAATATAATAAAGATTATATATTTAAAAAAAAAGAAAGAAAAAAAATCAGAGCAATGGATGAGACCTTACTTTGTTTCCATAGCCAAATTTCCTGACTTCCCTCACCCCTAGCACTCATTAAAATCTCACCTTTGGCCTTTCTGATCACATATCCTGTGGAAGATTCATTGGGGTTTTTCCCCCAGTGTTTTGAATAGGTAGATTCATGGGTGATAAGATTTTTTTTAAAAAATCTATGCATTAGAGGCTTTCTCTGTGAATAAACACTTTAAAAATACATATTTGAGTAATATAAGTAGTTACACTTTTTAAATTTTGAAAAATTGGATATTATAACAAGTAAGGCAAAGATACTAGAGCTAAATGCTAGTTCTTAATCCCAGAATACCAGAAAAAAGTACTTAGCAGATATAAGTCTAGGAGAGTGTCCTAAATCTATTATATCTCTCAGAGTATATTCTGCAGAATACTTTTTAAAAGATAAGCTGCAGGGAATCAAGTATATGTGTACAATATGAATTTTTGCATATGTATTTATACACTTTTTTTCTGAGTGGTAAGTAAGATACAGATTTTATCGGATATATCTGATGGAAGTGTCTTTTAGATAGTACATTTTAAGGCAATAGTTCAAGTTTTGCAGAAACATGGAGAGGAAGTAATTTTTAAGCTAGCATTTTGTGTTTTGGCATTGTTTTTAGGTCAGTTGCCTAAAATTGTCAAAAGTTTAACTGGTTTCTCGAGAGAAGTAGTGTGCCCTCCAAAGCACATTTCCTCATTGATGGGTTGGCGGTGTGTTACGTGAACCATGTTTTGTTTTCTGGAGTTTCTTGTGCGGTTTTTCTGTTTTCTTTCTTTACTTGTCTTCTTAAAAGCTTTTACATTTAACGAGCAAATATAAGGTACCAGTGTATAAGTTAAGGGAAAAAACTGAATAAGCAGGCTCTTTGTTCATGTTTAATTACAGATTATTTGTATTTCATGTTTTTTTCTTGATATTTATATTTTTGTCTCCTTAATCTGTATCTTCTCAATGCATTTACACTTAAGGAGAAAAAAACAACTGGTAAGCTTAAAAAAAAAACCCTTGCTGTTTTGGAAGTATTCACTATTATATTATTGGCCCTAGGTGTAAAACATCCATCATCTTAAGAGCAGGAAAGTAAGTAGTAATCTTTGTTGAGAAATTATCCAGTTGCACTCAATTACTACTTCTTTTTGAAAATATTCTATAAAAGGAGTAATTGCAGAGAGAATATCTGCAATTACAATCTAGATTTTAAGAAATAGGCTTGCTGATTATAGGTTTCCAGGTAGATACTTAAGTAGTAATTCAATAAATCAATCTCATATTTTCAATCTCTTTTGAAATCTGAATAGAAATAATACAATTCTAAAAGAATTAATGGATTAGCTCTGCATTCAGCTGTACTCCCTGAACCTCTGTGACAAACACAACTTCAATTTCACACCTCATTCTGCTTCTCCTTGTTATTTTTTTGTTCTTCAAGAGCATTGCATTTCCTCATTCTCCTGAGCACAGAAGTAATATTAATATTGGCTTTTCCCTATACCCCATTTTGCTTCATGTTACTCGATATTTTTTTGTGAGAGGATATGAACAATCAAGACCTTGGAGACTGATACCATCTGGCCAAATAGTTGCCGTGACCTCTACAGCTGCCCATCCCTTCCCAGGTTTTTCCTAGTCCTCTCTAACCTGTCACCATGATCTCTGTCCATTAAGATGAAGTATTTGACTCATCCAGTCTATCTTAATGTTTCAATTACTTATTTAAAAAGAAACATACCAAAAAACCCTCTATTGTACTGCAAACTGTCTCCCTTGTTACTGAAATTAGCATACCTCCAATGACACATGCAGAAATGCCATTCACTCTACAAATCTTTCCTTCCTCCGTTTCCTGTTAAACCTGTTTTGCTCTTTATAGCTCTCGGATATTTTTTAATTTTTCTAGTTATCTGGCTTCTCATGTACTTCTCTGTTCTGTCTAACCTCAGGGTCAATCATTTTAACTCTTTTACTAGCTGGCTCAATATTAAGCTTTCTCATATCCATATATAAACTTGCTCAACGTCCTCCTACCATAAAACAAAATCAGCCGAAAGTATAGCATCTCCCATTTCAGTTCTCCAGCTGTTGGATGCTACTGTAGGGGAAATGTGGGCCTAGATAACCTCCATGGAGGCTATTAATATCACCTTTTTCTAGATTTAAAACAGAAAGTACGGGGTTAGGTTTGAACACAGGCTTTCTGATGCATGACAGCACAATGGATGCAGAAATTCTAAATGTCACATCTGCAAACCAGTCTTTCTTGGAGAAGAAAGTCTGTCTCCCTTGATTGTCAAAGAGACTCTTGGACTTCACTCTGGACTGGCTTTAAGCCAGTCTCCTTAGCAATTCCTATGGCCAGAGTAATGCCAGCCTCTGAGTAGTTTGAACTTGAGTTGCCAATCACAGTAGTAAGGTTGTGAGATTTTGCTTCTTCTTTTAGGCCATTTAGGGCCCACTCCTGTAGCTAGCTTATGGGAATTGATCCCATCTAGTCATCAGGACTGCTAAACTCTACAAGAAGTATGAGATGGATGGTGGGAAGTAACTGACAAGAGTCTGTTACAGTGGCTGATATTTTTATTCAATGTAAAGGCCTCACATTTCTGATTATTTATTTCAGGTTTGCTCACAGAAATTTAGAAAACTAAATCATAAGAGAAGATAGTCCATAATTAATAATGGAATAATTTTGAAGGGTGTATTTTCTTTGGAAGCCCCATATGGGAGTAGAAAAGGCATTATTATAGTAATTCCTAGTTGGTAGTTTTATGAGCCATATAAGCTGGAAGATTAAGGATGAAAAGTAATTGAGATTGTAGGTGAAAGTGTAGCTCAGGTGGTTGACCAAGTAGTCTATGGTGGGTGGCAAGTAAATGAGGCTAGGATATTTATGGGAGGAGTTGGATGCACAGAGAGGGGATGTTATAATCAGAGAATGGGGTATTAAAGTTTTATCTTTCCGATGGGGTGATGTTTCAGGCAATGACAAGGTACTCTGATGATGGAAGACAGCTTAAGAGGCCATGAACTAAGTAGGATGAAGCACCAATACTGACATTGAAATTTGTAGCAATAAGGAAGAGTAAGTTTACTAATAGCCAGATGTCAAATTCCTCAATGTTTGTAGAAAGTAAATTGGGGTTCACCTAATGGTGAGACCTATGGAGGAAAGGGTGTGGTTGTTAATGAACTAGGGTAATAAGGTAGTTTGGACAATGCAGAAAGGATTCAGGTGCTGACATTGCTCCCTTTCCTGATGTGCAGAGGCAAAGGGAGAATGAACAGACTGTGTTGGAGAAGGCATAATTCAGGAAAACACAATTACGGGGTTGGGCGAAGTAGGTTTATAGTTGTGAGTATGCGAAACCCAGAGTTTGGTTTTTTATTATTGTATTATTTTCCATATGAACAACTGTAAACCTGCTTTTCCCCCACCCTGTACATAGCTTCTTGGGAATTGGAGAGCAGTTCTACAAGTGAGTAGAAAGGGGTATGAGTAGGGGGTTGGTGAAAAAGAACCTGGGCAAGTGACAGCTTAGCTACTCTGGGCAGTGCTTATGGTCTGTGGACCTGAGGGGGATGGAGCTGCAGAATACTGTTCATTCAGGCTCTCTCTGATGGACTTTGTGATTTTTTTTTTAAGTTATATCACTGGCTATTGCTTGAGCCATTCCTCCTAAATGACTCATTAAACTAAACTGCTTGCTCTTCTCCAAGCCCCATCTGTGCCTGCCTCTGCTCATACATATGTACATCTAGTATGTACATCTAGTTTCCCAGAAATGCTTCCCTGAGCCCATCTTAACGTCCAGTGTCCACGTCCCATTAGACCATGTTGACTTCACCTCCTCCAGGATATTTTTCTTTATACTTCTGCCCAGGTGTTTACTCTCTGTTTTATTTGGCATGAATTTGGGGGGGCTTTGTGCCCATGTTATTTTGTGTGTGTTTATAGGAGGACAGAATATTTTAGTAGATTTCCTGTACTATCTAGCACGGTGCTTTGTCCTCTGAATGTGTACAATACCTTGTTGAATATGGCAGTCAGAGGTACTCCAAATGTAATGTAGCAAGCGTTCCATGCATTTAAATATGCCTGATCCCTTTAGTCATGCATAGGGTCAACTTTATTAACCAGAATTATTTTTATACTCAGAAAAATTATATATTGAACTTAAGATACTATATTCAAATCTAAAATTAGATTATATACTAAAAATTAGATTGCAATATACTAATCTAAAATTAGATTTGTTGTCATTTTTTCAATGTCAGAGCTTTATTTCAGTCTCTTTATCACCTTTAGCTGTCTATTTTGTACCTGTCTGATATGAAAATCTCCACCCCCTTCTTTTTGTAGGAACCCAATGTCACAGTTTCCTCTTTTGTTTTTAATCTAAGAAGGCCTCAGCTATGCCCATGTGTGAGATTCCTATTTTCTTCTTGGAGAATAAGTTTTAGATGTTATTTTTCCTTTCTTGGGCTCAAACATCATTTAAATCCTCCAGCAAATAGAAAGCATAGGTTAAATAATGCCTGGGATTTTGTATAAAGTTTGTTTTTGCTGCCATATCAACTATCAGCAGTTACATTATCTCTCATTTTTGTAGCTTCTAGCTCATGTGAAAATGTTTGGTGCAACTTTCCATATTAACCCCTGCTTGAAGTTGTGCCCTCTCTCTGTTTCCTCATGAAGAGCTTTGTCTGTTGTTTCATTTTGCTTAAAAATAAAACACAACAAACAAAAAACTCCACTCTTTGTATCTTTGACTACTTAAACTTATTTCTAGGGTTTTCTAAAAGTAATTTTGTGAGTGTCCGAATACCCTTTTATATCTATTATTTATAGTCATCCCTTTAAAAAAGTCATTTACTGACTCTTTTAGTACCAAGGGAATTGAAAAATGAAAATGAAAAATATCTTGGCATAAAGAAGTCTACTGTGTTGGGATGGAAATAGATAAATGCATAAAAGTATTATATAGAGCCTTTGCAGTCTGATTACCTGTGAGTGGCCCCTAGGTGTTCAGTGAACATAAGACAAGGGACTAGAATGTTCCAGTGAGAGGAAGTGGAAGAGATTAGGGATGTCTTTTTCGAGGAATTAACATTAGAACTGGCGTTTTGAGACAAGCTGAGCTTTGGACTTGGATGTGCTCACATTACTGAGGAAGTAATGGAACCTGTTGTGCAAAATAATTTTGTATGTGGATTGAACAATTTTTTTTTTTTTAGATTTTATTTATTTTCTAGACAGAGGGAAAGGGAAGGACAAAGAGAGGGAGAGAAGCATCAGTGTGTGGTTGCCTCCTGCACACCCTCAACGGGGAATCTGGCCTAGATTCCCCGGAACCCAGGCCTGTGCCCTGACTAGAATCAAATTGGCAACCTTCCTCTTCGCAGGCTAGCTCTCAATCCACTGAGCCACACCAGCCAGGGCTGAACGCCTTCTATACGCATTAGCAGTGTGGGGGGACTAAAGAAATATTTATGAATTATCCTTTAAAGGGAAGAACTTAAAATTTAGTTATAGATACAAAATACAGGCACAAACAAATGAATAATAAGACAGTCTAGGACTATAAGCATAGTAAGTGTTTATCCAGTGATTTCTGCATACTGTATTTATAATAGCCCTCCCTTCTTTGGGAATCTTAAGGTCTTTGAGAATATAAAACATGCATAAATGAAAACAGCATTTTAGTCAGTCCATAAAATTACTATGAGTGAAGTTAGAAATAAGTGCTGTGAACACTATGAAATGAGAGAAATCACCACGAGTTGAGGAAAGAAAGGAAGCTTAAGAAGAAGGTAAGGACCTTCTATTTGCAGGACCTCCCGCTTCTTTCTGAACCCTGGTCTTGCTCCTCTGCCTCATGTCTAGCTTAGCACTTGCAGAGAAAGTATGACAGTATCCACTCCCATCAGTACTGTGTGATGGTTTTAACTTCATTCTTACCTCTTGCTTAAAATATTAAGATGCCTCATGCCATTAACTCTGAATCTTGGATGTGTTCGGAATGTCTGGGATGAAGGAGGAGATTTTTAGTGTTTGGTTTTGGCCCTCCCAGCCCTATGTTCCTTTCACTAATGACTGACTGAATGGCCTTTATAAGGGCTACAGTCCTCAACCAGAGATCCATGTATTCTCCCTTTCTGAAAGAGTTTTGGGAGTTAGGTATTTACAGTTCAATTATTGCTGTAAAAATCCAAAATACACGGTCATCATAATCACATACTAAATGCTTAATCTTCCCTCTACTTAATATAAGAAACAGTGTTAGAAAGCTAGACAATCTACTGAGCTATTAATGACATTTTAAACATAACCATTTTGTTTTAAATGTATCTTTCTTTTGGAAAGTTATAATTATTTAGATGATAAAACTGTACTTGCCATGGATTTTTTTTTTTAAATCCTCACCCAAGGATATGTTCATTGCTTTGTGGAGAGAGGGGAAGGGAGAAAGAGAAAGAAAGAAATATCTGTGTGAGAGAGAAACATCCATCGGTTGCCTCACATATGTGTTCCTACAGGATTTGAACCCGCAACCCAGGTATGTGCTCTGACTGGGGATCGAACCTGCAACCTTTTGGTGTATGGATTGATGCTCCAACCAACTGAGCCTCCTGGCCAGGGTGCAACGGATTTTTAATATATTTTAAACATGCCAATACTTTAAACTTTTGTTAAATATTATTTAATAATTGGTATATTAATAGACATGTTACTTTTATATCCTAATTGTTATTATGAAGTATAAATTTTTCATCAGAAATCTACTATTAACAGCAATCTTAAAATATTCTGTTTTGTTTAAAGTGTAGTAAAATACACATAACAAAATTTACCATTTTAACCATTTTAATGTGTATAATACAGTAGCATTTAATACATGTACAATGTTTTGCAATCATCACAACTGTTCAGTTCTAGAACATTTTCGTCATTCCATACACCCCACCCCCGCCAAGCCCCTGGCAACCCATTAATCTGCTTTCTGTTTGTTTTTGAGGTAAATACTTGGACGTCATAGTTTGCAAAATAATGGAAATACGCTGTTTTGATTTTTATTGTTCAGTTTACATAGTGGTATCATAATACTTTTCTATTGTATTTTAGACATTTTTTTGTCAGTTGAGTATTTTTCTTAAGATACATTAACCAACATAGAAAGTTTATTTAGGGATGAGTAGCTCTACTTTTAAAAAATGTATGTAATACTAAAAGATTAGTAATTTTATTAATGGAGCAAACAGAACTCACAAAATTAAAAATAAGTAGTAATAGTATAATAAAGATCACATATTTTCTTAAGACTTCAGAATACTTAAGCTTTCATAATGCTGTTATAATAACACTAGCCACCGAGGTTATTCACACCTTTGTCATCTGTGGAAATCTCAAAAGTATTGTCTAATAAAAAAATGTCCTAAATTAGATGGATAAAACAGTCCTTTTTTTCTACTAGATAATCTTCTCTGAGTCTAACAACAACAACAAAAAAACACCATTAAAAACATAATATGCCCTGGCTGGTGTGGTTCAGTGGATTGAGTGCCGGCCTGGGAACCGAAAGGTTGCTGGCTCAATTCCCAGTCAGGGCACATGCCTGGGTCTCCAGTTGGGGACATGTGAGAGACAACCAATTGATGTCTCTCTTGTGTGGCTCAGTTGGTTGAGTCTGCCCACAGAAGGTCACTGGTTCAATTCCAGGTCAGGGCATATGCCTGTGCTGGAGTCCACGTCCCCTGTCAGGGTGCCAGAGGCAACCAATCAATGTTTCTCTCCCTCTCTTTCTCCCTCCCTTCCTTTCTCTCTTAAATAAATAAATATTTAAAAATTTATTTAGGAAAATATTTTTACATTTTCTCTAAAAAGCAGAAGTGATGTTTGAATACCTTGATGTCTGTTGAAAGTAGCTCTATTTTCTTTTCTTTTTTCGTTTTTGGTTTTCTTTGTGCGTGTAGTTCCCTTTTTTCCCCTTCTATATGTACTCTGTACTGAAAGTATTGAAAATCTCTTTCATAGGTAAAGCCTTGGAAACAAAACGAAGCTGGAAGATTTAATTTGGAGCATATTTGGGATTAAATTTAACTCTAAATTTAGTGGATAAGAGTACAGGTCTTGAATCAGCCTGCCAGGTTCAAATCCTGCCCCCCATGTATGTCATTGACTGACCCTCCAAATAGTTGTTATCCTTATGTATCTTGCAAATAAGCAGAGTGTCTGGGTTGTTGTGAGAAAGAAACAGTGCCCAAGCAGCACTTTAAAAAGAGCCTGGTCTGAAAAGTGAGTGAACCTTAGCTGCTACTTAGGACCATAATGATCCCAAAGCATTATTTTTTTTTTAAATACTTTTTTTTTTTCCTTTTAGATTTTATTTATTTATCTTTAGAGGGGAAGGGAAGGAGAGAGGGAGAGAAACATCAATGTGCGGTTGCCTCTTGTATGTCCCCTGCCGGGAACTGGCCTGGCAACCCAGGCATGTGCCCTGACTGGGAATCGAACCGCGATCCTTCGGTTCGCAGGCCCACGCTCAATCCACTGAGCTACACCAGCCAGGGCCCAAAAGCATTATTTTAACTAAAAATTAAATATTAGGCTAACATCTGTACAAATTGTTGGTAGCAATTTTATTTTTAGTGACATTTTACAAAATTCTCTCCATAAGTATTCATGAACTTTTTTTTTTTGACATTGACCATTATTGTGTTATTTTTGCCATATGTATATCAGGCACCTAAAAAATAAAAGTCTTTTTGAATAAAATTGTCTAATCAATGCAAAGAATATAAATATTTTCTCTACATGGTATTCATTGTGATCTAAGTATACGGTATTGAATCTTATTTTTGTGCTTTTGATTTTAAAGTGGTGAAAATTACTAATTAAAATGTAACATTGTGAAATTCAGAATATTACAGAGGGAAACACTACTCGCTGCTGGTGGATTTCTGGAGGGGTGTGTGTGTATTTAAAATTCCCAAGATGAAGGAAACGCCCAAGGGAAAATAAGCACACCACAAGCAAGGTATTCTTAACGGGTGTGTGTTCTAGAGTTTGACTAAGTGGAAGAGCAAATTATTGACTGAGAATTATGTTTACTCCTTGCCCAGAGACCTCACAAGGTGGAAACATGTCTTTATGAAAACACAGCATCTTCACTGTGTCTGTTGCTTACTTCACCTTTTGGATTTCCAGCGTGCCCAGCAGAGACACTGGCGACACCACCCAGGGCAAACATCATTTGGTTTCTAAATAAGGCATAAAGCTGAAAACGCACGAGTGTGGAGCAGTTGCTAAAGATAAAGGAGTGCTGTGGTTCCTGTCCATGCTTTGTGGTGATAATGTCTAAGTCTTTGTATCATGGAAGCCAAGTAATATTTAGCTCTTCAATTGAGGTTTAAGTATTCATTATTTTTCTAAGAGGAAGTCACACTAGAAAAAGACCTCATGAAAAATCTCAAAACTTTTCCATGTGACTCACTCAGAAGCCTTAAAAATATGTGTGTATTTTTAAATTACTTTAATAATAACTAATAACTTTAAATTTTTAAACTGATTTATCCTTTTTTTTTAAAGGGAGATTACATAGAATTAATTTCACTTTCAAAATCATTTACTACAAAGGCCTGCTTATGTTCTCTTTTAGGACATTAGGACATCAAACCAATTTAGCTCTTTGTTGGCAGCAGGCACTGTGCTGAGGACTTTTTCTGTATTAACTTACTAAATTTTCACAGTAAACTCTCAAGTGTCTGTTATCACTACCTCATTTTAGAGAGGGGGATCTGAGATGGAGTGAGGGTAAGGACCTTGCCCTAGATCATCCAGCCAGTCAATGGCTAAGCTGAGAATCCGTCCAGGTAGTTGGCCTGTCTTTCTAGACTGCCTCACATTTAGCAAAAGTAATGCTTTGCTTGGACTGTAGCATAGGGGACTGATGCTGTAATTATTTATCTAAACTGCAGAAGTAGTCATATCATATTTTATTTTTTAAAATATAACAAGGGCATGAAGCAAACTTTATTCTCGGGCCTATGTGCAACACGAGGACGGTCCCACAGATGGAGGCCTAACCCCTGTTTCCTTCTTACAGTCTCCTCCACTCCCTTCAATTTCACATCTACACCAATGGAGCTCTGTCTAACTCTTCTGTCCCCCTACACTGAATTAGTGATGGCTGGTGAGTGAACCCTAGCCTTCGTGGTCTGTGCTGTGGGGTCTGAAGGACTTTGCTTATAGAGGGCCTCACCATGGATCCTCCTGCTGGGACAGACAGCCCTGCCTGGGCCTGAGTGCCTGTGGGAGGCTGGGAGGATCCTGCCACAAAAAGATTGATGAGGTATCTCTTCTGAGAATTTCGATTCTGAGAAGGGGCAGGGTTTTGGGAGCCAGAAAAACAAAATGAATAAAAGAAAAATAACAGTGCTAAATGCTTTGAGGATAATTAAAATGGGGTGATGTGATGATAACTCGTTTAATACTTGAGACAGGATCCCTGAAAGTCTTTTTTTTTCCATGTCTAATTTTTATTCTGATATAAAGCTCTTCTCAATTAAAGTACAGTTGACATACAACATTGTGTTAGTTTCAGATGTTGAACATGGTGAGATTTAACATTTATACACCTTACAAAGTAATCACCAGAAAAAATCCACTGTCCATCTGTCACCATGCGAAGTTATTGTGATACTGATATTACTATTCCTTATGTTGTACTTTATATCCCCATGACTTATTTACAAGTTTGTACCTCCTAATCCCCTTAGCCTTTTTGCCCATACCCCCACCACTAGTTTTCTATATCTAAGTCAGTTTGTCCTGTTGGTTCATTTTAGTTTTTTAGATTCCACCCCTAAGTGAAATGATACAGTATTTATCTTTCTCTGACTTAACTTCACTTAGCATAATACCCTCTAGGTCAATCCATGTTGGTGCAAATGGCAAGATCTGTTTCTTTTATGGCTGTGTAACATCCTGGTGCGTGCAGTTGTGTGCATGTGCACACACACATCCACTTCTTTATCCATTCATCTGGTGATGAATGCCTGGGATGCTTAAGTAACTTGGCTAGTGTAAATAATGCTGCAGTAAACAGAGAGGTGCATATAGCTTTTTGAATTGTTCCACTTCTGGGGGCTTACCTGAAGAAAACAATTGCTGGGTCCTTCTTTGTCTCTTGTTATATAGCCTTTGTTTTAAAGTCTTTTTGATATAAGTATTATTATCCTAGCTTCTCTGTTTTTTTAATTTCCATTTACATGAAATATCTTTTCCATTTATTTATTTCCAGTCTCTGTGTGACTTTCAATCTGGAGTCTTGTGTAGGCAGTATATGTAGGGCTCCCTGAAAGTCTTTATGAGAAGGAACATTTAAACTGAGATCAAAGAATTCCAGGTGTGGGGATGAGCGAAGACAAAGCCCTTAAGACTGGGAGGGCTTAGGGATAATAGGCCTATGAGAAATCAGTGTTGCTATAGCACATGGGGCTAATGAAAGGGGAATGAGACACAGGGCTAAGTTGCTCGGGTTTTATTCACCGGGATGAGGCTTTTGGAATTCACTCCTAGAGCCATAGGAAGCTTTTGGAGGATTTGAAAAGGGGAATGAGTTGGTAGAGTTTATATTTGAAAATAATCACTGTGGAAGTTTTTGGAAGAGATTGGGTTGCAGCATAGGAGCAGAGGCAGGGAGAGCGTACTGTAGGGTATGTAAGAGGGGATGCTGGGTTGATCTGGGATGGGTGTAGTAGAGATGAAGTTTATGGATTCAGCATCTATTTTAGACTGAATGTGGGCAGTAAGGGAAAGAGAAGTCAAGGCTAATTTTACGATTTTTGGCTTTGGGGGGCTGTTTTTTTGAGATGGGGAAGACTTAGGGAGGAGAGGTAAAGATTTCACTTTTGGCATTGTCAAGTTTGAGATGCCTGATAGCTTAGAGGAGATGTAAAAAAAAAGGGGGGGGCACTAATACCCCAGGTTGAGTGACCATGTATTGGGTTAGCCAAAAAGTTGATCTGGTTTTAGGTAAAAATAAAAAACACATTTTTCACTTTTACCAATAACTTTATTGAACAACACATTTCACTGTTTAGTTCCACTACCTTCTGCCACCTTTTAGGCAATGTCATAATTCCATCTTCCTAAAATGTTTTATCTTTTTGAGCAAAGAACTGTTCCAGATACCTTTTGTAGTCTTCCAGGGAATTGAATTTTTTTCTTTGAAGAGAATTTTGTAAAGACCAAAATAAATGGATATCTTAAGGTGCAATGTCTTGTGATAATGGCGTATGAATCCAAACTTCCCAGCCAAGTTGTAACAGTTTTTGCCTGGTGATCAAAGAAACATGTGGTCTTGTATTATCCTGATAGAAGATTATGCATTTTCTGTTGACTACTTCTGGACACTTTTCACTGAATGCTGCTTTCAGTTGGTCTAGTTGGGAGCAGTACTTGTTGGAATTAATCATTTGGTTTTCGGGAAGGAGCTCATAATAGAGGACTCCCCTCCAATCCCATCATATACACATTACCTTCTTTGGATGAAGACAGGCCTTTGGTGTACTTGGTGGTGCTTCATTTTGCTTGTCTCATGATCTCTTCTGTTCTACATTATTATAAAATATTCTCTTTCATCGCCTGTCAAATTTGCTGTATTTTCAAAAAAGATTTTATTTATTTATTTATTTATTTATTTATTTATTTATTTATTTATTTTAGAGGGGAAAGGAGGGAGAAAGAGAGAGAGAGACATTGATGTGCAAGAGATACATCGATTGGTTGCCTCTCCCACACCCCCAACTGGGGTCCTGGCCTGCAACCCAGGCATGTGCCCTGGCTGGGAATCAAATCAGTGACCTTTTGGTTCCCAGGCCAGCACTCGGTACACTGAGCCACACCGGCCAGGGCACAGTTTGCTTTAAAAATGGAACAGCTACACAAAAATTCACCAATTTTGATTTTTTTAAAATGCATGCTGATATGACAGCTGTTATAGCACAATCTAATAAAATTGTTTCAAATGAAGTTAAAGACAACTAAGCACTGCTTGCCATCTTATGGGGGAAAAGCGAATGACCTTTTTGGCCAACCCAATAATTGATTATGCAACCTGGGACACCTTTAAGTGTGAAAAGGGGGTGTGCTAGGATTTGGGTTTTAAGTACTAAAGCAGGGAGAACAGAGGCAAATGGGGACTCTTGGCAAACTGGAATGTGTTGCATGTAGGAGTCTATTTCCAAGAAAAGACTTCAAAACTGGCAACATAAGATGTCTAGAGTACTGCTAAGAAATGAAGTGAGAACCCAGGCTGGTGTGGCTCAGTGGATCGAGTGCGACCTGCCAACCAAAGGTCACTGGTTCGATTCCTGGCCAGGCCCCCTGTTGGGGGTGTGAGAGTGGCAACTAATCAATACATCTCTCACACATTGATGTTCCTGTACATCTGTCTTTCTCTTCCCTACTCTCTAAAAATAAAATAATCTAAAAAAAGAGAAAAAAAGAAATGATGCAAGATATCAAAGAGGTCTGTTTTTCAATATCCAAGGAACATGAGGGTCACTGATGATCATAAAAATACAGGACAGTCTCAGTAGGGTTAGAGGTTGGCAGCCAGATGGGAGTGGACTTGTGAGCAGTTGAAGGTAAGGAGTATGAGGTAAGGAAGTACAGATGGAAACTAGAGACACCTGTAAACAGAAGTTTTAGAGCATCTGCAGGGAATTTACCTGTTTCCTTTGGCTTTTCACAAAATAAATGCCTGATCTTTCCTTCTGAATTTTATTTCTATATACCTAGCTTTCTTCAAACTATCATTCTTAAATATTTTTAAGATTTTTTTATATTATAAAGATTTTTTACAGTAACATCTAATGATGATAATGAAATTATCTAGTGATACGTTGCTCAAATTTTTAAAAAATTTATGTTGAGAATCTGCAAGCATTTATAACTTTATGAAGGCGATAAAAACATTGAATTCTCTAATATTTTAATTTCTTGATAAGGAACTACATTTTAAAAACACTCTCTTCAGAAAAAGGACCAGTGAAAGTGTTACATGATCATTCCTAGAATGATTTTGTAAAACCGGTGAACTCCTTCTTTTACATATTTGCTAGAGGTAAGAAGTGCTGGCACTTACTCACATGATGAGCAGTAGAGTTAGTAACAGAACAGGACTGTTGATTTAGCATCTCTAAGAATAAATAACCAATGCAGTGGTACCATTTTAGAGAGATTCTCTGAAACAATTGTAAGTATATATGATTTTGCAAACTTAAATTTAACCTTTCTAATTATCTTTTTAAAGTAGTCTAATATTTTCTTATGACTATTATTACTCCCAAACATTTTAATATGTTTGAGAACTCTTTCAGTCAGAATTGTTATAGAAAAAGCTGAATAACATACCATTTTGTGAATTGATGTTTTGGTGAAAATTATAATTTATTTTCCTTGACATGTTAAATCTATGTGCAATGATGTAATTTATGCTTGTGAGAGAAAAAAATTTAAATAATAATCTCTTAAACTCTATATCTAAAATTAATTACTGCTATTTATTCCGGTTTGATGTGCTTTAAAATGTGGAAAAGTTTCTTTCAGATAATCACGAACATTTTAATAAAAAATGTGATCATTATACTTATTGAGGGCTTTCACTGTTACTAAGTACTAATCATTATCTTGTTTGATAATAAGAACCGTTTATATTCTTTATTCTTTATAAGAATGTAGCACACTATGGATATTCTATTCATTCAATATCAGAAATAAGTAAGCAGAGATTCAGAGGTATTAAGTTACTTGACAGAGAAATTCAAGTTAGAATTAAGCATTTTTATCCCTGGGTTGGTGCTCTTTCCCCCATGCCATTCTGGCACAGGCCCTCTCTATGTTAACACCCCTTTAGGTTGTGAGTAAAAATAGCATTTAGTCAGATTTACCTGAATTTAAAAATCAAAACAACAATAACAACAACAAAAACAGCTCTTAACACATTACTCTAGAGAAGACCCTGCGTGTCACGCTGTTGTATTAACTCTGTCAGCATCAATCATGACTAGAAGGTCACTAATGGAAACTCTGGTTTGGCTGGTACTTGATTACGTACAACTTTGCTTACCTAACTAACCAAACAACATATCCTGACTCATCATCTTGCTTATAGTACTATACGTCTTTTGAAAAATGTGTGCGCAACAATTTAGACCACACTAACCTTATCTGGTACGTAGAGGCCTGCCATTATGTAATCTTAAAGAACATGTGAACATGAGTCTTTTAGTGTATGCTAAAATTTTGGGGTACAGTGGCTGTGGATAATCAAAATGCTCCCTTTAATCGAAACACAGGAGAGGTTTGGGGACTTAAATGATAAAGAAAAAACTGTGAGCCCTGGCTGGTGTAGCTCAGTGGATTGAGCTCGGGCCTGCGAACCAGAGGATCGTGGTTCGATTCCCAGTCAGGGCACATGCCTGGGTTGCAGGCCAGTTCCTGGCAGGGGACACACGAGAGGCAACCGTACATTGATATTTCTCTCCCTCTCCTTCTCTCCTACCCTTCCCCTCTAAAAGATAAATAAATAATAAATTTAAAAAAAAAAAAAGAAAGAAAAAACTGTGAGCTAAATTGTCTTATGGTGGAAAGTATTTTTCTTTAGCTTTATTGAGATGTAATTGACATATAATGTTTTTTAAGTTTAAGGTATAAAACATGTTGATTTGGTACACTTATATATTACAAAATAACTACTACCATACTTTTAGCTAACACATGTATCATATCACATAATTACCATTTTTTAATGGTGAGCGCATTTAAGTATTTCCCTCTTTCTCAAGGCCAAATAATGTTCCATTGTGTGTGTGTGTATGTATATATGACCCATATATATTCCATAGTCTTATGCTAATATTAATTTGAATGCAAATTAATACGAATACAATACTAATAGGAATACTTTTCAGATATAACATATCTTTGTCATTCATTCATTGTCGGACACTTAGGTTGTTTCCATATCTTGGAGACTGTGAATAATGCTGCAGTGAACATGTGGATATGTCTTTGATATTCTCTTTTCATTTCCTTTGGATATATAACTGGAATTGGGACTGCTGGGTCATATGGTAGTTCTATTTTTAATTTTTTGAGGAGCCTCCATTTTGTTTTCCATAGTTGGTGTATCAGTTTACCTTCCCACCAATAGTGCACGCAAATATTTCTTTATAACATTGCTGTTTGATATTTAAAGAAGTCTTTAGAAGTAATAAAATTATAAAACTTTAGAGAGTGGAGAAGTAATAATTGTTTGTACCTAGGAAAGATTCTAAGTTTTCAAATTATAAATCAGCTTGCCATTATACAATATATCTAAAACTTGAAAAATAATTAGTTCAATAAAATCAGAGTTGTTAACATTTTGTTAAAAAGAGGGGCAAGGGGAACGGTTTAGAGCAACAAGTATAAAGGACTCATGGACAAAAACTATGGGGGGTGGAAATGGGAGGAAGGTGGGGAGGGCTGGGGTGGTGGGCTGGGGCGGGGTAAAAGACAGAAAACTGTACAATATCAACAATTAAAAAATACTGATTTAAAAATAAAATAAAATAAAAAATGGAAAAAAAAATAAAAATAAAAAGAGGGGCAATGTTTCTGAAGGCCTTGCAGAAATCTGACTTGCGTAATTCAAATTTAGGTTTTCTAGAAAAAAAATACATGAGTTGTGTTTCAAATTTCACTCACAAAAGAAGCCTTGTGACATTGAAGTTACACATAAATTATAACAGCAGAAAATGCAGTTTCACCATATTTTATTTTATTGATCAAAAAGGTGTATCAGGTTATTATTTGTCTCTGGTTAATTGTTGCTAAGCACACAATGAGGATTAAAAACTAAACAAATCCGTTTATCCATGTAGGTCATTCGGTCAGGTAGTTGAGACTATAAATAGGCAGATTTAATGATGTCATTAATAAGAAAGAGGAGACTGTACCTTTGGAGTGTTGTGTTGATTCTCACTAAGCATATGGTCTTCAGAAAGCAAATTATTAAACCAGATGGAATAAGGAAAAAATGAAGGTGCGTAATAGAATTATTTAACACAAACTCATTATACACTCAAGAGTATAATTGTATTCCATTTTCATGTTTGGAATGATTATGCATTAATCTTTAGAATAAAATGTAGGTGAATGAGTGTGTTTTTTACAGAATCTTGAAGTTGTATAGCTATGACTTTAAAAGGAGGGTTTGGAGGCCTTTCTATCACTCTTTAACATTGTCAAAGGAAACATAACTATTCATACAAAGACAAATGTAGTGGTTAGTTCATAAACCATGTATATGGAGATGAACAACTAGAAACTCATTTTTTCTAAACCCAACTGTCTCAACCTTCCCACAGTGCTGTGGCTGGTACTGTCTCCAACCCCTCCTCTTTTTTTAAAATTTCAGTCTCTTGTCAATTATGTCAGAGAACTCTTAATTTGTGCGGAGAATCCACTGACGATTCTAATCAGTGATTGTTTGGGTAACTCGATTGCTAAAGGTTTTTACTTTTTGTATAAATGTACCTAAGTTGTGTTTTTTTTTCCAAAAAGAATGTCTCTAGAAAATAATGAAAAACTTGTTTACACAACAAAAATAAATGGATGCAGTATTAAATTGAAGACTGGTTACATTTGGGGTTTTTGAAAATTGCTCTATATGGAAGGAATCACATAAAGATGATTTTTGAATTTTCACAGTGAGTTGGAAAAGATTAGGTTGTTGGTCACAGTGAGTTGTCATTTCTTGAAATGAACTTGTATCTTATCAAATTCATGAAAATAAGCAATAGTCTGTCAAAGAGAAATGGTTAAAATAAAGGAACAGTTTTGCTTTTCAGATAAAATATAAATAATATTCTTTATCTTTTCTAGGTTTTTTGTTGTTGTTGTTGTTGTTGTTTACCCTTTTAATTTTCCTTAAGTGGTGGGAGGAGATTAAGACATTAAAGTGAGAATAACATATGAGTGCTGTTTATGACAAAAGTAGAATGTGGGGACAAGAGGCGAATGTAATGATCTTTTTGAGAGACCAGTGCAATAAATATACCCGATTGGTTCTCACTTTAGGATCAGAAAGTGAATGTGTCTGTTGTTATTGTAGCTCCTTTCTCTTGGCATTCATAACAGGACCACACCTATTATACCAGAATTCTTGTGCTAAAAAAGTTGTTTTAATGGCTTTGATATTCTAAGAGCTATTTTTGAAGAAAATCTTTGCTAAGACTTTGTGCTGCATTGAAGGCAGGTACTTGGCATGTTATGTATGGCTTTGTTTGTAGGTCCACCTATTTCCTCAGGGAAAGTTTGCATAAGTGAGACTACTGTAAATGTCTTTGTCATTTCCTTCTGGAGTTTCTTGAGAGGAAGAATTGCAAAGGGTTCTACAGTATTTGTACACTAAATTAGCTACCTTTCTATGGAACTGAAAAAAAAAGAAGGTAGTTGGGAGGGCTGGGAATAATATTTTAGGTTACCTATACCAGGCAGCTGACATGTAATTTACTTTTTAGAATGTGGGTGATTTTCTTTGTTTGAAAAGACGAACAGTGGTTTAATAGATCATGAAAGCGTGATCCTGATGAATTAGTCTTTAACAAACATGTCTAATGCTTTTCTTTTTGTGTGTGTGGTGAGTCAGTGTTTTATCTGTTGTTTCAGAGAAAATAATAGCAAATTGTATCAATCTGTTTCTCCAATTGAATTTTAAGATCTTGGTTTGTTGTTTCATCAGTGCTGGAAATTCACTGTGGGGAAAGGAAACGAAATTGGAAATAAACTACCCTGGGTTTAAAACCTACATCTGGAGTTTACTCCCTGTGACTGAGGACAAGTTAATTATCCTCTTGGGAGTTTGTTCCTTATCCTACGAAATACACATAGCAGCAGCTCCCAGGTTGTTTAAGAAATAACTGTAAGGCGTACATACCCTCCTGCGCATTGTAGCTTTTAATAAATTGTGTTATTGATGTTATTATGGGTGCTTCACCAGTGTTCATTGATTGATCAAACTAAACATACAGGAAGAACAGTGTACATGTGGGACTTTTTATGTGTAGTTGAGTGAAATTGTATAATAATAAAGTGTTAATTTTTTGAGTGCAGAAACTGTTGTATTTGTTGCTCTACCTGAATCCAGTGTAGATGTTTTAAATGCTCATTGTGTGGCCGTGTGTGGGGGAAACTCATGTTTCTTCCCCTCCTGGTGCAGTGTTCTGTCCCACATATTGTCACCTTGAACTCTACAGTTACTCTATTTAAAGAGAACTCATTTTATTCGATCAATCCTTTGACCTTTTTCACAAACAGGAATATAAAATACATTCTTATTTGCTGATGATTGGGGGAGAATATATATAAAATATATTCTCTTGGGAGAGTTGTCAAACTAACAATGTGAGCAAACATTATTAAAAGATAAATTAACCTGTTAGATTGAGGAGGAAGAGAAAATTCTTTTCATGGGGTATAGATGTTAGGAAACTTAAGGGTTGTTTTTTTTTGTTGTTTTTTTTTTTAATACATTGCTTGAAGACAACCAAGTTTTTAAATGACTGAAAAATAATTTGGTACTTGTGCTAGTTCTTGTTTCTGAGAATCAGCATCAAATGGTAAAAAGAAACTTGTCATTTCACACTAAATTTATCCAATGCCCTGTCCCAGAGTGCTTTTGAGAAATAAAAAGGATTTTTGTTTTTAATTGAGAAAACATCTGAGCACCTCTCTCTGAGAGAAAGTTTGTTTATTAACAACATTTTATTAAGTGTCTTTTTTTATGCCAAAAAATATTCTAGCTCCTTCAGGATACAGCACTAAACCAGAGTTCAAGTACTTGGACTCAGCGAGCTTCCATTCACTAATCAAAACTAATCACTAGTCTGAATTGTGAACATTTACTATAAGCCATTTGAACATTATTGTTGCTGTATGAAAAATATATTGTGAATAAACAGGAATCTCTTTTGCTTGTGTGCCTCCATGTGCTTGCAGTAAAGGAACACCTAGAAATAGTTAAGGAAACAGGAAGGCCCTCTACTCTTTCACAGAGATCTTTATCTCTTCATCAATATTCTTTGTCAATAAATATTATTTGGTTTTAAATTTTATTGTGACTTCTCAGTTCTGGTGGCACAAATAAGATTCTCTGATAGATTTTAAAAACTTTTTATTATTTTATGTATACTATGAGTGATAATAGTCATAAAAGCATTTAATTAATAGAAATGAGACAGTGCCAGATTACTCCTCCAGATAAAAGGGATTATTTCTACAGAAAAAAAATGATTGATTGATTTTGGAGAACTATACATATGTATTTATATCTCAATACTACTTAGATTATTATTCTACTGAGATAATTATTAGTATCATTCTGACATGTGATCTGATTCACACTGTGGTTTAGTTATTGTTTTGCTATTAAAATAATGCTACAAGAATAACCTTGTCTATAACTCATTTAATAGTTTTAGCTGATGTTTTGGGTGTAGCTTTCTAGTGGTAGTATTACTACTAGGGTAAAAGCATATTTTGTTAGATATTGGCAAATTTTTCTCCATAGGGAAAATTCCTCCGTTATAGCCTCCCGCCAGCAGTGCAGGAGAGAACCTGTTTTCCCTTTCTCACCAATAGAGTATGTTGTCAAACTTTGATATTTGTTTGTTTGTTTGTTTGTTTTTCCAAATCTGATAGGTAGAAAGTGTATCCCTTTGTAATACTGAGGTTTTAAAATTGTAATTACTTTGTCATCAGACATGTGACCTTTTGTGCCAGTGATGAGGAAGCTGTTCCTATAAAGGGTCCGATAGTAAATATTTTAGACTTTATGGGCCTTATAGTCTCGCTTAGCTCTGCTGTTGCTTCATGAAAGCATCCATGGATAATATGTAAACAAGTAGTGTGCCAGCATTCCAGTAGAACTTGATTTTTCAAATGAGCGACGGGCTGAATTTGGCCTGTGGAGCACGGATAGCTGACCCCTATGTTAACCATTTCCGTAAATATAGACAGTTTAAAGTGGTCACATACTTTTACCAAGCTAACTGGTAAAATTATACCAAGTATATACTTGTATAAACAAAAGTATACCAAGTTCTCATATAATAAATAGACAGTGCATTCAGCATTTTAATTAAATGAGACTGTTGAGACTCAGTATGTGTTGTGTTGAACAAAAGTCTATTGTCTCCTAATGTAATACCCTTTCCCTAGTTCTCTACTGCCCCTTCTGGTTCGCTCAGGACACTGTATATTGGCTTGTGTTTCATCCAGGTTAGAGGAGATGGTACTACAGGTTAACCTTACATTGAAAGTACTTGTTCTTCTTCGAACACAAATTTTCACTGGGCTTTTATTTTGCCCAACAGTGCTCATTTTTTTTGCCATCCTGGTAGGTGGCATTGTCGCTTGTGGCCAAGGAGCATGGCCAGGTTAGGTAGCCCTATAGGGAAAGAATAAGCCTAGGACCAGAGGGTCCCTTGAAGCTTTCTTAAACAGCTGAGCTATTTGGGCCTGGTCAGAAAATAGCTAATTTTTCACCCCAAAGAACAGAACTGAGAGCAAGTGAGCTAGCATTTAGAGCTTGTAGCAACTGTTTAAGATGGATTAGCAACCTTTCAGAAATGGCGTTCTAAGATTTGATTTATTCTGCTGCATTCCTACATTTCTTCTGGTGATAAAATGGATGGGAGACGGTGGGAACTGTGAGTCATTCCTCTCTCTCTGAGGAAAGGTGAAAAAGGCATTGTAGGCACTTGTCGCAGAGACACCCAATGTAGATTTGAAAGCCATGGGTCTGGGGTTTAAAGTGTGCTGCTCTACCCTTTCCTGTAAACAGCCTCTGAGGAGGGAATAATTGAAGGAAGTCTTGGTAGACCTCTTGGGTTTTTTAACTCTTATTGTGTTGTATATGGAGTCATGTCTAGATTGATCTTTTAAATGTTTATTTTTTCCTAACAAAGCAATCTTTAAATCAAAAGCCTCCATGCTAGTGTGTGCGTGTGATTTGCTAACATTAATTATTTTACATTGAAGCACAGGAAAGGACCTTTCATATACATTTTAAAATGTGACCCTTGTTTCTCATTGAGAATATGTTTTCCCTCTAAGCCTTTGTTTTAATAGTATAAGATTTTTCTTACATCAGTATTTTTACTTCTGTGCGTATATATCATTTATGTTATGAATAATAGTATTTGCATTTTTAAAGAATTCAAAATTGATTTTATTTGCATAAATAAATAAAATCACTTTGTCTATAAATCAGAACCTCTTTAATCAGTTATATAGTCTGTGAGTGAGGCTTTGTGTAGGTAGGACTTCTTTAGTAATTAACCATTAAATAGAACAATGCATATTAATGGCAATCATCATTATTTCTTTCTAATACCTTTGCCTTTATTTTAGTCTAGTGGTTCTCAAATTGTAATGTGCTTGATCACCAATATATATCATCTGGACCCCACATGAAGATTCTATTTAAATAGGTCCAATATAGTGGCACCCAGGCAAATTTGCATTAGAAACAAGTTCCACAGGAATTCTAATACCCATCAAACTAGCCAGAGAAAGACAAATACCATATTATCTCACTTATAGGTGAGAAACAGAGGCATGGAATTCGGAACAGACTAACAGTTTTCAGAGGGGAAGGGGTTAGGGCGACTTAATGTTCTTAGCTTTGACCTTTTCAGACATTATCAGATTGTACACACATTCTTTATTATTGTTATTATTTATTTATTTAGATTTAGAATTCCATGAAAGTTTACTACATGTGCAGATTTGTGTGACAGCACCACAGTCAGAGTAGAAAACAGTTGCATCACCACAAAGGAACTCCCTGTGTTACCCCTTACTAGTCACACCCCGCCTTCAATCCTGGCAGCCAGTGATCTGTTTTCCAGGACCGCAAGTTTGTCACTTTGGGTTTCTTACATAAATAGAACCATACAGTGTGTAATCCTTGGAGACTGGCTTTGTCTTCACTCAGCATAATGCCCTAGAGATCGTCCAAGCTGATGAGTGTATCGAGACTTCTTTGCTTTTCATTTCTGAGCAGTACTCCACTGTGTGGATGCCCTGCAGTTTGTTCATTCTTCCACTGGAGCACATTTGGGTTGTTTCACTTCAGGTCTTTGTGAAGAGGACATGTATGCATCAGTTTTGTGTGAACTACCCATTTCTCTCGTGTAACTACCCATGAATGGATCGCTGGGTCATATGGTATGTGAGTGTTTAATTTTACGATACACTGCCAAACCGTTTCCCACAGTGGCTGTACCATTTTCCATTCTCATTACACAGTCCGCACATGCCACCCAGTTTCTCTATGTGCTTGTCTGCCTTTCATGTTATCAGTAGTTTTTGATGTGGGTATGTGGTGGCTTCTCATCATAGCCTTAATTTACATTTCCCTGATGCATGATGATTTTGAACATTGTTTCATGTGCCTATTCTCCATTCTTATATCCTCAGTAAAGATTCAAATCTTTTCCCCATTTTATAACTGGATTCTTTTTGTTTTCCTTACTGCTAGGAGGGCTCTCCGTGTATTCTGGATTTAAGTCTTTGTTGGATATGTGACTTGAAAATATTTTCTCCCAGTTTGTGGCTTATCTTTTCATCTTCTTAGCAAGGACGTTTCATAGAGCAAAAGGTTTAAATTTTTTATGAAGTCCAGTTTCTCAGTATTTAAAAAAAATCTTTTATAGATTATGTCTCTGGGGTCATATCTAAGAATCTGTTACCTGATAAATCTTGGCCCCAAAGATTTTCACCTGTTTTGATCTGAACATTTTATAAATTTATGTTTTACATTTAGATCAACTTTACGTTTTAATATTTCTAAACTCAAAGACACTATTTCCAAGTAGTTCTTTTAGACCAATGTTTGACAAGATCTATAGCTTGGGAAATTAGTTTGGAAAATTAATTTCAAGGACTTTATCAGTATGCAGTGAATGTTATGCTTAAATGTCATTTACTCCAACATACACCACTCCCCAACATAGATTTAAAGCTTTAACAGAGACTAGTGACTAAATGCTGTTTAATATTTTCCAAAGTACATATTGGAGAGTAGATCATTAAGATCATGACTTAAAAGCAACTTTTGCTTTCATTTTATGGTGTGCTTTCTTTGCTGCATATATTTCAATAATTATAACACCCACATTTAATGATTTTTAGTTTTTAACCTAGTATGCTTTTTAAACTTTTTAATTTTTTTTAAAGATTTTATTTATTTATTTATTTTTGAGAGATGGGGAAGGGGAGAAAAGAGGGAGAGAAACAATGTTCAAGAGAAACTTTGATTGGTTGCCTCTCACACATCCCCAACCGGGGACCTGGCCTGCAACCCAGGCACGTGCCCTGACTGGGAATCCAACCAGCTGACCTTTCAGTTCGTAGGCCTGCGCTCAATCCACTGAGCCACACCAGCCAGGCCATTTAACCTAGTATGCTATTTTAAAAAAGGAAGAACATTTCAATTGAGAACATTTTTTAAAGACTTGATTTTTAATAGCAGTTTCAGGTTCACAGCAAAATCAAGCAGAAGGTACAGAGATTTTTCATTAATACCCTGCCCCCACACATGCACACCCTCCACCATTATCAGTATCCCCCACCAGAGCGGTACATTTGTCACAACTGATGAACGTGCACTGACACATCATAGTCACCGAAAGTTTATAGTTTGTAGTAGGAATCACTCTTTTTGTTGTATATTCTGCAGATTTGGAAAGTGTATACAGACACATATTAGTCATTATAGAACCGTATGGAGCATTCTCACTGCTCTGAGAGCATCCTCTGTGCCCCACCCATTGTTTCCTCACCTACTACCTCCAGTCCTGGCAACCACTGACCTTTTATGGTCTCCAGAGTTTTTCCCTTTTCCGGTACATCACACATTTGGACTAATACAGACAGGGTTGGACAAAAGTAGGTTTACAGTTGATCATACAGGAACTAATTCAACAATTAATAAATAATAATACAAGAATAAACTCTGTGTTTTGTGTACTCACAACTCTAAACCTACTTTTGCCCCACCCTGTATATGTGGCCTTTTTAGACTGGCTTCTCGAACTTGGTAACATGCATTTAAGTTTTCTCTTTTTCTTTTTTATGGCTTGATAGCTCACTTCTTTTTAGCACCGGAAAATGTTTTGTTGTCTTCACGTACATCTTGTTTACAACTAAGATCTTTAAAATTATATTTAGGGGTGAAATTTTCTTTACATTCATTATTTCATTGTTTCAGAGAACATAACGAGATAAAACAATCCATGCAGAAGTTTTTTTCTTAAATTTAATTACTAACCTTTTCCTTTGAATTTTTATAAGCATTTAACCTCTTGAAAAAGTGGAGATAATACCTTTATAGTTAGGCTTACACTTAATTTTTATGTCACAAAGGGAGAAGGCCAGGAAGTTTTGCAAAGTTCTCTCTCTGTGTTTTTGTTAATCAGTTTTCAAATTTTAAATTGTAGTGTAACTCAATTTTTATTGCCATTCCAGAGTAATTTTCACACACTGCTCTGACTCTCCCACATACATTGCCTGCAAGGCAACAAAAGTGAGAGGAAGCGTTCAGCAGATGATGCTGAGCCCAGTTGCCACTGACACTTAGCACTGACTGGGCAGAAGGCTGTGCACGGAGTGAATGGAGCAAGTGAGCACTGGGGTACGGTTTTAGAGTTTCAGTTTGTTTTTGAGAGAATTTGGTAATTTCTATAAATGTATATGAATTTATTAAGGTACTAACATGTCCCCAGGAGAATAATATTAGTTAGATAATTACCTGTGTAAAATACTTTCACAGCTCTTGATAAGTAGAGAAGCATTCTGTTAATTTAGATATTTTTGTAGTGTCCCTTTTAGGGTATCTTTGAAATTGTTTGGTTGGACTCACCTCATTTTTAAGTTACTGGTATCTGAGAACCTCCTAGGGTAGATATTTCTTTAATCATCTACCCAGTTTCTTTCTGTAGCACTGAGCACACAGTGGGTGCCCAATAAATGTTGTTGACTGTCTTGTGACTCACTGTTTATTTTGCTTTCAAGTCTGTTTTCTCAACTTTGTCATTTGTTTTGCTTTTTTAATCTCCTCCTTTGATATTCCCATTTTTACTGGAGGCTTTATCTTTCCTTTTGTTGATATTTGACTTTCTTAACTGTGCATAAAATAAACATTGCCTATAAGACAAGCTAAAATTATAGTGACATTTATGAGGCAGATATGAGAAATTTAATAATTTTAAATTTACAGATATATTTTTCTAGTCTATATTTTTAAAATTTATTAAACTATGTAACCTTTATTATATTTTTTCCATTACCATTTAGTCCCCATTATACCCCCCTCCCCCAGTAATCACCACTAAATGTACCCTAAAGTATACATCTTTTAAAATATACCACTAAACGTACACTAAAGTATATATTTTCAAAAAAATATATTCATGTTTATGTCTTTCTGTATATAAAATATAACTCAGTGAAAATATCAAGGGAAATTTATGTTTTTCTTGCTTTCCTAAGGGATTTTCTTCTGTGATAAAAGGAAGCCAAAAATATAATGGGGATTTGGATTGGGAAATATTATACTAAACTTTTGGACTACTTCTAAGATTTGACTTAACTAGCAACCTCCAGGCAGTGTTTCAGAGTTTACAAAGTTCTAATGAAGGTGTATCATTAACTCAAATTTAATACCTAATATGTAACTGGCACTATGCTAGCCAAGTGGTTTTCAGATTTGTCTGCACTTTGAAATCACTTGGGGAAGATTTAAAATAGCCCCACAAGCCAATTAAATCAGAATTTTAGTGAGTTGGACCTAGGCCTCAGCATTTCCTAAAACTCCTCAGGTGAGTTCACTGTGTAGCCAGGTTTGAGAATCACTGGGCCAGACAAAGAACATACTTTACCCATTTTACCTTCTCAGTAACCATGTGAGACAGAGTATATTATCTAATTTTGCAATGGAAGAAATCTTTCCAGAGAAATTAATAACTAGAAAGTACAGACTCAGATGCAAACTAAGATCTCTGACTTCTTTCCAATCTTGAACTCTATGAGTAACCTTGGTGATGAACATGTATGTAGATATTTCCCTTTTTAATTGCAAATACATACTTTTTTTGTCACCTTGTGCCTTTCTGGAATAACTTAATGTTTTCACTGGAAGATAATACTCTATGTATCTAATGATTTAGAAATTTTTGTTTTCTCCCTGCCACCTTCCACACTTACCCGCAAGAAAAAGGTCAAAGCCAAATTATGCATTTATTGTCTAAAGCACTCTGTGTGCGTGTGTGCATTTAAGTAAGATTTTTGGCTTAGAAATACTTAGATGTAAATGGCTTGGATGCAAACTAGTAGCCTATCAACTTTCATAAAATGTGATGTGTTGTTGTTTCTTCTATTGGAATAGGTATTTGGTTAAAAGACATAAGGTAGCACATTATGACTTTCTGGATATATGACAACTAAATCACAGCAAAAGCTTCATCTACCTGTGCTAACCTATCCTGGAATATCTAGTTTTTCAAAAAAATTTCTCTTATGTCCCTGGACCTCACTCTACATAATGCTAAGTTCCTAAAAGTAGTATAAAGGAAAGATTTGAGAGAGATATGACAAAAAATGAATAAGCCTAATGAAAACTGTAGTTAAATTCATTCTTTAAGAAATAATTGAGCATATTGTGAAAAAGGTAATGTAGTAAACAAAAATACAAAAAGTTACATACATGCTACCTGCCTCAAAAACACTATTCTGGCAGCTAAGGTGATGTACATTGGAAACTATGCCTGGGGTACTTCATTTCTTGCATTGTATTAGTTACTTAGCTACTTCTTTATTCTTTCTACCAAAATGTAAGTGCTAGAGGGGAAAGTCTGTGTCTTGTCTTTGGATTTACTCCACTTCATCTATACATAGTATTTTGAGTGTGATAGATCCTCATAGGTATTTACTGAACAAAAGGAACTGTACAGGTATGCTACTCACTCTAAATGTAAACAAGATACTGAATAATTTTAAAGTAGAAGGACTTCTATGTGTAAAATAAGAAATGTTCTTGAAAGAAAAGACATCCAAACAGGATTTTCACTGGAACATTATAAGAGGATATCTCCTATGTACACGTGTAATGGCATGTGCAGAGGGAGTTTTGGAGCAGAGCTGCAATGTCAGTAACCTGGAGCTGAAACTGAAGCATAGGGTTTATGTAGAACCCTACTTCTCTAGCTTGCTCGTTAAAAAGGTAAGGCTGCAATCAAGATGTCAGCTGGAACTCATGTCACTAATAGGGTGGGATCTGTGTCCAAGCTCACTCTTATGACTATTGGTACCCTTAAGTCTTCAATGGTTATTGGCTAGTCATAGGGCAGTTCATACAATGGTGGCTGGCTTCCCTTAGAGTAAGTGAATGGCATCCAAAACTGATGCCACAGTCTTTTTATAAACCAGTCTCAGAACTGATATCCCATTATCTTTGTTGCATTCTGTTCACTGAACATGAGTCACTAACTCCGGTTCACACTCAGAGGGAGGGGATTACACAAGAAGTGAGGGTCACTGGGGACTATTAGAGACTACCTATCACAGAAATATATTTTATTTAACCCAATATATTAAAAACATTATTTAATATGTAATTAATGTATAAAAATTACTTAATAGATATTTAACATTTTTTACTAAGTCTACAAAATAGAGGGTGTATTTTATACTTATAGTACATCTCAATTCAGATTCTATATTTTCATTAGAAATACTTGATCTATATTTAGATGCCATAAAATTAATAGTTGAAAAACAGATCCATATACCCTAGTTGTTACCAATATATGTGGTTTACTTGCCCTTGAGTTGGCTCTGATCCTCGCGAACCTGTGAATGAGTCATGTCCATGCTGTCCTGTCCTCAACAGCCCTGCTCAGGTCCTGTGGTCTCATGCATATGGCTTCTTTTATGGAAGCCAAGCTCCAAATATACTTAAATGTTTTTCAATAAATGAATAGACTATTAGTTTAAAATATAAAGTACTTTTTTTTTCATGGAGCGTACTACGGAGGCCTGCTAGGAATAGGCCTTCTATAACAATAAATACGTCTAGAAGGCTATGGTTCAAGGCTATTTTTGCTGGCTATAAGTGGGGTGTCCAGAACCAAAAGAAGCGCACAGCTCTTCTTGAAATAGAAAGCGTTTATGCTCAAGATGAAACAGAATTCTGTCTAGGCAAGCGATATGCTTATATGTACAGAGAAAAGAACACCACAGTGACTCCTGGTGGCAAACCGAGCAAAACCAGAGTAACCTGTGCTTCTGGAAACAGTGGCAGGGTTCCTGGTAAATTCTAGAGCACCTTTCCTGCTAAGGCCAATTGGACACAGAATCCGTGTAATGCTGTAGCCCTCAAAGATTTAAACTTACTGAAATGTAAATAAATAAAATGGATTTTTTTCTCTTGAAAAAAATGTAAAATAAAATAAAATAATAAAATAAAATAAAAATATAGTTCCTCAGTTACACTAATCATGTTGCAAGTGCTCCACAGCCACATGGCTACCATACTGGACAACAAAGTTCTAGAAGTTTGGCTGCAAAAGGAAGGAATGAAATAAAACAGTACTTGAAGGAGCATAGAGTGGAAATTAAGAGCATAGAAATCTGTGCATTTTGTGTGTCTGTCCTGGGGAGAAGGAAATAAATCTAAGATGTTAGAAACATAGGGTATAATTAATGTGGCTTTGGATTATTGGTCAGATTTGAGTGGAGGTACAGTTGGGGCAAAAAATCTGAAGTGATGAATGAGTTGTGATGGAGACCTTCTGTTCCAGGTGTTCAAATGCAAACACACTGAGTGTGAGAGAATGAAACCAGAAGCTTTTTAAAATTTTCTTTTGAGTTGTCACTCTATTCATCACTTTTTCCTAGTATGTATGCCAAGAGAGAGAAAGGCAGTTGGAAATGGAACCATTTCCTGCGAGCCTCAGAGGAGACCCTTTCCTGACCAGAGTGTTCTCAGCACAGGAAGAGCTCCCTGTGAATGGAAGTCCTCTCCATGCCATTCTTTCAACCAAATGTTATTTGTAAACTAGCTCAGCCCCTGGGCCCCACTCCAGTCCTAGAGTATCTTATTTGAGGCCTCCATTTGCAGTCTCTAAATAAAATGATTATGCAAAGTCTCTGTATGTCAGAGGTGGAAGGGGCCTGGGATCATCCAGTCCAATACCTGTATTTTGTAAAGGAGGAAACAGAGGACCAGAGAAATTAAGGGATTCATTTTCAAGGCAACACTAGTGGCCATTTAGGACACTGTCATGCTTTTTGATTCTCAATACATTGTTTCCCAAACTCCACCTGGGGAAGTAGCAGCCTCTGTCAGCGTGAGTGGGGCATTTGCACATTTGGCACCTGTATTCCTATTTAAATTCAATGAGGAATTATTTAGATTACTTTTGTTAAGGTTCTGGGAAAGGTTTGGTACCATGTTCTGTGTGCTTTGGGAAAAACTTCTTAACCCTCGTAAGCCCCAGTTAAATGGCAATGACGGCTGCCTCATGAGATTCAATGTAGGAAAAAAAGCACCTGTGCAGTGCTTAGCAGATGTTCAGTAACTGCTCACTTTTTCTCCTCTATCATCACTTGGCTTGGCACATTCATTTTTTGCTGTTGTTAGTTTATTTTGTATGAATGTTTCAGCTCCCAAAGAGATAACACAATGTAGTCGTGAAGAGGCTTTAGCATCGACAATTTAGATTTAGATCTGCCCTCCATCACTTACAGCTGATTTCCTTAACATTGCTGCGCATCAGTGTCCTCATGTGGAAAATGGAGACGGTTGCACTTACTTCACACCATGCTGTAAGGATGAGGTAGTGCATGTTAAATACTTAGGACAGTTACCAACACATTGTCAGCATTCAGGGTGTTAGCTGTCGTTTTGCTGGTAATATCATAGTAAAATAGGATAAAAGCTAATTTGTGTGCATGTGTGTCCTTATTGGAACTCGCTTTGGGGACACAAAGGCACTAGCATGTAATAAGTGTTTAGTTTGATGTGAAGAATACCTACTGCCTTTTTATTTGTACATTATGTCAGATGTACCTGAAAGATGAGTTTCATTTTTAAAAGTGAAAATGTAACACAGAATCAAGTTATTTGTTCCTCGTATGAATCATGATCTTCATGGGCACGGGAGGCTACAGCCAGGATATATGACTTCTGACCCACAGATCGGTTACGTGGCCTTGAGGAAGTTACTGAACATCTGGGCAAAGTGAAGGAGGTTTCTTTCCTTTCTACAGGTCAGTCTGTCCCAATTGTTCCCCCTAAATAGGGTGAAGATTTAGAATCTTTGAGGTCTGAATATCTTACTTATGTGGGTCTCTTTGGACTTCATATTCCTCTGACTGGTCACAAAATAGTTTATTTTACAAAAGTGTTTGATATTCACAGAGCTCACCAAGCTCTATGAATTTATGGAACTGATATAACCCTCTCATTCTCCCTCAGTTAAATCAACAATCACTTACAGAGCACCCTAATGTACCTGTGAAATTCTAGGTGCTAGCAGAGAATGAGACAGGCCAGGTCCCACATTTATGGAATCTTCATTCCAGACAAAACAGGGTTATATGAAGGGTGTGCTGGGATGGGTGGCACTTCTTTTGAGTGGCTAGAGGAAGAAATATTTGATCTGAAATCTAAATGAGCTCAAAAAGCAGACAATTTGAAGATCTGTCGTTAAAAGCATTTTGGGCAAAGGGAACAGCTGTGCACGTTCCTCAGCTGTGAAGAGACCAGGTCTATTTGAAGAAAGGAAAGAATGCCAGTGTGAATTATGCAAAGAGTTGAAATAATAATAAGAGGGGAGGTGCAGAGGTTGGCAGATGCTAGTGGTTTCTTAGACTTTAGCATACATCAGAATCACACGGAGGGTTGTGAAATGTGGATTGTAGGACTCTCCCCCAGTGTTTTTTAATTATGTAGGGCCTGAGAAGTTGCATTTTTAACACTTTCCAAGCTGCTGCTCTGAAATCACAATTTGAGAACACCAGGATAGCTTATCTGTAAGCCAAGAAAAGTAACTTAGGTTTTCTTTTCATTTTTTCCCCCATCAATTTTTAATTGTATTTTCCCGTGACCACTTATCCCCTTTATACCTCTGTCCCCAACAGTCGCCACCATGTTGTCCAGGTCCATGAGTCCTTTCTCCTTTTTGCTCAATCCCTCCATCCTCCAACCCCTCCCCTTAGCTGTCTTGTTCTCTATCTATGAGTCTGTCTCTATTTTGCTAGTTACATATTTTGTCATGTATAATGGGCTCTCACATTTTGTGCTCATTATACACGGGATTATAATACCCATTATTATACCCATTGTATGTAATCATTATACCCATTACTTATGCACATCCTTATTTTTCCCTAAAAAATTTGGGCAAAAAGTGTATATTATACATGGCAAAATATGGGTATAGTTTGTTCATTAGAGTCCATATATGAGTGAAATCATATGGTATTTGTCTTTCTCTGACTGGCTTATTTCCCTTAGCAAAATATTCTCCAGGTCTATCCGTACTGCTGTAAAGGGTAAAATTTTCTTCTTTTTTATGGCCAAATAGTATTCCACTGTGTAAACATCCCATAGTTGTTTTATCCACTCATTACTGATAGACATTTGGGCTGCTTCCATATCTTGACCTTTCTAAATAACGCTGCAATGAACCTAGTGTGCTTATGTTCTTTCACAAGTGTTTTTGGTTTCTTTATATATACTCCCAGAAGTGGAATCGCTGGGTCAAAAGGCAGTTCCACTTTTAATTTTTTTGAGTTATCTCCATACTCCTTTACACAGTGGCTAGCCCAGTCCACATTCCCATCAACAGTGCAAAAGCATTCTCCTTTCTCCACATCCTCACCAGCACTCATTTGTTGATTCACTGATGATAGCCATTCTCACTGGTGTGATATCTGATTGTGGTTTTAATTTGCATTTCTCTGGTGATTAGTGATGTTGAGCATCTTTTCATATCTATTGGAAAAGTGTCTATTCAGGTTCTTTGCCTATTTTTTAATTGGATTGTTAGTTTTTTTGGTGTTGAGTTTTATAAGTTCTTTATACTTTATTGGATGCATTGGCAAATATGGTCTCCTATTCTGTGTGTTGTCTTTTTATTTTGTTGATGGGTTCCTTTGCTGTGGAAAAACTTTTTAGTGTGATGTAGTCCAATTTGTTTATTTTTTCTTTTGTTTCTTTTGCCTGAGAAAATATATCAGGTAAAACATTGCTACAAGCATTATCTGAGATTTTACTGCCTATATTTTCTTCCAGGATTTTTATGGTTTTGGATCTAGTATATATGTCTTTAATCCATTTTGAATTTATTCTTGCATGTGGTGTAAGAAGGTGGTCTAGTTTCATCTCTTTTCATGTGTCTGTTCCATTTTTCCAAGACCATTTATTGAATATCTTTAGCACATTGTATGTGCTTGCTTCCCTTGTCAAATATTAATTGACTATAAAGGTATGGGTTTATTTCTGGGCTCTCTATTCTGTCCCATTGATCTATGTGTCTGTATCTATGCCAGTACCATACTGTTTTGATTAATATGGTCTTATAGTTTGGTATTAGGTAGCATGATTCCTCCAACTTCATTCTTCTTTCTCAGGAGAACTATTGTTATGTAGGGCCTTTTGTGGCTCCATATAAATGTTTGAAATATTTGTTCTAGTTCTGTGAAATATGTCATTGGAATCTTGATAGGAATTGTATTGAATCTATAGTTTGCTTTGGGTAGCGTGGACATTTAAATGATGTTAATTCTTTCTATCCATGAACATGGTATAAGCTTCCATTTATTTGTATCTTCTACAGCATCTTAAAATTTTCTGAGTGCAGGCCTTTTATATCCTTAGTTAGACTTATTCCTAGGTATTTTGTCCTTTTTGAAGTAATTGCGAATGGGATTGTTTTCTTAATTTCCCTTTCTGTTCATTATTGGCATATAAAAATGGAACTGATTTCTGGATATTAATTTTGTATCCTGCTACTTCATTGAATTCATTTATTCTAGTAGTTTCTTGGTAGAATCATGAAGGTTCTCTGTGTACAGTATCATGTCATCTGCAAATAAAGACAGTTTTACTTCTTCCTTTCCAATTTGGATGCCTTTTATTTCTAGTTCTTATCTGATTGCTGTGGCTAGGATGCCCAGTACTCTGTTGAATAAGAGTGGTGAAAGTGGATGTCCCTGTATTGGTCACTGTCTTAAGGGAAACACTTGTAGTTTCTGCCCATTGAGTATGATACTGGCAGTGGGTTTGTCATATATGGGCTTTATTATGTTTCAGTATGTTCTGTCTAATCCTCCTTTGCTGAGAGTTTTGATTACAAATGAGCATTGGATTTTATCAAATCCTTTTTCTTTATCTATTGATAGGATTGTGTGGTTTATAGCCTTCATTTTGTTTGTGGTGTATCACATTTATTGATTTGTGAATGTTGTACTAACCTTGCATTCTTGGAATAATTCCCACTTGATCATGGTATATAATCTTTTTGATGTACCATTGCATTCGGTTTGCTAATATTTTGTTGAGGATTTTAGTATCTATGTTCATCAGGAATATTAACCTCTAATTTTCTTTCTTTAGAATATCTTTATCTAGTTTTGGAATTAGGATAATGCTGGCCTTGTAAACTGAGTTTGGGAGTCTTCCCTCCACTTGAATTTTTTGAAATAGTTTGAAAAGAGGTACTAGTTCTTTTCAGAATATTTGGTCAAATTCACCTGATGGAGCCATCTGGTCCAGGGCTTCTGTTTGTTGGGAGTTTTTTGATTCCTGCTTCAATTTCACTAGGGGTATACTGTCTATTCAGATTCTCTGATTCCTCCTGATTTAGTTTTGGAAGAGTTTATGTTTCCAGCACTTTATTCATTTCCTCCAGGTTGTCCAATTTGTTGGCATGTAGTTCATAATATTTTCTTACATTCTTTTGTATTTCTTTGGTGTCACTTTTTATTTCTCCTCTTTCATTTCTGATTTTATTTATTTGAGCCCTCTCTCCTTTTCTCTTGATGAGTCTGGTTAAAGGTTTGTCAATCTCAATCTTTTCGAAGAACCAGCTTGTGGATTCATTGATTTTTTTTTTTTTTGGTATCATTTTTTAGACACTATTTCATTTATTTTTGCTCTGATCTTTATTATTTCCTTCATTCTACTCATTTGGGGGTTTGTTTGTTATTCTGTTTCAAGTTCCTTTAAGTGTAAAGTTAGGTTATTAGATTTTCCCTCCTAGCACTTCTTTTCCAGTGTCCCACAGATTTTGGATTGTTGTGTTTTCATTGTCATTTGTTTCAAGGTATCTGTTGATTTCTTTCTTGATCTTGTTGTTGACTCAATCATTGTTTAATAACATGTTATTTAGCTTCCATGTCTTTGTGTATTTTTTTTCAGTTTTCTTCTTGTGATTCATTTCTAGTTTCACAGCAGTTTAGTCAGAGAAGATGGGTGATATGATTTCAGTGTTCTTAAATTTAGTAAGACTTGTTTTGTGTCCTAACATGTGGTCTATCCTAGAAAACACTCCATGTGCACTTGAAAAGTATGTATATTCTGCTGCTTTGGGGTGAAATGCTCTGAAGACATCTATTAAATTCATTTGATCTAGGGTGTTATTTGGTTAGCTGCCTTGTTGTTGATTTTTTGTCTGGCAGATCTATCCACTGAAGTCAACGGGGCCTCAAATTCCTTTGTTATAGTCATTCCTCAGTACTTGTCGGCTTCAGAACTTATCAGGCCTTGTTGTACTCATCACATTTTGATGAGAAAAAATATTTAAGCACTTGGCACTTGCTTGGGACTCACACTTCCTAGAATTTGTATGAGTAGCAGCAGTACCCATAAGAGAAAATGCTTTGTCACTCATGGCTTGCTTGCTGTGCATTGGTTTCAGCACATGTCACATGTTCTGAAATGAATTAACACAGAGCACTGAGGTACCACTGCATTTCTGCTGATCCCTCCCTCTATGTCCATCTGATTTGCTTCACATATTTGGGTGCTCCTATGTTGCATGCATAAATATTTTCTAGGGTTATATCCTCATGTTGGATTGTTCCCTTTATCATTATGCAGTGTCCTTATTTGTCTCTGACTATAGCTTTTATTTTCTTTTTTAAATAATTTTTCTTTTTTAAATATTTTATTAATTTTTAGAGAAGGGGGAAGGGAGGGAGAAAGAGAGAGAAACATTGATGTGTGAGAGAAACATCAATTGGCTGCCTCCCATTCACCCGCTGCTAGGGATGAAGCTAGCAACCAGGCATGTGCCCCCAAACCAGTGACCCTTTGATTTGCAGGCTGGTGCTCAAGCCACTGAGCCATCTTAGCCAGGGCTCTATAGCCTTGACTTTAAAGTTACTTCATTGGATGTAATGTTGGTATCCAAGCTTTTCCCCCCATTCTATTTGCATGAAATATCTTTTTCCATCTCTTTGTTTTTATTCTGGGTGTATCTTTGGATCTGTGGTGAATCTTTTGGAGGCAACATGTATATACGTCTTATTTCTTATACATCCAGTTACCCTGTGTCCTTTGGTTGGTGCATTTAAGCCATTTACATTTAAGAAATTTTAAGTGATAGCCTTGCTGGGTAAAGTAGTCTTGGTTGTAGATTCTTCCTTTTCATCACCTTGAATATTTCCTGCCACTCCCTTCTGGACTGAAATGTTTCTTTTGAGAAATCAGATAACAGTCTTATTGGAGCTCCCTTATAGGTAACTGTTTTACTCTTGTAGCTTTTAGGATTCTGTCCTTGTCTTTAAGTTTTGCCATTTTAATTATGATGTGTCTTGATATAGGTCTCTTTGAGTCTATCTTGTTTGCAACTCTCTGTGCTTCCTGGACGTGTGTGTCTTTTTCTTTCACCAGAGTAGGAAAGTTTTTGGTCATTATTTCTTCAAATAGGTTTTCTATCCCTTGCTTACTCTCTTCTGCTTATGGTATTCCCATATTGTGAGTGTTGTTACATTTTATGTTGTCTCAAAGATTTCTTAAGCTCTCTTCTTTTTTCTTTTAAATTCACCCCCCCCTTTTTTTTTCTGTTCTGCTTGAATGTTTTTTTCTACTTTGTCTTCCAAATTGCTGATTTGATCCTCAGATTCATCTTACCTACTGTTTATTCCTTCTAGTGTGTTATTTATGTCATATGTTTCACTCTTTATTTCTGACTGCTCCTTTTTTATGGTTTATATGTCTTTTTTCATGGTGTTGAGTATCCTTATAATCATTACTGTAAACTCTATGTCTGATAAATTGCTTGCCTTCATTTCATTTCGTTCTTCTTCTCAAGTATTCTCTCGCTCTTTCATTTGGAGCCTGTGTCTGTCATCCATTTTGGCTGCTTCTTTGTATTTGTTTCTATGTATTAGGTAGATGTGCAAAGATTCTGGTGTAGACCTATGTTGGATGCTGCCTGTGACCGCCCCTGGGCAACCTGCTTGTGTCTATCATCAATGCACAGCTGTGGCTCCCTCTTGTGGGCCTGGGTGTGTGCAGAAAGAACCAGGCTATGCCCTAAGTCCAGGTTTTACCAGCTCTGGGCCCAGGAGAGGGTTAGCTTATACCTCAGAGTTCCCAGAGCACCCAGAGATCTGCCTTTGCTATTAGACTTAATTGCTGAGATAGCCTCCAGCTGTATTCTTCAGCAGCCCAGTTTTAGCTGCACAGGGTGGGGACAGGGATTCATGTGGGCCGGTTATTGTTTCACCTCAGGCTGATGCCACTTGGAGGGGAGTGCTGTGCCCCAGAAAGACGGCTTCTGCAGTGTGGAGAATAACTCAGCATAGAGATCCTGGTTGCTATTCCTTCAGCTCTCTTCCCAGAGCCAGACTCTCCTTAAGCATCTCTATTCCACTCTGCCCTCCATTTGCGGGAACCCAGGGTAAGTGACTGCAAACAAAATTTTGCGCTTGGCCCTTTAACAGGCTCTCTGTGTTTCAAACCATCTCTCCCTGACTGAGAGAACCCCTGCTGCTTTTCACAGTGGGTGTTATTTGGGTTAGTTTCCTGATTCTGGTGCTCTAGGCTGGGGAGCTCAGCTTGGGGTTTAGACCTCACAATTCTCAGGGGAAACCTCCCACCCAGCTGTTGAAATATCCCTCTGGAACTTCCACTGCTGCCTCTGGGAGCCCAGTCAGTCTTCTTATGCCTCCACACTTCCTACCAGTCTCATGGTGATGTGGTTCCTTCTGTAAGTCTTTGGTTATAAGGCTTCTCTCCAGCTAGTCTTCAATTGGTTATTCAGGATGGGTTTTCTTTAATTTAGTTGTAATTCCAGATTGGTCCTAAGAGGATGTTAGTGCTTCCACTTACTTCTCCACCATCTTGGGTCTGTGGGTTTTATTTTGAATGCACTGGGAGGCCAGTGAAGGATCAGAGATGTGATGTGATCTGGTTTACATGTTTAAAAGATCACTCTAACTGCTACAGGAAGGACCAGTCAGGAAGCTGTTGGATCAGTCTAAGCTGGGAATGATGTCTTAGTTGGCAGGGCAATAGTAGAGGAGCTGGTGAAACGTACACTGAATGGGGATATGTATTAGAGTTAAGAGTTCACAGGGCTTGATAGTGTATTGGAACTAGGAGATAGGGACAAAGAGGAATCAAAATACGCCTAAGATGTTTGCTTGAGTTAAGGAGTATTGTGTCATTAGGGGAGATCAGAAGGTTCCTAGGGGAGGTTTGGATGTGAATAGGCATTGAGAGTAGAGAGGAAAATCAAGAGTTTTGGATATATAATACCTATGGGACATCCGTATAGAGATGACCATGAGATATTGGGCATGTAAGTCAGAACTCAGTAAGTAGTAGGTCAGGGTTGGAGATACAAATTTGAGAATCATCAACTTGTAGGTGGTATTTAAAGCCATGGTGTTTGAAGAGATCACCTGGGGGTGATGGTCCTAGAAAGAGAAGAGAAAGGAACAGGCAAGGATATGAGGTCATGGGAGACTGGAGAGTGAAGTAAAGAAGGAAGAAACTGTGTTGTCACACAAAGGAGAGGCAAGAGAATTTCAAGCAGAGGGATTGGGCAGCTGTTAAATGTGTCCTTACTAGAATTTAGGAATTTACTTAAACGTGACCAAGATTAGATAGATAATTGTCAATTAGATTTGAACACCCATAGGTGATTGGATACCTGGATAAGAGAAATGTTTTTTAAGAGTCATATAAGGAGGGGAGGGAAATGAAGACACATCTGTAATAATGTTAATAATAAAAACAAACAAATAAACAAAACAGAAAGAGTTATATAGTGCCTTGGGTCTCTCCTTGTTGCCTTTTGTTATTGCTTGTCTTTTAAAGTCACTTGATATGTTCACCCTAGTTTAACTTTTAGGCTCATCAAAAAATGGCACCTTCTTTGGTTCTTAATTGTGTTCACTCAAGCACGTAAAACAGTGTTATGTCCACCATAAAAATACATTTTTGTTTAATAATTTTTTTTCTTGTTTCATTAAACTCAGAGAGAGAAACCCTGAGAAACTGTTCTGAGAAGTTGCTCTTTGCAGTTGAAATGCACAGGTTAGGGGCCGTCAGAATACGGCCAGTTACTTTGGAGAACTGCCTCATCAGCAGTTATCGCAAGGAATCTTCTATTTGAGAGTCCTCTATCTATTCTGAGAAAAGGTGGCTGTTAAATTTCTTTTTGGTCATTAAAATGCAATGCTTAAAATATGCATTGTTTTAAGATATATAATTCCATTCTTATACTTTGTCTTTGATGTTGAAGCTGTATTTTTGTGCAGTACTTCTCTGAGTGAATCTGTAAGAATACTGTGTAAATATAGCAAATAGATGAAGTCCCATTGGGCTGTAGTAGCTTATTAAGGATGGACGTATACCTCATACGATTCGAAGCTTTATTTCAAACTAAGAAGAGATATGGGAGTAGATTTCTGTTACTTTATTCCCCCTTTTTCTGTATTTTAAGATGTTAATATTGACAGGGATGGAGTAATGATTAGCATGGACAAATAATTTTGAAGTGCTTTGTAAATCAAATGATAAAAAAACTAATCAGTGCCCTGGCTGGTGTAGCTCAGTGGATTGAACGCGGGCCTGTGAACCAAAGGATCGCGGTTCGATTCCCAGTCAGGGCACATGCCTGGGTTGCAGGCCAGTTCCCAGCATGGGACACATAAGAGGCAACCATACATTGATATTTCTCTCCTTCTCCCTCTCTCCTACCCTTCCCCTCTAAAGATAAATAAATAAATAAATAAATAAATATTTTAAAAAAAAAACAAAAAACTAATCAGTAGTAACAGCAGGATACCAATTGAATTCTGTATTAAAATTAGGTTTTGATATTTTAAATGTATTATTGTGTAATGTGAAATTGTACTTTAATTTTGGTTATGAAAATGGAATGGAACGCTGAGATAATTTTAATGGACAAAGCATTGATTTACTTACACTATAATGTACTGTGGCCGGTTATTTTTAAGGCTTGATTAATGGATTTTCCATCTGACCGAGAAGTTTTCAGTCTCAAATATCTTGCAGTAGAACCTCCTCTGCACCCACCCTTGTGTGAAATTTGCTGTTGTTTACTGTTAAGATAGGTGCCCCTGAGGAGCAGCGGCTGAGAGTCAAACTAGGCCACTGGTGACGAAGAGTTTATGTGAAAATCCCTTGGGTGAGAGAACTGGGTTTTGTTTAAAAGGGGTGCAGGGACTTCAATGGCAGTTTCTGAGATTTTAAAATATTAATGAAAACTAGTAAGCTGTAGTTGTTATTGCATGTTGATGTGTTACTTTTTTTTTTTTCGGGCTGAACAAGTATTTCTGACATATTACGTTGGTTATAACCTCTGGTTATTTTCACTATATCTTTGAATTTGGGTGACATTTAGTTTAATTTTGTTATTGCTCCAAAGAATCTCAACAAAAAAAATTAAGAAGATTGGGAGGGACGTGAGTAGTAAGAACATTGGGAGAAATGTGAGTAGGTCAAAGGTATGTTTAAATCTTTGCTGGTGAGTAAAATGTCAAATAAATTAGCATAGTCTTAAAGCTATTTCAGATTCAGGTCAAATGCAGGCCTCCCTACCTGGTATTCTTTTCACTAGTCTATTACTATCTAGTCAGCAAACTTTAACTAGAAAAACCCATTCCTGATTTTCATATAAATGGATCACAACTGGGAACCAACAATAATTGATCCTACAGGGCTCTACTTGTCTATATTCTACTTTTCTTTCAAGAACTGAGTCACACATTTCTTCTCTTTGAAGTATACCCTGATACCTGCCTCCACACCCCCACGGAGCTAGTTTCAGCTTGTTCTCATTGCTCTGAATGTTCAAGATTACCCATTCTTTGCTTTGTATTCATTATTTAATTAACTTCACAGTACATATTCCCTGTGGGCTTTCTAGTTCATTGTGGAAGGCTCTCCGTCTGATTCGCATATGCTTTCCAGTTTTCAGGACCAAAGGTAACAAATACTTTATTATTTAAAGCAATACTACGGAACATTAAGATGTTCTTAATAGAAGTTCTATGTAAATAATATTTCAGCTAGTGCTTTGTTCTTTTTTTTTTTAAGTAGGCTTATCTTTAGTAATTGGAGATGGGTTTTCATCGCAGACTCAAAGAACCTTAGGAAATAAGATAGCCCCACATACTGAGAACATTAAAACGGTGACTCAGAGGAGTTCACTGCAGTGTGCAGTAGACAGGGAGGACATCCAAGAAATTGTGACTCAATCTCTTGAAGATGAGGAGGGCATTCAAATGGAGACCAGGATGAGCAATACTTGGAGATGGGAAAGTGCCTGGAATGATGGAGGTAGGCCGTAGGCAGGTCATGGTGGCAGCAGGAGGTACTTGTCAGAGCGTCCTTCACTGCCACTCCTTTTGAAAGCCAAGTGCACTGTGGCAAAGTTGTTCCTGATGTTTTACTTCCCACCTGTGGCAGTTGAGCTTCTTTTCTGGCCTTATGAAACTCCTTTGAAGCAAAAATTTAGTTATCCATTTCTAATAAATCCGGTATGTGTTTTTTTTATTACCTGTCCTTAAAAAAATAAAATACAATCAATTAAAAAAAATTCAACAGGGGTAATTCTGATATAAAATTCATTTTTTTCCTTGATGGTAAGCACTGTTTTCCTTTTCAATTATATACCTAAGTACATCATCTTTTGTGGGAAATATTCACTGAATTCTTTCATTCAGTAAACATGAGTGCCTACTATGTGGCAGGCATTGCTACAAGATTCTATACGTTTGTCAAGTATCACAGGACAGTGGCGATAAGCCCCTGTTCTCACGGAATTTATTACTCTAATGGAAGGAGATATGATAAATGAGGATGTTTGTTGCCGATAAGCCCTAAGGCAAAAAGTAAAGCAGATAAACAGAGGTGTTATCTTAAGGTGGGAGAAGACCGACAGGTGGTTCTGAATCAGGAATGCTGTAGGTGTTTTCAAGGAAAAGGGTGGAGTCCCAAGATTGGAGTGCAAGGAGCCTAGGGAAAAAGTGGGAGAGAGAACACCTGAGAGGCCAGAGGTCAAGGACACACTGGATTCTGGATGTTGTTTCGGGTGAGGTTTGAACACTTTGGAGGGTGTGAGAAAAGCAGTGATCTGACTTAAATTTAAAAAGGATCACTCCAGTTGCTAGGCTGGGACATTGAAGACAGAATTTTATGTGACAACTCTGGGAGCAGGGAGACCAGTTAGCAGCTTGAACAGAGGTGTTTGGTGAACAAGGCTGTTGGTGGACTCTGGATCTCTTTATGACACAGGACAGAGCTGTCAGAATTTATTGATGGATTGTGTTGTATGTGTAAGAAAGAGGCATTTTTTGGCCCAAGCAACTGAAAGGATTGTAATTTACTGAGATGGGAAGACTTGGAGAGGAAAAGATTTGGTTTGGAGAAGCTGAGGAGAGGAATTGGAAGTTAAATTGAGTTAGTCATCCAAGTCCAGCTGTCAGGTCCATGCTGGATTTACACATCTGAAGTGGAAGAGAAAGAGCGAAGCTGAATAGTTGGTATTTCAGATTTCCTTCATGTAGATTTTATAAAATGTGTGTTATATTTATTGCAACAATTTAAAGCATTTCATTTTGTTTCTATTGTAAAAGAAGCTAGTTTTATTTTTATTATACTTTCTGACTTGCTTTTGCTCGTGTTTACATAGCTTATGGACTTTAGCATGTTAACTTTGTACCAAGCCTCCTTACTGAATTCTCTTATTTATAAAACCATTTTAGTTGATTCAGTGATATCTCCTCTCCTTTGACTTCTCTAGAATTTTACCAAACTGTTCAATTTTAAGAAGTATCACTTTTTCTAGTGGCTCCATTTGCTTTCTTCTTTCCTCTGCCTGAAATATCAATTATTTCTTATCTTTTCCTGTGAGTTTCTATTCATTCCCCAAAGCCCAACTCATGATCACATCTGTAAAACATTTCTGGATTCTTGAGAAAGTTTCTCTTCCTATGAGCTTTAGCTGTACCATCTGCATATGGGTATTAGAGCAATCATCAAACTTTTTTGTATAATTGTGTATATATCTGTCAGTCTTTTGGGGGCACAAACCCTGTAGGGATGGGATCTGTGTCAGATCATCTTTACATTCCCAGTGTTTAGCTTAATCTGCCACATGATCTTCTGTTGCAGGAAAAATGTTTATTGAATACAATGAGCGGTCAATTTCTGTAGATTAAAAATGTTTTGAACTTGGTTAAAGGTTTTTCATATAGATTTTATGAACTTGTTATATTTATTGTAACACTTTTAAATATTTATCTTTGTCACTATTGTAAGAGAAACCTTTTCTAAATTTAAATACACAGGGCCCAGCACAAATAACACCCCCTTTTTATTACAAAATCATAAGCATGCAATTCTGTAACGTAACAACATCACATTTAAGCACACCATATGACATTTTAGGTGAAATGCTCAAATTCAAACTATGAGTTATTTACATCTATACCATTACCCCATCAACCACACTCAAGCATGTGTTACTTCTGGCAGACTCTGTGTCTTTACAATTATCCTCCTAAAATTAAAGGCCTATTATTTTAGGAAACTAATATAAATATAGGAACATTGCTATTGTTTTTTTCTAAAGGTGGTTGGATTTGTGAGACCTTAAATTTCAAAACTACTAAAGAGCTGGATGTTAAAGTTATTACTCATTTGATTTTTATTTTTGCCTAGAAAATGGGGAGAGGGAGGAATTAAATTTTATATTTAAATTTTATATTCTGACTTGAAAGCAGTAGTATGTGTTCTTGCAAAAGCAATCAGCCTTTACAAAGGTAACATTTTCAAAAGCTCTAACTTGCAGTACTCATATATCATTACTTGTAGTTATTTTATATTTTTTCATATTTCATTTTTTTCAACCCATCAAATCAATGAATTAGCCCATGTGCATTTTTCCATGATGTCTGCTACCTATTTCTGTTATAAATCTATTGAGGGGTTGTCCTAGTAAGTGACACTGAAATATATTTGCTTAAAAAATCATTTGTAACATTTTTCATTGAAACAGAAATATATCAAATAACCAATTACAGTTTATTGTTCATTGCTAAGTGCATTGGGAAATATAATATGCTTCTTTCTTTTAAGGAGTTATAAATGCATGCCGAGAGATGAAACTTGTACTCAGAAAAAAAAAAAAGTTATGTTTATGGATTCTGTTGTACGTGTTGTATATGGAGAGACTGTGTAAGGAGTGGCGGGGGAGGGGTAGTTCCAGCTAGACATTGAAGGGTAGGTCGGGTTTACATGGATGGAGAGGTAGAAGACACTGGAATGGGAACAAATAGAATGAAAGGCACAGAGGTGAGAGCTGTTACGGAGTATGGGAAAGAGATACTTATCTCCATAATTTATCTCATCAAAGAAAACGTTATACTTTTGCTTTGCTATAGTGAGCACACATTAATTAAACTCAATAGACGCAAATATCAGATCACTTTGTTATCATATTTCTTTTATTACCAAGTAATGAAGGCATATTGTTGAAAACAAACAAAAAAGTATGCTGATAAAAAGGGCAAAAAATAATTCCTTGATTTCATTGTTCATTTTTTGTCTTTTGTTTTTATTTTAGAAGAAAATTGAAAGCCAAGGCACCACTTCCTCCAGCTGATACCAGAAACCTTGATGCCTCTTCAGTGGATGATTCTGTAGAATCCTCTGCTTTCATCATGGAACAGAAAGAAAGCATGATAGACAAAGACATCGAGCTCTCAGTAGTTCTACCTGGGGATATTATCAGATCTACAACTGTTCATGGAAGGTATGATGGAGCAAATGAAATACCATGACTTCCTTCCTGCTGTCACTGAAACCCTCTGTTGTATATTTTTAAATTTATTTTCTTCAACAAAATACTTATTCATCACTCAGTTTGGTTATCAATTAAAAAAATAAATGCTAAAAGTTATTAAAATTTTCTGACAATGTTTGAATATCAATACTATGGATTCCACTGTCCCAGACAAGTAACTTTTAAAATTTAGAACTATTTTATATTTGTTAGTCATTTAATACGTTTTTTTAAAAAATAACCTTTCCCAGAGGGGCAGTCATCAATTCTGTTGCCATTGTAAGTCAAACTCAGAAAAGCAGGCCAGTGACCTATAAGAAAACCCTTTCTTTTTCTCCCCAAATTACTCTTTTTCTTTTAAGATTTTTCCCTGAATTTGATTTTGCTGAAGTTACAAACTACTCTTAAAATGTAATGCTCTCATATGTATCAAAACAGATAAATTTATCTGTGAAGCAGGCAGGATTTTTTACACCACTAAATGATTTAATTAATTTACTAAAAATGTGGATAAGTTTACTAGGCATGTAAAATTAAACTTTAACACAACAAAAAGTGAAGTTGTGATTTAGGAGAGTGATTTTTTCATACCTACATAAAAACTGGAAAAATGGAATAAAACCAAATGTAATTTTCCACTTCATTTTCAAGTGGAAACTTACATGAGTTTTGTGCTTGGTCTGGCTCCATGTTTTCACCTTCAACTACCCGTTTGTTATCAGGAATCCTGCTTTAGAAATTTAAGCTGTTTTGACCTTTGTATAGTGTGTGTGTGTGTGTGTGTGTGTGTGTGTGTGTGTGTGTAAACCAAAAGAGTAAATAAGTAACATGTTGGGTAATGCATTCTGACAAGGTGGTTTTATCTAGGAGAACTCATTAAATATAAACTTAATCTTAAAATTTATAAAGATTGTAACTTTACAAATTATTGAAAATACATGAACATAGGAAAGTTCAGCATTTCGCAAACAATCCTTAACACTAGCAATACTTAGTGTTGTATATTAACTTCTCATTAAATGTAAGTTGCATTTTGCCATTTAGTTTGTATTAAAAATAGTTTGGGAAGTCACACACTGAACCATAATTGGGGGCTGAGAAACCTGTGACTGTCCTGGGTGAGTTTCGACCTCAGATACAGGTAATCACCTGGGTTGTGCCTCTTCTGGGTAAGGAAGGAATCTTGTAAGTTAGAGACAAAGGCCATTATCTTCAGTCCTTGAAATAATACCACTGCCCTGGTTTTAAGATAATGACGATGGATATGGCTGGGGGGTAGTAGAGGCAATTCCTCTTTTTTTTTTCTTCCCCAATTCAAAGTACGTTAAAAAAAATTGTCAACGTGTTTCTTAGCTCTTCACTGACGCTGACAGGTAGCAATATTTTCATTATCAGTATTCCAAAATTTCTTTTTGGATGCGCCGCTTGTGAGTTCAGAGCCCTGTTCTCTGCCATCAGCATGCTGCATTCTTTAGATTTCTTTTTTTTTTTTTAACTTCAGTGATGTCAGCATCAGAATCAAGGTTTTCTTCTCTATCCTGTCTACCATCGTAATTATTGTAGAGTTTCTCATGTTACCCCAGGCTAACTTCTCTTCTGTTCCTTGAACTCTGGGAACCTGCATCAGTAGTCTCCTCCTCCTGTCCCGCCACTGACATTCAAGTGTCCTCCTTTGAACACAGCACATCTAGTTTATCCACTTTATCCTTCTTAGTTGGATTTGCTCTTCTTTCTCCTCATTAGGTCTAATTTATGACTGCTTTCAAGTTGCCGCATTTTTCTCCTTCTTTCACTTGGACTCTGCATTAATCATTCCCAGGGCATTTGTGCTTACAAGGACCCTAGATTTTCCTCACCCTCTTCACCTTCCAGCATGTTTGCCTCCCGGGGCCCTAGACCTGAATAACTCCCATCAATCAGCTCTTTGTTTCTGGGCTGCCAGATCTTGTTGAATTGCCTCAGTTTTCTTATCTAAAAATGTTTTATAACCGAATTGTTGTTAGGATTAAATGAAATACTATCAGTGCCTGGCACATGCTGGCATCTTTCACTTTCTATTGAGAACTTCTTTCTTTAACCCTGAGTTCTCTCTATTTACTCTCCACCCTCAGGTTAAGCTAAAATACCACTCTGTTGGTGGCACTATGTTTGATTATAAAAACCAAAAACCAAAAAAAACCACACAACCCCAAAACAAAACCCCACAGGGACAGCAATTCAGTACCGAATTAAGAAAGTCCAAACTACCAAGCCTGGATCCTGGGACACTTCATTTTCTTCTCCGAAATTAAATAGGCTTTTCCCTTTTGAATATCTTGAACTTCAGCCTCATGACTTTTTAGTTCTACAGACACTCTACTTTTTCCACCTCCACATATTTATGAAAGTCTTTCCATGTGGAATACCCTACCATCCACATTTGCTCCAGTTAGTTTATATAGCTCAAATGACACTTTTATATAAAGGGTCCCTGATGTCCCTGGAATGAAATGTTGCCTATGACTTCCACACTTTTTTGACACTTTACAGTATTGATGGTTATCATATATTGTCCTACGCTATAATTTATATGTATGTCATGTCTTCTGGAATAGACTGTGAGATCCATGTGGCATCATTACCTTTCTGCATATTTGTGCAATGTAATTGACATTTAATAAATTCACTATAATGAATATTGTTTCCCTAATCCTTTATCCGTAGATAGGTAGCAACTTAAATGTTGTGCTTTGAAGAGATATTTAGATATGTCCTAGCTGCTTTCTCAGGATATTCTAAACAAAGATATTTTCTCCAGGTAGAGAGCAAGCAAAGATTACCCCAAATGAGAATGCCCCAAATTCTGATTGTTTTTTTAATTTTATTTAGGGTTAATTTTTTTTTTCTGAGAATAGAATTTGTTTTGTGTCAGTGTTTTATAAAAATATTTTTATTTTTAAGTTACAGTTTATATACAATGTTCTGTTTCTTTCAGGCATGCAACCTTGTAATTAGACATTTATGTGCCATCCTTGCCCAGGGACTGTGCTGCCAAAGCAAGCGTCACGTCAGTGTTTTTATGAAGCCGTTTGATTTAGGGACTTTGTTCCTAGTAGTTCCATAATTCAGGAATGACTCAACTTGCAAACATGATGGCTAAATTTTTAATGTTGTTTATGATTAAAAATGGTTGCATAGTTTCCAGTATCCTAGAAGTTTGACTCTGGATTTCATAGGAGTGATTCTAGATGTTTTAGAGTGCAGTTTAGGATATCTTAAGATTATGATTTGTGGTATCTTTCATGTTGCAGCTACTCCTAGCCCATTAAAAAAAAAACCTTCAATGTTTAATGATGACAACCAAAATGTTCAAATAGATAAATATATTCTATTTCTGAAAAATGTTAGCTATCAAATATGCAGCCCCATGACATAGATTGTAATTTAAATTTCTGCATGGCTTTTTCACTGTAAACAGAAGATTTAATAGTATGATACAAGAGTAATGAGGGGAGGGGACTAGAGAAGAGTGATTTTATTTTATTTATGTTTTATATATTTATTTTTAGAGAAAGAGGAAAGGAGGGAGAAAGAGAGGAAGAGAAGCATTGATAAGAGCAGAAACATCAATCAGCTACCTCTCACATGCCCCCAACCAGGGACCTGGCTTGCAATCCAGGCATGTGCTCTGACTGGGAATTGAACTGGCCACCTTTTGATTTGCAGGATAATACCCAACCCACCGAACATACCAGTCAGGGTGGGAAGAGTGGTTTTAAATAAGTTTAAGTGCATAAGGTTTTCTTTTATAGGAGTTCCATATGTCACTGTGAAGGGTCTCGAATATAATTTTTGAGACCATCCTTTCTAAATTTGTTTAAATATTCCTCATATGTTATATTTATTTTGATAGTACTATTTCTATGCATTTCCTTTGAAGAATAATATCAATATTAGACCAAAATAAATATTTAGAAGATTTATATTATTTATTTAATATTTTAGATTTTTTTTTCCAAAATGTATTCCTGGGGAAAATTTTTAGAAAGTTCCCATGTCATCTTGTGTAACTCATGCAGAGGTATGCTCAGAATGTTCCATTTGTGAGAATGTGAATGCCCAGCATTATCTTCAGAAGAATGCTCTTATTTGTACATTGATTTTTTTTTTTTTTTAACCAGAGAACTTATGCAGATTAGGGAACACAGTAAGGTTGGAAGTGGTGATAGCTTTATGCTCAGGGGAAAACTAAAATCTTGTGATCTTGAATAGGGTTGGTAGTCCTCTGCTGGTTTACAAATCTTTTGGTATCAGAGCTCGGTGATGCTGCTGCTTTAATGACCAAAGCCACCCTGGGCCTGCTGTGTTTCCTCTGCAACCCTGTGAGGGTCCCTGTAGCACCCGTCCGAAAACTCTAGGGCAATTCCGTGTGTCCTGACCTCAGGGAAGATTGGATTGAAAGAAGGAGGAATTAAAATATTTTATTTATGCAAACAGCATACTGTAGTATAGGTATACATATGCCTCTGTGTGTGTGTGTGTGTGTGTGTGTATTTATAGATAGATATATGCATATCTGTGTGTGTATGTGTGTGTGGTGCTGGTAAAGGACCTTTTCCACCAGATGGAGCAGCCCTGTGCCTTACTGATTGTGAACATGAAAGGGTACTGTTGTGAGAGGCAAGCTGCCTAGGGGCTGCCCCCCATCTTCCTTCAGGAAATGATACGCTATGCAATAGCATAGGGGCTGGTGTCTACCAGCACTTGGAAAAAGTTAATTGTTAATGAGAATGAGTTTATAAGCTAAACAGTTATAAACACTACAGAGAGTAAAGAAATATGTGGGTGCATTTTTATATCACTTTGGGTCCTTACCTTATAGTCAGGTGTCTGCCCAGTATGTGATTATTCCTCATTGGATAATTATGCATTCCTTTCCCCCCCCTTTTTCGCCTCTGGGACAATTTTAAATGAGTTTTAATTTGGGAAACTTAGTAAAAGATTGACATTAACCTTCTCGGCTAGCCTATAGGAGAGCGTTCATGGCCGTACTAGTACTCTCTCTCCTACAAGAGGGAGGAGTGGAATCCACACCATGTACAACAGGAGGAAGTTTCTCTCTTTTGCTCTCATACTGTGAAGAGGAATTTGTTTTACTTTGGGCAAATCTGAGATGCCTTGGATGAAAACACAAATAAAGAAAGCATAGAACTGGAAGTTAAAAATTCCAGGGCCTGTAGTTGACTCCATATTTTGCTCTGCGACTTCAAGCAAGGCACCTTAACTCTCTGGCCTTTGCCTGTAAAATCACTCAGAGACATGTTGCACATGATTTGTGGCCTGATTAGCCTGTCCAGTGGCACCAATTTACAGCAGAGTTGAGCCAAATAATTCCAAGATTTTGACCCACACTTGTGGGGCAGATAAAGAGCTCAGGCACATTTTACATGGAGTACAGTGCCACCTATTGGAGAAAAGTAGGCTATGAAAAATGGCAAGAGAATACTAGAACAATGTGGGTCACTTTTGTTTAACAGCTCATGAACTCATTACTAGTAAGATGAATAAACATCAGTAACAATAGAGAACATTCAAAAAGTCCCAATACTATCATTGGTAAGTCTAATTAGGTAGTAAGTATGCATTTATAAGGGACAAATAGAATCAATTCAACTGTTTTGAGAATTTCTTGAAAGAGTGTACTGGGACAGATTTAAAGATTTATAATAAGGAATAATCTTATTCATAGAATTCAATTCCTTAACAGATGCTCAAAATCCATATATTTATGATAAGTACATATCATCATGCTTCCTCTTTTTCCTATGACAGTCAGCATTTGTACCTATTATCCCAGAGTAATTATTGATAGTGCCACCTTTCACTCTCAGGTGTCCCAGATGGAATAATTAATTACATAGCCACCCTATTGGTAAGTGACTTTGTTTGAACACCTCCAGGATTTAGGAATTCACCAAGGCCGATGTTTGCACATCTTGCTAATCCTCAAGTTCTTTGGGGAACCACGACCTGCATTTTTGATACCCGATGGGATCTTTACAACACAGAAGTGGGAATCTTGTCTTAAGTAGCAGGTACCAAAACTAGGACAAGATTACCCCTCATATGTGTCACAAATGCAGAAAGCATCACCAGCAGATTTGGGGGCTGATTTAGTGATGTCATCAACCTATGAAGTAAAATTGTGGCAGATAGCAGATAGCCTTTTGTAAACCATCTACCTGTCCCTCCCTGCATCCTGACTGTGGTACCGTAAGGCTAAATTACAGCTGAAGGAGTATAGTTTTAGGAGTCAGGACATTCTAATTTTGACTGCTCCCTAATTCTATGTATGCTTTTCATCATCTGGTCATGTAACACCTCTAACCTCAATTTTTTTCATTCATAAAGTGGAAGTAGCTTTTGTGGTGGTTGTGGACTCAAAGGGATAATAGACATGAAATTAATACAAGCACTTGTTATTCATTTCTAAAAGGAAGGGAGAATCTCAGGGATTTGTCCATTTCAAAGAAGAGTTTTTAAAGAGTCTTAAAAAATATTGTCTCCCAGAAATTATTACTTTACAAAAAAAAATGTAAATAAAATTAATGCAAAGAAGACTCCGTAAAGTAATATAATAAACCAAATTCAAAGTGATATGATGGTATAGAGAAGGAAGAACCCATCTCTTAGCTGAATGAGGAAGTGATGACCAAGTTCAGCCAATCCTTTTCAACTTTAAATATTTTGGCTCATGTTTCAGGTGGATTGCTGGCATGTGCTTCCCAAACAGGAAACAAGTGTCCTTCCTGTGGTGATCCCATGGTCAAATCTGTTAGCCAACTTTTGCTGGGTGCCTCAGCTCCAGATAATCATTCGTGAACCAGAATTGTTGTTTTTGGTAGAAGTAATTTAGCATCTGGGTGGATAATTCTGAATGACTATACTCAAGAGATGATTTCGTTTCCTGTGGGTGCACTTTGTGACTAATGAATCCTGACAGCAGACCCCTTGGACGCAGGGTCAGTTTAAACCTTAGTGTCCTACTTTGACAGTGTTAAGGGTCTTCTGTGGTAGAGCTAGGCAGTAAATACCATATTTTGCCACTTATAATGCACACTTTTTGGCCCAAATTTTTGAGGGGAAAAATATGGGTGCACATTATATATGGGCAGTACTAATTCCATATCTATATAAATGTTTTTAATTCTTTTACTTATGCTTATGCATTAGAAGTGTAATTCTAGAAAGCAATAATGATATGCAAGAAATACCCTGGAATAGGATCATTGGTTTTATATATAAATAAAACATTGAATTAAAAAATTAAAATGCAAGATTTTTTTCCAGAAAGTTTGAGCCAAAAATGTGTGTGTGCACTATACATAGGAGTGCGCTATACATGGCAAAAAACGGTAATTCCCACTCCAAATCATGTAGGTCAGGGTTATCTGTTCTGTGCTTTTAGTGCCAAATGCTGAAATTTCAATTAAATACTTTAAGTATTCAAACTGGTCTGAGGCTGTTTTAAAAAAAGATCTTAGCCCGACTTAATGCTTGTATTGCACCTCTGTAAAGATGTCAGGGCTTGCCCTAACTGGGTGGCTCAGTGGAGTAGTGTTTCCCTGTTAAACCAAGATTGAGGGTTCCATCTCCAATCTGGGCCCATATAAGAAGCAGCTGATGAATGCATGGGTGAGTGGAACAACGGATTAATGTTTCTCTCCTCTCTTTCCTCCCTCTGTCTAAAATCAATAAATAAAAATTTTTAAAAAAGATGTCATGACTTTAGACACAAGGCTACTATTCAAGTGTGTTAACTTAAATGAACACAGATTTCACAACTGGATGTTTTTTAAAGTATATGAACCTCCTTTTAACAACTATGCCTTTGTGTGTGCCAGATACTGTACAGAGATCTGTTATACATTGTCTGCTGTGTGTTTAGACTCATGCATATTTAAGCAGAGTGGCCTAGAAGTAAATAATCACTGGTTCCTCTAAATTCCTCATTCAGTGACATCAACCTCACTATATATTAGGTCCTGGGAATAAAGATTGCTAAAAGGTGGTCTTCCTAGAGAGAACTCCACATCTAGGTATAAATAGGACCCAGATAACATCTGAGGTCACTCTGCTCTTTAAGATCTAGATAAAAGGTGCCTGAATCCCTATCCTACTTTTTGTGGAATGTTCAATCCCCTTTATAATATTATTGTAAATTCCCAAGGGTTCCTCTGGCTCCAACTTTATATACTATTTTTGGATTCTTATTTTTTAGTCTTTAAGTTTTGAAATTCTCTTTCTTTTCTTGACTTAGTGTCTCCTAAATCTACCAGGACTTCGGTGATGGTTTGTGGGTCACCAGGTTAGTCAGCATATCAAATAGCCAGTAACTTAAATGAACATTTCAGGCCCCGCTGTGTCCTTTCAGCAACCCCACCACTTTGTAGTCCCGGCCACCTTCCACTGGCTAGTTCCTCCTTCTGTCCCTTGTGAAGTCCTGCACTCTCTTTCTTGTATTGCCTTTAATCGTATCAGCTCCTTACAAAATATATCTGGAATCTGAATAGGCTTAATTTGCCACCATCTTCTACCTAAATTTTTGCAACAGCTTTGCGACTTCTCCCTCCAACTATTCTGACTACAACAATCTGAATATAATCCCTTTCAAACGTGAAGTAGATCATTCCTCAGAACTCTACAGTAGTTTTCTATCAGTAAAATTCTAAGTCTTTACTGCAGTTGAGGGGTTTCTGTTTTTCCTTAAACTTATAGAGCACACTCCTACCTCAGGGCCTTTGCATTTGTCAACTCTGCCTGAAATGCTTTCCCCAGATACCTCATTCCATCAGGTCTTTATTCTAACGTTATTTTTCTGTTTAGGATGTTTTCTACCCTTCCTTATTTTACTTTTCATCAGAGCAGTTATCATTATTTGATATAATATATATTTGGCTTGTTCCTTTATCCTTTTCTCTCTAGATCACCATTTAAAAAACTATGGTATATATCAGGCATGCAAGAGAGCTTGTCAAAGCAGATCTTGCTATGATGCCCTCCCAGATTTTCTGACTCAGTGACTAGGCCAGGACTGGACAATTTGCATGTATAACAGGTTCCCAGTGACACTGATGCTACTGGTCCACAAATCACACTTTGAGAACCAGTGCATTAGAGCTACTAGGTCCAATACAGTGGCCAATACATGGGGCTATTTAAATTGAAATTAAGTAAAAAGAAATGAAATTAAAAATTTAGTTTGTTAGTCCACTAGCTCATTGTATTTCAGCTGCTCATTCGTAGTTCATTCTGTAGGTTTGGACATCCATGTAAGGATGTCCAAACCTACAGAAAATTTTTATGAGTTTATTTGAACCAAACTGAAGACATGCTTGGAAGCAAGATCTCAAAAATTCTCTGGAGCATGGCAGTTTGGCTGCTCTTTTTATGCATTTGGGATCAAGGGAAGGAAAGTAAGGAAGATGACCTGAAATCCAGATTGAGGAGGGGCCAAACTCTGATGGGATGAAAACTAAAATTGAGGGAACATTTACAGTAAACAGGGATGGTATACTGGCAACAAGATCATGTGCTCCCTGGAGGATGGTTAGAGAGGTCTGGAAAAGAGGATTACTCTGATGTTGCTGAGATTTGTTAATGGAGATGTACAAGAACAATGGACAGGACTTGCTTAAGGTAAAGATAAAAGTTTTATGAAGGAAGTTACAGGCCTGAGGTGTGACTGCCCGTATCAACCTACCCAGCTAGTAATTCAAGGTCAGATCACCCTGTGAGGTTACTTTCAGTCACTGAGCTTGTCAGATTTACTTCATAGCTCCTTTCTCATTCACAGCAGCCACCTGTGGTGAGAGACCACTATATTGAGCAGCACATGTATAGAAAGTTTTCATCACTGCAGAAAGTTCCATTGGGCAGCAGTGCTCTGGGACATACACTACATGAAGATGGATTTCTTCCCCATCCCCACCCTCAACCCCGTAGAGTTGAATTCTCATGTTTATATATCTGGTCTACTTGGAGCTGCTTTAGTATAAGGAATAAAGTAGATAATACATCACTTTTTTAGCATTTAAAATATATGATAGAACACTTTCTCACCACCTTTAAATAAAAAGGATTTGCACTTTTTAATGTGAAACTGCTCTGGCATTAGGTTTTAATTGCTTCCTGGCCCACAGGGCTTGGATGTACCACTAACTGCCCTGTATCTTGAGGTACCTGTGAGCCTTGTCCTTCTCTGTTGGAAGTCCTTGTGGCAACCTCAGGGGCTTCTTACCAAATCTTTAACTACTTCCAGTTTCGCATTCACTTGTGAATTTGAGTATGCACTTTTTCTAACCCAAGCATCTTTACTATATTTTTCCACAATATGAACATCTTTTTGTACTTTTTATTCTGGTAAGCAGTCTTTGAGGGTGCTGTAGATCCCTTCCATATTTTTTCAAGATATGCAGGTGAAGGCTGAAACACTGTATCTGGAATTCTTGACTTGGTAAATTTGTGGCAGATTCAATTAGTACAAATGAGACTCCACACCTTTTGTCCCAGATTGTTGTCTCCCTGGGGCCTCTGAACAACTGAGCTCAAACTCCTGGCCTGGAGTGCGGGGACTGTTCCCTGTAGAGCTCAACAGGAAGTGGAGCAGAGGAAAGATCGATATGGAACTTTTTTCCATCAGATGGCTAGTTAGTTTTCCCAATACCAGTTGTTGAAAATTTAATTCTTTTCCCAGAAATTTGAAATACCATTATTATATGCAGTATTAAATTCCCATCTGTATTTGTGTCTGTTACACAACTTTCTGGTCTTATTGCATTTATCTTTCTGGGAAGAAGAATATTTTCAAGGCAGAACTGACTTCTGGAATTATTGCATAAAGATTTGAACTTAGAATTGTAGAATGAGAGAATAAAGTCATAAAGAAGTTCTGTGATTATTAGTTGCCTTTTGAAGAAATATTCTTATTAGAAAACATCTAGGTAGTGTTGAGTTCAAAGGTCATGATACAGCTCTAGTCAGTATGAAACCCTTTTGCCATGAAATCTGGTCTAGTGTGCAATGATTTGTTGATGTAAGAAATATCCAAATCTGTGGAGGATTTTTATAGGAGTTTATTTGAGCCAAAACTGGTGATAGCTGCTGGGGAGCAAGATTTCAAATGCTCTGGAGAATTAACAGTTTTGCAGTTTCTTTTTTGCATATGAAATTAAGGAGGGAACGAAGGAAGATTACAGGAAGGTGGGAGAAAGTGAGGTGGGGATTAAGTTACAGGATAATTAAGATTATGTGCTCTCCCGAGGATAGTTAGGCTTATTTCAAAGGTGTGTTAACCTAGATGCATAGAAGCAATGGACAGGGCTTGCTTAAAGCAAAGATAAACCCTTTACTAAACAGTGATATGCCTGGGGCTTGACTACCCACCAGGACCTGCCCATAGGAATCTATAATCAGATCACCCTGTGAGGTCACATTCCCTAGTTCACCTTTTTATCCACAGATTATAGATGATCAAATCAACTGAGGGAATAGGCCATTTTTATAATATTCTTGGCCCATTTATCCACCTTATCTATTAAATTAGAAAATTAATGTATCACATAAAAACAACTTATAAAAGCATATCAGAAGGGTTAAATAAAAGTATGTAAAGAGTGTTAAATTGTTTTTACCTTTAAAAATGGAAACTATATTTTTTCTTTAAATATTTGTATGTTTGTACATCAAAGGATTGAAATGATGGCACAAGAATAGGGATTAACAGAACAGAAACAAAACAGAGCTTCACACCAATAACTACTTCTGTTAACTTTTATTGTGTATTTCTAAAGAACTGAACGTTTGAGTTCTTTAAATTCTGAGGAACTATACATTTAAGAAAAGTGTTCTAAATGTAAGGTTTAGTATTTTTATTTGTATTACTTGGCATTTATGTATATACAGAGAAATATAATCTGAACATACCACCATTTACTCATGGGCAATAGTGGACAGAGCTCCCTTTGGTTGGCAGCGAAAGTTTTCTCTTCTTCCAGCGTAACTGTATTTTTAATTGTATTTACCTAGACATTGCCTAATCCTCCTTAACCTTATTTACTCTCAGAAAAAGAAGGTACCATTTCCAAGTGTAGAATTGGTGTATAACATCAAAGTGCTTGCCTACAGTACTATGTTACCAAAATATTGACTTCAAGAATGCCATTATGGTTATCTCCCTTTAGGTGAGATTTAGTATGTACTATCCAAAACCCAAATGTGGGCAATTATAAACAAATTAATGTATGAGCATAATAGGTCAAGAGAAGGACATAAAACTTCCACATATTTTTGTGAAATCATCTAATAAGACATAGGAAATGTATTTTGAGGGCTGGAAACTTACTCCAGAGAACATTTTATTTACTGAGGAACATTGAGTCTTTTATTTATTTTTCTTGATATATGTATAATAATGGGGTACCACTTGTACGTGGGGGAGGAGAAGGGAGGTGAGTATACCGTTGTGAAGCATTCTTCTTCATCCTGTGGACCCTGAAGTGGCCTAAGAGTGGCCGGCCACAACCACGAAAGGTGAGGAAGGGAGCTGAACACAGGTGATGGTTTGAGAGTCTTTCTGATGTACATGTTTTTTACTTCAGCACTACCCAATGTCAGACCCCTACCCTTCCTCAGCAGGAGACTGCCTCTCTGGAGACCTGGGGACTCCATTTAGGAGAATCGGGATTAGGCACATGTGAAAACAGAGGGACTAAATTAAAGTCAGCATACTGAATGGTGAAATTTCCTGCCTCATTTCCCTGTCTGAAAGCCAGTAGCCAGGTTCATATCTCTAGCCAAGAGACGGATTTTTTTTTTAACTGACATTTGTATTTCTTAGTGGAAACATTAGTGGCCACCTGCTTACCCTCAAGTGAAACTCATCAACCTGTACTCTGTCCATGAAAATAGGGCTTTTACACTGTGTTTTAGTGCCTCAGTCTTAAATGTGAACTACCAGCTCAGGATCATCCATCATTTTAAGAAAGCGCATCATACCAAAGATTTTTTAGAGGCTTTCCTTAGGGGCTGGCAATTAGGAAAGACTCAGAGATCACATTGTTCTTTTGATAGTGTGAATGAAAACACAAGTCTGGCGCATAATTGATTTTGTGGAAAGGGGAGCAAAAAATTGAGAATGTTTCTGGATCTCAACTTGAGTGTGCTATTTCCTATAAAAAGAGATTCTGTATTACTATTAGCATTTAAAATTTAATCATTTTTGAAATTATCTCATGCATTTACTTGATTACTTTTTTTATTGTTTAGCACCAGAGCCCATCAGCTTTCTGTCAAGGGCCAGATAGTAAATATAATTAGGCTTTGTGGGCCAAACAATCTCAGTCATGCCCTATTCAAATCCCGTTGTGACACAAAAACAGCCCTAGCTATTATGTAAACAAATGAGCATATTCTAATAATGGCTGTATTCTAATAAGACTTCATATAAAAAAACAGGCAGTGGGCCCACTTTGACCTGCAGATTATAGTTTGCTCACAGTTGGTCTAGTCCATCTAGTAGACTCTTAGGTCTGTGAGAGCAGGGATGCTACATACTTGTGCTGTGTGCCTAATGCCTTGAAAATATTAAATATGTTTGAATGAATTAAGAAATTTGAACTATACTTTTCTTTAGGATTTTGTATGCTTACCCACGTAGATATTTACTATGTTTTTTTAAAGCACAAATGGTAGTAGCTCTTCTTAATGCTTTATTCTTATGGGAACTTTGGAATATAATCAATTTGTAACTAAAGACTGCTAGTATTCCAAATAATATTGTGAAGGAGCATCTGCTAAACTAAGTGACTGCTCCTGGGTAAGTAAAGGACTTTTCCTTCTCCTGAGATTTATAACATGAAGACAATTTGGCAGATAAATACGGATGGTTGTAAAACCAACACTAGGGTCCAAGCTCTTTTGAATACTTCTCAGGACATTTTAAGAAGTATAATTTTGTCAGCTAAAATATAAGTAGTTCAATTTTAAGCTGCTTTCACACATGCTAATTTGTTGCCTTGTTTTATTATATATACTGAAAACAAGACGCTCTAAGAAAAATGCTTGAAACAATGACTTTGACAGTTGAAATTGTGCTATCAGCGTTGCTCTTGTTTTACAGTAAACCTATGATGGACTTGTTGGTATTCCTCTGTGCCCAGTACCACTTGAATCCATCAAGTCACACAATCGATCTGCTGTCAGCTGAAAAGAACCCCATTAAATTTAAGCCAAACACACCAATAGGAATGTTGGAGGTGGAGAAAGTAATTTTAAAGCCAAAAATTTTGGATAAGAAAAAACCTACACCTATAATACCAGAGGTAAGAATTTCACTGTAGGTTTGGATATCTTATGGCTAAAATACTAAGTTGATTTTTCAGTCATTATTTGCAGTTCTTTATAAATAATATATAAATTGCCTTTCCTGGTCAAATTTGAGGTGAATGTGGCTGTCACATTTCCCTAGACCACTTTGTTTAGGTTTCAGTTGGTTATTGATCTTTGGGCTAAGAAGCATTTGGGGAATACTTTAGATTTTTGATGCTCTGAAGTGATCTATATGACAGTTATTAGAATCTGACAATTATGAATGATCTGTATTTTAAGCTATCCTTTTAAAAAGTATTTTGTACATAAAGGAAGGTTTTTGAAACTTTTCTTAAAAATTCATTTGGGTCTCTCTCTCTCTTTCTCTCCCTCTCCCCCCTCTCCCTTCCTCTCCCCCAATCTCCCCACCCCTTTCCTCCCCCTCCCCCATCTCCCCACCCCCTCCCTGCCCACACCTCCTTCCTTTAGGCATGTCTCTTTGCTTTCTTTCTCCTAAGCTCCAAGGGCCCTTCTTTTGCCTATATAACTTGTTTCCTGAGTCCACACATCCCAGCTGGCTCAATTCTTCTACGGCTCACTACTTCTACCTCTGTGATTTTCTAAGTAAAGTTAAAAAAATTTATTTAAGAATTCATTAAAATAGTTTTTTTGCCTTCCTTTACTTGGTAAGTGGTAGTTGTAACTTACTGATGTCTACATTATTGTTCATTTGAGCTACACAATGGCTCACTTTTCAGAAATGCATGTATGTTAAGCCAAAAATTTTAACAGTGTTCTAATATCATCAATTCTTTATATAATTGGTTTCATTCTATAAATAATAGAAGTACAAGCTAATGGGTTTCAAGAAATACTCTTTCATTAGGAGCAACATCAACCATTTTTAACATCAGAAAATATGTAGAGGTTTATATATTAGTAGTCCAGTGACAAATGACTTGTACATATATTCTCACGTTTTCTTCATATTCTTAAAAAGTTGTTAATAAAGAAGTTAATATTTTTATAATCCTAAAACATATGTGCTTTCTTCAAAATGTGATTGAACATTAAATATTAATTAGGGTAGTGGGCTATATACCTAGATATGTGGGCCATTTAGACACAGTATTTATGTTACAGTGTGGGATCACATGTGGTGTTTGTTTTATGAATGCATGTTAAGCCTTGAAGATCTGCAGTCTATAGACTTTACTTAGCGTGCTCATATATTTCAAAGTTCTGATTATATCCAGTATTTAATTCAGTTATATTAAATGATCAGATGCTTTAAAATCTCAATAATTTTGAATTCATAGCATTAAATATGTAAATAAGGAACATTTTAATATTTTTACTAATGCATTAAAATTAGCCAAAATAATAATAATACAGTGACAACAATAGGTAGTCACAATAGCTAATGTTTTGTTTGTTTGTTTGTTTTTTAACTGATAACTATGTGCCGGCCACTATGCTAAGCTCTTTATATATATTATCTCATTTAACTTATTTCAAATGGAGAGAAGTTAAAAACTTTTAGTGTTTTAGCCCAAATCCCCCCTTTTTATTCCACCTGTTCCAACAGCTAAAAACTATTAAAAGATAAATATCCCTCAAATAAAGGACAGAATAAAACATGCATAATTCTGTATTATGAATATTTGTTAATTTTAAAGTAAATATTTTCAGAAACAAAACAAAAATATCCACGATTCTTTTTGGATTTAAACTTACTTAATATCTCACAAGGGTTGTGAATTTAATCAAGATTATTAATAAGCAAACTGTTTCTAAGAATTTTATTTGGATTTAGGAAGTAACATTAATAAAAAAGAATTAAGTTTATTTCAGCCAATTATAATATAACTATGGCATTAACCTGTGTTTCAGAAAACTGTGAGAGTAGTGATCAATTTTAAGAAAACGCAGAAGACAATAGTGAGAGTTAACCCACATGCATCACTTCAAGAACTTGCCCCCATTATATGCAGCAAATGTGAGTTTGATCCAGTACATACACTGTTGTTGAAGGATTATCAGTCTCAGGAGCCCCTCGACTTGACAAAATCTCTTAATGACCTGGGACTTAGAGAATTATATGCCATGGACGTCCGCAAAGGTAAGACTTGTTGTTTTCTTCATTTGACAGGATGTGCATATACAAAGTGGGCAAAAGTAGGTTCACTGCTGTGAGTACATGAAACATAGTTTATTCTTGTGTTATTGTTAATTAATTATTGTATTATTTTCCCTGCAGGCAACTAACTATGAACCTACTTTTGCTATACTCTGTGTATTTGTATTATGTGTGTGCGCATTATGTTTATGTAGTTTTTCTCAAGTTCATAATGGCACTTTAATGGATCCTAAATGGATCCTATAGATAGAAGTCAATACATAGCATTGGAAATAAGAAGAGAGCACAAAATATAATTTTACTTCAGTTATTGAAGTTAAAATAAAAATGTCTTTTTCTAGCTGCATCACATTTTACAAATTTCCATCTACCTATGAATATATGTTTGGTGGAATTTAACTTAATTCTTTGTGGCTTTGAGATTTAAACAGAAAATAAAAATTTACATGTAAATGTATTGTTGTTCTAATCAAGTATGAATTACTGTAGACTCACTATGATTTTGTCTGAATCTTAACTAGTATTCAAGTTTGGAAGATTTTTGCTAAATTTTTTTTCTAAGGTCAGCACCCAAAACCAACAGGCTTATAAAATGAATCAGTTTAATTTCAAAAGTTTTCTAAATAGAAATACTTTTCAGTATTAATCTATATAAAAATTTACTATATTAAAATTGGGAGATCTCAGATAATGTTGGTTTGCATGATGTGTAATAGAGAAACGCAAACTCATTTTTTAAATATGAATCTATTTTATTAGGAGAAATAAAAATTTTATTAAAGGAGACAATTACATCTTCTATGCATAGACAACTGCCAACTTTATCCTGAAATTGAGGCTTTATGTAAATCCATAGTCAACTATTTCAACTCAGTGATGTTATATACTGAACAAACATCATCTTTAAGTCAATTTACCCTCTTTTACCCCCTCCTCTGTAGCCACTTCTGTTACTGCCTTCAGTAAACCATCTATACAAGGTAAGACATATGAATCAACAGAAACAAATTATAACATAAAATCTCTATTTCTATTGGGTAAATTGAAAATAAGCTTTTAATTTTACCTTTTTAATATTACTAACGTATACAAAATTTTAACTTAGACAATCTTTGTGTTTTATTTCTTGAAAAATCATTTATAAGGCTCTCCTTGATTTCTGAATTTTAATACAATAATTACATTTCAATAATTGTTTTAAAATTAATATTAACCTAAGATGTAAAAAATATATTCTTGACTCTTAGACAAGAAAAAGTGATTTTGCTAGGATCTTTATTGTGTACAAATACTAACAGTTTGATGGTATCATGAAAAGATCTTAGATTATTTTTATTGAACTATTATTTGTAATAATCAGGGTATATATATCATATGAAATTTTTGCAACCATTACATTGTTTGTGAATATTTTGTAGTAACTTGGAAAATGCCTTATACTAAAATGAGCTTTTAAAGCATTTAAATGTGTTTAATACAGTTGTAAAAAAAACTTTTACATAAAATTTCTGAAAGTAAATACATAAAACATTTTTATAGTAGTTACCTTTGGGTGGAAGGGCATTGGGTTACTTTCTTTTTTTTTATTTATATTACAAAATTTTATAATGGGAATGTATAACTTTCATAATGAAAACTTTATTAAAAATAGCCAATAATAATAAAGTCTGAAAGTCTTCCCTCATTAAAAAGAGATAGGGTCAGAGAGTTGATTACTTTAATAATTACCACCCTACTAAAAAAACACACCATAAACTGTACACATTGTTTGTTATTGGAATCTTCTTTCTTTCCCACTTTCAATTTTTTCAGAGCACAATGAGCCTCCCAATTCCAAGAATTAAGCCCACATAGATAATAGCATGATTATTTCTTATTAGTGCCTGTCATGAATACGAGCCTAATTGAAGGAGCTGAAATTTCTTACTTAAAGTATATACTGATTAATCAGAGGACAGGCATTTTAATTGACAGGACATGAGATATTAAGTTCATTTAGCAAATAAGGCAAATAGCTTTATCTCTCTGTATCTAAACTTCTACTTCCATCATAATAAAGAGATTAGAAAAAGTTGTCTTTGTTGTTCTTTCTAGCTACAATATTCTGTTACTTGACTTTTGCTCCTAACTTTGCCATTTTCCATATGCATAACCCAAGGTGAATTTATTCTTGTTGACCTCATTTTGAAGGCGTTGAATGCATTGATTTCTAATACCTCTTCCAGCCAAAAATATACGTGGTATATTCAGAGTATTAAATACTATGAACATAACCATAAGACAATAGAATAGGAAAATTAAGAAAGCTCTTATTACAGTGTCAGAATCTACAAGGTCAGTCTAATTGCCATCTCCTAATTTTATCTGGTGTTATCAGAGGGCATAAAACTTTGCATGCCATTACTTATATAGCCTCTCTGCTGGAAAAAGAAATTGTAGTATTTGAGTTGCTTTCAAAGTAAGCTGAAGCCCTTGTCTTAGTGTTTAACTCTAATATTCAGTGATTCCTGACATAAAGCAAGTGAAGACTTTGGGGTTAACTGGTGTAGAGGGCGAATGGGCACTTGGGAATTACTTTACCAAAAATAACTATATGAAATAATCTGGTTATAATTATTGGACTGCACCAGCATTTGAATTTTCCATCTATTCCAACTAAATTTCATTCTATGTCTATATACAATTAGTGGAGGATTCTCTCTTAAAGTGAAATAGTAGCATGTGTTTTAAAAAAAGTAAGAAGAACTATAAATCATCTTTAAATGGGTACCAGTCTCGGTTGTACCATTAAATGTCCATATATCTTGGTGGAAGTTATTCTAATTCTCCAGTCACCTACATCCTCAGATATATAATGGGGCGATACAACCCACTTCCCTTTCTTTACATGCTCAAACCTAGAAAAAGGACTCAGAATGATAACTTATAGTATCTCCCTAACAGAATTGTTCCAAGAAATAAATTAGGCATGTAAAAAATTGTTAACCCTAATGTGCTATTCACAGGTTGATGATTATTAGTTGCTTATTGTACCAAATGCATACTGCTTATTTAAGATTAGAAGCATCAGATTTAAAGTTTTATTTTGTGAAATATAGTTCTCCTTTAATATGTTATTAAGGCATATTGCATTAATTTAGTTATTGGCATTAATTAGCTTTGCTTTCCTGGGATAGCCCTATTTTGTCATAATTTAATTTTTTTAACATTCTTTTTAAGTAAAAATACTGTACATTTACCCCTAAGTAATAAGTATGCATTTAAGATATAAATTTATTTCACACTATTCATTTACCTGTAACTGCTGCTTTAGCTCTATCCCACCAGTTTGTATTTGTAGTACTTTGTTTCCTATGTCACAGAAACTATACTGTAATTTACCATAAAACCCATATGTCTTTTAGTAGAGATGTTTTTAAAAATTCACAGATATCTACTCCTTATGTCTCTATTTTAAAAAACTATTTATTTATTGAGTAAACCAAGCCATTTGTCTTGCAGGGTTTCCCACACTCAGAATGTTGCCAGTTGCATCCTGTGACCCCACTTAGCATGTTTCTCTACCATGTTTCCTATAAACTGTTAAATCTAGAATCTTGATCAGATTTGGTGAGATATTTTTGGCAAGAATATTTTATTCAGGTGGTATTGTGTACTTCCATTAGCAGACATGTGATGACAAGTAATCTTTTTTGGTGTTAGTCATAGGTAATTATTGCCTATATTTTAGTCAGCAGTTGAAAAGTGGTCACGATCTATTGCAAATATTCCTTAATTAGTTGAGATTTTTCTAAGCAATCAAATTTCCCCAAGTCTGCTCTTTATCTATCTAGGTGGAATTCATTCAGAAAAGGCAGGAAAGTGTGTTTCTTACCCTTCATTAGTTTTTAAAATAATGATTCCCTAGCATTACACAAAAATGAGTAGTAAGGATCAGTTGCTTTTTTGGTATTGCTATGAATGCATGGAATTAAACATGTAATGTGTTTTACTTTATTGAGTTATTCTTAAGATACCCAAATTGTCTAAACTTTTGCCAGTAGAAACCATATGAGACTGGTTTTTCTAAAACCAGCCTGGTAGATTTTGCTTGCTTTCTCTCTTGTATGACTAGCTATTCCAGGCTCAACCTATACATTCTTTGATAGTGATAAAAAATCGGCCAGTCCTTTTTTTTTTTAATTTTTTGTTCCAGAAAATATCTTTCTTTTGATTCTTTTCAACTACCTAAAAATGTAAAAACAATTCTTAGCTCATGGGTTGTACCAAAAAGTAGTAGGCTGGATTTGGTCCGTGGGCCGTAATCAGCTGAAACCTGCTGTAATGTAAATAAATTTCACATTATATAAATGATAAAATTTACCCATTTAAAGTGCACAGCTCAGTGGTTTCTACTATGTTCACAGAATTGTGCAAACATCACCATGATCTTATTCAACACCCTAAAAAGAAACCCTGTACAGTCACTCCCCATTCCTTTCTACCCTATACCTCAGTCCTAGGTAAACACTAATCTACTTGCTGTCCTTATTACGGTGTCTGTTCTGCACATTTTATATAAGCAGAATCATACCAGATATGGTCCTTTGTGTCTGTCTTCTTTCATTTAACATAATGTTTCAAGGTTCATCCATGTTATATATATCAGTATTCCATTCCTTGTTGCTGACAGATAATATTCCATTGTATGGATATACATTTTATTCCTCAGCTGATGAATATATGCTTGTTTTTGCTTTTGGCTATTATGAATAATGCTGCTATAAAAATTCATCTGCAAGTTTTTGTGTGGACACGGTTTTTATTTCTCTTGGATGTATACATAGGAGTGGAACTGCTAGGTCATATGCTAACTCTATGTTTAACTTTCTGAGGAACCATTTTCCCGAGAGGCTGTACAAATTTACATTCCTATCAGCAGTGTATGAGGGTTCCAATTTCTCCACACCCTTGCCAATACCTGTTATTGCCTATCTTTTTGCTGATAGGCATCCTAGAGGTTATGAAGGGATATCTTATCATGTGCTTATTGCCCATTTGTATATCTTCTTTGGAGAAATGTCTATTCAAACCTTTGCTCATTTTTAAATTCCACTGCCTTTTTGTTTACTTACAGGAATTCTTTATGTATTCTGGATAAGGGTCCCTTAACAAATATGTGATTTGCAAATATATTGTTCCATTCTGCGTGTTGCCTTTTCACTTGACGGTGTCCTTTGAAGCACAAAAGTTTCTAATTTTGATGAAGTCCAGTTGATTTTTTTTTTTTTTGGTTGCTTGTGATTTTGGTGTTGTACTGGAGAAACCATTGCTTAATTCAAGGTTCAATGGTCTTTTTAAAACTTCAGTGTGATCAGTTTACTTCTTTCTTCAAACATCTCCAAAAGCAACTTACGACATTTAGAATAAATTCTTTTCTTTGAGCAGTTTATTTATTTCTCTTTTTTAAAAATTGTTGCTCAAGTACAGTTGTCTCCATTTCCCCCCACCACTCCCCACACCCCCATCCATCCCAATCTCCCAACTCTCCATCCTTCCCCCCTTTGGCTTTGTCCATGTGTCCTTTATACATGTTCCTTGATGACATGTATAAAGTCATGTCATCCCTTTTCCCCTCATTATCTCCTCCTATCTCCCCTCTTATTACTGTCAGTTTATTCTTAATTTCCATGTCTCTGGTTGTATTCTTCTTGCTTGTTTGTTTTGTTGATTAGGTTCCACTTATAGGTGAGATCATTTGGTATTTGTCTTTCACCTCCTGGCTAAGAATCAGCCATTCTTGAGCAATCATAGTTCCTTTCAGTGGGAAATGGTTAGAAAGACAATCTGGGCCAGGGTGACTCAGCAGTGTTGAGTTTGTCACTGTTTGGAAGCCTCTTAGGTTGACATTAGGAAATACTTTTGGAAAATGAAGTATTACACATACTTCATTTGCATACTTCATTTGAAGTATTACACATACTTCAACCTGCAACCTTGAGGTTCGACATTTGCCATTCTGATTAAAGTGCGATTTCTCAATTTTGGCACTATTTATATTTGGAGTCAGGTAATTATTTGTTGTTGAGGGGCTGTCTTGGGCCTTGTAGTATGTTTAGCAGCATCACTGGCCTCTACCCAACAGATACCAATAACACATTGTCCCCACCCCAACCCCAAGTATGACAAGCAAAATTGTCCCCAGCATTGTCAGATGTCTTCTGGGGTACAGGTGAGGGCAGATCATACCCAGTGGAGACCCACTGAATTAAAGAAATATCATTTATGACTTATATAACAAAGTACTAAGTAACTATAATGAATCATGTTTTGGGAAAGAAAATTTTTTTTGATAGTTCTGACACAAAAACATATTCAAAATAAACAAAGGGACAAACTGAATGTAGCAATTTGATATCTCATTTAATTTGAAGATTTTTACTTTCAATACTATTGGTAATTATGGAACACAGACTTCAAGTCACAAAGAATTGAGTTTATCATAGCTCTATAATTTCTTGATTATTGGCCACAAGTAAATATCTTAGTTTCTCTAAGCTTCAATTTCCTATATTGTGAAATAGGAGCAACACTACTAAATTTACCTGTTGCTTTGAGAATTAAATAAGATATAAGGTGTGTAGCAGAGTGCATGGTTCATAGTAGATCATAATTAGTGGCTTTTATAACTAGATAAAATTTTCAAAGGAAAGAAATTGAGAGAAACTTGGAGCTGAATGCGTGCTTTTTTCCCACTCTTTTAGAGTCCTACCAGATATCGCAAAATTTAGACATTATGAAGGAGAAAGAAAACAAAGGGTTTTTTGGCTTTTTTCAACGCAGTAAGAAAAAGCGAGATCAAGTAAGTATTTCCTTATTCATCATTTTATAAGAGCCTTCTAACCTGTTTTTAATCGCGTGTGCTGTTTATCTTGAATTTACATATAAATTTTGCCTTTTCATTTTTGCTAGACTGCCAGTGCCCCAGCAACCCCTCTAGTGAGTACTAACCGCCCTACTTTTACGAGGTCCAATACCATTTCCAAGACATACATTTCAAACACCCTGCCATCGGATGCACCTAAGAAGAGGCGGGCTCCATTGCCTCCAATGCCAGCATCTCAGAGTGTACCTCAGAACCTCGCTCACATCCAGGAGAGGCCAGCTTCTTGTGTAGTGAAATCCGCAAGTGTGGATGAAACAGATAAGGTGCGTAGTTTTGTTTTGTTTTGTTTTAGGATAGGGTATGGGACCTTACCTAACTTGTCTTTTTCCACATAGGCTACTTAGTAAGGTTAATAACAGTTACTAATATGTAGAATAAATAGTTAACTTATAAGATTGATACTGGGAGGAGACTTGCTATGTCTGCACAGTTCTCTGATGCAGTGAAGAATAAATATATCAATTTTAAGTAGCTTTGACATTCAAGCAAATAAATCGTCCATAAACCAGCACTTTAGACCAGCTTAAAGTGCTGATGTATTAAGGCCCAACCAGAGGATCTTGTTTGCATATATTAGAGATGGAAATACTTAGTTTTGAACAACAGGTTTTTTGTTTTATTTTTTAACAGCAACATAGTCCTTGTATCACTTTAATGAGTTTCTAACTAGATATACTTGTAAATTTTTTACCTTGCTTGGAGAGTCTTGAGGGGGATTGTTCAAAACACTGTTCTAGGTGTACCTTTTCCCCAAACTTTCTTATTATTGCTTCTCTTTAATTCCAAATTTCCTGGATTATGCTGTTTTGTGGGAATCCATTTCCAGAACTACTTCTCATGCCCATAAAAATCTCTACTTTCCTCACTTTATTCATGTGAACTAGAAATGAAATTTTAAGTAAGTGTGATTGAACACAAGGCCATCTACTTTGTTGCTTTTAATCAGATAAGTGATTTAAGTAACTTTAAGAGCATATCTTATTTTGAGGTATTTGAAATACTGATATGTTTTCTTATAAGTAGGTGAAGGGTTTAATTCCCTTCTCAGGAGCTTAGTAATCTCAATGCTCAGGTAATTTTACTTTTCCCAACAAACTAATGAATATGTCTGTGCTTCCTTAAGTTAAAAAAAAAAATGATAACTGTAGATTTTAATTGTAACTTATCACATGTATCTTTAGAACATAAATAGCTACTATGATAGAAACAAACAAAAGATGCTTACACTCAGTAGTTATTTGGAAAATCATCTAGTAACTTATGTTGTTTATTTCTATTAAGATTCTCTTATCTAATGGTTGTGGTATAAAATCTCATCTTACAAATCAGGATAATTATTTTTTCAAATGATATAGCCAAATGAAAACTTACTAACAAGTTTTCCAGGGTGACTGCTTGGTAGTTGGGTGAAATGTTCATAGAAGAGATGATTCAGTCTTAAAATATGTGTAGGAGGGGGTTTGTCAGTCAAGAAATACCCCATTCAAAGACGTAAGATGTGGCATGCCTGGGAATGAGCAAGAAACATATTGAAACTGAGTGAGATAAGCAGAGGCCAACTCAGGGTCGACAAAGACTTCATTCTGTGGCTTTATAGTAAGTCATTTAAAAGGTAGCCTTTTCAGGATGGTTTTCCATTTTTAATTACCAGAAAACTATAATCATAGGAGTATAAATTATAATATTCTTGAATAACTACCAAAGTCTGTCCTTTTCTTCATAGAGAAATAAATCTTAGCCACTACTCACTAATCTTTAGTCCAGCTGTGCTTATCCAATCTGTTTCAGTAAACTTTCTTCATGGTTGTATCCCAAAGAGGTCTACGCTGTCTAACAGTCTGCTTGCTAAAATTCTAGGCCACACTACCAGTGACCTCACCAAAAGCTATTTCTTTGATTCACTCCTTCTTCTCTGTGACCAGCTGATGCCCCCATGTTAAGCAATCTTTATTTTTGTTTTTAGTATATTGCCTTTGGCAAACTAGACATCTTTATACAATTTTCTAATTAATTTTTTCTTTTGATGTGGCCATCTGGATAGTTCTTTGATGTATTGTTTAGCAGGACCCAGGATTATTTGTTTTTCCTTAGAGAAGCTGAAGAACCATTTTTTATTTATTCATTGTAAAAGTTCTTAACAATTAAGCTGCGCCTCTGTTTGTGACTGTGTCCGCGTGCACGTGTATGTTCATGTGAATTCATGACTTCCTGGGCATCTCAGCACTCATTTCTTTAACTTCTTGGCTGTATTAGATGTAATAGATGAGCCCTTGGTCTTGATTTTTCTTTGTTCCTTGGTTCTGATTCTCTTCTGATAGTTCATGGCATGCTCTCTCTCCCTTCCTCCCTTTCTCTTCCCCTCTCTCCCTCTCTCTTTCTCCTTGAAACTACTACCTTTACCCATTTTCTAAATTTGGAAGTACCTGAATCCATGATGTTAGCCGATATTTACGCTTTTAGAGAAAACATCTGCTCTTTGTTGAGTTATTAACTGTAATGGTTTGAATAGTGCCCCCCCCCCCAAAAAAAAAGGTATGTCCCAGTCCTAACTCCCAGGGCTCTGTGAATGTGACCTTATTTAGAAATAGTTTTTGCAGATGTAATCAAGTATCTAAAGATGAGGTCATCCTGGATTTAGGTTGGACCTGAATCTAATGACTAGTGTCCTAATAAGAAGAAGGGATACAGGCACAGAGACAGCAAGGAGAAGGTGATGTGACTATGGAGGCAGAGACTGGAGTTTTGCTGTCACAAACCAAGGAATGCCAGGAGCCAGCAGAAGCTGGGAGAAGCCTGGAAGGATTCTCCCCTAATGCTTTCAGAGGGTCATGGCCCTGCCAACACCTTGATTTCAGACTTGTGGCTTCCAGGTCTGTGAAAGACTACACTTCTGTTGCTTTAAGCAACCTAGTAACAGTAATTTGTTATAGCAGCCCTAAGAAACTAATACATCAATTTTGTAACTCCAATCCCAATATATTTCCAGTTGTAGTTTAAACGCATGGTTGCTTATTGACTCATCACTACCTCAAAAATCAGCATATTTGAAATCAAACTTCCTTTTTTTCTCTTGTATTAGAAAGCTCAAGATCATCTTTGATGTTTATTTTTTCTTTTCACATCCAGTTAGTGAGAAATCCTTCAATCTCCCTTCATAATGTCTCCTTGCCCCTTACTTTCATTCTCTCTTCTGAAGTCATATCATCTCCCCATTTCTTGCCTTCCTAATAAAAAGAATGTGGCAAGCTGCTACATTTATATTCTATAATTAGCACTTCCCAGTTCAGAGACTTTGGATGGCTGGCTGTTTACCTGTTACTTTCAGGGCATTCAAAGTACTCTACAATCTGATCATAATTTTGAGGGGAGGGACTTTTCCTTCCTTCCTTCCTTCCTTCCTTTCAATTATACCTTTGAGGTATAATTGACAAATAAAACTGTAAGATATTTAAAATGTACATCATGGTGATTTGAAATATGTATACATTTTAAAGGAATTTCCATGAACTAGTTAATTAGCACATCCATCACCTCACCTCTCTCTCTCTCTCTCTCTCTCTCTCTCTCTCTCTCTCGACTACTGAAGTTCTATTCTCTTGGCAAATTTCAGTTGTGTAGCAGTGTTATCAGCTATAGTTACCATGTTTTACATTACATCCTCCGACCTTATTCATCTTACAGCTGAGAGTTTGTCCCATTTTACCACCCTTTCCCTATTTCCTTCCCCCCCGCCCAGCAAGCTTCACCATTCTCTGCCACTATGAGTTTGACTTTTTTAGATTCCACGTGTAAGTGGTACCATGCAGTATTTGTCTCTCTCGTGTCTGGCTTATTTCATTTTGTATTGTCCTCAAGCTCTATCCATGTTGTCATAAATGGCAGAATTTTCTTCTTTCTCATGGCTAAATAATATTCCATTGTGTATATATTTATATATATACACATACACATCTATATGTATATATATGTGTGTATGTGTGTGTGTATGATCAAATCTTCTTTATGCATTCATCCATACATGGACACTTAGGTTGTTTTCCATGTATTAGCAATCGTCGGTAATGCTGCATTAACCGTGGAAGTGCAGGTATCTCTTCAATACCCCCTTTTTCATTTTCTTTGGGTACATACCCAGAAGTGAAATTGCTGGATCATGTCATAGTTCTGGTTTTGATTATTTGAGAAACCTCCATACTGTTCTCCACAGTAGCTGCACCAATTTACATTCCCCCAACATTCACAAGGGTTCCCTTTTTTCCCCACATCATCACCAGCACTTATCTCTTCTTTAAAAAAAAAAAGTTTAATTTTTTTCCGTTACAGTTGACATACAGTATTATATTAGTTTCAAGTATACAGCATAGTGATTGGACATTTATATAACTTATGAAATGATCACCCCAATAAGTCGAGTACACACCTGGCATCATACATCTTTATGACTGTACTGCTGACTGGATTCCCTGTGCTGTACCTTAGTCCCCATGACTTAACAGGTATGAGGTGGTATCTCATTGTGGTTTTGATTTGCATTTCCCTGATGATTAATGGTGTTGAACACCTTTTCATGTACCTGTTGGCCGTTTTTGTATATCTTCTTTGGAAAAATTTCAGCTCCATTCCTCTGCCCATTTTTAATCCCATTGTTTGTTTGTTTTGCCGTTGAATTATATGAGTGCTTCATATATTTTGGGTATTGACCCTTTATCAAATATGTGGTTTGCAAATATATTCTCCCTTTCTGTAGGTTGCCTCATCATTTTTTTTTTTTTATGGTTTCTGTTGCTGTGCAGAAGCACAATTTTATTTTTAAACTTTAATTTCTCATCATTTTTTCAGTGTGGTTTTAACTCTAATGGGAGGATTTGACCTGTCAGTTATGCAAAATCCTGCTTCCTATCCTTTCTGAATAGAGTGACCCCAAGCTCCATCTCTTTATTCCTACTCGCCCATTCATATTACACCTGTTCTTTTACCTGCTTCATGAACAGTTTTCTAAAGATTCCATCACAGACTGATACTACTTTCTCTGAATTTGTTTCTCTTCTGCCTTTTCTTGATACTAATATATGAATGTATGGAGGTATTATATTTATATGATACATATTTCTAGAAATAAAAGTGAAAATTCTTCTTTCCTACCTTGCCCCTAACCAAATTCTTCTGCATAGAGGCAACCACTACTAACAGTGTCTCATATGTATTTCCAGACATAAGTTATGCACATTCAAGCCAGTAGTCATACTACATATTTTTTTAAGTGGTTGGTGGTCCTGTGTATGCTACATGCACTGTGTTATAACTCACCTTTTGGTACAGAATGAAGTGTTTTAGGTACTTATCAGTACATGAAGGGCTTTCCCTTTTCAAAGGCTGCATAACATTTCATCGATGTGTTATGTATACTAACATTCTCTAAACATAAACGTTAGGCTTCTGTTATTGTTTGAAGTTTTTTAGCTTTGTTAATTTTCTTTCTTTTTTCTCCCCAACTAGAGGGCAGGAACTGTGCCTCTCTGAAAATTTTGTGACACAGAGAACTCGTATGGAAATGTTTACCCCAGCTTTCACACAACTGGGTATAGCGTGTACTATGAGAACATCCGCACTCATAGCCTCACCAAATTTCAGTATTTCACATGTGCACGTGGTAAATTTTCGCAAATACTTACATAACTTAAAAATTGCTTATATTTTCTTTATAGTATTTGGCCTAGGTAATTCTTGCCGATGTTTTTCACAAGCTTTAACAGAAAAGCCAGAATTTCGGTAAGGTTGTATTGAAAGAATAAAGACCAATAACTAAAATGTGCAAGAGAGGACCCAAAAAACCTAGGATTTATTTATAAAAATTTGTGTATTTTTTCTTCCATGTTTAAACTTCAGTCACCTTCAAAGAACTCTCCATTTGATACAATACACCTATTGAGATGTTTTTTCCCACTGCTCAAAACAGTTTGTGATCTTGTCAATATTAGTGCCTTTTCGTGCTTCTGCCATTTTTTGTTTTACCTCTTCCACATCAGCAAAACATTTCCCTTGGAGGACTTTTTTTCTTCTGGGGAAACGAAACAAAGTCTCTCAGGGTGAGATCAGTTGAATAAGTAGGGTGGGGCATGGGGTTCATGCCGCTTTTGGTTAAAAACTGCTGAACACTCAGTGTGGTGTGGGCAGGTGTGCTTGTAAATCACCCATCATGCATTGAGTCTTCAGAAAAAAAATCACTGAAGCTAAACAAAGAAAAAAAATCACTGAAGCTAAACAAAGCCTCTCACAACAACACCAGCTGGCACACTGATACAGACGGGTTTCTAGAACACTCACCTCGTGGGGGAAGCCTGCACTACAAGGGGCCCACCCTCAGGAAGATAACTCCATTTTTTTTATGTTTCCCCCCACCCTGTATATTACATAATGTATATAAATAAAATCGGCCCTTGAATTGAAATTTTTTTATATAGGCAAATGCAAATGTTCAGGAAATTTAGCAAAACCATAAGTTTATGGGTGAATTTTGCTTATTTTACTACTTGTTTTAAATTTAAAATCAAAGATAATCATTATTGCTATAGACATTTATATCTACAGGGTCCAGCACAAATAATGCCCCCTTTTTATTGTATAAAAATCTTTTATTACAGAATCATAAGCATGTAATTCTGTAACATAACAATAGGACACTCAAGCACACCACGTGATATTTCAGGTGGAATGTTCAAATTGCTGTCCATGTGAGACATTCGCACACCCTACCAACCACACTCAAGCAGACACTACTTCTGCAAGACCCTGTTTTTTAACAACTTAGTTTTTAATTTTAAATTTTAAAAAGACTTTTTAATGATTGGATATCTTAGCAGGCTAGGAAAAAATAACTGGAAAAAAATGACAAAATCATTTCCAAGCCCATGGAGAATATTGGCCACATTCTTATGCTGTGATTTTTATTGTTTGGGAGGTAAACCACAAGGGTGCGCTGTTTAACAGAACTACAGCATTTTGCTTTTTCTGGTATTTTTTTTCCCAAAGCATCCTTTAATAAACAAAAGAAAATATTGGAAATAGTGTATTAGAAATAGAAAATGCTTGTCTCTTGTGAGTGAAGTACCTAAAAATAGAGCTAGAAAGATAAATAACTAATGCCTGACAAAGTGACTTATAACTAACACAGTTTAGTCATTTTGAAATTTATTTTATTTTAGTGTTCTTTAAGCAGTCATTGGTATTATGTCTGCCTTAGACAGGCTTATGAGTAAGTCAGTTTGCCTTTAGCTTAGAAGAAATTCTGTCAACATTGTCTTATATTTTTTAGATGTCTGTATTTAATAATTTGCTTCATTCTTCTAAGGTATTTCTCAATACTGGCAAATTAAGGTATTTGGATAGTGATTTTGAGCTCAAACTGAAAATAAATAAATGGAAACTATTCACATGAAAGGCTGTTGATTTTCTGAGCTAAATGTGGCAACTGACTGTGTAGTTTCCAAAGAAGGTTCAATGAAGATCCACCTTAGTAAAATAATTTATCCTAACCCTGGTTTTGAAGCATTACTGCATCTGAAATCATTTTATTCACCTAAAGAATGTATTTGAAAGAATAAATGGTTCCCTCTCATTGCTGCAGTGTCCTTTTCCTGCCCCCAAATGTCTCTGTATTCTCTTTCACATGATTTCAAGCCTCAGGTCATTTTCCTTACAAAGGTGAATATACTGTCCTCTATAGAAGTGTTCACTTGGAGAAGAGAACTATCCAGTCAGAAATTTCCTGTCAGTTTTTCTTGGGTACTTTTTGGGCATTACATGAATACAATTCTGCCCAAAGATTTGAAATGCCGTTTGTGCAACAACATATGTGCTAGTTGGCTCATGCTATTTTATACATGAATCATATCATGTGCATTATTGTTGTATGTATATTATCATTGCATGTAGTTATGATAAGATTGTGTGTATATAGTTATTTACATAAGATTGTCATTTGTTTCACACATGACACAGGTTAGACATAAGGACGTGGACTGGAATTGGAAATGACTTTGAATTCTAGGATTGAAACTAAGTTCAGAAATCCAGTTTCTGCACTGTATCTGCTAACCAAGTATCTGTGAAAAGCACATTTAATAGAATCAGTGTCCAAAGCATGTCCTGGTATTATTGGCAAATTAGCCTTTTAACACTATTTTACATTTGAAGAACAGGAAGAAAGTTAGGCAGAAGTTGTGTGAATCATGACTCATAGAAATCACAGAACCTTTGAGCAGATTCTTCGTTTTGCACATTTAATGTGGCTGCGCTGCTTGGAGTTGTGTGTATCTATAACAGAGAGCAGCTTCTCCCAGGCTACGAGCATGGGGCCTCGTTTTCTTAGGATATTTGCTTCTGGCTGGAAACACAGTAAGGAATTATCTAGATTCGGCTTTTCATTTGGTCTCCTTTTGCATTCTACTGCAGATAAACACATATTGAGAAATTGAAATACTTTGCCATCCAGTATTATGCAAGTGAAATTTAATACTTGCAGTGTTACTTTTTTGACAACTGATTTAATTGTTCTTAAAAATACTTGACATTATTCACCTTTTACCCAATTTTATTTCAGTTTTAGAACATTATTTTTATTTATTTTATTATTGTTGTTCAGGTACAGTTGTCTCCATTTTCCCCTCATCACGCCCCCCCCGCCACCCCAGCCATCCCCACCTCCCACCCTCAATCCTTCCCCACTTTGGCTTTGTCTGTGTGTCTTTTATACATGTTCCTTGACTACCCTATTTTATCTTTTAATATTAACTATGGTTTATAAAAAGATGGTAGATGGTCATATGTTTATGAAATGTGCTAGTTTATATTTGATCTTAGTTTCATCTAATGAGTTTTAATCCTAGTTTTATACAGTCATTAAGGTGGTTATAATAGAGCATGTATTTGTAATCTTTAAGAAATATACCTTTTTAGTTTTTCTCCAAATAACATTTGATTTCCCCTCTACTTTCCACTTATATTTATCATATAGAAAGTGTACCACATAATTCTACAATTGCCTAGGAACAGTGGTTGCCATGACATTTTCAGTTTGATATACGGGATGCAACTGTCTGTACTTCCAAAAATATGACTTGTTTCATTCACTAGAGAAATCCACCAACACTGTACAGTATATAATCTGCTTTCTCTTCTAAGACTTTCCCAGATATAAGATAAACTTTGTCATTGTAGTTTTCATCAGATTTTCAAAGGTTCCTAATCACAACAGTGACAGTAATGATTAGTGCCTATGTAGCACTTACTAATGTTTCAGAGAAGGTTCTAAGCACATTACTCATTTAATTCTCACAAAAATCCTCTGAGCCATTACTTTTGGGGTTTCTGCCAGCTTTCCCTTTGACCTAAATATAAGGGACTATATTCATTATAAAGTTGTTAAATTTTAAAGAACAGTACTATTAAAAGAACAATAGGTTAACTTTGAAATTAGTGTGGATTTCTCATCCTTGTACTCTTGAAGTATACATAATTTGTGCCACTCTGCTATGCATACTGACATAATAAAATAGCATTGAAATAATCAGCATTAGAGTCTTTCTTTACAAGTTCTCATAGTATGAAGTTTACTTAGTCTTTCTACCACTGTGATACTTGGGATCTCATGGGGGAGATATGCTTTCTCTGGTAAGCAGCATATATTCACAGAGGACAAAGCAGAGAGAAAACAGACCTAATTTTGGAGCCATGGTGATGATAACTGTGGGGTCATTAGGATAATGCCTGCTATGTAACCTTGACTTCCTGTCTGGGATAAGCCCACGTGGTCCTAGTTTGCTCCCATGATCATGATCGCTACTTTACTCTAGTGGAGGCCCTAAACTCATTTAACCTGTAGATGTTTAGCATCTTCCTCCCCTGCCCCTAGGCACCTCTTTGTCTTACCACTATGACCACAGAAAACCATGATTACTTACCTCCATTCTCTGTCCTTGTAACTTGATCCTGACTCTGCTTTCTTCTGATTCATCTTGTCTTTATGGAGTTAGGCTCTCATCTTTGGGCATTTAAAAAATGGTATAAGTAAGGGATTACCACTGATATGACTAGGTTATATGCTATTTCAAAGTATTGTAAGGTTGATGAAATGAAAGCACAGATTGCTTTAGGAAAAGAAATGTAAAAATCTTTCAAGGTATAACACAGGCTAGACAGATTTTTTTGTTTGTTTGTTTTTTATTTTGGTTTGTTGCTGTTGGTGTTGTTTTGTGATGTTAATGGAGAAGGCTGGAAAGGAAGTCTGTTGTGGCAGAAGAGGCCCTAGCCTGGCTTGAGAAATAATCTTAGATTCTCCTGATAGGTCTGTTAAACTCTTTTTTCAAATCATCACCCAAGGATATGTTTATTGATTTCAGGGAGGAGGGGGTGAGGGGGAGAGAGAGAGTGTGAGAAACATCGGTGTGAGAGAGAAACATCGATTTGTTGCCTCCCACATGCACCCCAACCAGGGCTCAAACCCGCAGCCTAGGTATGTGCCCCAACCAGTGATTGAACACTTAACCTTTTGGTTTGCAGGATGACGCTCCAACCAACTGAGCCACCCAGCCAGGGCAGTCTATTAAATTCTTGTTTGTCATGGTCACTTTCCCCTTTGTTCTCTTCATCTTCTACCTGGAACTACTTTATAGCTTGGGTTTCTCCTATAGAGTAAAGTTTTGTAACTAAATTTTCAAAAGTCTCTTTCAACTCCAGTATTATAAAATTATTTTATTCTTCTGTTGTCTTTTAAAATTGACCTTTAAGAAATGAAAGTACTTTGACACATAGACTTTTGGTTTGGTCAGTGTTGATCAGGCAGTCCTGGTATTACTCTTCTGAAGAGTAGTTTTTAAACCCTAAAGTACAATAGCAAAGTGAAACATTGGCCGTCTTCTGTCTACCACAATTCATGACTGTAGCACAGACGTCAGCACAAGTGCTTTGGGCATCACCAAAAAGAGGTAGAAGATACAAAGTCTGAGAAAGATATGCTCAGGTGAGTGAGTTTGTTAAACAGAGGATACAGATGTTACTATTGGCTGATGGTGAGTTTAAAACCAGATGAGTTTCAGAGAAACCTAGTGGCAAGCTCAGTCATTCAGAATCCCCTGCAGCAATTTAATTTTAGTTAGTAACCCCAAAGGGCACAAATTATAAGTGGTGGTGGTGTTTAGACACCTGCAAGTGAATCCAGCTCTAATCTCGTTGCTGCCTTTCATAGACTTTATTTTGGCAGATTGGTAGGAACAACCTTAAAAGTGGCATAATAGGTGCATGCTTACATTGCGTGTATTTAGAGTGCTGGGCCCTGGCCTCCTTTCTGTAGTTTTAGTCACATAGTACCTGAAAGGTCACCCCTGTTTGCTCATTCACCTTCATATAATATGATTTTTTTAAATCTAAGTTGACCTGTGTGGGCTGAGACTTTCAGTGCCATCCAAAAATCTCTCAAAATAGAGGATTAAAAATGAGAATACATAAATTCTAGTTTGGGGTGGAGCTGGAAGGAAGTACTACACAAAGGGGAAAAGGGTATAGAACAAGGAGATTCAGGGTAGCAAAATAAATTGTCCCAGCCCCACCAAAAGATAGCGTTTTATTTTAAAAAATAATCATAAACAAAGGAAGAAATCAGCATGCATACTTTTATCCACTACAAGGCAAAATATGCATGCGTGCATGTGTGTGTAAACAGGTATAAAAGATATGTAAAAGGGTGGACACCAAAATGCCCATGAGGTCACCTGTATTTGTTATTTACAGTGACTTTTTTCTCCTTTTCCTCATCACCATGTGCATTGTTTGTCTCTCATGTAATGTTGTGCTAATTTTACAATCAAATCAATGATAAAAATGATTTTATTGTGACAAAAAACTTGCTTTCACAGCTGTACCTATTTTGTAAGTTTAAAACAATACCTCATACTTCTGTACTACATATATTATAATAATTATATGTTTTGAAGTATAAGAAAATTGATTTGTTGCCTATGTTGTAAAATTGTTAGAAAGAATTCTCCCATCAAGAGAGTAGAGCTTGACCTTCAGTTTTGTAGCAGTTCAGTCTCTGGGATAGAAGTCATAGTGAATTAGGGTATAGCCGATATTAAATTTAAGATATTTAATACTATTGCATAGCATGTATTGAAAATGCCCAAGTTAGAGAAGGATAATATGAGTCTGTCCCCTCAGAAGAAAAGATATATATGAATTTTAAGACAATTTTAAGGAATTGTTTTGGTTATTTCCTTTAACCCCACGCATTCCCACATGTGGAAATCATATTATAAACAGAAGTAAGAACCCAAAAGCTTCTAATAGAAACATTTAACAATGTTATTAAAGTTGGGACACTATATTGTTATTATTTTATTCAATTTTTTTCTTATTTTTCTCCTTGTATTCTTTCATTTCACTCATGTCCAGAATATATTGATTTAAGTGACCCACATCTTATAATTCAACTGGGATTAATAAGTGATATAATAACTAGTACAGAGCTAGTACTCAATAAATCTATTGAATGCCAACCAATTCTATTTTCTTCAGCTAAATTTACTTCTGTTTTGAAACCCTGAATTCTGAACTGGGTTCACATACTCTGTGTTTAACTATGTAGCATGGTTTTCAACTTGACCTTGCCACTTTCGCTAGTATATTCTTCACAGACCATAAAATTCACTGTTATGCATTCCTGTTAGAGATGCAGTTTTCACTAGTGGCAAGCAGATTTAGTGACCTTAACCAAAGTAAATAGTTGAATATCACTAATTATTAACCCAAGTGTTTTCCACCTAGTTAGCAGACACCTCTCTGTTTTCTTGGTTTGTAAACCCTTTGGCTTAAAAATAATTTGATCTCAACTCCTTTTTAAAATTTCAGTCATAATCTGACCAAAGAAAATGACTCTTGGTGGGAAGTGCTAAACACAGTTCCAAGCAGTTCTTTCATTTTAGTTGTACACATTAAATTTATGAAATATTTCAAATTACATACTATAATACACATCCATGTGCTCATCACTAAAATTTAACCAACTGATGGTAAATATTTAGGTTTTATTGCATTTCTTTTAAAGTATTACCCCAGCTGGTGTGGCTTAGTGAATTGAGTGACAGCCTGTGAACCAAAGGGTCACCAGTTCAATTCCCAGTCAGGGTACATGCCTGGATTTCGGGCCAGGTCCCCAGTAGAGGGCATGCAAGAGATAACCACACATTGATGTTTCTCTCCCTCTCTTTCTCACTCTCTTCACCTCTCTCTAAAAATAAACGTAAAATTTACATTTAAAAAAAAAAGTAAGTTATAATGAAGCTGACTGAGGTGACTTAAAGGTGGAGTTTTACAGGTGAATTACACAAAATGCTTATGTAGTAAACTAATCACAAGTTCCTGAATGTTGGGTGCTTTGAGGTCTTAAGGTTTATTATAACTGAGACTGCCTCTAATAGGACTCCCACCTTCATTGTCACCAAAGAAAAAAGTACAATTTTAGAATAAATACGTCCTTTATCCATACTTTTTGCTCTGTAATTTGCTTATTTTATTTACAGATCACTTCCGCATACTTAGGCAAATTATGTGCAATAATATTAGCTAGTATTTATGGGTCATGCACTGCATACTGGGCACTGTGCTAAGTTTTTACACACTATTTCACTGAAATCTCCCAGCCCTTTTTCAGGTAGGTACTCCTATGTTTTTCTCAAGGTTGCAGAGACAATGAATGCCTTGCTCCCTGGTTCAAGCCCTGACATTGTCTCCAAAGCTCATCCAGTAATCGTTACACTGGGCTGCCTTCTAACTTGCAAACCCTCTGGAAGCCCTTCGCCAGTTGACAAATTTGCACTCAGAATTACTGGGCAGCTCAATCCTGACTAATACAAGAGTAGAACTGTTGGGAGACTATTGGGAACATATCCTGGAGCATACACACACACACACAAATAGGGTTTAAGAATGCTGCTGTTCAGGCATTGGTGGCCTTTTTGGTCTTCTCTCTCTCTCTAAATATTTTCATATTGGAAGTCATGACATGTCTATGGAAATAACTGTGGTAGTTCAGCAAGTCTGCTTTCTAGCAGTAGTTATTCTTGCATTAGGAGCCTCTCCACTGTTGTATGTATGTATTCTACTCATCATATCCCTCAGTGCACACAAGTTTTCTTGGCTACAATATATTTAGAAACTTTTAGATCTTCTAACTTAGATTCCCTTTCTTTTTTCTGCAGGCTTTTACCCTAGAAAGGGATGTTTGCAGTAGATAGAGAACATTTCTGTGTCAAGACCCAGGGATTCCTCCATTTTGGTCTTAATAGTAACGTTTTAAGTTACCACAAAATAACTCCAAGTTTGATTTTTATTACCTTAACTTTCCTTGGCTGCTGCTTAGCTGATTGAAATTATTTTCTAACAGACTCTTCAAACAAACAGACAAACAAAAAATGCTCGCCTCTCTGTCTTAAGGCACAGTAAGAAATATATATTAAGCTGTTTCCTTGAACGCTAATACTAATATCACTTCCACCTGAAAACAAAGCTGATATTCCTGTCATTAATTAACCTGTTGCTGATCATCTAGAGTCACCATCCTTATTCCTTGAAAACTGCCTTTAGCCCATCTTACATCAGTTGTTAAATTTACGTTTTTGTCATAAGCTTAATAAGTTTTGTAAAAAATATTTTATTGTTGTTCTATTTCAGTTGTCCCCATTTTTCCCCCTTCGCCCTCCCCCAGCCCACCCCCCACTCCCATAGTCAGTCTCCACCCTGTTGTCCATGTCCATGTGTCATTCATGCATGTTCCTTGACTAGTCTCTTCCCCTTCTTTCCACCCATATCCTCCGCCCCCCTCCTCTCTGGTCACTGTTAGTCTGTTCCTTGTTTCCATGCCTCTGGTTCTATTCGCTTGTTTGTTTTGTTCATTAGGTGTTTGCCTCTCACTGCCAGCTTACTGAGTTTTAACCATTAATTAGCATGGAATCTAGTTACAGCAGGTCACACAGTCTCCCTGGCATCCCTCCAATGATCGTGTTCTCTTCCCCTGTCTTTGTTCTTAGTCTCCTTGATTCATTTGCAGCTCTGGAAATACACGTCTGTTTACTTTTATGATACACACACAACACAGTAAGGGGGATAAATCATACAGAATAAAGTTATAAAACATGTGCTCCACCAAAATGTTTGGGACTTTACCCTTTCATTAATGCATTATCTTGTTAACTGTCTTCACAGATGCTATTGCAGTTTTTTTAGAGTTTGTGAACCGGAAATCTGTTTTTTTTTTTTTTTATTATTTTAAATTCTTTACCCACAGATACATAAATATCCTGTACAAAAAGTTAGCTTGTCTTAAAACCTCTAGGGTGATAAATGAAATGTATGAGTCTATTTATATTCTGTCTCTGAGTTGTGGATAGGTTCATACACGTTCATGAATCTTTGTATGCAAATGTCTTTTTTATTTCTAGGCTGTCTGCTTTATTATGTTATAACCAAAATTTAAGAGCTCTAATTCCCAAACAGACACTATAGTCTGAGAAATTCATGTTGTGATTGTTTTTATCAGGTAATAAAAAGACCAATAAATGACAGCGATTGGGAATCTGACCTAAAGGGGGCAACAGGTGTTTATCATAGACCTTAAAAGCAATCAGTCAAAACATGGAAAAGAAGTTTCCAAGGTAGAGCTAGGAGGAACATCAAATTCTGCCATTATTCATGCGTTCATCATGTACTTACTGATCACCTACTGTGTTCTTACCAATAAACTTCTGTGATAGGAATGAGGCATGATAGTAAGTAAATTCATCAGGAAAGAAAATGACATCTATTGCTTTTGATGTTAAGCCAATATTTTAAAAAGTGAACTGCCACATTGTGTTAGGAGTATTTTTGGTATTTTCTCTAATGATTGCTAAATTTGTTACTTTTATAAATAGCAAGTGAAAGTTTCAGAACACAGGGACATATCAGTAAGAAGGCTTTTATTTAAACTTTTTATTCCACTCAAAATGATATTTAAATACTTTCCATCTATCACTACATTTCTTTCTCAGCAAATGGATTGCCAAGTGTCCTTCTAATTATTTTAAAACTCCAGCCCTGTCTGGTGTGGCTCAGTGGATTGAGCGCTGGCCTGCGAACCAAAGGATCACTGGTTCGATTCCCAGACAGTGCACATGCCTGGGTTGCAGGCCAGGTCCTTAGTAGGGGGTGCTCCAAAGACAACCACACATTGATGTTTTTCTCCCTCCCTACTGCACTAAAAAATAAATTAAATAAATAAATAAATAAATAAATAAATAAGACTCCCAGCAGCAATTGAGGGTCCACCTGATGCCAGTGTGGGTGGAGATAACCCTCAGATTTAATCAGAATTAGCTTTAGTGAATCTGAATCAACATTTGGGTTTGGGTGGCTGGCTTTAACTCCTCTTGCTTTATTATAGAAAGGTCAGACGAGTTCTGGAGGAGGGACCAGAGTAATAACGGGAGAGGAGGTTGGTGGTGACAGCTATTTAGGAACTGGTGTGAAAGGAGTTTAATGGTTAGACTTCAAGTAAGGTCAGTCCGCAGCCACCTTGTTCTACCTCCTTTGTTAAGAGAGTTAACCTTACTAAAAGTTGTGTTCTATCAGTTGCCTGCCACAGAAACTAACTCTGCTTCTTTTCCTGTGAGATGACCTAACACAGTTGGCAATGATGACAGCGAACTCACATTTTTCTCTTTGGGGTCAGGCTTCCTTTTTCCCCTGGCAGAAACATCACAACATTACAAAATAGAAAAATTTGCTACATTTTTCTTGGTGTGTAGCAAGGCATAAAGGCTGAAAGAATTCTATGAACTAATTTGCTTCCCTTAGGTATACTTGCATTGCCTCACAAATATTGGAATGACCCAAGCTTTAGATACTCCCCTAGTGCAAGTTTATCAAGTCCTTTTATTTACAGATGAAAAAGGCAGTATTTCATTCATTGTGTCATTCATTCAACAAATATTTATTGACATACTTCTATGAGCTAGAATTGTTTTAGAGATAATGGCAGTGAGCAAAAAAGGAAAAAAAAAATACCTGCCCTTATAGTCAATCCTGGTGGAAGTAAACAATAAACAAGGTAAATAAGCCAAATATATGGTATATTAAAGAACTATTAAATGCTGATCATAAAGATCAGGCTTGGGAAGAGGAGGAAGCATTGGGGGGTCAAGGAGGTACTCATTGAAAAGGTGGGATTTCAGCAATGGTCTGAAGACAACAAGGGAGTTAGAAGACATTAAGTTATTAGAAGAGCATTCCAGGTACAGATAAGAGCAAATGCAACCATCCTGAGGCAGGAACTCTCCTGGCACATCTGAGGAGCTACTTGAAAGCTAAGGTGGCTGGAGTACAGTGAGACACTCCGTGCTAGGAGAAGGTGGGGGGGCAGGGGGGCAGGCTGTCAATTGCCTTGGAAGTCATTACAAGGACTTTGACTGTTCTCTGCCAATTGGAAAACTATTAGCAGATTTTGAACAAAGTGACCTGAGCTGACTTATGTTTTAACAGGATCCTTTTGCTGCTATGTTCAGAAAGAATTCTAAGGAAGCAGTGTGGAAGCAGAATCCAGTTTACAAGTTCTTGATGATAATTTGGACTGTGTGGTAGCTATCAGTAAAGATGAGCCAATAGGATGTTCTTAATGTGAAGTTTGAGAGAGAGGAGATGAGGGTGACTCCAGAGTCATCGTCCTGAACAAATGGAAGAACACTCTTTATTGAAACAGAAAACTATGAGGACAGGATTAGTTTGGACAGAAGAGGGGAGAGGAGGAGTTATCAGGATCTCAGTTTGAAACCTGCTAAGTTCGAAATAGTCTTAGACGTCAAGTGGAGCTTAGATAGAGGCCCAGGCTGGAAGCCTAAGTTAGGGATTCATCAACATGTATGTAATATATAAAACCAAGGGAACAGAGAAGTTTTCCAAGAGAGTGAGCATAGATACTAAAGAGAATATGCATGTCCAAGACTGAGATGAAAAGCAATCAACAATGAAAACAAGTTCAGGTCTGTAAGAGTGAGGAATGCAGTAACTTGGAAACACAAGAAACAAGATTCAAAGAGAGTAGTCAACCCTGTTTGATGCTGCTACTAGATCAGATAAATAAGTTCTAAGAAGTAACCACTGGTTTAGTTCTAGTGGAGATCATGGATGACTTTGATAGTAATAGTTGTAATGGATCAAATGTTGGGGTAATCTGATTGGAAGGGGTCAAGTGGGAGCTGAAAATTTGAAGACAAAAACAGTGAATAACTATTTGAAACAGGTTTGTTGTAAAGAGAAAGAGCAAGGTGACACAGCTGTGGGCCAGCCTGATGAGGCAGAATTGTCATAGGGTCTGCTGACAATCACATGCTATGAATATGAGCATTAGCTCTGCATAGACTCAGGGACCTCAAATGACCTTGCCTGGGATAGACAGATTGATTTATGAAATGTTTGTCATTGATACATTGGTGCTAAAAAGAGAAACATTAATCAAACCACCTTTCTTTTCTTTCCTTTTTAAATTTTTACAGAGGGAAAGGGAAGGAGAAAGAGAGGGAAAGAAACATCGGTGTATGAGAAATACATTGATTGCTCTCACACGCCCCCAACTGGGGACCTGGCCTGCAACCCAGGCATGCTCCCTGACTGCGAATCAAACCTACAGCCTTTCAGTTCACAGGCTGGCACTCAATCCACTCAGCTACACCAGCCAGGGCAAACCAGTTTTCTTAATGTACAAGTATTCTTCTCTTTTTTACCTCTTACGTCCAATATTTTCTCCAGGTTTTCTTTGAAAGTTAGTTTTTAATTGTATTACTTAAGACTCCTCTACAATACAATTATTTGTTTGCATGTCAGACTCCCATCCTGACCTAAGTTTCTTGAGAAGGACCACACCTTATTTCTCTTCACATACCCATCTAATAACCCAGCTCCTGGCACAGGGCAGACACTCTACAAATGCTTTTTTAAATGAGTAACTTTTATGTTCCATATTACTATATGATGTGTTTGACGTAAAGTCAGTGTCTTCTTAAAGTTTGCTATTAATTTCTAAACAGATTTTTGTGTGGTCATTTTGTTTTCCATAGAGTTCCTGTGGATTAGACATGGTGAGAACAGGCTCTCTGAAGTTCAGTAGCACAACCGTCGGGAATTCATCCTTGAAAAGGACAAAGCGAAAGGCACCTTCTCCACCCTCCAAAGTACCTCTGCATCAAAGTGATGAAAATAGTCATGTGACTGGTAATGCTGTTTTTCTCACTGACATTACATTTTTATTTTGTTTAATATAGACAGAAATGATATAGGTTATAAATTGTCTTTTTATTCACAATAATACTTAAACTTAGGCGTTTAGTTTTCATAACACTTAGTCCCTAGTTATTTTACTTAAGCATGTTATAAAAATCTGCAACATGACAAAATAAAATGAAAAAAATTGTGCAGCTCCCTTACCCTAATGAGTATGTGGTAATTTGTACATCTATTCAGAAAGATCCAGCCATTCCAGGATTGACTACACATAGGAATGCAAATCTAAGTGGATTAGTAAAATGGCCATCTCTTTCTGAATTACATAAAAATAAGTGAAGCTACTAAGGAATTGCTTCCTTTGTGAATGTGACTTGTTTCTAAGCTGTGCTGCTGCTGTGTTCTAGCCCTGCAGTCCATCCACGTAGGCAGCGTTTCAGAGGCAAGCTCTCCGGAAGGGCTGTCCAGCCCAGGTAGGTGCTGCACCTTTCCTCCGTACCATGCCATTAGGAGATCTGTTGTGAGGGTTGAGGAACAACTCTGGTTAAAATGCTGCATGTGAAAGGGAAACAAACACTATGACTCCATTTCCCAAACTTTATATTATTAAATGACAAAATTTCCCTCTGGGCTTAGAGTGTGAAATGGGCACAACTCAAAATTTTAGTTCTGGTACCTTGAGTATTTTCCCTAGTAGGTCTCCAGTGTGTTTCCTGTGTAATGTCGGGTTATCAGTTGTTAATCTCCTTCCCAAGAGTAATCACACATTCTGGTGTGTTCAAAAGAAAACTTACATGAAGGTATAAAGCACCATTCTTCATGAAACTGTCCTAGGTATGAATTTAACATACAAAGTGTTCTAATTTAATGGTAAAAATTTGTTATTATGAAATATTTTCTATTATATGTTCTCACTTTGGATTCTTCCTCAATAAATGAAATTTCAGTAAAAATAAAATAATTCAATCTAATACTGTTTCCTAATATTTTTAATAATAGCTACTTATTAAGAATGAGTATGATCAAATTTCTTAATCCTTAGATTTAATTTAAAGTTAGATATAAGTAAATATAACAGGCTAATAATGTCTAACCAAAAATAGAATATTGTTAGGCCAGTACTTTAGAATGGTGATAATCTGATAGGTATGGAAATTGTTTAATATAACCTTACCTAATATTTATAATTCATATTCACAAATACAGGAAGAACTCAGAAACACCCAAATGTTCCTGAATCTTTTATATTTAAGTGCTATTTGGGAATTTGGAATTTTGGAACATCTTACACAAAAATTCTCCTTTCCTCTGTAATTAAAAATGTTACAGTTAAGTAACTAGTAATGGTTTTTCTTAACGCCTACCCAAAATGATAGGATACTGTATGTTTCAAAAAGAAACTTTATGAAATCACATCAAACTATATAAGTGAAATGAGAAAATTATGAAGTATTAGAAAAAAGGTGTAACTACTATTCAAACTTTGCTTGATATCTATTTCTCTTTCTTTTCCTTTTACCTCTTCTTGTTTAATGTGTGGATAATTGTCAACTAACAAATCTGATTCCTTCCAAAATACTCGTGGTCTCTGTTTGCCTGAACTCTGTTGTCTAAGTGCCATTTCCATAGATTTTCCTTCTTTGGCAGAAGCCTCATTTGGCCCGGGGCACCCCAGTCACGAAGAGTTCACTGTTCCCACACTGGCAGATGAAGTCTGTCTCTCCGAGCGCCCTGGAACACCGGAGGCAGCCGTAGCATCTCTGACATGTAGGTGACTGGGCCTTTCTTGAGATGTAAGATGAATAAAATCAGTGGTTCTGAAGAATTTCAGTTTCTCTTCTATTTGGCTTTCTGGTTTTTTGTTTTTTTGTTTTTTTTGGCAAAGTATTTGAACTTATTATTTCCAGTGTCTAACTATATAACTATAAAAAATATATATGGTTTTCCTTCTTGAAGTTCTTTTTTGTTACTGAGGCATGGCTTATTTTATATAGTATTGATTTTGATTGGGATTTTTATTTTAAAATTGTTGGAATTATTTTGTTACCAGATGGCAAAACTTTATAGTTAGGTAATACTTGAAAGTTACCATATAGATTTTGCTCAATTTTTCAGTGACTCAGAAAGAGTCTTTATCACTTCAAACTAGTTATTTAAAATTACTGTGCTATCACACACTGCTTATAGGAATGTGAAATTGTGTGGCCATTTTGGAAAGTAGTTTGGCAAGTTCTTTCTTTAAATAAAATTTAAGCATTTGTTTTCTATATGACACAGCAATTTTATCTTTTGATTTTGTTATCTTTAGAGGGACTGAAAAACAAAAATGTTCAAAGTATATAGAGCTAAGTAAGTGTAAAAGAAATTTCAATATCTATACTTATAAATTATGTTTTTGTAATTTTTTTAATATTTATATTGTGGAAGTTATTAAATCTTAAATTTGAACACTGTTCTTTCAAAGTGAATGTCCTTCTTTATCACTTTTGAAGCTGAAATGCAATAGTCGTGATGAAAGGTTGGTGAAAAATTATTCATTGTTCATAGGCCTGACTCCAGTTTTTTTTATTTTAGCCCTAGAACTTAGCCATCATGGAAGTCTGTTAACACAATACAAAACAAACATTGGTTTAATATTTTTCAAATCTTGGGAAATTTATACTAGTCAAACAACCAACTCTGAAAGCTCTCTTGGATTACAATTTTTAAAAGGAATCACAGCCTTTTCTATGATATTTAATAACAGGAATACTTTTCAGGCTAGTGAAAAAAAGTATATTTAAGCAAACCTATGAATGAATCTTGTAACTACCAAGTTATAAAATCCCAGAAAAATAATTTGAAAATATTTTTGAAACATGTAACTCATTCTTCATACTTTAGTTAATTGAGAGCAGTTTCTCAGCAAGGGCACTATTTTAATAAAAAATTGTGTACTTTTGACACATTTGTGATGTGCAGAAAACAAAATAGGGATAATGGTCAGTAATTTGATAAATGTTACCTCAGTTAATCTAATAATTTCCAAAAGAGCCTCATATATACTGAGGACCCATTTATAAAACATATTTGCATCGAAACCAAAATCGCTATTCATTTTCTCAATATAAAGTTTTCAAATTATGTTAAATATACTCTTACTACATAGATGTAACATTCCATTGTAGACATAATATTATTATGGACACATTGGCATCATAATGATTATTGCCAAAGTATATTTAACACTTAATACTTAAGTTTTTAAAATATTTTTTCTATTGAATAATCTATTTTTTAAATTTATATTAAAAATACCATTAAAATTCTCCATATTTGTTAAAGAGTAAAAATAGTGCAATATTTTATTTCCCTAAAGATAAAGATAAGGAAATGCATTTTAAGTACTTTAAATATTCTTCAAACATGTTAAAGTTTTTATTAAATGTTGTGTGTTTATTTAAATTTATAGTGATGTGCTGATCACTATAATTCAGTGCTATATCATCTTTTCTCCCCTCTTTTGTGGTTAAAAATCAAACTTTGTTCAGCTGCTTTTGTGTAAATGGAAGTGTTGAATTATATTGAAATAAACAAAGACCCAGAACCTCATTTTTCAGTTTAAGTTAACATCCACAATGAGTGTGGACCCAGCTGCTTAGGACGTTTCCATTTTTCACCCTGTTGGCTGTTTGTCGTTGGTACTAAGGAATGATGGTAAACACAGGTTTACACGATGAAATATTCACCACAGCCATGGAAGACCAGCACACACGTGTGCATGCACGTGCCGTTGACATAGGACAATCTTCAAAACATAGTAAGCGGAGAAAAAGAATTTGGTAAAAAACATCATGTGTAATGTGCTTCCATTTGTATTAAACTAACAAAAAAGACATGTGAGTATGCATATCTACACATATATGCTCATTATACTTTCTGATAATTTATAGGAAAAAAACTTTTAAATAATATTGCTTCAGAATCAAACTGAGTGGGAATAAAACTGAATTTTCATTGTATAATACTTATTCTGTTTTGTTTTGTTTTTTTAAATTAAGCATCTAAATCAGTGGCTTTTAATCCTGGTTGTGTATAGTATCACTTAAGAAATGCCGCAATTGCTTGGCCCCAACCCACCTTTCAGAGATGCTCGATTAAGGACAATGTGGGCATAAGTACCTTTGATGGGGCTCAGATAATTCTCAATCGTAGTTAGTACTGACAACTACTGAGTTAATTTACAAGTGCACTTGTAAAGACAATATAAAAATAGCATTCTTTTCATTTACATTTAGTTCTATTAATGAATGTAAAAATTATTAAAATTGAAAGATACAGTCTTAAATATATAGCTTTGGATTTAAATAATGCCTTTTTTTCTACCATGAATAAAACCTAGAGTAATAGTATATTATTTTTAGCATTGTATGTGTCTAAGATAGTCTGATTACATGTTAACATAATTATTCACCATTAGAAAAGTATTTCACTATTAGTTTTGAATCAGAATTTAAGAATCCAGCTAATTATTATTTAAAAAATTTCTTCTTTGTCAGGATTGTATAGCATGAGTGAGGCAAATTAATATGTAGGGTTATATCTTCATTTCTTTCTAGCTGGAATAAGCTCTGACTATAGTCTTGAAGAGATAGATGAAAAAGAAGAACTGAGTGAAGTGCCTAAAAATGAGGTTGAAAATAATTCTGGGAAGTCACAAGACATTCCTTTTGGATCTATGGATATAATAAATACACTGAGAAATGATCCTGACTCAGCTCTTGGCAATGATACTGGAGAGTCCTCACAAAACTCCAAAGAAAAACAAGAAAGTAGAAACACAGATGGACAGTAAGTAGTCTATGTGCCAGAAGTTTTGGTGGTGGCTTCTTTAATTAATACTAGTCTTCTGAAATATAGATCTGATAGTTTAGATGCAAATAGAGTTTTTGCTTTAGTTTAGACTCTATCCCTTTTACCATCATTATAAAAACATTTAATAAAGGCCCTGGCTGGTGTGGCTCAGTTGGGTGGAGCATCATTCTGTGCACCAAAGGGCTCCAGGTTTGATGCCCAGTCAGGGCACATACCTAGGTTGCAAGTTTGCTCTCCAGTGTGGGAAGTGTATATGGGAGGCAACTAATCAATGTTTCTCTCTCACAATTGATTTCTCTCTCTCTCCCTTCTGTCCTTTCCTCTCTCACTAAAAGAGCAATGGGAAAATGTCTTCAGATGAAGATTTAAATAAAATGTTTAATAAAGTGTCTTTTTACATGTAATTGTTTTTAAATAAATTCAATTCAACACTTCTGGTATCTCTTTGTCAGATAAACTAAAACATATAGTTAATCTTTATGACTTAAATATAAAGGTTTTTATTTATTTGTATTGTATGTATTTTGCCTATTACCAATTTGACCTAAGTGAAATATTTAATTTTCAGTTTCACCAAATGTTTCTCAAGGATTTTCACTGACTGATATATAAAATGACTCCACATATTAGAGTACAATATTTAACTATTAATATTATATTTACAATCAACTTGAGGATACAGAGAATACACTTTCCACTTGACACTAGGAATTGAAAACTGTAGCATAGTATACTTGTATTATGTTAGAAACACCATCCGTGAATACAGATGAAATTAACTAGGCAAAATAAACCACGTTCATCAAAGTTGTGTTATAATTTTCATGGGATCCTCTCCAGTAAAATCCAGTGAGGTCAGTCCACATCCTGACTGACCAGAAGTTGACCATGCCTTATCATGCTAAGTGAAATAAGTCAGTCAGAGGAAAACAGATGCCTTATGATTTCACTTATATTTGGAATCTAAAGAACAAAAATAAATGAGCAAACAAAACAGAAACAGACTCAGAACAGAGAACAGACTGATGGTTGCCAGGGTGAGGGGGTTTAGGGGGCTGGATGAAAAAGGTGAAGGGATTGAGAAGTGCAGACTGGAAGTTACAAAACAGTTCACAGGGATGTAAAGTACAGAGCAGGGAATATGGTTACTAATACTGCAGTCACTGTGTGCAGTGCCAGGTGGATGCTGGAAATACTGAGGGGGACACTTTGTAAAGTATGTGATTCTCTACCCAGTATGCTGTACACCTGAAACTAATACAAAACAGTATTAAATATGAAATGTAGCTGAAAAATAAAATTAAAAAAACAGTTGATCATAACAGATGCAAGATTAAAATGTTTCATTTATATCCTTTTTCTTTAAAAGACAAATAATAATACCAAAAAGACTTTTTGGAAAAGTGTCCATTTTATCAAGCCCTTTGCATCCTTCTTTGTAATAGGACCCCATATTAAAGGTGATGTTTCATAGCGGCATTTCCCCTCAGTTGCATTCTTTTCTTTGCCATTAAATTTTCAGTATTTGGCAGAAAAAGATAATTATTTCAGTCCATCTGTCTTTGGAAATTATTGCCTGTTTTCTTGTGTGTGTGAATAGTATCGATATATAACATACAATATCATATTTTGCAGAGGACTAATCTGGATGGGGTATAAGGCAAGCAATGAAGAGAGGGTAGTTGACAGTGTAAGAACCTTGAAGTCATTAGGACCAGACCAAGAGAATGGTGAGTTCTATAAACACTAATAGC